>OZ024864.1:15786676-15809176 GCA_964017155.1 Oasisia sp. SBJ-2009 | reverse complement strand
CACTACTACCACTACTACCACTACTACCACTACTACCACTACTACCACTACTACCACTACTACCACTACTACCACTACAACCACTACAACCACTACTACTACTACTACTACTACTACCACTACCACTACCACTACCACTACCACTACCACTACCACTACCACTACCACTACCACTACCACTACCACTACCACTACCACTACCACTACCACTACCACTACCACTACCACTACCACTACCACTACCACTACCACTACCACTACCACTACCACTACCACTACTACTACCACTACCACTACCACTACCACTACCACTACCACTACTACTACCACTACCACTACTACTACCACTACTACTACCACTACTACTACCACTACTACTACCACTACTACTACCACTACTACTACCACCACCACCACCACCACCACCACCACCACCACCACCACCACCACCACCACCACCACCACCACCACCACCACCACCACCACCACCACCACCACCACCACCACCACCACCACCACCACCACCACCACCACCACCACCACCACCACCACCACCACCACCACCACCACCACCACCACCACCACCACCACCACCACCACCACCACCACCACCACCACCTGATGTATTTATTTATTTATTGACAGACAACTATGGGTGTGGCAGCAATCCTTGCCAACATGGCGGCAGCTGTGACCAAGCACTGAACAAGTATCTGTGCCAGTGCACACGTGGATACAATGGAACCAAATGCGAAGTTGGTAAGTCGTATTTATAACAAATTATAATCTGAACCTCTGCGCGATAATAACAAATGTACATACCACGTAAACATTTAAAAAATATATTCGACTGCGTGTCTTATGACGAAGTTTGGTGGAATCGTTATGATGGTTTTTATACGACTTTGTAGTGACGTGAACAGATTCATCAGAGTAAACGACCTTGAAATACTTTCGAGATGTGTGATAGCAACAACAAATAGTCAACCATTATGCTACTTGAAGGTAAACGTTGGGGTGTATATACACTAATCCGATGACGATGCTTTATTGCAAGGTCATAGATAATCGCTTTCATGTTTTGCCAAACTTAACTCGCGTGTGTTTTGTAGTGGTCATGTTGGATAATTTAAGACATTTCACGTCCGTGATAACGAAATTAAATTGTTCATTTCTGGGAACATATAACAACATTTTAGTTACGTTGCAAGGGTATGGCAATAAGGTGGGATTTGCCGCCAGGTTTTACTGTGTTTTTTGGAGACAGACAGACAGACAGACAGACAGACAGACAGACAAAAAGGGAGAGAGCGAGAAAGATAGAGAGAGAGCGAGAGAGAGAGAGAGAGAGAGAGAGAGAGGAAGAGAGAGAGAGAGAGATACGTAAAGACGGAGAGACAGAAGAAACATAGACTAAAGACGACGGAGGGACGGAGGAAAGGGGTGACGGAGGAATGGGGGGGGGGAGAGAAGGGACGGGGGGACGCAGGAACGGGGAGTCGGAGGAAGGGGAGACGGAGGAACGGGGGGACGGAGGAACGGGGGGACTGAGGAAGGGGGACGCAGGAACGGGGGGGGGGGGGTGGAGAATGAGACGGACGGATGTACGCAAGAAAAAGATACGTAAAAAGATACGTAAAAGGTACGCTTCAAGGTACTTTAAAAGGTGCGTAAAAGGTACGCTTCCAGGTACTTTAAAAGGTGCGTAAAAGGTACGAATCCAGGTACTTTTAAAGGTGCGTAAAAGGCCTGTGTCGTTTATAAAAGAAACATTGTCTGATGCCATTCCAGATATCGACGAATGCACCAGCCAGCCTTGTCAACACGGAGGTACCTGCGGTAACGGACCAGACAAATACACATGCACTTGTGTGGATGGATACAGGGGACTTAGTTGTGAAATTGGTAAGTAGTGATTCGCTGTTTTGTTTCTAAATTAAATTGTGTAACATATATTTATTGTATATTATGCTTATACTTCGCATTCCGCTATATGCTCTCCTAATGGCTAGCATTCATTTGCCGTATAGAGTTGCCCGAGTTGGACCCGCCTGTGCCGAAGGAAGTGTCGATGAGTCTGGTTGACGCGAACAATGACACGTGTCTGATTCTGGACGACGTCGATGTGTACATCTTCTCGTCGTCGATGAGTCAGTGGCTGCCTCAACCACAGAACGAGTGCTGGAAGTCGGGACTCGTCATCAAAGATCGTGTACCAGGCCACATCCATGCGTCATTCACGGTCAGAATCACCGGCCATCGCCTGGTGTGCTCCATGTCACACCTCAAGGTGATGACCAGAAGCACAGAGTTGTCTGACTGCGGACTGGTGTCTGGCAGCGTTTGTAAGCTGAGCGGAGTCAGCGAGTCGGACCCTAGAAGACTGACGACGTGTGTCGCAGCCTGTCAGCACAAGGAGAACACCAGCAAGTACGTCACCATTGAGATCACGAAGAAGCACAACGGCTGGAAGTTGTGTGAGTTCACCATCGAGTGGCAGACATATTAAAGGAAGCCAAAAGGGAAATATTACGTGATATGCACGTGAAAGAGCTAATACAAAGCAACCATTCTGAACGGTAATCACATTTTTAACGACAGTGGTTTATTAGTAAAATAATTTCAAAGTGGATAATTTCACTGAAATCCTCGGCTCCGTAGAGGCGGCCATTAACGCGCCCCGGTCCGCCTCTTCCTGTTGTATAACCATTCAGCACGCAGAACCGGCCTTAAAGTCACGTGTCCGATGACGCATAATAATGCTTATCGCCGTTGTAAACACAATGTTGTCAGATACCCGAACTTCGAAGAAGAACATCCGTTCGAAGAACCTTGCTTCGAATGGGATGTTTCTCATCGTATATAGTGGGTCAAGATCCGCAGAAACGTTGGCGACGTCGAGTTTTGAAATTTAGAGCTGTGCAAACGATATTGGCGCGATATTTAATCACCAACGATAGTCGTTGAAACGGGTTACCGGTCGAAACCTTCCATCGCCGTAGCCAAGTCAGCGCGCGCAAGAAGGTTAGTAAATATTAAGTCTTCTGTGTCTAAATTATTTAAATCTTGTACCATTAGACACATTGCGATGTCTGTCGTTATGACTTATGTACATACTGATATATTTTATAAACATCCACCACAGTTAACGTTCTAGAAGGTATGTACATGACATGGGATCATGGAGCCGCTAACTAGGTCTAGGACCAAGTCCAAGCGAGTTAAACCGTTCGATATTGTTATTCATTATTATTAGTTTTATTTTATCCTACATTGAATGGTATCACGTTTGCATGAACAGAGGCATATAAATAAGGTAAAGCTACATGTGTTAAACATGACCGTAACATTAAAACACAGCTGAATGCAAGCCAGATCATAGATGTCCCCATCAATTCGCATGAACGATAATATAGCACCTAGATTTTGGTTGGTTTATTTCATTCTCTGGGCAATCAATACAGATTGAAATAGGTACATAAAACATGCAAAATATATTTGTTAAAATAGATTGAAATAATATATAATTTAAAACATTAGCATAAATAAAAAATTAATTAAAAAAGTAGAGAATAATTTATTTGAAATGTATCTATAAAGGTAAATTAAATATGTTAAGACATTAAAACATATTTTCTTTGATTATTTGAATAAACTTAAAAATTACTTTAATAAAATATTTTAATAAATACTTTAAAACATTAAAATAAATAGGTCTAAAGAATAAATTAAGGTTTTACAATATTCACTAAATAAGTTTTCAAAAATACTGCCTTTCATAGTTACGCAGTTCCTATTTTCAGGTTGACCACTGTGAATGTGCCAGCATGCCTGCAATATTTTTCAGTAAATATATTATTCAAACATCACAAACTGGCATTGCGAATGTTGTTTTCAATCATGTTATTCGTTCAGCGAGACACACAATTACAAATTCTGTGTGCTGTGTCAGTTCAGATACTAATACATTGATACTAGGACATGTTACAGGCTTACAGTAAAGGATGAATAATTAGCTATGATGAGACATAACTTATGTACTGTAAAAATTACTTTGCAAATTTGCAATATTGCCTTTATTGGTAGGTAGAGTTTCTTGAAATATTGGGACACACTCAGCAAACAAGAAGAAACATTAACACACCCCAATAACAGACTAGCATAATATACTAGATGGAACGAGTCAACGAGGATTTGTAGATATCCCACAAGATCAGTCGGTAAACATTTGGTACCAGTTTCTTCCCCACAATAAGAGTGCAAATCACTAACCTAATTCAATAATAATTTAATCCAATAGTTTAGCAAGTAAGTCAGATGATCCACCATGCACATTGGCGTGATGTGTCAATATGACATTTTGCCAGTTAAAATATACATTGTCATAGATATTCCTGTTCGATTGATATTTTGAGGTGCCAACGTTTGTGTTTATTGGATAATAGAATCTGAAGCACTTAAATGTCATTATAATTTTTTTTTTATTAAAGACAACCACACTTGATAACAAGCCACTGTATATAAGATACAACATGACACAAATATTTAGCAGTACAGCATGTCCTGTTTATTTATAGGATGGAACCATGGCTCTAGCAAGAACGTCCGGCCACGTCCTAGCGAACCTTGACAACATGGCTGTTTTCTGGTCAAGACGCAAGTAATTGGAGCTGCAGAAGACACTACAGCTGTATGTTTACCTGCAGATCCACCACACTGTGGTGGGAAGAATGAGTGAATGGTGAATTACATCTTTGTCAGAACTCTGGCCGCTGCCCACAACGACTGTCCATGTCAGAATTGCAATCCTTGGTTCAGATATGCCCTAGCTAATGAAAGAAGGTCTGCTGGTGTCAAGAGTCAGTTGATTTGTTCATTGACAATCCAACTGCTTATTCACAAATCAACTGATAATTCGCAAGGGCAGCAGTCAACAAGTGCCAAGTGTTATCCTAGATCTTGTTCTCTGCTGAGAGCACAGAAGTTCGATCTTATGGCCGGTATACACTGGTATGACTCTCTGTACCCTTCGACCAAGCCTGTCATGGATCCACCGGGTAAAATTCTCTGTATATGGCCGACTTGGACTCCTGAAATAAAATAAGGCTTAAATAAATATATCAACTATGTATAGTGGCACAGTGGTTTAAAGCTTTGGACTTGGCTTCAGACTCTCAACTACGAGAACGAAACCATGTGCTGCTGTGTCGAACCTTGGGCAAGTCTGTTCACCCGTCATTGCTCCAATTCACTCGGCTGTGTAAACAAGTAACTGGCTATTGACAGTGGTGGATATTTGTAACACGAACCGTCCTGATTCATTAATTACAGCTTGGCTGGATGCTTCCCACAGTCATGAGATGGTGTTTAACTGAATAGGTATGCCAGGGAGTAAAGTGTAAAGCACTTTGGACAATGCCGAGCAGACATGGGGTCAAATACGTTGACATTTATTTAAATACAAATACTCTTGAGGAATCCAAATACATTTAATTACTAAACATCAATTACAGTTACTTAAAACTATTTAAATACTTTCAAATACAAATGTATTTGACCCCATGTCTGAGGATTGGATACTGCACTATATAAGAACTGTGTTGACAGGTGACATATGAAAATGGAGGTAACTCAATCCATTATCATTGTAGAAAATACAATAGAATACATGTTCTGTTTTTATAAAATCACTGGAACTTTTTTCAATTCTCACATAGTGGACAACTGGCCATGCTACTCGAAATGTTCTAGAATTATCCTACATCATTTACTGTTAAACCTAATTTGTTGGGTATATTTCTACTATGGAATAATATGTGGTGTTTTCATTGTATGAAATGTCATTTGTATTATATAAAATGTTTGGTGTTCTGGTTACTCTAATGTTATTTTCATTGTCAATAAATTGTGAGCAACACATTTCACTGTTGTTATAAATACATGAACATAATATTATACTTACATCTTTGTTGGCAGATATATGTGACAGTTGTCTAACATTTGGAAGCACTGTCTGCTCCAAACACAGACTATAAAATCCATGGCCATTTGTAATATATCATGGCACATCTGAAACAGAACCAGATGTATAAATGAGTTTTTTATGAATAAGAAATATTATTAGCACAATATAGAACATCACAGCTACTATTATGGTTACCTTGACACGACAACAAAGTTACATTGCAATTAAGACCACCACAGAATATACATAAATATATCCACATATGTTATAGTTTAGAATATTTGTTCTGCTAGTTGTGTTACTTTTACCCAGTTCAAAATGGTTATTTTTAATAGAGACATATTCAGCTAAAAACAACTTTATTATTCAGCATGAAGTTGATTTCATAAAGAACATGGGTGGTGATTTTCTTTCTTTATTTAGCCCTCCAGAATTAGGCTCCAAACCCTCGCTTTAAATATACCACGCCTATTAAAAGAACAATCAATATTGACACACATCTGTTTTTTAGTCGCACAGGTCATGCTATGTCAATAATACAAAAAACATGCCACATTCGCTGCTGTTAATATAATAATGTCCAGTATTTGAAAAAACAACAATTAATCTGCATTTTTTCCACATTTCAATGATTTGTGGGCAATTTGGAAATTGATTCCTGAAAACATGGGCGAAGGACCGAGCCTGTCACTCTGTCAGTCTGTGTCAGGCTGAGATAAATCGGAGAGCCATGACCCCATATGTGATATGATGTGTTTCAAATTGGGTAACTTCAAGTTGTGTATAACATATCCGACACTACACCACTGACTTGGACAATAATATATGGCATGGCTGTGACTAAGTAGAAACTGCCGAATTCCGGGACCGAATGCGAGGTGGCCATCAGCATATCTGTCAGTGACAGTGTCACTGACCCACCATCGACTCCGTTGGCGTTGATATTTTAATTACTTAAATTAACATCCAGCCCAGATTTCATAATGAACATTTAGGGCAACATTTCTCATATTAGACACATAAATGCTTACCTTCACCGACAGATTTTTGAGTCTTCCTCCTAACAATACAGTTACAGTAACGGGTATCCACAGTAACAGCATACATTCGCCTTTCGAAGTTTCGGCGAGTTTCGACCACTTGTCGATCACTCAATGTCGCCTCGGCTTGTTACTCGCCTCTGCATTTCGGCTTCCGGCGGGTCTTCTTGGATTCTTTACCAGGTTTACCAGCGCGTTCAGTTCTATCTTGAAAATGTTGGCCCTTATCGTTGCAATCGAAATTCAGCTATTTCTGAACGAAAATCAGGTCGGTTCGCCTACACGAATCGGATGTACACAGCGCCACCTAGCGATTATTTTTAAATACAGAATTGCCAGACTGCGAGCATTATTGACGTCACACATCAGTCAAAATGGCGCAACTTACAAACTTTGATAGAAAAGGTGTTCAGATTTTTTTTACTACTAAACCATTGACATTAAAAATGTGATTACCGTTCAAAATAGTTTGTTTTTATTTACTCTTTCACGTGCATAGCATGTAACTTTTCGGTTTTGCGTTCCTTTAAAAGTTAAAGGATGGAAAAGGGAGCGAGCATCGTGAGACGTTGGGATACAGGTGGGGAGAGGGATGTTTTAAAAGGGACACATTATTAGAGGTATTAGGAAGGAACAATGTATTAAGATGGATGGACATTGCTTTTCATAAGATATACAGTTCAGAAAAATAGTACAAATCCTAAATTACAATAATAATAATAAATATTCATATCTAAAATTAATAAATTACAATAATGTAATAAATAAAATACATGTTACATAATTATACAATTTTTAAGTCGTATTTTAAAACCAATATTTTAACTGATGCAGTGACAACATGTGAACAGATAATTTGTGAATTTATCATTCTTAGAGAGAACATTACATATACCATACCTTCTTAAATTTCCTATTAGAATGATTTGTTTAGCCTTCTGTATTTTTTAAATTGTTTTTATTAGTTTGTTTATGATAATGTTAATTTTAGTCATACGTTTAACTACTTATTTATAAAGAATCTATGTACATGAAAGCGCCTTGAATAGTTTTAATTAGATGTGTCGCTTTATATATATATATATATATATATATATATATATATATATATATATATATATATATATATATATATATATATATATATTTATATATATATATATATATATATATATATATTTATATATATATATCTATATTATATATATTATATTTATATTAATATTACCTTTAACTTAAAATGGCAACGACATTGAAGTATTTTAAGAATACATTAAGCAATGAATCATGTTCTGCGCAGAATTGTCATTCGTTGAAATAAATGTAAACATAAACAAAACTATATTGCCCAGTGGTCAATGATATCACAGTGTGAATTTGTTTTTAAATATATTGTGGCTCCGTGTTCACAAAGGCTAGGTCACCTATCGTCTAAATGGTATGTTCTTATATTTGTGCAATGGTAGTTCAGGCGTCCTAAACGAGGTTTTTATTGGTAAAATGTTTTAGTAGAGAAATATTTCTCTCAAAATTGTTTGCTTTATTGTGTTCGCATTTATCGATTCCTTTGCCGAAGACGTGCGATTCTTTGGAATAATTGATTTTCTCATTTGATGACCTTACGGTCTTGTGATCTTATGATCTGATGTGATTTCTTTGTTACCGTATACATCTTCTACTGTCCGGGAACAATTTTATATACGTTGGTTAGACTGTTTGTATTTTGATCATGAAATATACTTGTTTATTCAAGTATTAAATAAGCTTGGTTTGATGTCTAAATTAATCATCAATGAAAATGTGTTTATTTACACATTTTGGTAGACTTCTTGTGTTGTGGTTGCTGCTGTTGCTGATTCAGCTGTTGTTGCCGTTTGTACACGTGAGACGTGATACGCGTCAATATGAAGCTTATAACTAAATAAAATATTAGCGCAGGTACACCATCGTATGTAATGTTCCGGAGTATTGGAAGCATTATAGTGTAGTATTATCTTTTGGACGATTGTGTTAGCATCATTACACAAAACCAGACAAATAATAAAGTCAACTTTTTATTCAGGTCATATGGAGATGGCATTAACTAAGATACACGTACTGAAGTACTTAATGACAACATCGTTTATGCCTCCATTAAGATCCGTGCATCCGGCTATATATTAATACACGTCTTGCAAAATATTTGCTCGTGTGCTTGTAACTATTTTTGTCATGTGTTCTTACATATAAAGAGTCGTTACTTGCGTTGTTAATAGTATCGTCACATGTGTCGATGACAAACTTTCGTGTCGCTATTAGTCGCTTAGTAATTGCTTTGACAACATGTTTTGTATTATCTGAATTATTCGTAATAATTTTTCCATTTGCACTGAAGGCTCGTTTTCTTAAGCTCCATTTAAACATTAATGTAGTGTTGCTAGCAATATCACCTCATTCATTGCATTGGTGCATATATGTTGTTTGTCGTGACTGCAAAATGTGTGTTTTATTAGTATTCGACGTTGCGATTTATATTTTGATTTTTAGTTGCTGTCCATAAAGCTGCAATCGCAATTTCATTGTTAGCCTGTTTCATTTGTAACTAATTCTCTGTATCCACATACAATATAGTTCATATGCCATGGGACATAAAACTTCGTCTATTCTAACTGGTTCACCAATAAGTATAAAACTATAATTATATTCCGTAACATTTTGACGCCTTAAGATATGTTTTTCTACACACGGAAACGGGCTTAACGATGCGTTAAATGAGATGCGGATGTAGCTGTGGTCAGGCGCATCAAATATTTTTATGAATTTGTACCTACAACGACACTTTATGACATTACACTTTATCGACTGTTATTATACTATTAAACTGGTTGGTTTTGAGAGAATATTATGTGTAATAATAATGAAGTATCTTTACCTAAGTTATGTTTAAATAAAATTGCAACTGTCACGTTCGTGTTGTTCAGACACTTTTTCTAGATGTGAATGTCGCATTGGTATATTCTATGCGGGGGGGGGGGGGATCTACACGCCGTCACTGCCATTTCTTATTTTGCATTGTCGACGCCAAGATAATTTATATATACATCAGCAAAATATAATAGTAATAATAATTAGTTAACTTCTATTGCGCCTATATCCTTAGAAACCAAGCTCAGAGGCGCATCAAAACAAAAAGGATTAATCGATCTCATAGTCGGTAAACAAATCAAGTTGTCATCAGATTGATTGATGCGCCAGGGAGCTATGGTGGATAGGCCAGATTGTACAGATATGTTTTTAAATGACGACGGAATTTAGCAATATTTTCAACTGATTTCACGCTAGAAGGAAGCATATTCCATAGAGTAGGCGCACCCACAGCAAAAGCCCTGGTCCCCATATTAGTATTGACCTTTGGTACAAAGAGTAAATCAGAAGTAGATGACCGAAGTTGAATAGGTTTTCTTATATGAGTAAGTAAAGTATGTAAATACGATGGCTGCTTAGAAGAAAGTGCCTGGTAAGTAATGGTACACATCCTAAACATTATACGATATTGGACAGGCAGCCATCCGTTGTCGAGACAATATATACTTGATACCTAGCTTTGACAAAGGGCTTGCTTATCTGAGCCAGGTATTCTCTAACACACAGTGGGAATCAGCAGTCTGGTGATGCCTAGTTTTACTGCCCGGTTCCCCTGGTATGTACTAATATGTGTGAATATATAACACCTGAGTGATCTCAAATATGCACTGCTGACGCTTAACAGGAACTTTTCCTTTCTTGATAAACATGTCCAATGTATTTATCATAACATGTGTTACAAAATATTGACTCTAATCTATTAATAAATATTTAATAAAAAAAAATTCTTGGGGGATTCTAATACAGATTTCACTTAATGGCTGCGTATTGGCTGGTGTCTATTTAATGTAATCTATATTACTGCGTAATGACTGGTAGGATATCAAAATACCCAGTCTGGTCAGCATTAAACCTACCAGAGTGTAAAGCAACTGAAGATCGTTTGTGGCTTGGGATGCCCCTTCCTTCCTTTGAGCAAATATTTATTATCAGTTTGCATCACCACTATGGCTCTGACACAATAGCAAGCCTTAGCAGCTGCCATCTATCAGGGTTGGTTAGAAGGGGGCTAGAGGCATGAAAGCCAGGATCAAAAGACAGCCAGGCCACTGCAAAATAGGCCTGCTGTTGCTAATTGCAGCTGGGTCCACCTTGGTCACAGGCGACAATTGACTACAAGGTAGTGGACTTTAGCTTATCTGATATGCTCACCGTTGTCATGGTGAATGACCACAGTATCTTCCAACATTTTATATCTGACTAGAAATTTGATTAATTGAATTTCAAGTAATTAACTGGTTAAAAAGACAAGTGAATATAAAATATAACTAGCCATATATCAACTTCCAACCCCAATTAGTATATTTTATCAATAAAATAATACAATTTAGTTAATGAATTAAGTAAGAACAATAAGGATTAGTTATTTTTAATTATTCCATTTTGGCTATTCAATCTGTTATGGGCTGAGGGCTGACTTTTGAAAAATTGCTTCGGGCCAAGTTACTCCGGGGCGGGCTGCGGGCCAAGATGTGTCATAATTTGCGGTGCGGACAGGCTGCGGGCTAAGTTACTGCGGTGCGCGACGGGCTGTGGGCCAGGATGTGCCACGATGAGCGGGGCGGGCTGAGGGCAGAATTGAAATGTGTGGGGCGGGCTGCGCGCTCAGATGTAGCCCACTCAGGGTTTAGTAGGTAACCAGTGTCCGATGTAGTTACGCAGAAGAAAAGCAGTCTTACCAAAAGGCTTATGTTGTGACATGGCCTGCGTGCCTGCGTGCCTGCGTGCCTGCGTGCCTGCGTGCCTGCGTGCCTGCGTGCCTGCGTGCCTGCGTGCCTGCGTGCCTGCGTGCCTGCGTGCCTGCGTGCCTGCGTGCCTGCGTGCCTGCGTGCCTGCGTGCCTGCGTGCCTGCGTGCCTGCGTGCCTGCGTGCCTGCGTGCCTGCGTGCCTGCGTGCCTGCGTGCCTGCGTGCCTGCGTGCCTGCTTGCCTGCGTGCCTGAGTGTCTGCGTGCCTGCGTGCCTGCGTGCCTGCGTGCCTGCGTGCCTGCGTGCCTGCGTGCCTGCGTGCCTGCGTGCCTGCGTGCCTGCGTGCCTGCGTGCCTGCGTGCCTGCGTGCCTGCGTGCCTGCGTGCCTGCGTGCCTGCGTGCCTGCGTGCCTGCGTGCCTGCGTGCCTGCGTGCCTGCGTGCCTGCGTGCCTGCGTGCCTGAGTGCCAGTGAGACTGAGTGCCTGTGTGCCTGACTGCCTGCGGGCTAGTGTGACAGCCCACCCGCCGCCCGCCGCCCGCCGCCCGCCGCCCGCCGCCCGCCGCCCGCCGCCCGCCGCCCGCCGCCCGCCGCCCGCCGCCCGCCGCCCGCCGCCCGCCGCCCGCCGCCCGCCGCCCGCCGCCCGCCGCCCGCCGCCCGCCGCCCGCCGCCCGCCGCCCGCCCGCGGGGGCCGACAAATGCGGAATGAACAAGTGTGTTTGATAATGAGGCAGTGGACCGAACATCTGGTAAGGGACCGTGAACAACGTAGTACCAGCATGATGAAATATTCACTGGTATTGACTAACGATTACCGTGAATCGATTGAATGCCACAACGCCCAAAATTTCTCACTGTCATCGCCACTGTTGTCTCCGTTGGTGACAGACAGTGAAGTGACAGAGCGCGGCAGCGATGGACGTGGCTCGTGATGCTGACTTAGTGTTCTGGCTAATGTTTGTCTTCACGTTTGTTGCACAAGGTAAGTTATGGATATCCCATCAAGTAATATCTATCACAGTGTTGTAGGGAACCGACACACTACTTGCTGGAGATATTCACTAAAACAAATTAATATAAACATGTGCATATTTAACTGCCTGCAGCCTACACGTCTATAGCGTTTCGTCCAATTGGGTCGGCTGACTACAATTGTGTAATATTAGCTCCCGTGTACAAGCCGGTCTTTCTAAGTCTTGAGCGGGTGTTGGAAATCAAGAAAAGCTGGACGGTTCTATGATATGTGTAAACATCTAAATACATTTGTTGATGATATTTCACTTGTTGTGACGTGTTGTGTTGACTCTGTCATTCCAACCAGACAAATCACTCTTTTCCTAAACAAATTAAGCTTGGATCTAAAAGCCGTCATAAATAAAAAATAATTATTACAACGTAAAACGGAACTGAATATACAAACAAATAAATAAAGAAATAAAATTCATGGATCATGGCAGCTGTCAACACAATGACAGTTTACATTTAAATTCAGACTGGAGGATTTAAGTCATGATTCTTACCAAAATGCTCAATGACATCTTCACACGTTTTGAAGTACACAACTGTTCTTCGGGCTTGTTTGATCTAAAGCCGTCTTTGACGTTTCATGAAACTGTTGTCATTGTTCAGCGATATCCGGTTTGTGGCCTAAAACTTACATTTGACGTGATTATAGATCCTGACAGATTCTACAATGCCCGCCGACCCCTGGTAAATGGCCCACAAAGGGTAGCGCGTTTTACGAGTATGAGTGCAGCTGTGTACGTCCCTTATTGAAATGTCCATTTGTGACAAATAAATTAAAGCCTGGGAATTTTGATCTCTATAACGTATATTTATAAATTTCATTGTTCGGAAACAGAAAACGTTTTGGGAACGTGGCCTGGGTAGTCGATGTGATAACTTTAGTGGTGATGAGAGGATTGTTACGAACACTTTTGCAATGTTCGCCTTCCTTATCGCTCAGCGATGTCAGCCATGACTTGACGATGTATTAAATAATATTGTCTTGTCGTTTCTCATCCATGTAATATAACAGAATAATATTTCCATTTTTTATGCGCACTTTTCATGAGAATATCGACAGCAACAGTTGTTTTTATATTTGTGTGCCGCTTGGCTGTTTGGTCGTTGACAAATACACAAGGTGTTCTATTTTAGAACAATAACAACGACCGATGTTTTATTGCCACATATTGAACAGGTGCTAAACCGAGAGACAAGAGGAAGAAAGAGAAAAAGTGAGCTAGAGAGAGAGAGAGAAAGAGAGAGAGAGAGAGAGAGAGAGGGAGAGAGAGAGGAGAGGAGAGAGAGGGGGAGAATAGTACTCAGTCATAGTAGTGGCTATTTCCTTTATTCTCGGCTAATCAGTTATGAGTGCACGACCAGAATTCCGGGAACTGGTTATTTTCCCACTGCTCCTTTTGTTTCATCGCCATACACAAGGACCACTCGTTAACCGTGTCCTTGCGTCGTGCGTCGTGCTGCAAGTCTATATTAACACATACACACACACACACACATACACACACACACACACACACACACACACACACACACACACACACACACACACACACACACACACATTCACAGACACACACACACACGCACACACACACACACACACACACATAAACACACACCACACACACATTCACACACACATACACACACGCGCACACGCACACACGCACACACATTCACACACTCACACACAGCACACACACACACACACACACACACACACACCCATAAACACACACCACACACACATTCACACACACATACACACACGCGCACACGCACACACATTCACACACACACACACACCACACACGCACACACACGCACGCATACACACGCACACCCACACACACACACACACACACACACACACACACACACACACACACACACACACACACACACATACACGCACATACACACACACATTCACACACACACACACACACACACACACACACACACACACACACACACACACACACACACACACACACACACACAGACACACACACACTGTGACTTGTCAGAACGTGATGTTATCCGATATTGATTGATTCACGGTAATCATTGGCGCGAAACGTCGAGAACAAACAACACGTCGTCAATACCAGTGAATATTTCATCGTGCTGCTATTACGTCAGATGGTCGGTACATTTTATTATTATTTAAACACACTTTTTCACACTGTCCGATTTATCCATGCTCCGCATTTGTCAGTACACGCGGGCGGGCGGGCGGGCGGGCGGGCGGGCGGGCGGGCGGGCGGGCGGGCGGGCGGGCGGGCGGGCGGGCGGGCGGGCGGGCGGGCGGGCGGGCGGGCGGGCGGGCGGGCGGGCGGGCATGCCATGACAGGAAGGCACTCGGGCAGTCGGGCAACACGACATTAAAACGCCATCGCCATTGTTACCATCACAGCATTTACGCACTTTACAGTTGGACCCGCTTTTAGTATTCTAAAGTCATCACAGTCTCCACGTTAATTACGGTCGTCACCTTTTTTGTGATATACTCATAATCAACCCCAAAACTAGGTTATACAGCCAGTCTGTATGTATCATGATAGATTATGACTTAATATTATATAATCACTGCATAGGATTTATAATTTTGTTTTAGTCATTCGTACCGTTTTTAACGTTGTAGACGCATCGCTCCCATTAAATTGTGAACAAATTCAACAAGACGTCGGATGCAATAAAGATGGAGTCTACACCATCTACCCGAGAGGTGCGCCACTGTCAGTCCACTGTGATCTCACTTCACACGGCGGAGGGTGGACGGTAAGACAGCATGTGTATATTGTCTAATGTGTGTTTATTGTTGTGTTTCTTTTTGTTTGTTTGTTTGTTTCTTTGTTTGCATGGATGAGTGATTGAGTGAGAGACTGAGTGAGTGAGTGAGTGAATGAGAGATTGAGTGAGAGAGTGAGTAAATGACTAAGTGATTGAGTGATTGAGTGATCATCGAGTGAGTGAGTGAGTGAGTGAGTGAGTGAGTGAGTGAGTGAGTCAGTCAGTCAGTCAGTCAGTCAGTCAGTCAGTCAGTTAATCAGCCAGTCAGTGAATCATTAATCATTACATCATCAAGTCATTATTTATTTAATTAATTAATTCGTTCGTTCGTTCTTTCGCTCTTTCGTTCGTTCGTTCGTTCGTTCGTTCGTTCGTTCGTTCGCTCGCTCGCTCGCTCGCTCGGTCGGTCGGTCGGTCGGTCGGTCGGTCGGTCGGTCGGTCGGTCGGTCGGTCGGTCGGTCGGTCGGTCGGTCGGTCGGTCGGTCGGTCGGTCGGTCGGTCGGTCGGTCGGTCGGTCGGTCGGTCGGTCGGTCGGTCGGTCGGTCGGTCGGTCGGTCGGTCGGTCGGTCGGTCGGTCGGTCGGTCGGTCGGTCGGTCGGTCGGTCGGTCGGTCGGTCGGTCGGTCGGTCGGTCGGTCGGTCGGTCGGTCGGTCGGTCGGTCGGTCGGTCGGTCGGTCGGTCGGTCGGTCGGTCGGTCGGTCGGTCGGTCGGTCGGTCGGTCGGTCGGTCGGATGTTTCGTCACCAAAGCACACTTTAATGTGTTTTTTATCATCTGGCAATGCATATTTGCCATTTATATTACTATTTAGTACATTGTATAACCTTTTTAGAAAGGCTACGTAACATTTCACGCATGAATTTCGTAAAACAAAGCCGGAAAATCGCACTTGTTCGAGTCGCGTTCTTCGGGATTTCCCTCGCCGCATGGCGGACATATTTGGTACTACGGGAAAGCCCTTTCCACAGTCTGAATCTGCTAGCGGAATTCCTCAATGACGTCGATTTTAGCCAATGGAAACGTTTATCTGAGAGCCTATATCTGTAAACAAACGTCACTAGCTGGGATTCCTGGGAAGCGCGGTCCCCTGATTGGCTTAATGCTGCGAACGCATGCGCAGTGCGCATTCGCTAGCCGTAAATAAGCGGAATCGATCGGATCGTCGCAACGAAACGTTGCTAAATACTCGGATTATGTTGCAATAACCGCAATAAACTACTTGCAAGACATATCTTCGACAATAACCGCGACTTGGGAGGGGTTTTGGAATACAAAAAAGTGAAATAGAGGCAAAACAGCTGAATCAGGAATGACAACGCACTCGATCTTGTACTTGCGTGACCGCGAATTTTAAATGGGATTTTCTCAGTATGAAGCTTTCTACCCCGGGCTTGTCCAGTGTCGAATAACTTTGGCTGTGCGCGCGCTACCTCCATAATTTTTGCAACGTTGGAAAGCTTAATAAATATTCTTTCTAATGATCGTACTAAGTAATTTATTTTTATTTTTTGACATGTGACCCATTTCGTCAAAACAAGTCACCTTTAGTAAATACGCTACAGTGCACCAAAAATTATAGTGTAGTTTCTACATTTTCAGAAAAATCACTCCTGTGTGAATTCTTGGGGAGGTAGAAAATATGATATATGTCTATGTACTTATACTTGTAGTTTGGTATTTTATAACAGGGATAGTCAAAATTAGATAATCTTAATAAACAATCTGTCAATACGAAATAATGATAAAAACAAATAAAAATTAAAGTTGTTAGTTATTATTATTACTATTGTCATTATTATTATAATATTCTTATTGTTGTTAGAGAAACGTGTGGGTGGTGGTGCATGTATATATATATATATATATATATATATATATATATATATATATATATATATATATATATATATATGAGCGTGTATGTTGTGTGTGTGTGTGTGTGTGTGTGTGTGTGTGTGTGTGTGTGTGTGTGTGTGTGTGTGTGTGTGTGTGTGTGTGTGTGTGTGTGTGCGTGTGTCTGTGTGTATGTGTTTATATGTGTAAGTGTGTATATGACTGCGAATGTGTATGTATGTACGTGTCTGTGTGTATGTGTGTCTATGTATGAGCATGTTTTTATGTGTATGCGTGTGCTTGTATGGGTGTTTGTGTATGTATGTATGCATGTATGTGTGTGTGTGCATGAGCTTGACTTTTTTATAATAAATATATCAAGACGAAATAATAATAAAAACAGAATAATGTAGTTATGCAATGTTTAAAAAACAATGTTTAATGCAAGCTGCGGTGTATATTTACAACACAATGGCACATATTATTATTTGTGTCTAGCACGAACATACTCCGGATGGTTCACAGGTATTCCAAAGACGATTTGACGGTTCCGTTTATTTCTACCGTGGCTGGAGCGACTACAAGAACGGCTTTGGTTCTGTGAATGGCGAGTTTTGGTTGGGAAACGACAACATCCACTCGCTGACAAGCAAAGGCAGCCACATTTTAAGGATTGACATGGAGGCCTTCAACGGAACGACAGCATTCGCTGAATATGTTGGTTTCTCGATTGAAGCGGAATCGAAGTATTACACTTTGCGATATACGGCTTATCTTGAGTCGAGCACTGCGGGTGAGTATAATCATTCAGATTATATTTATTCTTTGTTGAAAAGTGTAGGTTATGCATTAGGATTCTAGGATATTAATTTAATTATAATTTTTATTATAATTCATCATTCCGCCGTTTTACGTGTAAATTTAAGTGATTACATATATTTTAGGTATTTATGTTTACAGATCTTGTATTTGATGCGCCTCTGAGCGGAAGCATATTCCGGATATACGGCTACTTTACAAATAAAAAATATTGTTATTATTATATATTATTATTGTTAGATTATAAACATGTGTGTATGTGTGTTTGTGTGTGTATGTGTATGTGTATGTGTATGTGTGTGTGTGTGTGTGTGCGCGCGCGCGCGCTCGCGAGTGCGTGTGTGTGTGTATAATATTATTATTGTGATCACGTGCTTGTGAACTTCGGTTATTCAGGCGACTCACTCTCATTTCACAAAGACTGGCCGTTTAGTACCAAAGATGCAGACCATGATGGAATTAGAGATGCTTCGTGCTCTAATATTGGTTACGGTGGATGGTGGTACAACGCGTGTTTCATTGCGAACCTAAATGGATGGTACTTCCAGGAGGCTGACAGTTCTAAAATCGGAGGAGTCTCGTGGCGCAAATGGATGAAACAGTCGCTTAAGACTGTTACGATGAAACTGCGATCAGCATCGTTTCCAGGTCAGCGCTGTCACCTGTCCCCTTAAAGTTAAGGAAGTAGCAAACTGTGCACTCATTTATTAGTGACCTCTGCGCTCTTTACTTCAGCACACAACATTTGACGAAAATAGTTGTAGCAGGAATGCTGCTGAAGTTGGCAATCAGTATTCGTCTACTGTGAGTTGTAACATTCTTTAGGGCTCCCATGTCACATGTGTTGAGCATAGTGACTTCCCCTCCCTCTATTGCTCTGGTAGTTGCATTTCTCGAGGCTGTGGCAATGATCAACGCTTTGTTTGCTTCAATGCCTATCGTATCGTTCATTATGTAGTATACGCTGCTGGTGAATATCAATTGCTATAACTCCCTGTTTCACCAAATGCTTCACAATTTCTTCATAAACCTGGGAGATGATGTGGTCCTAACATTCAAGGTTGGTAGTTGATTGCTAGTTACTAGCTTCTCTCCTTTATATTCATTGTTAACAAACTGAAATCGTCGTCCTTGTGGCATTAGTTGTATGTTGTCTCATCGTGATTAAGTGGACGTGCGTTGTAGCCATATGGTTGATCTTAGCTGTATCCGTTGTGGGCGCCACTCCGCTAATCAACTCTCCTACCTTTACACATTGGGGAAACTAATGTACACATTTTGCCGTTACATTTTGTATTTGTTGTTTTCATCAAGACCGGTGCGATAGCAGCCCATGCCAAAATGGCGGTTCTTGCTGTAATGAAGTGGACAAATTCAGTTGCAGTTGTGCCGCTGGATTCGAGGGCGCCACCTGTCAGACTGGTAGGTCACTGTCTTTCCGAGTTCGTTATAACTATCGTAGTAATGATAATTGAGTGATGAAGGTCCCTTGCGTTAAATGCAGTTATGGTAAATTTTATATTTCATTGGTATTAACATGCAATTGCGTATATCTCAAATGTTTGTATTTATCAAAAATAATTGATTATTATTTGCAGGTGATTTTACAGCGGACGTGACAATACAGCGCGTTTCAATGATAACTCTTAAACAATTGACTGGGTTAAGTAAGAATATGAACACATTTGAATTTACAGATATTGATGAATGTGGCAGCAGCCCTTGCAGAAATGGCGGCACTTGCTCTGATGCCGTGAACAAGTTCAGCTGCGCATGTCAAGCAGGATATGCAGACTCCAACTGTCAAACTGGTAGGCCACGTTCAGACTGATTTACACGATATTTGTAGTATACATTATTTCGTTGATATAAACAATTTTGGCATTTACTACGTGTTTTTCGCATTTGCATTGTTTTAGATATCAATGAATGCGACAGCAACCCTTGTCAAAATGGCGGTTCCTGCAGTGACGACGTGAACAAGTTCAGCTGCACTTGTGCCGGTGGATTCGAGGGCGCCACCTGTCAGACTGGTAGGTCACTCAATTTCCGATTCCAACGTCAAAAATGCTTTAGTAGTGACCTACTGTGTGGTGAACCCCTATCAGCGATAAGCGAAAATAATTTAAGCACAGGCTACCAGTCTTCAATGAGGGATGTACCATTCCTAGACTTTGAAGAGAACTGGCATAGGAGAACATTCAAACAGGCCATTAACGTACACAGGGAGTTAGCCGTCACTAATCAGACACATTGGTCAGGAACTCCAGCCGGTCATGCTTCAGCTTTTCTAATATGTTGTATGTCATGCTACTCGACCATAACATTCAGTCCGCTGAAGAAGGCTATAAGAAGCAGTCGAAATATTCGGAGAAAACAAAACAGTTTCTTGGCAAATAAATCATTTACACACCATTCTTTTTCTTACTTAATCACTTACTTACATGCCATGACTTCTTTCGGTTTTGAATTGTTTAAGATATCGACGAATGCGCCAGCAGCCCATGTCAAAATGGCGGTTCCTGCCGTGAGCAAGTGAACAAGTTCAGTTGTACTTGTGCCGGTGGATTTGAGGGCACCACCTGTCAGACTGGTAGGTCACTGCCTTTTCGACTCTAACGTCATAAATGCTGTAACATTAGCCTATTGTGTGGCATATCCCTGTCAGCGATAATCCGCCACACTTTAAAGACAGGCTACAAGTCTTCAATGAGGGATGCAACATTCCTAGACCTTGAAGAGAACTGGCATAGGAGACAATTCAGACAGGCCTTTAACATACACGGGGTGTAGCCGTCATTAATCACATACATTGGCCAGACATTCCAGCCGTTCATGCTTCAGTTGGTGTCACAAGATGCAAGTCATGCCGCCGAAATATTCGGTGAAAATAAAAAGGTTTCTTGACAGGCATAAATAGTGTACTACATACTTCAAACATCGTTTTAGCAAGATATTAGTATGCGTGTTTGTTTTTCGCATTTACACTTATTATTTTCACCAAACTCATCGTTATTTGTTTATAATGTTGAATATATTGTATTTATAGTAAGCGATTGTATAATTCTTAATTGTTGTGATTGTTGGAAATTAACAAATTGCTTACTTACTTAATTACGTGCCTCCTTGCTACGGTTTCTTTCGCATTTGCATTGTTAAAGATATCGACGAATGCGCCAGCAGCCCATGTCAAAATGGCGGTTCCTGCAGTGACGACGTGAACAAGTTCAGTTGCACTTGTGCCGCTGGATTCGAGGGCGCCACCTGTCAGGCTGGTAAGTCGCTGTCTTTCCGAGTTCAACTTGTATCACATGATGTAAGTCATGTGACACAAGTTGCTCGTGTCACATAATATAAGTCATGTTACTCGACAGCAACAATCAGTCCGCTGAAGAAGGCGGTGAGATGCAGCCAAAGTATTAGGAGAAAACAACACACTTTCTTGACATGTATGCAATTTACTTCAAATATATTTTTTTAGCAAATATGTATTTATGATAAAGGCTTGTGTAATGCTTATTTGTTGGGAGTGTTGGAAATACATAAATTGCTTACTAACTTAGTTACGTACTTAGTTGCTATGTTTTCTTTCGCATTTGCATTGTTAAAGATATCGACGAATGCGCCAGCAACCCATGTCAAAATGGCGGTTCCTGCAGTGACGACGTGAATGCGTTCAGTTGCACTTGTGACAGCGGATACGAAGGCGCCACTTGTCAAATTGGTAGGTCACTGTTTTGCACATAGCAATTTGTAAACATTATAGTAACGTTATGATATGATGAACACTGCGTGGGCGATTCTATTAATCCAGGCTCTGTCCTATAGACCCGTAAAAGTGCTGAAGTAAACGGAGTTTTACTTTTGATTTCTATTCTACACATCGTGCCTTTGAACATTTTGGAAGATGCTTTTTTTGAAAATCAGTGGCACAATGTAACTGATGTGTAACTATTCTTGACATGATCACATGTGTCTATGTGTGACCAGATATAGATGAGCGGCCACGTTGGATTTCTCATCTGATATTATATCAACACGTAACATAGATAGGTCAGGCCTGTCTGGAATGTTAATTTCAGGCGGAATTTATACCCAGTTTGTGTATCTAGCCCTACTAGATCCACAGTTTTACCCGCTTAGTGGCGGCCATTTTGAAAGTTGTGCTTCAGTGACCTAATGTCAATGATTTTCAAAAGCATCTTCTGCAGTTTT
>OZ024864.1:15781676-15784176 GCA_964017155.1 Oasisia sp. SBJ-2009 | reverse complement strand
AGGGGCAGGGGCAGGGGCAGGGGCAGGGGCAGGGGCAGGGGCAGGGGCAGGGGCAGGGGCAGGGGCAGGGGCAGGGGCAGGGGCAGGGGCAGGGGCAGGGGCAGGGGCAGGGGCAGGGGCAGGGGCAGGGGCAGGGGCAGGGGCAGGGGCAGGGGCAGGGGCAGGGGCAGGGGCAGGGGCAGGGGCAGGGGCAGGGGCAGGGGCAGGGGCAGGGGCAGGGGCAGGGGCAGGGGCAGGGGCAGGGGCAGGGGCAGGGGCAGGGGCAGGGGCAGGGGCAGGGGCAGGGGCAGGGGCAGGGGCAGGGGCAGGGGCAGGGGCAGGGGCAGGGGCAGGGGCAGGGGCAGGGGCAGGGGCAGGGGCAGGGGCAGGGGCAGGGGCAGGGGCAGGGGCAGGGGCAGGGGCAGGGGCAGGGGCAGGGGCAGGGGCAGGGGCAGGGGCAGGGGCAGGGGCAGGGGCAGGGGCAGGGGCAGGGGCAGGGGCAGGGGCAGGGGCAGGGGCAGGGGCAGGGGCAGGGGCAGGGGCAGGGGCAGGGGCAGGGGCAGGGGCAGGGGCAGGGGCAGGGGCAGGGGCAGGGGCAGGGGCAGGGGCAGGGGCAGGGGCAGGGGCAGGGGCAGGGGCAGGGGCAGGGGCAGGGGCAGGGGCAGGGGCAGGGGCAGGGGCAGGGGCAGGGGCAGGGGCAGGGGCAGGGGCGCGGGCGCAGGGGCGCGGGCGCAGGGGCGCGGGCGCAGGGGCGCGGGCGCAGGGGCGCGGGCGCAGGGGCGCGGGCGCAGGGGCGCGGGCGCAGGGGCGCGGGCGCAGGGGCGCGGGCGCAGGGGCGCGGGCGCAGGGGCGCGGGCGCAGGGGCGCGGGCGCAGGGGCGCGGGCGCAGGGGCGCAGGGGCGCGGGCGCGGGCGCGGGCGCGTGCGCGGGCGCGGGCGCGGGCGCGGGCGCGGGCGCGGGCGCGGGCGCGGGCGCGGGCGCGGGCGCGGGCGCGAGCGCGGGCGCGGGCACGGGCACGGCACAGCAACGGGCACGGGCACGGGCACGGGCACGGGCACGGGCACGGGCACGGGCACGGGCACGGGCACGGGCACGGGCACGGGCACGGGCACGGGCACGGGCACGGGCACGGGCACGGGCACGGGCACGGGCACGGGCACGGGCACGGGCACGGGCACGGGCACGGGCACGGGCACGGGCACGGGCACGGGCACGGGCACGGGCACGGGCACGGGCACGGGCACGGGCACGGGCACGGGCACGGGCACGGGCACGGGCACGGGCACGGGCACGGGCACGGGCACGGGCACGGGCACGGGCACGGGCACGGGCACGGGCACGGGCACGGGCACGGGCACGGGCACGGGCACGGGCACGGGCACGGGCACGGGCACGGGCACGGGCACGGGCACGGGCACGGGCACGGGCACGGGCACGGGCACGGGCACGGGCACGGGCACGGGCACGGGCACGGGCACGGGCACGGGCACGGGCACGGGCACGGGCACGGGCACGGGCACGGGCACGGGCACGGGCACGGGCACGGGCACGGGCACGGGCACGGGCACGGGCACGGGCACGGGCACGGGCACGGGCACGGGCACGGGCACGGGCACGGGCACGGGCACGGGCACGGGCACAAGCACTAGCACTAGCACAGGCACAGGGTTTTGCAATATTTCTCAATATAACAATTAATTAAGCATGGTTGGCAGTTTAATCCACTCTTGAGTGACGCACGTTTGATATGTTCCTGTTGAAGTATATTTGACTAAACTGTTGCTGCTGCTGCTGCTGCTTCAACCCAACTGTTGTCGTTTACATGTCAACACTTAGATTAATCACAAGTGATACAGCTCATGATTATGCAGCTTAACGGTGAAAGTAGGCTGCATTATCATGCCTATTTAAACTGAATGTTGCAAACAATTATGAATGAAATGTCATATTTTCTTTCGTAGATGTTAGCATAGCGTTGTTGTTATTATTGTTGTATATACATAGATTTAGGTTGCCTATACGTTCTGTGTTTGATATGATCAATCATCACCCAATACGTTGCACCTATGTATACAGATTGTTTGCAGTTTCTTTTTTTCAATGGTATTCTCAAAGTGTCATATACAATTTCGTTGCTAACGTAACTCGATTGAAATTAATTCGCTTTGTCTACATCGTATATATATATATAAATATATTTCTGTTGATTATTGATAAAAAAGTACTGGTTTTTGTAAATATACCAGGTATGTTATTTAAACTATGTACCCATCAAAATCAACATATTCTAACATTTCTAACACTAGTCTATACTGACTGTTTTAATCGATTACACCGGTTGGTTTTGAGAAGACATTGTGTGAGGATTGTGGCGTACTCCATTCACGTAAGATGTTACAATATATTGTGTTTCAATAAAGTAATTACAACGCTATGTGTATTTAGTTGATATGATGAATGCTCCCCTAAACGTTGACTGTTTACAACGATCGGATGCGCGCTAGTCGATACAATCCAATTT
>OZ024864.1:15769176-15779176 GCA_964017155.1 Oasisia sp. SBJ-2009 | reverse complement strand
GTCTTTGTCTTTGTCTTTGTCTTTGTCTTTGTCTTTGTCTTTGTCTTTGTCTTTGTCTTTGTCTTTGTCTTTGTCTTTGTCTTTGTCTTTGTCTTTGTCTTTGTCTTTGTCTTTGTCTTTGTCTTTGTCTTTGTCTTTGTCTTTGTCTTTGTCTTTGTCTTTGTCTTTGTCTTTGTCTTTGTCTTTGTCTTTGTCTTTGTCTTTGTCTTTGTCTTTGTCTTTGTCTTTGTCTTTGTCTTTGTCTTTGTCTTTGTCTTTGTCTTTGTCTTTGTCTTTGTCTTTGTCTTTGTCTTTGTCTTTGTCTTTGTCTTTGTCTTTGTCTTTGTCTTTGTCTTTGTCTTTGTCTTTGTCTTTGTCTTTGTCTTTGTCTTTGTCTTTGTCTTTGTCTTTGTCTTTGTCTTTGTCTTTGTCTTTGTCTTTGTCTTTGTCTTTGTCTTTGTCTTTGTCTTTGTCTTTGTCTTTGTCTTTGTCTTTGTCTTTGTCTTTGTCTTTGTCTTTGTCTTTGTCTTTGTCTTTGTCTTTGTCTTTGTCTTTGTCTTTGTCTTTGTCTTTGTCTTTGTCTTTGTCTTTGTCTTTGTCTTTGTCTTTGTCTTTGTCTTTGTCTTTGTCTTTGTCTTTGTCTTTGTCTTTGTCTTTGTCTTTGTCTTTGTCTTTGTCTTTGTCTTTGTCTTTGTCTTTGTCTTTGTCTTTGTCTTTGTCTTTGTCTTTGTCTTTGTCTTTGTCTTTGTCTTTGTCTTTGTCTTTGTCTTTGTCTTTGTCTTTGTCTTTGTCTTTGTCTTTGTCTTTGTCTTTGTCTTTGTCTTTGTCTTTGTCTTTGTCTTTGTCTTTGTCTTTGTCTTTGTCTTTGTCTTTGTCTTTGTCTTTGTCTTTGTCTTTGTCTTTGTCTTTGTCTTTGTCTTTGTCTTTGTCTTTGTCTTTGTCAAAGCGCCTGCGCCTGCGCCTGTATCTCTGTCTCTGTCTCTGTCTCTGTCTCTGTCTCTGTCTCTGTCTCTGTCTCTGTCTCTGTCTCTGTCTCTGTCTCTGTCTCTGTCTCTGTCTCTGTCTCTGTCTCTGTCTCTGTCTCTGTCTCTGTCTCTGTCTCTGTCTCTGTCTCTGTCTCTGTCTCTGTCTCTGTCTCTGTCTCTGTCTCTGTCTCTGTCTCTGTCTCTGTCTCTGTCTCTGTCTCTGTCTCTGTCTCTGTCTCTGTCTCTGTCTCTGTCTCTGTCTCTGTCTCTGTCTCTGTCTCTGTCTCTGTCTCTGTCTCTGTCTCTGTCTCTGTCTCTGTCTCTGTCTCTGTCTCTGTCTCTGTCTCTGTCTCTGTCTCTGTCTCTGTCTCTGTCTCTGTCTCTGTCTCTGTCTCTGTCTCTGTCTCTGTCTCTGTCTCTGTCTCTGTCTCTGTCTCTGTCTCTGTCTCTGTCTCTGTCTCTGTCTCTGTCTCTGTCTCTGTCTCTGTCTCTGTCTCTGTCTCTGTCTCTGTCTCTGTCTCTGTCTCTGTCTCTGTCTCTGTCTCTGTCTCTGTCTCTGTCTCTGTCTCTGTCTCTGTCTCTGTCTCTGTCTCTGTCTCTGTCTCTGTCTCTGTCTCTGTCTCTGTCTCTGTCTCTGTCTCTGTCTCTGTCTCTGTCTCTGTCTCTGTCTCTGTCTCTGTCTCTGTCTCTGTCTCTGTCTCTGTCTCTGTCTCTGTCTCTGTCTCTGTCTCTGTCTCTGCCTATGTCTCTGTTTTTGTCTTCGTCATTGTCTCTGCTATGTTTCTGTTCACTTTCTCACTCATTCATTCACTCACTCACCTAGTCAATCAATCACACAGTCAATCATTCACTCGGCTACTCACTCACTTATTCACTTACCCACCCATCCACCCACACTCACTCACTCAATTACTCACTGACTGTTTCGAGAAACTCAGGTGCTAGCCTGCCTGTGTTATCACCCAATTATATTTTCAATAACATATTACCACGGATCTAGAGTAGAAGGTAGAAGATCAATCCCACTAAATGCCCATCAAACCCTGATCATACCCACAATATGTACAAACGTACCAGGTCAGACCCACAACATGATCATCCAGAACCGATCAGACGCACAACAAATACACCCAGACACGGTCTGATCCACACAATGTTAATGCAGACCGCAACACGTATAAGATGTTTGCTCAAACACCAGAAGAACAAAACTGAGAAATATTGTACTTTCATGTTAAAAAGAGGATACCTTCGTAGGTATGATTTGTTCATTAAATATTGTATTCTTCTCACGCAAAACGACATCGAAAGACAACGAAGCACACGAACAAAAGAGAATGAAATCGATAACGCCTACCACGACTCTCTCGGCAACCACGTGAACCATAAAGAAGGTTCCTTTGCAGAAGTAGAACAATTTATGTTTGAAAATATCTCTTAGATGTATAATGTACGTATTCATTAGATCAAAATAATAATTTTAATATACAATTCATCATTTTAAAGGTGATATTATATATAATATGTATTTGTTGTATCTAATGCTATTATATTTAGGCACTACGCTAATCAAACTTCAGAAAGCATTCTTATTTAAGATTAAATGTACGTTCATTAACGAGAAAGGCGAGTAACGTTTTATTTTATTTTTATTTTTTATATATTTATTAGTCTTTAATATGGACTGCTGCCTAAAAGTTGCAGGTTGTCGCGTGAGACTTTAAACTGAACCATACAGACACCACTGTTGATGCATCGGCGCTAGAACTGGCTTAGACAAATGGATGAACCACGAATGTAAACAATTATGCATGTCTATATATATATATATATATATATATATATATATATATATATATATATATATATATATATATATATATATATATATATATATATATATATGTAATATATATATATATATATACATATAAAATTGTACCGAACATCTGATTAGGGATCGTGTTAACGTAATAGCAGCACGATGAAATATTCACAGCATTGACTACGTTTTATTTGTTCTTGGTGTATCGCGGCAATGATTATTCGTGAATCTATTGAATGCCAACAACGCTCAACATATTATACTATCATCCGGACTGTAGACTCCATTGGCGAAATACAGTGGCGTGATAGAATGGCGAATGTGGACAAACTGTGTTTGTTTAAATATATGTATATATATATATATATATATATATATATATATATATATATATATATATATATATATATATATATATATGTATATATATGTATATATATATATATATATATATATATACAGACACACTTTTTCACATTCGCGATTCATCCATGCAATGCATTTGTCTAAGCCATAAATATATATATATATATATATATATATATATATATATATATATATATATATATATCTCTCTCTCTCTCTCTCTCTCTCTCTCTCTCTCGAACATCTGATAAGGGATCGTGACAACGTAATACCAGCACAATGAAATATTTACTGGTATTGAATACGCTGTATTTGTTCTCCTGTGTAACGCGCCAATGATTACCGTGAATCTATTGTATTGCATGCTGCAGCGCTCAACATATCACACTGTCATCGCGACTGTAGTCGGTTGGTGACAGACAGTGGAGTGAGAGAAAGCTGCAACGATGAACCTGGTGCGTGATTCTGACGTAGTATTCTGGCTAATGTTGGTCTTCACGTTTGTTGAACAAGGTATGTTATAGATATCCCATCACGTGCCCTTTTTGTGTTATCCAAATATTTAAATGTACTTTGTATTTATATATTATGCATATGTGTACAATGTTTTACATTTTATATTAAATAAATCAATCAATCAATCAAATAATATCTATCGCAATGTTGTATAGGCTACTTGTTGATGATATTATTTGAGACGTGCCGTCAGGATGCGTGTTCACTTTGTACTTACAATGTGAATAAATGCATACCATGTGTCCATTAAATTGATTAAATAATATCTTTGTAACATTAGTCAATATCATGCTATATAATATCTTACATTCTATTCGGACATACCTTGCATATATATATATATATATATATATATATATATATATATATATATATGTATATGTATATATATAATTATGTATGTATATATGTATGTATATATATATATATGTATATATATATATATATATATATATATATACATACATATATACATACATAATTATATATATATACATATACATATATATATATATATATATATATATATGTATATATATAATTATGTATGTATATATGTATGTATATATATATATATATATATATATATATATATATATGTATATATATATATATATATATATATATATATATATATATATATATATATATACATACATATATACATACATAATTATATATATACATATATATATATATATATATATATATATATATATATATATATATATATATATATATATATATATATGTATATGTATATATATAATTATGTATGTATATATGTATGTATATATATATATATATGTATATATATATATATATATATATGTATATATATATATATATATATATATATATATATATATATATATATATATATATACATACATATATACATACATAATTATATATATACATATATATATATATATATATATATATATATATATATATATATATATATATATATGTATATGTATATATATAATTATGTATGTATATATGTATGTAGATATATATATATATATATATATATGTATATATATATATATATATATATTATATATATATATATGTACATACATGTATCTAATGTATATATATATATATATAAATATATATATATATATATATATATATATATATATATATATATATCATGTTTATTTAACAATGCCAGCTTCCATTACGAGGGACGCCACAACTCCTCGTACGTAGGCTCGCATTATCTACACACATACCCAAACGTGCACATGCCCTATGCACCGCCTCACACTCTGGTGTGATCGATTGGCTAAATTATTTAGCAGTTACACACTGACGCACAATGGCTACTTGATACATGTAGGTTTTCCAGGAAATACCTTTTCATTTAAATGTTACTTCAATTGTTTATTCAAATGGTAAGGGTGGTAAGAATCTCTGGTTCAAAACGAATCGCCGAAAGCAGCTAATACAAGAAATGGAAGACGAAGTATACAGTTTAGCATTTGGGAAGTGAGAAGAAGTATTAAATGTATCATTCCATTACAAAGTGGCGACCTACTACAACATTATTGGGCAAACAACGGCAAAGCCAGAGTAGGCATTCTTATAAACATGAAATGGTAAGATAATACACAACGTGTGTATGCACCAACGGCATCACATTCAGTACACGACACGACGAACAGCGTCAAAATAGATGTAAGTAACCCCTTAACCTCTTAAGCCCTGAGTTTCTGAGGGCCTCTACGCTATGACCAGACATGGGTTCACATAATGAACCATATTGTAAAAACAACTGTTCATCACAATTATATAAAAGTTTATATAATCTGAACCAGAAAGGAATTATCTATACACTGATGTACACATCATTGTTGTATGACTAACTTAAACTAATTAATATATAATTTATATATATCAAAAATCCAAGATGGGCGACAATATACATGAAAATCAGTTTTGTTTTGTTGATTCCTCCATAATTATAAGCAATTATTTTCCCAATCATTATATCATTGCAATATATTATATGTCGTCAATTAGAACCACAAAAACTAACACTCATGTAAGCAAGTCGAACGACGGTCGTTTGGTATTCAATGCGTTTATTAATATAGAATACGCTGCCAGAGGGCGACACGCTCCTGTAACTCTAATAACTCGCTCTCGCACCACTTGGCGGAGCCGGCGCCTATTTCTGGCAAGCCCGCTTATCAGGCCGCTGGTTATATACTGGGTTACTGGGTACAAGTGTTGACCGGTCGCTAGATGTAGTTGTTGACCAGTCGCTGGCCCAGGGCAAACTGCGCCTCAGCAGTTGTCCAGCTCAACCAGCTGGGCGTGGCCTTATATAACAGTGCCCTCTGGCGACTATCAGTATCCACCAGGGTTACACTCATACATTAACTGGGTTCTATTTTTTGTCACTCAGGAAGATTGTCCTGTTTTTCTCAAATCAGGATTGAAATATTACATACAGGAAATGACACTGCCATCACAAGTGCTATGTGGAATATAGCACATGCAAATACAAAGCAAAATTATACTGTGTACATCAGAATACATTTGCCAACAATATCATCAAAATTATTGTTGCGTGACTGCAAAACATATTGAAAATAATCAGAATATTACTTATGTCAACAATGCAGACAAGAAGCAAGATGGACGATAAGATACATCAAAATCAGTTTTATTTTGTTGATAATGCGCAATTATTTGACAGCTCAGAATCGAAGAAATATCGCCGATGTCAAACACGGCTGTCAACGTAGATGCTGCTTTTCACATTTCCATCCAAATCATCGGGAATGCTAACTAAACAACTGCAATTCTTGCTCACGAACATCGCTAACATGAACAGTGAAACATTTACGATCGACTGCTGGTTTGATTTTGCTAGAAAGTGTCGTTTTTCTTGATAGATATATGCACACTTGGTGTCAAACTATCGGTAAATCTTATATCTACATCCGGGTATAATTTGACGAAGTTTCTGCGAAAAACGAGTGACATCTAGCGATTATAGTACACACTGGTGTCAAAACCCGATATTTTTGTGTTCATGATCCAAGAGGTTAAGGAAAACCAAACCCTTACATGGTAGTGATGGGAGAGCCCAATAGGCATGCAGAGCAACGAACAACCTCTGTGGAAACGGCCACAGGGCTAATAAGGACTAGAACCGAGAAACGAAAGAGTTGACACCTTGCTAGAAAGGACAACATCACAAAAGTACAAAATTATGAATAACATGTTTTAGAAAAAACATGAAGGAGATGACCGTGGCAAAAAACAAACGGAATACCGAAGACAGAAATTCACTACATCCAAACAAATAGGCCAGACATCGTCACATGCATAACAGTCATCAAACAAGTCAAGTGCCCACGGAATGGGCATCAAACTGAATGTAGGCGTGTAACGAGTACAGCTAGACCACCGAGAGTAAGTACCACACAAATAGGTTCACCGGAGATCGACGTTGAACTCGGATTGAAAAAACGATTCAATACACTACAATAACTGGACGACTTCAATACCGTGAGCGGAAACATCATATACATGATCAAACATGGAGTAGTGTAAGCAGTTGGCCATTGAAATCGTGGATATCGTCATCAACACGAGCCAAGATGACGAAACAACGAGACAGCCAGGAAAGGTGGAAAATGGCGATTGTAAACAAAGAATTCAATAAACGTAAACATGTAGTAACATCAAAATGAAAGCAGAGGAGAACACCGGAGTTCACGATATTTGTCTAAATAATAATATCTTTGAGTAATGTAGACTCCATTAAATACATAGCTACACGACTGGTAAAACACCAGTAGAAAATTAATCATGATTGACGTTAGTAATACTCATATTGAACTAAAAATACACTCGTTTATGCCTGTGTTGAACTCAGAATGCTGATTCAAGATGGTTGACCATAATAAATTGCCATATGTCGGGTGGCTTAACGAATAAAAGTAGAGTCGCTACATCACCAGGAGAGGAATACTACAGGAGACACCATATTGTCCAAGCTGTTTATGGCAACAATCGAAAGCATATTCCGAAGACGTACTTGTAAAACCAGATACATATGGAAGAACGTGACTATCTCAGTCATTTTCGTTTCACCGACGACGTACTCGCATGCGCCAATACATCAAAAGAAGCCGCAACAAATGTTGCAGGAGGTAGCTGATAACATTGAAAATCAGGGTTTATTGATAAATTAGTCAAAGAGGCAAGTTATGATGAGAAATGCATGCGTACTTCCCGCAATGCTATACGCCTCGGAAAAATGGATACTCACAGGCCAGTCAGAGAACAAGGTAAAAGCTGCACCAACAAAGATTGAGATAAGTATATTAAACTTGCATACTGGGATAATAAAAAAAACATTTGGGTAAAAGAAAAGACAAAGGTCATAGACGTGATGGAAGAAGTCAGAAGACGAAAGAGGACCTAAGCAAGACACATCAATGGAATACGAGATAAATGAGGGACTTCTCACATTTCCACCTGGAAACGAAACGGAATGATCTGGAGGAAGACCGGCCCATCCACAAGACACTACAGCTGCACAAAAATGACGATGATGCGCCATTAAATACAAATCTATGCAACTGGAGAAATTTAGTAAAACGGAATCACGAATGACTATGCCTAGGACATTATTAGATAATCACTGCATAAAATTTATAGTTTGTAAATCGTACGGTTTTTAACATTTTAGGCGAATCGCTGCCATTAAATTGTGAACACATTCAACATGCTGTCGGCAATAAAGATGGTGTGTACATCATCTACCCGAGCGGCACGCCACTGTCAGTCTACTGTGATCTTACCACAGACGGTGGAGGATGGACTGTAAGTAAACATGTATATCTTGTGTTACGTATGTTTAATCATGTGTTTATTTATCTTAATGATTGGTTCTTTATTTGAAACATGTCCATCATCAGAATCCGTTTCGGAATAATTCAAACAGCAAACTTGACTAAAAGATTTAACAAGATTTAACAAGATTTAACAAGATTGCCACCTAGAGAATCAACTCTAGATGGCAGGTGGACAAGGAAGCCGTTTGGCTTATCGAGAGTCCAACCTATCTATCTAAGTATACCCTGCCCGTCTTAGGTATATGTCAATTTTATTTTTAAACATATTAACACTTCTAGCACCTACACAATCAGCTGATAATTTGTTCCATTCGTTTACTATTCTTTGGGAAAATGAAAATTTTCTAATATCTAGTCTACACTGCTTCTTTGCTAATGCAACTCCATGTCCTCTAGTCCTTCTCTCTTCCTTGACCGTGAAAAAAATATTTCTGTCAATATTTTCATACCCATTCAATATTTTAAAAACCTCAATCTGATCTCCTCTCAATCTTCTGGTTTCTAGTGTTGTTAGACCACATTCCTTTAGACGCATTTCATAACTAATTTTCCTGAGTTTTTGTATCATTTTTGTTGCTCTCCTTTGTACTCTTTCTAGCATATCAATATCCTTCTTGCGATATGGCCTCCATGCTTGTATACAATATTCTAAATGAGGCCTAACTATTGTTTTATAAAGCGGTATTATTAGTTCTTTTTCTTTGTATACTATATTTCGCCTAATTAATCCAAGAATTTGGTTTGCCTTCGCTGCTGCAATTCCACACTGCTCTGATACCTTCATGTCAGCACTAATGGTTAAACCTAAGTCCTTTTCCTTTACAGTAGTATTTAGTAATATCAATTTAGTTAATATTGACAGAATACGGCAGTTACATTGCTGTTTTCAATGTTACTCCCTCGCACACGATACAAATAAGCTTCTTACGAAGACATTGCGAAGGAAATAACGAGCAAAATTTGTCATACCAGTGAGCGAAAATATAACGGTTTGCGAGTGCATCCGGGTTATACAGGGGTCACGACACAAGCTGACTGCGCACGCGGTCTTATACAGTCAGCCAGTCAGCGGCCGTATTCGTGACCTCTTTGGCAACAAAGGCGATTTGTTGTTGTATAAATTATGTTAATTTCATTGGAATACAATAAGAGTTTCCCGGTTGCTGGCGTCATGGGCTTCTTCGTTCTAAGATGCGCTAAATGCTTTTGTTTTAGACGCATCAGCCGTGAAGTTAATTAAGTACTTGCATAACATTATTAATATTATTACAGTATGCACCATTTCAGTGTAGATATTATGGAAATATGGAAACAAAATTATGATTTAGCTGTCTGATTCTGCAAGTAACCCACTTTCGACATTTTGAGGGTGTGGTGACTAATTAGGCTCTAGCACAAAACGGCGCCTTGCGAACTGCGCCTGGTTTGTATGTGCCGCGTCACATTTGTCTGCACACACA
>OZ024864.1:15754176-15766676 GCA_964017155.1 Oasisia sp. SBJ-2009 | reverse complement strand
GTTCGTTCGTTCGTTCGTTCGTTCGTTCGTTCGTTCGTTCGTTCGTTCGTTCGTTCGTTCGTTCGTTCGTTCGTTCGTTCGTTCGTTCGTTCGTTCGTTCGTTCGTTCGTTCGTTCGTTCGTTCGTTCGTTCGTTCGTTCGTTCGTTCGTTCGTTCGTTCGTTCGTTCGTTCGTTCGTTCGTTCGTTCGTTCGTTCGTTCGTTCGTTCGTTCGTTCGTTCGTTCGTTCGTTCGTTCGTTCGTTCGTTCGTTCGTTCGTTCGTTCGTTCGTTCGTTCGTTCGTTCGGTTGTTCGTTCGGTTGTTCGTTCGGTTGTTCTTTCGTTTCTTTATATCGATGTTTCTACATTTCCGTATTCCCGTTGTTCCAGCTTTCTTCACGAGTTGCTAGTTTAGTTGCTCATAGCATTAAGTTTCACCTGTCAATTCCAGAATCTGAAATACGTTCCCGACAAGACATGTACACTGTTCCTACAAGTCAAAACCCTTGCTCAGTGCACTACATCCATACCTCACTTTGCATTGTAGCGAAGTTTTCTTATGTAGAATGAGTCGTATTGTAGATGTGACAATGCGATGATCAAACCCGACGTTGCGGAGGTACTGTACGCGTCACAGTTCACCACATATTTTTCAATGTGCTTAACCAAGTTATTGCCAAGCAGTCATTTTCTTGATGCATATGTGTCCAGCGCCTTCCACTTCTGTTTTCGCATTAATAAAATCGACATTAACGTTGCTGTATAATGAACTCTGCTTGGGCGATGCTATTAAAGTTTTCGACTATATTCAGCTTTTGGGGGGCATGTTTAAGTGACATTAAAGCGTTGCTATTCATTTGTGATTAATTTCCCTTCCACCAGCTCATCCCTTTCTCGACCCTCCCGTCACGATGGAAGTGATGAGGCGTCTCAACGACGCCAACACCGACACGTGTCTGTCCCTGGCCTCTACGGACATGTACACGTTCTCGGCGCTCTCCGGCGGGTGGAGTCCGCAGCCTAAGGACATTTGCTGGTTCGACGGACTCGTCATTCAAACACAAGTCCCAGACAAGCTGAAGGCTTCGTTCACGGTCAGAATCAGCGGACACGGTCTCGTGTGCGACATCTCACACATCGAAGTGATGGTCCGACTCACGAATGGGTCGCTCTGTCCAGTCGCCGGGGAATACACAACGTGCACTGTGGGCGGCGCTGACCACGGGGGTCTGACGACGTGCGTGTCGAAGTGTCTCTGTGACGGGAAGGACTGCAAGCACGCGACCATCCACATCCCGAAGAGGCACGATGACTGGGAAATATGCGAAATCACCGTAGAGTAAGAGGTGTTTAGGATGAAAATGGTGGTGATACTTTTTGACGACGAAGCCCTATATACTACTACAACTATTGTCATATATTCGTCATTGTCTGCATTGTGTAAGGGATCTCTATTTGTACCGAAGACACATTTTATGCGTTGTTAGTAGTTACACAAACACTCTGATATGAAAATGTGAGTTGCGTCAAAATGCTGATAATTGCTCAGAGAAACCATTAATGGAGATACTTCAACGCATTTGAGGGTTGTGAAATCTAAACATGAGAGAAAATGTCATAGAATTCTTCATGCCTAACAGTTAATAAATGACTAACAGAATATTTGTTGCGCAGAAAGATATACCTCAAGAAACCATCTCGTTGCCGACGTATTATCAATACCTCTTTCCTACTTGTTAGGTAGCAATATTTTCATTCATAAATACTAGTATTGTATTGTCGTTTTGCTTGATCACTTACATGAATGGTCCAGAATAATAACATAACATAACGCCAGTAAAATATAAAATCTATATATTTTGCATATTTTATGGACACAATATTACATTATACCAATTACAGAATGAATTGCAATTTCACACACCATCCGTCTATATAAATACGGAAACACATCTTGCAAAACGACCTGTTCTTTTGTGCTAATCATTAATTGGTTATGTTGCCGTCATTATGAAGTGTTATTCGTTGTCTACATTGTTAATAGAATTGTCCCGTGTCTCGACAACATACTTTCGTGACACAATTTTTGTCACATATTAATAATTTAAAATTGTTATTTTGATTGTTAAGTAAAAAGGATTCTTTTTTTCATTTTAAGCTGTCTTAATCTATGCAAAGTCTCATTTAATCATGTTATCAACTTTATTTCATGAACGTCTTTGCCTATATGTCACTAAAATGTTTTTTTTATAACTTCAAACACTGACAAAATATCGAAACATAACTCAGCTTACGCGGTGTTTCTAGTTAGCGTTCTGGTTGTTCTCTCAGTTTATTATGAATAACATTAAATCAGTTATTTGTTTTTCACACGCATAATACCCCGAAATACATCTGACGTATTCCAACATTGTATTGCACTATGTATTGCTTTATTTGATGTATATATGTGGTTTGTTTGTTTGTTTGTTTGTTTGTTTGTTTGTTTGCTTGACATCTACATAAGTTGTGAATAAAACTTCAACAGTCACGATCATGTGTTTTTGTTGGTTATAGTGATGTTTATATGAATATCGCATTGCTATACATGATGGGGTTAACATTGTCATCACTGACAATATACCGAAAACAATAAGGAACTAGTATCGCCTCCAGCTGTTTCATCCGTTTAGATCATGAATAACTCAGTTAACTTCTAGTCACAATTAAATTACATATAAATAAGTTTGACGTATTCCAACAATGATTAACACTAGTTTGTGTTGATTTATTAAAACAATATATTTGGATCGTTTTGAGTGGATATTCTAAGGTATATATAATGTACTCCCTACATCTAAGATGTTTACATAAGTTATGTTTGAATAAAAGTGCAACAATCACGTTCGTGTTTTCAGTCGTTATGCTGATGTTGATCTGATTATCGCATTGGTTTGCTTTATAAGAAGGGATTAACACCCATTCTTTGCAATGTCGTATATTGTGTCGCCGTTGTCACGGTCTTTTATTCATGTAAACATCAGCAAAATTACCGACACTGTCGTGGAAGTATTGTAGTTAATATAATACACTTAGTAAACAGGTGTTTCTAAATGTAAAATGATTCAGAGCATCTCATGTACAAGTGTATGTCTCGGCTGTTGGCGGAACTCAGTTAGCAGAAACACAGCCCACTAAGATACGCACGACGGACAGAGTGTATGGGAGTATTCCTGAACACGAAAACCAGGTAAGGTGACCTAGTTAACATAACATTCTACGTGGGAATATCTGTCTAATACGACCGTGTGCTCCAAATGTCACAGGAGTCGAATACAACATCTTGCAGCGGTGCGATGATACTCTTCTTCCGCCACAACTGAACAAGTTGTTGCTCTTTGCGGCAACAGGGGATAACGTTATCCACCAACGGTAGGCACTTCAACGAACTCCGCGACCGCGATGTTTTTCTTGCGCAGATTTGCGTACCGCTGTAGCGCTTACATTTTCCGGCGTTATAAACGTTCCGATATATATATATATATATATATATATATATATATATATATATATATATATATAAAATCATCAATATGCAGCGATTGACAAAGCATTTATGGTATAAATACTACGGGTTGTTCGTTGGGATGTATATAGCCTCTCAGCAAAGTTATTTGTCGCAAATTTACACGAGGGAAACAAGTTTTGAGACATATTTTGATAGCAAGCGTAAATCACGTGACAGTAATGCGTTATAGCATCGATTACCATTTTTCGCATTCGGCATCTGGTCGTCCGTGTGGTGTGTCTCAGTAGCTTATGCACAGTCGCATTGTGAGCACTGTATGCAATCGCTCTGGCGGAGGTCGTCGAGTTGCATTAATCGGAAAGGGTTATTGATCAAGTGGCGCTTTCTTGCTATATATATATATATATATATATATATATATATATATATATATATATATATATCATGTTTAATGGTGAGAACTGTCCACCACCACATTCATAGAATGCATTTGATGTTGATTCAAAGATCATATATATATATATATATATAAAAGATGTATGTATGAAAGATTACAACAAATGGTTCAACTCTTCAGATATCGATTATCTTTGTTTTCATTCGGTATCCGGTCGTCCCGTTGGCTATGAAATAACGCATTGCGCATTTTGAGCACTGTACACAATCGCACTGACCACTGACTCGAAATGTGGCGACAAAGGACTACTACACATAGTTCGAATCTTCAGAGAATTACTCTTTTCATCAGGCAGGATCGATTATCAATGTTTGCATTCGGCATCTGGTCGTCCCAGTGGTGTGTCCCATTAGCTATGCACAGTCGCATTGTGAGCATTGTCTACATTCGCATTGCCGCAGGTCGTCGAGTTACATTAATGGGAAAGCGTCATTAATAAAGTCGCGCCTTGTTGCTTGCAAACATTTCTCAACTATATATATATATATATATATATATATATATATATATATATATATATATATCCTAGAGACTCGCTGCTTCCGGTGATTGTAAACAAACCGCAATCAAATCAGCCAAGGCCCTGGAAAAAATGGCGGCGCCCTGTGTCGAAAGTAGCTCACTTTGAAAATTTATTAAAAATATACCGTGACGCTGTGCTTGACAAATTATGGTCACAAGTGCTGTAAATGATATGTTCTTATGTTTCGGCTGTGGTTGTTCAACCACTTGCTTCAATCCCCTTTAAGGTGTGTTTTGGTGACGAAAAGTCGAAATCATCATATATCACCGTGCAATGTCTGTACTGTTTTTCTCGAAATCATATTTGCTGACATGTGACTCATTTCGTTAGAACAGGTCACACACACACACACACACACACACACACACACACACACACACACACACACACACACACACACACACACACACACACACACACAGACACACACACACACACACACACATACACACACATACACACACACACACACGTATATGTATATATATATATATATCCCATTAGACCCCAGCCGTTTAAATTGACTTGTGCTCCTGTTCCCCAAGCTGCAGCCACTGATTTCACCAATTCGGGGTGCTTGCACATTTTAAGCTGTATCTTCAAAACTACTGATTTTCTATAATTGCAAGTTGTGTTTATTTTGATGTTCATTTAATTATCTTTAAAATGGTGTAATTATGGTGTATGTTGTAAAAAAATATATTGTAATATGAAGGTGACAAACATAGAACATTACTATTCTGGACAACAATATAGTAGAATATCACGTTTTATTCACATAAAATGTATTATAATTGTTCTATTTGCACATGCTCTGCCTTGTTTAGACATAGTACTATATAAATCAGTTCATTTTGTCTGAATATGGACAGGAAACACAGCTTTGCAAGACTTCTATCTTGGTTGTCATCATCCTATATGTGACGTCTGTGTCATGCCAATGTGTATGTTGACATCGTGGATCACTGGCATTTTGAAACCTGAAACAACGAAATGTCAACCATTACGAAAATTGACAATGTTACCTAATGATTTGTTATAATAAAACACATAATTGTCATATATCACGACATAATCAACAGTTTCGGTGCTAAAAACCCGACTGGTGTTCACCCAACTTGGACAACGAAACATAAACAAAGCTCCGATCATTCATTTTATCGCTCATTCAGTTGTATTTCGAACGTAATGTAAACTTACCTTCAGTTCAATGCCAGAAGTGTCCAAATCCAACGATATATAAGCACAAACTTAATCAGTAGTAAACAGCTACGATGTCCAAGACGCCGCCATTTTTGGAGATCCACAGATGATGAACTTCAATCACGAAAAACTCGAATTTTTTCAATGTGAACCCATATCAAAATTACCCAGGATTCATAGCTAAGATATCAAGGAATCAGTGGGAATTAGTCTCATAAGTATCCGCAAGATGGTGCCACCGCTAGAGGCTTTTTCCGTGTCGGACGCTTTCGGGCGCTCTGGGGAGGAGCGACCCGGACGCTTTCGGACGCGTGGGGTCTAATGGGTTAAATATATATATATATACATATACATATACATATACATATACATATACATATACATATACATATACATATACATATACATATACATATACATATACATATACATATACATATACAAATACATATACATATACATATACATATACATATACATATATAATATATATGTATATATATATATATATATATATATATATATATATATATATATATATATAATTATATACATACAAACATACATACATACATACATTCATGTATACATACATACATACATACATACATACATACATACATACATACATACATACATACATACATACATACATACATACATACATACATACATACATACATACATACATACATACATACATACATACATACATACATACATACATACATACATACATACATACATACATACATACATACATACATACATACATACATACATACATACATACATACATACATACATACATACATACATACATACATACATACATACATACATACATACATACATACATACATACATACGTTATCCATAGCCCGATTAAATAATTATTGACCATTTCACAAACACAGACTCATATAAATAAAATAAACATAATTGTTTAATAGGATGATTCATCACTTAGATTTTCTTCTGCAGAAGTGTAATTTTCAGATGGGAAAACTGATAATAGTAGAAGCGTTTTGGTTTGAATTGAAGTGCGCTCAGTGACGCGGCCGAAACGACGGACATTTACAAGTGGCGCCATCTGTCAGATAGTGTAGAACCTCCGACACGGTTCTAGGTTGGGCCACGTAGGCGCTATCGACGACTCATTCTGCGAACCAATCAAATCGACCGACACAATCATGTGATGTGTATGAACGTAAACACCACGACATCATCCAACATGTATCGACTTTGCATGTGTTTGCGAGTACTTTGTGCTGTAGATAGTCGATGAGTCAGCCTCAGTGATCATTGCCAATGGAGAGATGGTTCAGGCAGAAATGGACAGTCGTGTTGTACAGTTTGTTAGGTTTTGCAGGTTTTATCTGCCCAGCAGCGACAGACAACGTTGCCGCTTCGACGTCGTCGTCTCGTCCGACTGACAGGTGAACGCTCGATTTGAATGAATACGTGTCTAAAGTTTCAATCATCAATGGTTTGTTATTTATTGTTATCGAACATAAGGCTGTGAATTATGTATGTCAGTAATCACAGTATCGCTCTTGCGTTACGGTATTGTCAGATTCTGTTTTATAGTAGCCTGGTGGTTATACGATACTGACTACTGTTAATTACTGCAGTCGCAGCAGTGTATGTCATGTGGTATTTGTTATTGTGTAGTCTGTAGCGTGTGGGTACCTTTCATCGACAGGGTCCCTAATGATCGACCGTTTCATAAAATTATAAATGCAATAAATTTGGTGTTGACTGTTACTGTACTAACGTAATTGTATATGTGTAAACAAACACGCAAACTGATGTCATGCCCATGGGCATGGGCGCATCCATGTTGTATGACACATCTTTACTCAAGTTCATGTGCAGAACGCGAACGGTCGATCATTATAGACCCCCCTGTGGCTGTGACCTATTGGGTGAGAAGGTAATCACTGCCGGTATTTTGTCACCAAATTGTATCAAACAATTTTTTTGTGTTTGTAGAAATCGTCAATTAATATGCTTTGAATAGAGAATAATTTAAATTGCGTAACTTTACATCAAAGGCGAATAAAACGCGAAAAATTACTCAAAAACGGTCGATCATAGGTACCCCGACGCTAGAGCAGTGTTAGTTTCGGTATACCGGTATTCTGTAGGGGATTTTTTATCACGTCAACGGCCAGGCTTGTGCCGTAGGCAATGACAGTCACTCAGTGACTCTCATTGCCTACGGCTATGCAGGGTAATCCCCTAGCTGCTTGGTATAACCATGTATGATATGGCATATCATGATATGGCATATCATGATATGGCATATCATAATATGGCAGTGATACAAATATATTACTGTAAACTGTTATGCCGGTACATATATGTTTAATAGGGTACTTCATATATTAGTCTTAAACTTGTATAATTATTCATAAATCATGATTTTAACATACACTGATAGTACAGTATAACATGCTAACAGCGAACACTCATATAACGAATTAACAGATATAACAAAACAATTTCTTGCGTACATATTTTTCCATATCTTTAAATCGACTGGCGGATGACATATAAATTAAGACAACATTACTGTTATTGCGACTGGCCAATTAAATAATTTAATTAAGTTTTCATTAATCTCTGAATGATAGTAAATATGTACTCTGCACTTGGCCTCCAAGATGTGGTTTTGTTGTAGGTTTCTCGTCTTGGTGAGTCTCGTAGATGGAAAGTTTGCTGCTTTGAATGTCCACAAGGGAGGACAGTTACAGTGGACAGTCAACACTGGACCACGCCCACTAGTCTCTGCCAGCATCTCTAATCTCCAGGTAACAACGTCTTTTTACATTTGACTCTTGAAGTGTGGAGTAATATTTGCTGCAGATACAATTCAACAACCTCTTCTTCTTCCATATACTGGACTGGGCCCTTTCCGGGTGTTAAAAGTCCAGTCGAAGCTTGGGGGGGGGGGCAGTGTATGCCCTCTTAAAACAGTTAATATAAAAACAAAAAGGTTTATATTAACTAATTAAAATTAAGACGTTAATAAAGTTATTCTATGGACCTCTGGTGATTTTAAACAGTTATTATTATAATGTACATAGTTTTATGAAGAAATTAAAGCATATGTTAAGGCCAGAAGGCCAGTTCTGAAAGCATTTGGGCATGTGGTGGCTGATAGGCTTGTGGGGAGCCTATTCCACTGTCTAAGGGTTGCATGAATAAATGAATGGTAAAGGGCTGGGTGGTCTGCCCTTGCATGCCGAAAATGCTGGCTTCCCGCGTTCTGGGGTCAATCCGTTGGAGCGAACTACTTTGTGGGTAGCTAAAAAAGAGTCATATAATCATTTACATGATTATCCACTAGGTGGCCGTGATGTGAGTGACAGTTCTTACACTATTCACCAGGTTTCTATCAAACCAAAGGTTTATTGCTGCGTAACATTTATCTTTGACACATAAAATTAAAACAGTGGGTCCACCGAGCAGTTAGAATGTATTCATATTGCATATAATTAGAGCATAATAGTCCCTTGTCAGTGAAAAATCCTGAAATATATATATAACAAGGGGGTTAGGTTAACACATGGTGAATATATATTCACTAAAACACAAACTGTGGCAGAAAGAAATGATGAAAACGAGCACAATACTAAAACAATAACTGTGGTGGGATGAAGCTATGGTAACAACAACACACAAAGTGACACCAGTTAATCTGCTTTGAAGAAAAACTCCATTGATGTTTATTTGCTGTTAGCTAGGTCAGAAAACAAAAGAATTTCCTCATGCCTGTGACTGTGTGCTTGCAGCATCGTTTGATTGTGTAGCCCTGTTACATATTTCTCGTTGACCTGATTACTTCAGGGCAATCGCTGGTGCAAACGCTGCATGAAGTATTTGCATACAACCAGGTCATTTTCTGGTGGAGAGAAATTTGTTACAGGGTGAAATTTGTCCGGGAAAAGGCGTGCGTTACATCCGTGAATTAATTATATCCGTGTTCGTAATTTGCGTGAACGCTTATAATGGAAAAGATAGGGGGAAACCTGTATGTAAGAAATTGTTTCGTTATATCCGTCAATTTGTTATAAGCGTGTTTGCTATAAGCATGTTCTGTGTATGCAAATATGCAAGGCACTGTACACTGACTTACACATGCTAGCTTGATTGAAGTTGTCAAATGTTGTCTTACACTTACAGATAAAGAAGAGTGGAGGGGGAAAAGCGCGTCTGGTTCCCTCCCTGGATGGGGGTCTCTACCAGATGGACGAGGAGGGCATCGAGCCCTTCCCCCTCAATGCAGACACCCTGCTTAGTTCCTCGTATCGCTTCGGTGAGGACTCGAACCTCGTCGGAGGCAAGACAACGGAACGGTATGGGATCAACGTCGATACTGGCAAGGTACGTGGTAGCACTGTCTTTATTCAAGAATTGACAGTGCTACCTAATGATTTGTTATAATGAAACACAATTTTTTTTTTATATCAACACAAACTGTTGTTAGTCAACCGTTTCAGTGCTGAACAGTGTTTATGTTTTAGATTACAGTATAGATAATTTACATACACACTGGCAGATTTAGTAAATGTTTTAATTATATATTAATATATATAATTGTACAGAGGTTTAGTACTATACACATTTCAAATAGTGTTTTTAATTTATTTTAAATTGATTTATAATTTTTTTTTAATTTACATACTGAAGGTTTACTAGTGTACATCTTAAAACCAATTTTTTTTATTTATATTAATATTAATCATTTATATTTATTAGTACATTTATTATATGTCTTGTACAGTGCATCGATCCACCATGCGGGAATTAGCGCTATAGAAAAATATTATTATTATTATTATACTTTTGTAGACCCATTACGTCTGCTCCATTGATGGATGTCGTGTGTTTGTCCGAGGCACCGAGGGCCAGAGTGGCATGTTGGTTGTACAGAGACACACGAAGACTATCAGGGCCATAGAACTACTCAGTGGCGAAGAGAAGTACGACTCAATTTCGCGTCTTTCTACATATCACTGTTACGCTTACTGTGAAGTCATAATGTAACTATGGGTCTGTAACGTTTTTGTTTGTTTACTGCCAAAACTGAAACATGTAAATCTTTTTAAATGTTATAAATTATGAACGGATGTTTTACATTGGTTTTTATTTTTAAACGTGTTATTTAGTATAAACTCTATGTACTTTAATATGTTTTTGACTGGCTACAAATTTTTGTTATTAAACAGTTTAATGTTATAATAATAATAATACTGTATTTCTATAGCACTAATTCCTGCATGGCACATCGATGCGTTGTACAAGACATAATAAATGTATTAATAAATATAAATATAAATTAATATAAATCAAAGCAAATTTTGGTTTTAAGAGGCACACTTGTAAACCTTTCTATGTAAATTATATAAATCAATTTAAAATAAATTAAACACGGTTTTAAAGATGTGTAGTACTAAACCTCTAAATGTTATGTTAAATGTAATGTTAAAAAATCCTGTGCCTTCTTTCTAATAATCCAGTTTCAAAACAAATTTTATTGGGAGCAATGTCAGGACAAGCACGCACCATTTGAGGGTCATCGTACCCTCGTTCTAGACGGCAGACGTCCTGTTACAAATTACTACCCTGGCTAATTCGAGATAAAAAACAGACCCTTCCGAGTTTACAAACTGTCAGAAGTTCCTGCTGCCCACCAACATCTCAGTGTAGCATGTAAGCTTGGAAGTTGATTCAAGATACAAGAAGCTTTATTTAACGTCGGTTTACATGTGAATTTGATAACATTAGATCATCTGAGCTATTTTCCAACAAACAAGTGTAAAGCAACGAGACATAAAACCTAAAAAGCAAACAGAGTATAACTATTTAAAATGACAGCAATAAAACATAAAATACAGGTAATGAGTACAAAATAAATATAATAATACATGCATGTATATAAAATATATTTGTTATGGGTACATAAAACATGCAAAGTATATTTGTTAAAATAGATTGAAATTATATATAATTTAAGACATTAGCATAAATGTAAATTAAAATGTAGAAAATATATGATGTATATATCAAACTAATATAAATAATTTAAGACATTAAAATATTTTCTGTGATTACTTGACTAAACTTATTAAAAAATAATAAATACTTTAAAACATTAAAATAAATAGATCTAAAGAATAAATTAAGGCTTTACAATATTTTACACATATCCATTATTGCATGTATACAATGAAAGCTATATTCATGATATTAGCACGGCGACAAACATGTTAGCTGTTTACCTACATATAGAGCAATGAGGTACCACAATAACTAATCTGACAGGGGATGCTCTGACGCAACTAGGGTCTTTGTGCCGTCTTTTACGTATTCTTGACGTGTGTAAAATGTGGAACGGTTTGCGAAAAGAGTTGCGGAACGCTTGCTTAAATCATCCTATAATCTAGTTTTTGAACTCGCATGACTCCGAAGCTTCACACATAGCCAAATAGGGATGCAGTCTGACATGACCGTCAATGTGAAGGCATAATATGTACATTAATGTACATTTACAGCCGATTGAACGTTGACTGGTGGTCCGACGACAGGTGTGCTGGTTCGATGGTGACGATGCCGAAACGGATGTTTAAAATCACCTACAGCTCGTCGTATGCATCACACGAGACTGCTACTTCACAAATAGTTCAATATTGAAATCGTATAACATGTCCGTCAATATGAAAGCATAATGTCTAAATTAATATGTATAATTTACAGTTGATGGAACGTCGTGGGACTTTCGATCGAATTCAGGGCAAAGATGGCGTTGTTTTGGCTGTTCTG
>OZ024864.1:15744176-15749176 GCA_964017155.1 Oasisia sp. SBJ-2009 | reverse complement strand
GTTACTTAGTAGATTCGGCAACCGATGGCGATTCGCTTCGACTGTAACTAGATGTCCATTGCTCGCTCACTGTCGAATATTTCGATAGAATACGTTCTCGAGTCAATGGCAATGCGACGTTGTCCACGACGTCGACGACGCCATACGGCATACCGCCATACGATGAAAGTTGATCATCACGTTTTGATAGCTTCTTGAATGGTGACATGTTTCGTCAAATTCGACGTATTTCCGCCGCTATCTTTGAGACGCCTGTAGCACAGCAGACACTCTTTGTTGGAAAACTGCCAAATTATTAGCGATGAATGTTTCGACTTGTTGTCGTTCGGTTGTGGGCATCGTGTACGGCAAATGGTGGCGCCACCAAACGGAACCCGGATAAACATAACCTCCGCATCGCGCTCGAATAAATATTTATATTAATAATATTATTATTAAACTAGTTTCATGAATACTAGTGCGTGCAATAAACACTCTATACAAATACTATAGGATGTGTGTTTTTGTACGCGTAACCGTAAATAAAGTAGGGAGAAAGATGGCATGGTACTGCCACCAAACGAGAGCGTCATACACGAACTTTGGTTTTGGGTAACGAGGCTAAGCGAAGGCTGACCTACGCTAAGTTAGCACACAGAAAACAATTATTATAGAGACTAATTCTACAATAAAGTTTTAGAAAACAATTCACATTTTATGTTATATTATTTTTTAAACAACCACGCCTAAGTCAATTTAGGCTGCGAAGCGCTGTAGTGATAGCTCCCGTAAACAACGTCGTCATCAACAATGATGTTGCGCCTTCGCATCGAGTCGACTTCGTCGAATGGACTCGATGTCGAGTATCGAAATATCGAAGGTATCGAAGGTATCGAAGGTATCGAAGGTATCGAAGGTATCGAATAGTGGGCGTTCGATACCTAAAATATCGAAGTATCGCGATACCACTAAATATCGGTATCGAACTTTCGCAAGTATCGCGATACTTCGAAATTTTTGGTATCGAACCAGCACTAATCTGTATATATATATATGTATATATATATATATATATATATATATATATATATATATATATACAGTATTAGCCAAGATACACCCAGCAAACCTTGGGTAAAAAAGCCAGTCATTCATGCTAAAGCGTAAAACAAATTATTATTTCGAAATAACAGGTCGCATGCTCAGACTAACATGTGGCCTACAGAATTGTTTTATTGTTATGGTGTGATTTTGAAATGATAATGAAATGCATCCTTATAAACCAGGGGTCGCCACGACTGATTACGTCAGTACCAGCTCTTCTCTACCCCCGGCACATCCCTGTCAGAAACGCATCTTGTAACGTCAGTCTAAGAAACTGTCTACAAGAAGTGTGATGGATCTCTGCCACGTACTATAATTTGGGTGATTTCTGTAGTGTTGCATGCAATGTTTAGGGCGTGAATGAGTCATTACATTGGGATTCCCACAAGTCGTGAATCTCTTCAAATTGGGGCGGGTATTTGCTCTGTTCTCACGGTTGACACAGTAGCGACTGGTGAAGTCAGTTGCTATATTTGTATAGTTAGCACACTCCCCAGTTTTACAGAGAGGACCGGCCAGGTGTAGTTTAGACCCCCGGCTTGTGAGGATGCATCTGTACCCATCTCTCGATGTAAATGGTTGAGCTGTTACATCGGTTGCTTGCCCTCCCACTGACAGGTCAACACATGAACCAGCCCTATGTGCAGCCCTCTGTCATCTTACTGAGGGAGATGAGACGAGTCAATGCCAGGGCTGTCCACGAAGGCTCCATCCTTCCCATCAAGATGCCCTATGTCCACTGGATGCCCTACCTGGCCACAGGTATGTAAAAACTCCCTCCATCCCCTCAAGATGCCCTACGTCCACTGGATGCCCTACCTGGCCACAGGTATATACAAACTCCCTCCATCCCCTCAAGATGCCCTACGTCCACTGGATGCCCTACCTGGCCACAGGTATGTCAAAACTCCCTCCATCCCCTCAAGATGCCCTATGTCCACTGGATGCCCTACCTGGCCACAGGTATGTAAAAACTCCCTCCATCCCCTCAAGATGCCCTATGTCCACTGGATGCCCTACCTGGCCACAGGTATGTAAAAACTCCCTCCATCCCCTCAAGATGCCCTATGTCCACTGGATGCCCTACCTGGCCACAGGTATGTCAGAACTCCCTCCTTCCCTTCAAGATGCCCTACATCCACTGGATGCCCTACCTGGCCACAGGAACGTTTTACGTGAAATGTTCAGACGAAAGCCTCTACAGGTAAAAAGAAATTTAAGATCTTGAATTTAGATACGAAAAATGAAAACCATTGATTGCATTATGGATACGTTCTTTCTCCCTTTGTGCCTGCCTGAAACCGGCCTCAACATCAGACCTGGGATTAGATACTGTACATGTGTTTTTAAAAGTGTTTAGGTCATTTTTTAAAGTATTTATATTTGATGTTTATGAAGTAAAACTATTTGTATTTAAACACATTTCTGGAGTTTTTGACATTTTCAAATACTTTTTCAAATGCGTAGGATATGGTTATTAATAAATGGTAATAAATAAAACAGAAGTCAAGTCAATAGAGGTGCCTGATTTCTGTTTTATTTTTCACTCTTCTTATGTCTCTTTGTCTCAGCGTCCTCGCGCACCCCGGCCGTCACCCGACACAAAAACCCCCTACAGGTCACCTGGCAGCCTGACAGACAGCGCAAGGTGACGGACAGACAGACGGACGACGACCCCGACATCCCGCGCAGTGTCGCCCTCTGGAAGGAGCAGTATCCCTATGGTACGTGTCATGTGACCTCACGAGAACTCCCAGGTTGAGGATTCGTGCCTGTGTAGTTTAACAAGGCTTAACAAGTTGCCGTCCAGAGCCAAGCTGCACACAGCATGTGAACAAGGAAGCCTATGGCTTATCGAGTGTTCACTAAAACAAGTGTACATAAATTAGTAATATACTTAAAATTATAAATAAACAATATTATAAAATGCTACTAGTTAAAATATATTGTCTCTAAAAATACATAAATAAAATAAAAAGTATTCGTTGTCTCTAAAAATATACAGGTAAAATAAATAAATACATAAAATGTCCTACAATTACACAATTTGTTATAATAATAAATTAATTAAAATAAATATATGAATAAATAATTTAATCAGTATTAAAATTATTTCTAAAACATTTAAGTGTTCAACCTAGGTATAGTCCACCCTTGCCAGATAATTGTCAATTTTATTTTTAAACATTTACACTGCTGGCATTTACACAATCATGACTTAAATGATTTAGTAGCTTAGTAACGTGGACTTATTTGTGCAGCGGCGTAGTAATCTCCTGATGGGGTGTCCGTCATTTGTTTCACTGGCCAGTCACATGGCCAGACCACAACCAAAGAATTTTCGTCATAAAACAATCTGGAATTGAGTCATTTTTCATGTGTTGTATGAATGAAGTAATCTTTCTTATTTTGTTGATTCATCATACCGACTAAATTTTCTTTCAATTTCTGGCGGTGTGTCAATCTACAGCTGATATTTGTTAAAACCAGGACCTGGATTGGAAAATCACAGCCTACAGACCTAACACACAGCTAAATAAGCTAATGGGTTTAAACCAAATGCTAACAAGGCGAAAACCACAGCAGCACTTAGAACCATTGTTGGCAGTGTGAAGACAACAGCTGACTGCGTGAAAATGTGATAGCTGTTTTACCTGAACAACATTCAGATTGCTGGATCTGTGGACCTAGTGGCACTACATACAAAACTGTCATATCACTGTTTCCTTCGGAATATGGGATACTCAAATATTCAATAGAAGTGACTTTTTATAGAAGCATCTAATGTTCGTGGTATGGTTTTCAAATTTGATGTGGTGTATGTATGTTTAATAATTTGTGTCACTTTACAATCAACGTATATAAATATATTTACAGTCATTTATATATATATCTGCGTATATCTTATATATTACTTGTAACTTCTGTCATTCGCTAGAATCAAATTCTGGTCTTTGAGTAATTTATATAGCACAACAGTCCGACAAGTATTTGTCAATGTCAAGTAGTGTTACAGAAGTGTTATGGCATTTTGGTGACGTCATCACACACTATGGATTAATTTGTAGATTGTGGGTTCTACTTGTATCCTGACTTCACACCGATCTTCTTGAACCACGGCAATGAGAGTGTGGGGGCTAACAGCCCCCCGGTCAAACCAGTGACCCTCAGAACCTGGTGGTGAGTATTCTACAGAACAGCACTAGAGTGCAATGGCTCAGGGGTAGAGCTTCGGACTCTCGACTACGAGTACCCGGGTTTTAATCCTGTGCTGCGGTGCTAAAATGTGAAATTTTGTGTCAATGTTTGGAATGTCATTGGGAGTCTTTGTCAGGTTATCCACACAAAAATCTACTGATGGGCTACGATATTTTGTGAAGACTTAGTTCTCCCTCTGCTCACCAGATGGTGTGGTGAGAAAGCTGTTCTTTGTGTGATTGTTTTAGTGAAAGTGGTTCAGATATTTTTCAACAAAAGCATTTGAGTGTCAGGAAAAATTGTATCTGCACCGAAATTGTTGAAAATATTTAAACTTGAGACATAGAATGTTTAACTGATATTGTCAAAGCGTGGGAGTTTCCTGTTGGTTACAGGAAGGAGGTGCTAGCCCTCAGCTTCATTCTTGCGGTCGTCCTTCATGTGTCTATCGAGAAACTACGCAAACTCTACACACGAACTAGGCCTCAGTTGGAAAACATTCAGCCCATTGCCCAGGTAATACCTGTAATAATAAACTATAACAATGACAAAATAATTACATACGGGGTAATTGTAATAATCATGCGTTGGATTTTAAAAGTGTTTTTTTTACCTGTTGATAAAAGTGTGTTGGATTTTTTCGTGCGCCAGTTACCATTGAAACTTGGTTGTTTGATGCGTAATATGTATTGAAACCGTTCAGGTAATAATAACAGTTC
>OZ024864.1:15716897-15743976 GCA_964017155.1 Oasisia sp. SBJ-2009 | reverse complement strand
GGGTACGTAGGCTTACTGGGGGGGGGGGCATCTGTTTACTACGTTTAATTTCAGAGTATTCATTGGTTTTAATTGTTCTGTTTGAAGGTGTGTCTTTACACCTTAATTATTTTATTTTAATTACATTTATTTATCATAGCTTCTTTACTTATATATTTATCTTGTTTAATTACAGCTGTATTTGGCGTATTTATTTATCTTAGCTTATTTATTTGGTTTATTTATATTTTAGATTTAGTCACCAACTTGTTGTGTTAATGTGGAGCGCTTTGATCAGCATTGCATTTCTTTAAAATGCTGTATTAAGAAACATAATTATTATTATAGAGTAATGTCACACACATAATAATATGTTATCCTCCCTGTGCCCATTTGTACAAGTTGATGATTCAGTTTTCTTGAAATGTTTAAAACTTACTGACATTTCGCTATGGATCCTCTCAACAAATTTATGGAAAATATATCATAGAGACTGGTATAAATGGAATAATTTACAAGACGGCTTTGATCATGTCTTTTGAGCAAATGTTTTACTCTGTATTTTTTGTTGTGTGCAGCGAACGGGCGAAACAAAAGGTCATGCGTGAGGTCAAGGCCCTCGCGAAACTCGAACACACGGGAATCGTGCGCTACTACCAGTCGTGGTTCGAGAGTCCGCCACCAGGGTGGCAAGAAGAGCACGACAAGCACTACCATGACATGTTCTCGACAGCGGACTACACGACCGAGCCGAACCCACCGTCGGCCACCAGGGGGTGCTGTATAAGCAATCCCCCAGGTGGCACCACATATACGAGCGGTTCAGTGATGACGAACACTCGTAGTGACACGGGGTTCTCCGTCAGTGTCGGTGTTTCTACCGGAAGCCAGTGCGTCGACGAAACCGATGACTCCGTTCTCGGCGAATCACGCGACACGACGTCGGGCCACAATATCGGGCTCAACGACGTGACTGACTCGTTCGATATCATCTTCCAGGATTCACAACAGAAAGGGGACGGCGACGATCGCACAAAGCCAGACGTGAGTCACATATCTGACAGACTGAGTGCGACAGACAGTGTCAACGGGTGCACAGGGAGTGGTGACGCGTCACTGTCGCCGTCACCCCCTCGACGCAGCAGCGACACTGGTGGCGTCGCTAGTAGACAGTCGAGCGAGAAACAGACACGGCGACGCGTGCCCCGTCTGTTGCTGTATATACAAATGCAGCTGTGTCAACGGGAGAGTTTGAGAGACTGGCTCGGGTCAAACACACTGAATCGTGACCGTAAACAAGTTCTGGACATATTTGACCAGATCCTGTCGGCAGTCGACTACGTCCATGGATGTGGACTGATGCACCGTGATCTCAAGGTACGTAGTGTCATGTGGTCACATATCTATCACATGTTCAGTAGAGAAGTACAGTAATAGGGCCTGTAAGTGGGTCACGATACATGGCGAGACTGGAGCTGATTGGGGACTGGACATAAGAATTATAGTCAAACGACGGAAGACAGTTGTAGCTTCTGACCGATGATACTTGGAAAATAATGTCATAAATATCTTGCGTTATATCTTTCTGATCTTAAATGCCCAATTACATGTTGAGTTTACCACACTGTCATAGACATATAGCGATTTAGGTAGTGCATGTAGTATACACAATTTTAGGCCGGGATTTGCATTTTACATTGTTGTACGTTTTTGTGATTTCACAACATTTCGATAAACACTTACATCTGACAAGTTGTCTAAATGCACATAATCATAACACATGTATGTGTTTGCTCCAAAACAGGTTGTACTGTGCGAAAAGTGGCGTTCTTTATTACTAATCAAGACAGTTCGATTATTACAACCAAAAACAAAACAAAGTCCTATATATGTTAACATGGAAAGTATGAACTTCTCCTGTATATGTTAACATGGAGAGTATGGACTTCTCCTGTATATGTTAACATGGAGAGTATGGACTTCCTGCCCCCATGTGCCCCCAACCTAGTTTTCGAGCGCGAGACTTACATGGCCTTAATTGTACTGTGACTCGATGCTTTCCAGAGAAGTCGAGATGGTGTTCGATTGAACAGGTCTGCAAGGGAATGAAATGTAAAGTGTCTTAAACAATCCTGTGGACTGGATACCGTGCTACTTTACTTTTAGTTTTCAATAGTATTTACACTTATTTCACTATCTCATTCGTGCTAATGACATATATACGTGTTATACATTACATATTGACACTAATGTGGGTTGTATTAAACCCTTCTTCGCAAGTCAGCTGTGTTTACAAATAACAAAGAGTGTGTGTTTTCAGCCATCCAATATTTTCTTCTCCCTCGACGGCACGGTGAAAGTGGGTGACTTTGGCCTCGTGACTGCAACTGAGGAACATGTGACAGAGGACGACAGTGACATCTGGGGGGACCGAGCGACATCACAGATCCCGCGGCGTCACACCAACCAAGTGGGCACAAAACTGTACATGAGTCCGGAACAGGTAAGTTACCTGAAAATGATCGGGATAACTGACGGATCTGGCGCATTGCAATTTTCCAATGTCACAATAACAATTAAACTTGTCATATCCGTCAAGTGTTTCTTTCGCTTTCGTATGCGTGTGTGTGTGTGAGTGTGCGTGTGCGTGTGCGTGTGCGTGTGTGTGTGCGTGTGTGTGAGAGTGTGAGTGTGTGTATGAGTGTGTGTGCGAGTTTGTGTGAGTATGTGTGAGTGTGTGTGTGTGCGCGTGCATGAGTTATGTTGTAAGGGCAGTATGTCATAGCCTAGATAAAACATTCCCCTGTACTGTTACCATTGTTTTTGTCCTAAAGGCAAATGTATGTGGCCAAATTTGCAACAAAATGATTTCACTTCTGAAGCAGATGCAAAACATAAAAAATGCTTGGTTAGACTGTATGAAACAATAATTACAAAAAAGTTAAACAAATTTTTTATTTATTCTTACACAAGTGATTGAGACCACTAACAGGGAGTGTTGTGATTGAGTCCACTAACAGGGAGTGTTGTGATTGAGTCCACTATCAGGCAGTGTTGTGATTGAGTCCACTAACAGGGAGTGTTGTGATTGAGACCACTAACAGGGAGTGTTGTGATTGAGTCCACTAACAGGGAGTGTTGTGATTGAGTCCACTATCAGGCAGTGTTGTGATTGAGACCACTAACAGGGAGTGTTGTGATTGAGTCCACTAATGGGGAGTGTTGTGATTGAGACCACTAACAGGGAGTGTTGTGATTGAGTCCACTAACAGGGAGTGTTGTGATTGAGTCCACTAACAGGGAGTATTGTGATTGAGTCCACTAACAGGGAGTGTTGTGATTGAGTCCACTAACAGGGAGTGTTGTGATTGAGTCCACTAACAGGGAGTGTTGTGATTGAGTCCACTAACAGGGAGTGTTGTGATTGAGTCCACTAACAGGGAGTGTTGTGATTGAGTCCACTAACAGGGAGTGTTGTGATTGAGTCCACTAACAGGGAGTGTTGTGATTGAGTCCACTAACAGGGAGTGTTGTGATTGAGTCCACTAACAGGGAGTGTTGTGATTGAGTCCACTAACGGGGAGTGTTGTGATTGAGACCACTAACGGGGAGTGTTGTGATTGAGTCCACTAACGGGGAGTGTTGTGATTGAGTCCACTAACAGGGAGTGTTGTGATTGAGTCCACTAACAGGGAGTGTTGTGATTGAGTCCACTAACAGGGAGTGTTGTGATTGAGTCCACTAACAGGGAGTGTTGTGATTGAGTCCACTAACAGGGAGTGTTGTGATTGAGTCCACTAACAGGGAGTGTTGTGATTGAGTCCACTAACAGGGAGTGTTGTGATTGAGTCCACTAACAGTGAGTGTTGTGATTGAGTCCACTAACAGTGAGTGTTGTGATTGAGTCCACTAACAGGGAGTGTTGTGATTGAGTCCACTAACAGGGAGTGTTGTGATTGAGTCCACTAACAGGGAGTGTTGTGATTGAGTCCACTAACAGTGAGTGTTGTGATTGAGTCCACTAACAGGGAGTGTTGTGATTGAGTCCACTAACAGGGAGTGTTGTGATTGAGTCCACTAACAGGGAGTGTTGTGATTGAGTCCACTAACAGGGAGTGTTGTGATTGAGTCCACTAACAGGGAGTGTTGTGATTGAGTCCACTAACAGGGAGTGTTGTGATTGAGTCCACTAACAGGGAGTGTTGTGATTGAGTCCACTAACAGGGAGTGTTGTGATTGAGTCCACTAACAGGGAGTGTTGTGATTGAGTCCACTAACGGGGAGTGTTGTGATTGAGTCCACTAACAGGGAGTGTTGTGATTGAGTCCACTAACAGGGAGTGTTGTGATTGAGTCCACTAACAGGCAGTGTTGTGATTGAGTCCACTAACGGGGAGTGTTGTGATTGAGTCCACTAACAGGGAGTGTTGTGATTGAGTCCACTAACAGGGAGTGTTGTGATTGAGTCCACTAACAGTGAATGTTGTGCTCCAGATCGCGGGAGACAGTTACACACACAAGGTGGACATCTATGCCCTCGGAATGATCTTCTTCGAACTCTTCTATCCCTTCGCCACGGAGATGGAGAGAGTGAACACTCTGCTCGATGTGAAACGTCTCCAGTTTCCGGGACGATTTGTGCGGGAACTTCCAACTGAGGTATGCCAGAAAGAAAATCGTCTGAATCCCTTCTTTCAAGAGTGGACCCAGTGTAATAGTTTATTCCAAATCAAATTTATCCAGTAGATCCGGTAACAAGATGGATGATAAAACATAAAAATTTAAAATAATAAAACAACAATATAATAACCATTGTTTACAGCCAGGTACTCTTTTATATATCTGAGTGATATGGAACATCGTAGAATGAGCGAACATGTCTGATATTTATATTGTCAGTTCAGGATTTGAAGACGTGTTCGTAATTGCGAGTGTGATGCTCTGGCCACTGTGTGTCGCCACTGTATGTGTCGTTGTGTCGTTGCAGTGTACATTCCTGGAGCCTCTGCTCTCACATAACCCCGGGGAACGTCCCGACACAAAGGACATCCGATCTCACTCACTGCTCGCCGACTTCGAAGAGGCACGCGTCGCCGTAAAGAGGCTGCGCAGCATCTCAACGTCGTCCAGACTACACACAAACTCATCATCAAGCAGCACGTCCGCCGACAAGGACCACTCGTGACCCCAGGGGTCACATGACAGGGTCACATGACAGGGTCATATGCAAGAGACTTTTCAGATCTCGACAGGTGCCACAATATGGAGTCACACTTTTCTGTGATATTTCGAACATCTTCCTCCTGAGTTAAAGGAAATGTCCTGCTATTGTTATTTGTTAAAAGTTTACCGTCGTGTTCACATTAATAAGGTGGGAATAAGTTAATGTAGAAATAATTCTACAGTATCTTTAGATGTTGCGCAGCACCCAATAAATCACCTCACTTGAAAATGTTCACGTTTACCCGGTGCGTAAACCGGATCAGAATCGATTGAAATTCCACTGAAACACATTCAACAGATGGCGCCACTAGTAGTAAGATATACTTGAAAAAATGTCCGGTCATGATATGCCCCATGTGGGGGACTTTCCAGATTTGAACATGCCAACTTGGGTGGTCTGTTTATAGTGGACAGCGACCAGCCTTCAAGCTTTGACCATCTAGTCAGGGTAGTGGCTAGACTTGCCAAATTCTCATAGCATATCAGGTTTATGTAGTGCGGCTGATGCCTGTTAGGGGGAAACTGTGCGTGGGTTTGTGTTATCAGACCATGTGTTTTGTTATCATGTGTAAACTGAGCAATTTAATCAACTCTCTGGGTAACTTCAGATATGTTTTTGAAAAGTAGGAATGGCATCAGAATTTAACGGTTTAGTCTCTGCAGAATTCACTGCTCTGTCACTGAAATCCATGAAAAGCATGCTTGGTTAAATAAGGGGAACGTCATTGCCAGATGGGGCGGAGCTAAACGGGTTTTAACACACTGTCATCATGATTACTGGCCTTAGAACGCATCAAATAAACACCGTTCATTAAGCTATATTTGAAAAAAATTATGAAATGATGTGTTGGATCTTTTTTTTGCATCACAAAGATTATAAGCTTTAAAATGATATCTCCTTGTCAAAATATCATCGGTAATTTTTTATTTATTAAAAAGTTCAGCAAAACTTAAATTAGCAATGTATTGAGAAGCAGTCATTTTGTCTAACTTTTCTTGAGTTTTTCGGTTCTTAAATGTGTGTTTTGTATTGGTTTAGGATTAGCCATCGAGGAAGATAAACTGCATATAGAGTGATAAGATTGATTATATTTACAAAACGTGCATTTCTGTAAAATCGCAAAATTAATTGGACATGACCTCGGCAGCTATTTTTGGCACTTATGCAGAATAGACATATATGCAACTTCGGACCCAATTTGCCAGGGCAGGTCATGTGATATGTTAATACTAGAATAAATATGGTAAAGTTACCCTGGTGAACGGTGTCACAACAACATATTCCAATGATATTTTGGTTGGGCACATTTTTTTAACTGAAATATGACGAGTTTTTGGCCATTAAAATGAAGGGTGAAATTATGATTACACACGTGTACAGACTATAAGTAACACAAATGTGGTCTCATTTAATGTATTGATGTACTGACCTAGAGAAGTGCTGGTGAAATGTTCAGTTTGTAAAGATAATATTCAATTGGTGAACAGCCACTATTGCCTAAATGATAGGTGTTTCAGAGGGTTGCGTTGCTGCATGCCTGTGAATGTCAACGACAAATGTGTAGGTTACAGGAATTTGGATCTGACATACCTATAACGTCAAGACTTTCATAACCTTCTTCTCTCAGGCAGTTCTTGTGTTATTTAACTTCATTGTCATACTGTTTTTTTTTTACTATACTGCCACATCATTTAGAAGTGTGTACCACAGAATCACACCATTCCAGAGTATTTTTATTTTAGTAACTTTGGTGCTTTCACTGTGTTTATAATGCATGTTAAGAAATAAACTATATCATATTTTATAAAGTGTTGAAATGTTTGTTTTATGACTGAATCTTATGCCAATGAATGGCATAAAATGTACTACATGTACTTGAACCACGTGTAAAACGTTTACTCTAGTTCAAAGTATTCACATCACTGAATGGTTTCAAGGCACGAATTACATTTTTGGCTGAGCACAATTTTGTAAATTGTACAAAACGTCAACCCTTGTAATCAACCGCCTGAATTCTGCAGCAGGCCCGGTCCCTGCCCGACTTTTAGCCCCTGTCACATAATTAGAAAGGAAACTGGTCATTGTCACATTGACATTGGGTACTGGGTAGACAACAACAACAACTGAACCTTAGTTAATAGCTGAGTCATAGCCATAGCCCCCATAGGAGCCTACCAATTTCATCTGTCATGTTGAGTGGACACGTGAGGCACTTGAAATGCAAAAAACGACAATGATTAGTTAAGAAGGCCTACATTTAGGTTAATACCAAATCACGGTTTAATTAGTTTTAATATTCTGGAATTGCGTAGATTACAAGTCACCTTATGTGACACGTGCGCTCGAGTCGTTTACGAATATACTAGGTCCTATCCCTATAATATAATAGAAGTGTGTGAAACACTGGCGTCCATCGCAATGTACTAAAAACAATTGATATCATATCTCGTCATATCGAGAGAAGGAAGGTACATATCCCTATCATGTGACCACTGTGATTTGACCACTGAGGTCATCTGTGTGTCACGAATTGTCCTTGTTGACAGGACTGCCACTGGTCAGTGAGTCAGACGGTGCGTAGCCTCTCTGCTTCCGTTCGCGCCTTTTCAAAGTCGGCAAGCAGCGGGTCAGATTGGATGTCCTTCGTGTCAGGACGTTCATTGGGATTATGAGACAGAAGTGGCTTCAGGAATGTACACTGCAACAACAGGTGACACAATGACAGGCTCATTCATGACAATACAGCCACTGTGATATATTTGTCATTACATGACATAAATGACAGGGTACATGGTGGTAATACAGACATTGTGTCATACCATGACGTGACGTGACGTGACGTGACGTGACGTGACGTGACGTGACGTGACGTGACGTGACGTGACGTGACGTGACGTGACGTGACATGATACTATCAATGCAAGACAATGTCACAAAATGGTAAATGACACAAATGGCAGATTAAACAATTTCCCAAAATCTGACATGACAATACTGCACACGACACTACAAGTGTGTTTGACACTATGCCACAATATGTCAAGCAGCATGAAGTGATGAACAACAGATTATAGACACATTTGGCAGGAGACAACTACACTTCAATAACCAGTGAAACACAATTTGAATTAGTCGTTGTACATCTGGGCCACAAGTTGAGCTTTGAAAGAATACAAAACAAAAAAGACATCTAAGTATCACACTATGTTATTTACTACATGTCAGATATATGCAGTTGGGTGTAGATTTCTTGAAACTGACATCATAAAGATGACTTCTAAGGACATTCCTGTGCACTGTATATTATCAACATTTTGTTTCAACTGTGATACTCATCAATATAAAGCATCATTGACAGTTATTTCAACATTTACTTGATACTGAACGAGATATACAGAGTTTATTCTTGAATACCTTAGATGGATTTTCCCGTGAAAACGTTTCTGGGAATTGGAGTTGCTTTACAGCAAGCAGAGTTTCTACCCTCTCCGACCCAGTCGTGAACGGACAGAAGAGCTCAAAGCAGATCATTCCAAGTGCAAAGATGTCGACCTTGTGTGTATAGACTTCTCCCGCAATCTGGAGGATAAGACTCTGTTAAGTGGATAATACCGCACCACAGGCAACATTTTAGGGATGTAAAATAGTTTCAAACGATTTATCATGTACATCATAAAATCATACCCACATGGTAATTCTGCTGTATAACATTTCATTTCATCAAACGACAAAGTGACTTGATTGAAGTGAATGATAGCAGCAACGTTTCCTGTGTTAAATCAATGTTTAATTATATTTTAATTATATATATATATATATATATATATATATATATATATATAATTATATAGTTGGAAGAAAATGTGCTAGAATCTCCCATCAAATGCCCATGTGCAATTCAATTAATTTGCATAATGAAAACAATGGTATTCAGGTAATTTTTTGACATTCTGACAGAGGAAAAACTTTTGTGGAAAGTTGTATTTGTCTGTATTTATTTTAACAAATAATACAATAAGTTGTCCAATAAAGTTGCTTAGTTTACAAATGAGGAATACTTTATTATCAGGTTAAAAAAAAAACATTTTAAAAATGACTTCTACTAAAACTTTTACTATATTCACTGATGGAAACTATATAATTATTTGGAGACAGAATATAAATTCATATTCCATGGAATGCTCGGCAGAACAACCAAGGTATGGTCACCATGGTTACCATTAATTACGCAAACTAATTATTATTTAATATCTGACCTTCTTTTCATACAGACAATGTACTGCAAACTGGTCAGCCTGGATAAGTAGTTCTTAAAGATACAACAATTAATTAAAACAAAATTCACCAGGGTACTTACCTGTTCCGGACTCATGTACAGTTTTGTGCCCACTTGGTTGGTGTGACGCCGCGGGATCTGTGATGTCGCTTGGTCCCCCCAGATGTCACTGTCGTCCTCTGTCACATGTTCCTCAGTTGCAGTCACGAGGCCAAAGTCACCCACTTTCACCGTGCCGTCGAGGGAGAAGAAAATATTGGACGGCTGAAAACACACACTCGTTGTTACTTCTCAACACAGCTGACTTGCAATAATCAGTTGACTGTGTAAACTACCAAATAAAAACATTACTCATATGAGAGATAAATATGGTCACAAACCTATAAACAGTATTTAAATACTACAGTTTCATTTTAGTGTCACACATTGACGTACAGTTTGCAGTTTTATTCTGGAAGGTAGCGAGAGATTTCGAAAATGACTGGGAACACAACTGGGTGTTAGTTCCAATTTTTTTACACAGTTCTGGGAATAAAAACCAGTTGTGACACAGAATATCTGTGCTACATGGGGATACATTTTTTCCCATTCACACTTTATTTGGAGAACACAAGGACGTTAACTCATATACATACAAGCCAGTTGAGATGTGTTTTATGAACTGAAATGAACAATAAATACACACGTGACACCAATTTTGAAGGACAATAAAGTGAAATTGACATTGATTTTTTTAAATCTTTTTTCTCATTCATTTTTATTAATCCGCCGCTGGTCCACTGATATTTCTTCCCGTCCACAACAGGTCATGTGCTTAAAGCTGTGACGACACAAAACAAACAGCAATTAGACCAAGCAGATATGTGATCCTACAATCTTACCTTCAGATCCCGATGGATCATTCCACATTTGTGGACATAGTCGACAGCCAACAGGATCTGGTCAAACACATGGAGCACATTGTGTTTTGGGTCGCGATCCACTTCTTTACGAAGGAGCCAGTCACTCAAACACTCACATCGACACAGCTCCATCTGTATGTAGAGCATCAGATGAGGATCGTTACTGGTGACAGAAGTGTCACTGCTCTGTTGAGATGTCACCGTTGACGTGTCACCACTACTGCTGTGTTGATTGACACTTAGTTGGGCGAATCTGTCACTCATTTCCTGCCTCGAATGACTGTCACTGTCTCCTTTTGGCTGTGAGTCTTCAAAGACAATAAAGGAGTCTGTAGCATCCTTGACCTTGACCTTGTCATTTGACTTACTGAGAAGGGAGTCGTCAGTTTCCTGGCTGGGGCGACTCTCACTCTGTGATGACACACCGACACCGACACCGACACTGACAGAAAACCCTGTGTCCGCTGTTGAGAACATGTCATGGTAACGCTGGTCCTGTTGTTTCTGCCACCCTGGTGGTGGACTCTCGAACCATGACTGGTAGTAACGCACGATTCCTGGGTGAACGAGCTTTGCAAGGGCCTTGACCTCTCGCATGACCTTCTGTTTTGCCTGTTCACTGCACACAGAGAAATAAATTGATATAGAATAGAAGCTTTTATTTAGTTAATTTGCCTCTCAACACACTTGTCTTTATTTTCCATATATTTCAGCTGCATCTCACAATCTTCTTTCGCAGTTCTGTCACACGACATACATCATGTGACACAAGCTGGAGCTGGAGCTGACTATAGCGGAAGTTCCAGACCAATGTCTTTGTTTAGTGATGGCTTCACCCATGTTAGTTAATGGCCTTCTCGCTCTCTCTCTCTCTCTCTCTCTCTCTCTCTCTCTCTCTCTCTCTCTCTCTCTCTCTGCCTGCCTGCCTGCCTGCCTGCCTGCCTGCCTGCCTGCCTGCCTGCCTGCCTGCCTGCCTGCCTGCCTGCCTGCCTGCCTGCCTGCCTGCCTGCCTGCCTGCCTGCCTGCCTGCCTGCCTGCCTGCCTGCCTGCCTGCCTGCCTGCCTGTCTGCCTTTCTCTCTGCCTTTCTCTCTGCCTTTCTCTCTGCCTTTCTCTCTGCCTTTCTCTCTGCCTTTCTCTCTGTCTCTCTTTCTCTCCCTCTCTCTTTCTCTAAAATAATTTGTTTTAGATAATTTTGTACATGAAATTTCCTGAAAGGTGGCTCCTCGATAGTGACTAGACCGTACATTGTATTGTTGTTAGTTATTACACATTATTACCATGTTTGTTGTGATTTTTATATTTGTATTGATTCTGAGGTATTTGACATGGATATAGTGTATGCATTATTTGAAATATTGGTAGAATAAAACACAATTCTACTTCTTCTTTTGAATCATTCTCTTCATTGCTACGTCTCTCATTGAACATATTAGTAGCCACTTATGTTTGCTAAATGCTGATAGAGTTTGGCAACATGATTGGTGTTCTTTAACTTGTGTGCCGACTTTTCTCGCTGTTTCCCCATATGTAGTGTAGGTCATGTGATACACCAGTGAAAATCAATCCGCTGTAGAAGGCGGTGAGATGCAGCGAAAATACACGGAAAAACAAAAGCAAGTTTCTTGAAGGTAAATTTACTCAATAAGATGAACCAAGAAATTGTATCAATACATTCCAAGAATTTGTTTTAAAAAAGTAACTGAATCCATTAAACCATCTTAATTTTTGCAATGATCTCATGAAAACTATAATTATTTATATATATATATATATGTATATTATCAAATGAGATTAGAACATTTTTGTGAAACTATTTCTCACTACTGGTCATGTGGTAGCGATGTTATAATTTGTCATTTGTCAAATATTGCCACAGGATGATGGTCTATTCTGAGACAGAATAAAATATGGTTCATGTTAACATTGTAGAGGAATGAAGGACACCATACCTGTTATTGAGCGGAATTCGTTTGATGGCATATAGACAGTCATCCATCTTGTTAAGGGCCTCAAATACTACACCGAACCCCCCTTTGCCGAGACACGATTTAGGGTCAAAATCTGTGATGAACCTGAAACACAAGACCCACTGGCAATTGACATAAATGATCATATTTACAACAACACCTGGTGACTAAAAGGTGAACAACAGTTGCAAGCTACTTCACTACAATAAGTCCATTGTTTGGAATTGGAAAGTAACGCAGATCACCAAAACACAATATTACCAGACATGTATTTGACCCCATGTCTGAATAGTACACAGCTATGACTAAGAGAAAACATGTTCCAAAGGGTTGGCACAGCTACAGAAAATACCCTAGTTCTAACGTTAGTACTGATTCTAGGAACACAAATTAGTTCAGAACTAGATAATTGAAGCTGGATAGGTTTCTTTACAGGTGCAAGAAATGTAAATAAACTAATCATCTACTACAGTTGACAAAGTAAATAAACACAAATTTGTTAATAATGTATCAGTTATTCATAAAAAAAGTACTCAATAACAACCCCACATAATAATAATAATAATAAAGCTTCATTGCCATATTCAACGGGCATTACATGATGAATTGGAATGTAGTCTGGCGTTGACTCATATAGTGCCTATATACACAATAAAATGAAATATGGCAAATAAATATAAGATATAAGATATACATTGTACATAATTTGTTCTTTAGAATGAAAAAATAATATTTTAATATAATAAATAATTAAAGACAAAATTCAAATAATAGATTATGAGGCATTGAACCCCCCAACAGGAAACAAAAGTTATTGTACCTTGACTGAAATTCCTTTCCATTTGTCTTTTCCTGTGCCCCAGCTGGGTTTGATTCTGCCAACCTTTCTGATACCTGCAAGAAAGGTTGGAATCAAAGGTTATTAACAACACTAACACACCTGTCTACATAAAAAAACCGTTTTGCCAACTTATCCAGATTTGAATTTAGAGCTATACGCTAACTTACGACCCTTACAGGCCTATATACCTGCTATCTGCGATCAGGCCCTACCTTTTTATTAATAAATTCACACACCAAGTGTGACTGAAAGATATAACTATAATTTATACGTTCCTCTTGAAACAAAAGCAATTACATGTTTAACCACTTTCAGTCAACTGCATATTACAGACTTGGTGACGTCTGATAATATGTTTACTCTGATCTTGACTGTTGGACAATTCTTTTGTTTTATTTTGTTGTAAAACCACAGATGTATATATATATATATATATATATATATATATAGTGATGATGGTTATTCTAAATGATGATGGTGTCACTGGAAGACGGCTTTTAGCCAAGTGACATCCATGCAATGCAACATGCTAACAATTTAATATATATTTCAGTTTTGTCCTTGTGGAATAAAAGTTACTTATTTACTGCCAGATGAAAACTAACTAATTAGTATTATGTAATGATGCTATTACCTGGTCATTTATCTCGGTGCTTTCCAATGGTGCCTCATGCGATTGTCTGCCACCATTTTCACTGCCCCCAGCACTTGCCTCATGGTTTAACACGTCACCAACAGTCTGAGTGTCCCCTGGTTCAGTGACAACCATGTGACTAGTGGCGCCAATCTGAAGATTACGCACAACACAATGTGTCATAGTGACCTTTGTGTCTCCTTGACCTCTTTCCACCAAGGTCATTGGTGGCATGTCTCCTTGACATCTTTCCACCAAGGTCACTGGTGGCATATCACCCTGGGGTTTCTGTGTCTGTGGCTTGTGAGTTTGTCTGCCACATGCACTCTCGAGATCTAGAAAAGGATTGGTAATAAGACACTGTTTACGCAATAATTACACCATGTACTGTTTACACGAGAATTACACCACGTTCTGTTTACACAATAACTACACCATGTACTGTTTACACAGTAATCACACCATGTACTGTTTACTCAATAATTAAACACTCTATTGTTTCCACAATAATTACACAATGTACTGTTTACACAGTAATTACATAATATACTGTTTACACAATAATTACACCATGTACTGTTTAGACAATAATTACACCATGTACTGTTTAGACAATAATTACACCATATACTGTTTACACAATAATTACACCATGTACTGTTTACACAATAATTACACCATGTCCTGTTTACACAATAATTACACCATGTACTGTTTACACAATAATTACACCATGTACTGTTTACACAATAATTACACCATGTACTGTTTACACAATAACTACATCATGCACTGTTTACACAATAATTACATCATATACTGTTTACATAATAATTACACTATGTACTGTTTACACAATAATTACACAATGCACTGTTTACACAATAATTACACAATACGGTTTACACAATAATTACACCATATACTGTTTACACAATAATTACACAATATACTGTTTACACAATAATTACACAATATACTGTTTACACAATAATTACACCATCTATTGTTTACACAATAATTACACCATCTATTGTTTACACAATAATTACACCATTTACTGTTTTACACAATGATTACACCATGACCTGTTTTATACACTTCTGTCCCCCTCGTAACAATCATGTTGGTTGTGACCTCAAGGCACAGCTTTATGCAGAGACCCGTCCACCCATCATTTGGATGGGTAAAAACCATTGTGGATGGGTAGAAATATGGGTGGATGGGTACAAAAATGAAGGAGCAAAAAAGGTGTTCCAAAACCATAGATATTGTCAGTTACGCCTTACAAGTGAGTGTAAATGGTGTCATGTGTGTGTTTGTAGTCCATTTCAAGTTATCAGAAACATTTTAAAGTTTGTAAACTGGCGTAACAGTTAACATCCATGTGTCCACCAAAACATGTGTGACTGGCAATAATTTGGTCCTGCATAAAGCCCTTCCTCGTGGGACTACGTAAGTGGATTTTCAACCATGCCTCCTCAATCAACAGTGGGTAATCTTTTACTTAAATGTCCCAAACTAGATTCCACCCACTACCAGAGATGGAGTGAGTACAATACAAATGTACTCGAGTACGAGTACGATTACTTTGAACATGCATGAGTACGAGTACAAGTACGAGTACTCAGAAAACAAATGTACTCGAGTACGATTACTTTACAATGTACTCGAGTACGAGTACGATTACATTAGAATGTAATCATGATTACTTTCACGATTACTTTATTGAATATCCTGTTTCTAACATAAAGACGATCTTTCACAGAATCCCTAGGTGTCATTCTTGTTCTGTTGCTGTGTCACTATCTAGTGTTCTAACTGATTACTGCTATCCACTATCCAGGTGTTATTATTATTAATAATCAGATGATTTTTGGGCGGGTTGGTATGGTTTCTGAATCAAATACAACTATGATGCATTTAAGAATTTAAAATGTCCTCTGTTTATTTTAAATGTCAAGAACACATGATCAAATACATTACAACAACATTTCAACTCCAGGTGGTCATATTTAAAAGAGTATCCAATTCAAATATGTAGTATATAAGACATGGGTTCAAATACATTTGTATTTTATAGTATTTAAATACTTTTGTAAAATATTTGTATTTGAATTCAAATACTTTTTCAAATACATTGTCAGTATCAACATGTTTTTTCACTGTCACATATAATGCCTGCCAAACTGATTACCATCACTGCAACTTCACCCAACAGTGCAAACTACTGATGAAGACACTTAACAGCAGATGGCCCCCATGGCCCTGCACTGACCACAACTTTTGTTTGCTCAGAGCCAGAGCCAGAGGATGGATTAGCACCTGACCCTTTGTTCTTTAGCTATTCTGGTTTCCTGGCTGAATTTGAAGGTGAACTGTCACACTTCCTCACAAGATCCTACCAGTAATTAGTAGTGTCTCTTCTGAAGACAACATAGGCATGTTATTACAGACCTCCTGGCTTAACATAACAGACAACATATTTTGGCCTTTACCTCTGTAGGCAGGTTTACAATTTGCACTTAATTAAACTCAATAGACAGGGATTTAGCAGCTAACTGCCCAGACCCAGTCAGGATTCTGGATACCTAGGAACCATGGCCAATCATTCACACCATACTGACAGAGCAAACAGTACAGGTGGGGTGGAGTCTAAAATTACAAAGCAAGATGTTAGGGGATGCTTATCTACTGCAGGGCTTCCCAGGGACTGTGGCAATATAACTTTATACTACCAGTACTACAGTAAGCAGGAGGGTCAGGAGATGTGGCTTCTCTGGGGAGAGAAGGTTTTAATTAGGGAAATGTGACTGAATATTTATTTAACTGAAATGCTTAACAGTAATAGAAAATTAATAGCTCAATTAATATTACATTTATTAGATTACTTCTAATATTGTCATTTTATCTGTCTAATATATTTGCTTGCAACTGTTCATATGAAAAAAATGTAATTGTGAGAAGTAATCGTGAGTACGATTACTTTGGTAATATACTCGAGTACGAGTACTTTGCTTCGTACTCGAGTACGAGTACTCCAAAAGTACTCGTACTCGAGTACGAGTACGAGTACACGAGTACGATTACTCCATTTCTGCCCACTACCCACCCTAATTTCCCCAGAAAAGTAACTTTCAACCCAGTGCCTACCCAGCTGCTAATAACTTAGTCCAGATACGTAAAAGATTACCCAAAAGTACGTTCCTTTACCGTGTTCCATACTTTAAAAGTACATAACTGATAAATCTGATTTACCTTCCACCATTTTATCAGCCAAGTCTGCAAGCCCAACTTCTTGGAGCGCATCAATAAATTCTTCTGTCTTTCCTTTCCGCAGTAGACATTCCTTCAGCTTGTACACCGCACTACGTGCCCCATAATTATGTTGTTCACATAAAATGTCTTCCTACAACAAAGACATAAGTATCTGGGTGGTATTCCTGCAAGCAATCTTACTTAATTTCAGTCATTCAGGACTTTCAAAGCATCCTTTGTGTCAAAAATGGACTGTTGTCTGTTAAACCAGGCATTGCTGTAATCAATTTTGCCAATGTGGAAAAACAATACTGGGATCAAGCAGAACAAAATATTTGTTTTCTATTTTGCCAGACTTAGTCAAATATGAACTTGTCAATTTGACTGAATGACGTTCAATGTGACATTGAATGAAGCTTTAAGCAGACAACTATATGTGCGTTCTGTTTTATATAAAGTGATGCCTTTAGGTGAAAAGGGCTCAAAGAATTTTCAGTGGACAGAAATGTAAATCTGATATTAACAATGATGAACATTAACTTGTATCCCAATGCATCTGTACCTTGTCTTATATTATAGTCCTATATACGAAATATATGAATGGTCATTTAATTTTTGTTATACTAGTACAATGCCTGCCTGCCTGCCTGCCTGCCTGCCTGCCTGCCTGCCTGCCTGCCTGCCTGCCTGCCTGCCTGCCTGCCTGCCTGCCTGCCTGCCTGCCTGCCTGCCTGCCTGCCTGCCTGCCTGCCTGCCTGCCTGCCTGCCTGCCTGCCTGCCTAGATTATATACACATACATGTACACATTCATAATTATGGTGATACGACTTTGTGTGCGACCTGTTATAAGCGACCATCTGTCTTGAGCGACCACTTTTCATGGGCTGGAGGGGCATTTGCCAAAGACAGATTTTATTATAATTAACACACAAATTAGACATTGCCAATACGGTATACACCCTGATAGTAAATCTTCTACAAGGTAAAATATAAAACACGTCCACATAACAGTACAAATGGCATTTACAGGTGTATAAGATAATGCTAAAGACCGCTGTGGACAACATTCATATTAGTTACTACTGTGCCATAGGAAAACCGTATTTTATAGAGGTTGTAAACACACATACCTCATCTGAAGCTGAACATAAAAGACTGGGTAGATACGGCAGTATCTCCTTTGGGTTAATCTTCTTAACCATGTCTGGATAGTACTTGTGAAGTACTTTCTTAAATCCAGACCCAAAGTCCCATGATCTCCAGTCAGTCATCCTGTGTTCTCTTCTTATCTACTCTCAGACACTGGATAGGGCCCTTTGCAGGGCGTTTAAAGTCCAACGAGAATTTGTGAGTCCACTACAGGTTACACATTTACTCCCTGAACCACCATCCCTCGATTGACAGTTCGGCGCTCTACCACGCGACCACCTATCCTTTGTTACTATTTAAAAGTCACATCAGAAGTAATGCCTGAAACACAAATCAAACTCATTTATACATCACATTAAATATTGCCTTTTTAATGACCCCAACCCTTGCTATGTCTAACAACTCTGACGTTTAACAACCTGACCAAAGTAAATATTGAGAAAGACCATCTTCTCTATTATTCACGCAACACATTTCACTTATTGTACATCATTATTGAATCGTAATTCATGGTTAGGATAAAGGGATATGTTTATTATGATCTCAACCGCCTTCCCAGTTCTAATCCCTTGTGCACTCAGTTTGATTGTTGAACAATCAGATGGAGAACGTGACATTATCTGGATAGGGGCAGAACAAGGAAGTCAAGATCAGGGCATCTGCAGATGCTTGTTAACAATAACCTCAACAATCCATGTTGATATAACAGATTAGCAGGGGAGGAGTCAATGTGTGGACAGGGTAGTCAACCGGCAGTGAATGATCCCCTGGCACTGTCAGTACTACAAGTGGCCCACTGACATGAACTGCACTGTATAAGACATGGGACCAGTGGTACACCAAGGTTTGAATCGTACTAATGACTGCTGTTATATGATTGGCAGCATTATTCACATGCACTATCACCCCTGTAGTGAGAGCATAGGCTCTCAGTACCAGATCTATGCAACATAGTATCATATATATATATATGTATGTAAACTGTATATGTACATTATATGTATGTACATATATATATATATAGTATATATATAATATATATATATATATATATATATATATATATATATAGTATATATATATATATATATATATAATGTATATATTAAAATTAATATAGTATCTGTAAGTTTTCTCGATCAGACAATGTTGACTTTATTTATTTTATGAGTATTTTTGACAGATGATTTATCTGTAATTGTTCAGGATTTAGTCAAGTTTAGGCTTTATCTATTGATATGCCAGATACATTAAACAAACTTAACCTATCTTACACAATCCTAACTGATTAAGCCAATTAAGACATTACAGGCTTATGGCTGAACTAATTAAGCCAATTAAGACATTACTATAGGCCAATTAAGACATTACAGGCTAGTTCATTTACTAAGCCAACTAAGACATTACTATGCCAATTAAGACATTACAGGCTTATGGCGTACTAAGCCAATTAAGACATTTCTAGGCCAATTAAGATATTACAGGCTTATGGCTTACTAAGCCAATTAAGACATTACTAAGCCAATTAAGTCTATTTAAGACATTACATTTACAGGCTCATGGCCACTAAGCCATAAGCCTGTAATGTCTTAATTAGCCTAGTCAGTTAGGATTGCGTTTAAGATAAGATCCCGGTCTATAGCTAACTTGGCCGCTGGAACTGGCAGATACTTAAGAAGTTAAGTTATACTTATAGTCAATGACAGCCCTGGTATTGTCACTAGACAATTATACTGACATCATATATCGCCCAAATTAGCAAATACACGTTATTATTCTACAGAAGAGATCTCCAACATGTTTCACACGTGCAGTGCACTTGTGCTGTGAACAAATATATGGGGTTTCACTTTCAGCTAAAAGTCAGCAATGTTATTTCTTCGTCTGATTGAATAACACGATTATTACCCGGAACTGTCCCATAACAAATCAGGCAACTGACTAGCCTCGGTTACCCAGACTCCGTGAGGTGGCAGCACTTGTAAGCCCCCTCAACTGTCTTCTCGGCGTAGTTCCGCAGCCGACCGACAGTCGGTTAAGCGAGACTAGCAACTGACAGCTTCGGAGCGGAAGTTGACAAAAGACAGCCTCTCTCTGAATAGTCTCGCTTAACCGACTGTCGGTCGGCTGCGGAACTACGCCGAGAAGACAGTTGAGGGGGCTTAAAAGTGCTGCCACCTCACGGAGTCTGGGTAACCGAGGCTACTCTCTGAATGGATCTGATATGATCTAAAAATAAACGGCTGGGGAAGCCTTTAAAACAGTCGATTCTTTTACAGAATAAACATTAGGGTAATAGCTTTAAATTGATGTAAAATATACGTTCATCGTGACATTATTAAATGACGGTAATTTAAATAAAATGCTGGGATGATGGCGTGGAATACGTGTGCGCGTGAGTAATGTGGTTATATTTAGATTTATAGGGATTCCCCAGTTGCAGTTTCTGGGAAACTGATATGCAGTTTCCTAAAAGTTGGTGGCGTAATTTCCAGGTTTCATTTTCCACCAGAATATTATTTAAGAATCGACGACGACGTTCAAGAAAAGACAGACGCAGCGAAAACGACATGATAGAGAAGAGTTCTCGCCTACGCCAACGTACGTACCAGCTAGCTTATAATTAGTAGCTATATAATATATAGGTATAAGAACGTATTACTGTCTTATATTATAACTATTATAATGTTTATATCAGACATATAGACTAAATGTTAGTGTAGACCACAATTAGGGGAAGTAGGGGCATATCCGCATACTAAGGCATGTCCGCACACGGTACCCTATTATTTGCGCATCGCGTAACATCAGGTTAGTAGAATCATATGCTAAGCGGCATCGTCTAACCCCCAAATTAACCACTTGCATATATACTTTTTGATAGAAGTGAATAAGTAACAAGTTATGACATAACATGTTATTTTCGTAAACACTGATGTAATTTTATTCATATGCTGTTATGTGTATTACTTTAACTGTAAGACGTGCATATACATTTTCTTTCATAATTTCAAATTGTATTTTTATGTTTTATGATGTGTGAAATAAAGGATACTTTCATAAGTAGCATTTTCGCGCAATTCAGAATTATTCACATGTTGGATGCTTGGGGCATGTTCGCACAGGTCTGTGCGGTCATGTCCCAGCCGCTGTGCAGACGTACGTATTTCGTGCATCGGTGCTTATAATATTATGTAGTCTACTTAGATACATATTTAGATACTTCAGTTGCTTACCACAAATATCATAGGAAACTTTGATGTGAGATAGTATATGATGATTATTATATAATTATTTAATATTATCAAACTTATTATATCATTCATCGCTTCGTCAATGTGTAAATAGGCTATATATCGTGTTGACGTCACATTTTCCATGTTGTGTATCATTATCATTAAGTCCGTTAAAGAAATAAAGCTTAATTGATCATTGCTCATAGACTAAAATAACCAAGATGACAAATTATGTATAATCTATAATATAGAACATTGCCCGTATACGTTAGTCCATACAATTCCATGCTCGCACGGCCGACAAACTGAGTTTTAATTTGACTTTGCGCTTTACTATGCTGTTTTAGCTAGAAGGCTTCAGACAAGCTGGGTTGTAAACTTTGACTTTCCCCGTTACAAAATCATGTTGTTGTTTGCTTTGACTCTCAAGGAGGAATAAACGTGGACTATGATTCAAGGCCACTGTATTTTCTAAACATTACATATACATGAAAACTTGAAACCGTTGATTTGTGTTCTCTGGTTTTTTATAGTAATGCATGTGTCAGTAGTGTACACATACCAAACACATTATTACTGCAGTTAATGGTCAGCTCTGTGAGACCAGCTGTTGTTTCGCCATTCCTGGGGCATAACCGCACACACTGTGTGTGGCTATGCCCCGTACCTTGGGGCATGTCCGCACAAAGCTATGCCTCTACATTTGACCAAATATTTAAATATCTGATGGGATATGCGATTTCTTAACTAACTAACTAACAACAAAGTAATATGATTGGTCATTCTGAATACTAAATATCACCCTCTTAGCACACACAGTGCATTATCTATAGCTTGTTTCACCTTAAGTGTGCGGACATGCCCCTACTTCCCCTACATTGACCATTTTTGACCTTGCTGGTAAAAATCTCAAAGTAAAAAAATCAGTTCTTTATTATACCCACGTCATGGCAGTCCTCAAGCTAGATTGATCAACTAGCATTTTACACTTTACATATTACATATATAGTCATATATGGGCCGCAAGTTGGGGAAAGGGGGGCAATTGCCCCCTGGTCCCTGGAAGTGGACCGGACTTTTTATTTATATTCATCAATTAAACAATAATATATATATTACAATATCCTCTACTGCCTGTCTGAAATCAGAATTACGTATGTCACGGATGGACATAAACATGTCGATCATTGGCAGAACCCACTGTCAGTCTACTCTCCACTGGCAAATGTCCTGAAATATACTGCCTTACTGGCCACCCAATGTATGTACATGTACACTGCTGCATTTGGCCGGTGTGATATGCCAGAATTGGCCCATTGACAGGCCGTTCCATGGGCCGATGTAATTCCAACGATTAAGAGAGTGGCAGTGTAATGTTTTGCCTAGCACAGGCCTACACCAGCACTGGCCAAAAGCTAGTGTTAGCTACTGCCAATTGCTATGACTAGTGGCTTACAACCAGTAGACATAGCAACCAATGGCCCAATTAACAGGCCATGCATAGGTTGCCACTCTTTGCTAACACTGACCCAAGAATGGCACTCCGGACTGTAGTTTGCCATTCTCTGCAAAAATTGGCCCAACAGTGGCACTCGATCGAAGCTGTAGGTTGCCATTATTTGCCAATGTTGGGCCAAGAGACGCACTCCAATCTGTATATTGCCATTCTTTCTCACCATTGGTCCAAGGGTGCCACTCCAAGCTGAAAGTTGCCATTCTTTCCCAACTTTGGCTCAAGAGTGGCACTCCAATAGCTCTATATGTTGCCATTCTTTGCTAACATTGGCACAAGAGTGGCACTCCAAGAACTCTATATGTTGTCATTCTTTGCCAACATTGGCACAAGAGTGGCACTCAAAGAGATCTGTATGGTGTCATTCTTTGCCAACATTGGCACAAGAATGGCACTCTAGAAGCTCTGTATGTTAATAGTCATTCTTTGCCAACATTGGCACAAGAGTGACACTCTAAGAGCTGTATATGTTGCCATTCTTTGCCAACATTGGCACAAGAGTGGCACTCTAAGAGCTTTGATTGTTGCCATTCATTATATGCCAATATTGGCCAAAGAGTGGCACTCCAAAAGCTCTGTATTTTGTCATTATTTGTCAATATTGGCCCAAGAGTGACACTCTAAAAGCTCTGTTTGGTGCCTAATTTTGCCAACATTGGTGCAAGAGTGGCACTCTAAGAGGTGTATGTATGGTGCCTTTCTGTGCCAACATTGGTTTTGTTATGTTATGCTTTACATAATTATGCATGTAAACATCACCCAATTAAAATATTATGCCCGGATAATGGTAATCACGACACCTCCCCTTCATACACTCCCCCGACACCCTCTCCCTAGGGCTGTCAGGGATGCCACAGATTTGACAACAAATTCATGTAGCAGCACAGTGCGGCAATGGCTATATACAGCTTTTTCACGCTATTTTTTTGCTTCAGTTCACTGAGTACATGGCTATAGCCACTGGTGGATATATGTATATGAATAATCTTCATGCACCAATGGTGTGGAATTCGCTTCCTGCCAGTGTTAAATCAGAAGGCAATATAGTTTCATTCCGCCGACGCCTAAAAACCTATCTTTAATGCTGCCTATCCTCCTTAGCCTCCTAGCTTCTTCATCCATCCATTGATGACTCATGCATTGTTTTCGATTACAAGTTTGCTTAATCCTTTGGTTTTGTCGCGCCACTGAGCTTGATCTTCGAGGATATTGGCGCTAAAGAAGTGATTATTATTATTATTATTATTAATTGCTTCCCGGAGAAATTGAGATGGTGTTCAATTGAACATATTAGCCAGAGAGTAAAGTGTAGAATGCTTTGAGCAATCACAAGGGTTGAATACTGTGTTATATTAAAACTTACCTTTTTACATTCAGCTTGCAAATAAGTTTATTTAACACGTGTTCTTATATACCATTTCCTGTGTTATCATTACTTTTCATCATTTATTTATTATAAGTTAAATAAAGTTCTGTTTGCAAGTTGAATCTTTTACTTGCTGAAATGTGAACCTAATTTGCAACAACAATGTCTGTGTTTTTAAGATCAACTTAAATACTCCCTATTTTAGTATGGTCTACGTCTAACTTATAACAGTTATAAATCTTTATATTTTTACACTTGTTAGATAAATATTTAGACTATGTCATAATTGAATTATTCCTTTTTCCTTTTTATTATTAAAAAAATTGATCTAATTAAGTAATCTATGTATCTATATAATTATTTTATTTTATACATTCATAGTATATCTATATGTGTGTTATATGGTGAATATATATTTAGATCAACTTTCATTGTGCTTTAATTTTCTTGTATAGTACAACACAGTATAATATTATTGTATACATATGGTGCTATGTAAATCAATAAACATTAATTTGTTTACATTTACGCGTTTATGTCACAGGTTTTGATAACCTTCACAGTAACTGAGACACGACACTACTGTTGTCATTGGTTCTGTACCGTAGTCATGGAAACAGGGGACGTCATTTTCTATTCGAGGAATTCATTCCACGATTTACCAGAAACCTATGCACAAACCCTAGACTACCATCGAAACATCCCCATGGATGAGGCAGCCAGTGAAGTTGACAACACGATGGGTGAGTTAAACTATGTTGTTTTCCATGTTGCTATAAAACAAATTGATAAATTAGCACTATAAAATACATCAAGCTATCATTGCAGTTTGTCAGTGACTGTAAGGTTAGTTACTGACTATGATATGTTGTAGGTTTACCTGCCAATAGCCATCTATGGTTGAGAGTGAACTGGAATCACACTTGTAAAGGGGAGTTGAAATGATTGATAAAATTTTGCCACAACATATAAGAACATACCATTTAGAGGATACATGTGATTACATGATTTGATGAGCACAGAGCCATGTTATATTTTAAATAATAAAACCTACCATATGTGATGTAATGTCATATTATTGTTTTTGCACAGAAATATCTATTGATCAAGTAAATAAAAAAAATGAAAATTTATATGGGGTGGATAAGGGCTAGTTAAACCAAATGCAGCCTGACCATCATGTGGCAGAGCCCAGTGGTCAATGATATCAAAGATTTTTTTAATATACCGTGGCTCTGTACTCATCAAATCATGGTCAAATATCCTCTAAATTGTATGTTCTTATGTTTGGACAATAGTGGTTCAAGCATTACAGCCCTCGTTAAATTCACCCTAAAAGATTGGCAAATGTAACCATATTTCGGAGGAGACTGTATTAATAAGTCGCATTTCCTGTGCTTTAATATACAGTTGGTAGCATGTGCATTAAATTGATAAATAAAAATGTTCTGTTGCTCTGAAGTGCGTGAAGAGAAGGCTCCTGTGGAGCAGCTCCAACTGCGAGACTACCAACTTGAACTGGCGGAGCACGCAGTCCTAGGAAGGAACTCAATCGTCGTTGCACCAACAGGCAGTGGAAAGACACACGTAGCCTTGCATATTGCCAAGGTAACTTATCATCAGAAATGTTGGGTCGCCAAATGATACGATACGCGACGCGACACAATACGTTACGTTACGTTACGTTACGTTACGTTACGTTACGTTACGTTACGTTACGTTACGATACGATACGATACGATACGATACGATACGATACGATACGATACGATACGATACGATACGATACGATACGATACGATACGATACGATACGATACGATACGATACGATACGATACGTTACAATACGTTACAACATATTACATTATATTACAATACGATATGCTACGTTACATTGCGATACGTTACAATATGTTATGATACGTTACGATGTGTTACAGCACCTTAGTGGAATGTCTACATACACAGAGTAAATTATAAAAAATCTGTTTAGGAAATACAACAGATTTCTCATTTACAAGTCGTACAGAGGCAGGACCAAGTAATTATCACTCCCTATTCATTTTGCACGCGACAGTTCTAAACCATCCAGACAAGGGCAGAATGATGTGTTCCTCATGCAAAATGTGCATGAATTTGAATGGCTTTTTACAACTCCAACTTTACATACATAGCAGTGCAAGTGCATTGTGGGTCAATTAATTAATGCCATGACCACTGGCTATGTTAAAGACAAGATGAGCTCAGTTGATGAAAACATCTCAAGTACAAGCTGTTACTGTGTGTGAGCAACCAGATGTCTAGTCTGGCTTATGTGGGGGGGGGGGGCTAATGCGCATAACCAACCCCTCCCCAAACATATACCATTTACAGGGTATGTGACCATGATTTAATGAACATGGATTCTGGTATATTGTTTTAACTTTTATAACATCAAAATGTTTGTCACTACTCTCAAGCTGCATTTGGTTGTTGAAGCATTTCACCTTCTAATACCCATTAATGCTCGTAATTTACGGATGTGTGATCAACACCAACACGTGACGGAATCCCAGAACATATTTAAATTGTGCCGTAACATTCAATATTCACCATATCAAATCAGCTTTTAATGTCTACCAGGATAGTTATTTGGGGTGTTTACTATTTTATTGCTATATGGCGTTAATAATTATTTATTTAATAACATGTTGTTATAGGCATTAATTTGTTTACATTTCATTTTCGTTATT
>OZ024864.1:15684397-15706897 GCA_964017155.1 Oasisia sp. SBJ-2009 | reverse complement strand
CATCGGTTGTCTCAGTGAAGAAAAGTCCACGCGAATGTCGCTTGTCAAACCATGTGACGTGATATATATATATATATGTATATGTATATATATATATATATATATATATATATATATATATATATATATATAGACTCAGATAGTCATGTCTCTCGTTTATCCGCACACTTTTGTTCCCAAGACGTTTGTGGGATAACCGAAACGTGTGGATTAACGAGACCTATAACCTTATTGTATATGATATCAAGATGGTTCCCAAACTTGCGGATCGCTAAACAACCGGGTTAGTGAAGACAGGATTATTGAGACAAGACTATGTATGTATTGCAAATGGCTTGATATTTTCAGTTGTATGTCTGTTTATTATTAGATTGCCACATGTAGACGAGTTTTTCCTCAATTAACCTGGATGGTGCACTGTGTAACCATGTGGTTGTCAGCGTGATTGTGTTGTTACACTTAACTGTATTTTCCGTTTAAGTTGCGTCAGTTGTTACCAGTGCTTTGAAGTACTGAATTTCAGTTACGCTGTATTTAATATTGATTTTAATGTACATACATAGTGAAGAGTGCATGCAACGCATACTACTACTATTATTAAAGATACTTTCGATGAGGTATTGAAGTGTTTCTAAGTATCTTCAGTTGTGGAGTAAATAAAGGTTTGTAATTCTTTACATGTTTTTATAAACCTTACACAACACAAATGTAATCAGCCGTGGGAACTAAGGAAGACACACACAAAAAAACTATTCATCTTTTCCCCCTTACTTAGTAACCTGCCGTTTAAAGGCTGCACCATTTTACCCCCGACCGCCCTTCCGACAATATTGCCCGACCTAACCAGATATTCTACACGTTTCTCCCCACGCTAATTATCCGTAGTTGTGTTCTATTGCCCTATTCTTCCTACGCCCCCTTGGGCGCTCTTCGCCCGTTCTCAGTTCATGCTCGTCTTGAATGGCGTGAGGCCAGAGCACAGCTAGACCTTCACCTGTGGGTATCTCGAAACGTCGTAAATACATCGATTTCGTAAATACGTCATAAGTAGTACTTACGAGAACAATCGGATACCCCGAAAACATACGATTTAGACATTTCTCGTAACTCTGATGAAAGGTTACGATCTAGTAAGTTAGGATCGTAAGTCGTGAATTTTCCCGCAAGTGGCGACTTCTCGTAAGTCGGATAACTCGAAACATTGTAAATAGATACGATGCTAGTAAGTATGTCGTATCTCAAGTGACGAGAATAAATGCACATCTCGAAACTGCTCCTCGTAGAACCTCCGTCGTAAACTGTAGAAATTCTACGATGCCAAACAAGCTCTCGTAACTCGAACAAAGTATTGTAATGGCGGCTGCGATGTTGTATTTTGGAAAGCGACGTGGACATCGTATTCCACGAGTGTTTCGTGATAGGACAAATTAGTTAAACCATTAATAACTGGCATTATGGACGACACCCAGTTGATAGAAGTATACCACCTCGACAGAGAAGGCTGTGCGCCTTACCGTAACGTATCATTCACGGCACTGCCAATGATTTGATTACTTATTTTCCCCCCCAAATGCTTGATTTGCTGTTAGCGGTATAATTGTATTGGTAAATTTCCCATACAAGTGGGCTTTGTTTGAAGCAAGCGTCTGCTAGTGTATTTAAATCTTCACTGGTGAAAGTTGGCCTCTGTTGTTTTTGGTAGCAATTTCGCTTGACATGTTGAATGTAGGTCTTGCAAAAGTATGTGAAGGCACTGCAGGAGTGTAACCATTGACGCAGTACTCAACGGTCGGGACATCCACATTCCGAGATAATTTATTGTAGTTTAGATATTGAATGTGATAGGCTATGCTTGATCTTCGAGGATATTACCGCAAAGGAAGTCACCATTATTATCATTATGCCTAAAATGCATACTCTAGACTTCAGAAATCTGATACTAGGACCTACTACAGCCGAATCAGCCTAGACCTATCTTATACCTATAGTCCCCTAGGCCTAGTCATTATTCTCATTCTGTGCCTGAAGACTTTAAATTAAGCTGTGCCGGATCATAAGGTAATTTGTATTGTACATAATTCCAGAATATTAAAACTAATTAACCGTGATTTGGTATCAACCTAAGCCACTAAGGCTAAGCTTAGCAGGCTAAGTAGGCTTAGGCCTTCTTATATAATCATTGTCGTTTTTTTTTGCATTTCGGGTGCGTCACGTATCCACCCAACATGACAGATGAAATTGGTAGACTCCTATGACCTATTAACTAAGGTTCAGCTGTGATTGTTGTTGTTATTGTCTACCCAATGACCAGTTTCCTTTATAAATTATGTGACGCGGGCTAAAAGTCGGGCAGGGGACCTGCTGCAGGATTCGAGGGCGTGCCCTCATCTAGACAGTCACTTAAACTACTTTCCCACATATACGACTTATCAGGACCTCAACAGGACCAAGCTCGATCTTAAGACTTAAAGTCGTGCAGCATTGTGACAAATATGCAGATATGTGTTAAGTGAAAGACTGTCATACGATCGTCATACGACAGTCATACGGCGCGTTACGACGATGTACGTTATTTATACGATGGCAATACGACTTTACATGACTTAGCACGATGTCAACACGATGGCCATAAGACCGTACAATGTTTCAATACGACCGATACGAATGCCATACGACTGTACAAGACTGCTCTGTGGTGACGTGGTCTGATGTCTATATAATGCTACTTTCCTACATACACGACCTTGGCCACGACCGAGCACGAGTTAAGCAGATCTAGGTAGTCGCGCTCAGTCTCATTGCGGTCGGGAACATGATCGTGTTCAGTCGTATGAATTCTTTCCCACGCTTCCTTGTACGACTGAACACGATCTTCATACGATCGCCATACAAGTGGACACAACTCAACACGAATATACACGATCTTCATACGATAGTCATATTACGCTTGAGTATGACTAAATTGTAGTTCTCAGGTCGTGTTGACCATGTTCAAAAATTAGAGCGCGACCTGCCTGCGACAAGCGCGACTGCCTAGATCTGATTAAATCGTGCTCGGTCGTGGCCAATGTCGTGTATGTGGGAAAATAGGATTAGTCTTAGACTAGTCTAGACCTAAGCTAATACTGCATTAATATTGGATATTTTACTTCATACGGTTGTTAATGATTGCTCGTTCAGTGTTTAGTTCGATGTGCGGAGGAATGCGGAAGTCGACGAGACGACTGAGCAACGACCGGCGAACGCGTCACCGGAAACATCGCTGTCACCGACCCGCGATCTCTGGTCGTGTGCGCGAACGACGGGTTCTCGGACGGGTGAACGTCGCGCGAAACGTCCGCCTTCGGGGACGTCACAGCATCGAAAGAAACATGTCCATTAACGTCGGTCAAGAAGCATCGTACGTTCAAACCGGACTACGCAACACCACACTTGTGTCATATAGACGCCGACGTTCCGACCGGCCAGCGCCGAGCGAGAAGTCCGTGTACACCGGTCAAGATGCACGTGCTTCGGTCGGTCAAAGATCCTCGGAACTTCTGTTATCGATGTGATAACAGGATGTTTCATTTCTAACGGACTACGATCGTGATCGTGAACAAATCAAGACAATATTATTGCTGTGGTGACGGTTGACAATAAACATTTGTTGACGTACATCTGGTTACGTGAACAGTCGGATCACGTGGACACCGATTGGGTCCCTACTTTGCCGTTAATAAAGTGAATGCCTTAGTGACTTTGAATACAGTCGTCGATGTTCTGTATTTAGTAATGTAATTAATTATGTTTATTTATTTCTTAGTTCCATATTTCCCTCAATAAAATTCCCTGCATAACCTCAAGCAGGTCTATGGGGGCTTGGTTTGCTTGCCCCTTCTTCCGTATTTGGCTCTTGGTATAAAGGGTCACGCATAGCTGTGGCGTAGCCAGGATTTTGCACTGGAAGGGGCCACCCGACAATCAATCAAATTGTATATATATATATATATATATATATATATATATATATATATATATAGGGTATAAAGTAATAATACTATATATATATATGTATATATATATAGAATATAATTATATACACACACATATATACATTATATATATATATATATATATATATATATATATATATATATATATATATATATATAATATATATATATATATTATATATATTGATTCCTTTTTGGGAATTTGGCCAACTTTGACTCAGTGTTGGCGCGATGTTGATTTAGGATTGTTGGCCTAATGTTGATCTATGTTGTTTTACACAAATATAATTATAAATGTAATTTCCTCAATAAATACATACCATGTATAAAATTAATAATAAGCAACGTGTGACAGCCAGTATGGGTGTATAGGTAATTGGCATTATGTGCCGTGTGGTGTACATACTTATTCTTCAAAAGAAAGCGTAATTTATATTAATTGACCGCTTAAATATGTGAGGTAAATTTAATTGAGAGTAAAATTTAAGTAAATTTTCATTTATTTAATTAACTGTTTCGGTAATTGCCTCATGCATGCCTGATATGTTCTTGATTTTTTTAAACCAGAATTTGGCCAACATTGGCCCAACGTTGGTCTATAATTAATGTTATACACCATACATATTACATGTCCTTCCTGACTCATTAATGACAGTGATGTAACATTTTCCCGAGGTTTTTTTTTATTTTTAGACTGGCCATCTCATTGAGAGGCTGTCATTTGCTAACTTCCGGTTTGATAGCTTGGGGATGTTGATAACGTAATATTGTTATTTATCCTGTAAAGAAAAATACTTTCACTCGCGTGAAATGACATATGGTAGTTTGAGTCTGCAAGAGTAAGTATAATCAGAGAGCTAAGTTGGTCAAAGCTGGTAAAGGCGTACCGCTCATAGACATAGGCAACAGCAAAGCGTTCGGGCGATAATACACGAACCAGCAGGTGAGGTACACCGGGCCGGCCACAATTAGCTGGCTATGCTATTCGGCGTAGGCTGCGGCTAGGCGTAGGCTTTACAAATAAAAAAGTACTCAGCTCTCAGGACTACTCCAAGCGCTTTACACCTTACTTCCCTGGCAGACCTGTTCAATCAAACACCATCTCACCTGCAGACATGGGGTCAAATACATTTGTATATAAAAGTATTTAAATCCTTTTTTTCAAGTATTTGTATTTGACATTTAGGAATTGAAAGTATTTGTATTTAAATACTTTCCTAAAGTATTTGATATTTCAAATACTTTTCAAATGCTTTTTCAAATACTTTTTCAAATGTGTATACTAATTGAAGAAACTGCTGCAAATCCGGTCAGTAGCACCACCAGCACCGAGTCCTACATCGATGACTACCTGACGAGCCCATGCATGACCGAAGACACAGATCCCCTCAGTTTCTGGAAACTGAATGAAAATAAATATCCAGCACTAGCAAAGTTAGCCCCCATCTTTCTTTGCATCCCTCCATCCTCGGCTCCAGTTGAAAGGCTTTTCAGCATCGCCCAAAGAGATGCCACCTCACCCTTTCCAGCAGCTGATGTTTCTGCGGTGTAACTCTGGGAAATAGTGAACTCGGCAAGAGTGAACACTGAACACTGGGCAGTAGCCAGATATATACTAGACCACTGAATGTAACCAGACAACTTAGACAATAGCAATAAACTAGATGAACTGCTTGATATATCGTTTTGTTTCTTTTACCTATATAGTAATATATCCTGAAAATGAAAAGTATTTGAAAGGTATTTGAAATACTTTTCAAACGTATTTGTATTTAAATACATTTGCATTTAAAAGTATTTGTATTTGAATCCCTCAAAAGTATTTGTATTTAAATACATTTCAATGTATTTGACCCCATGTCTGCTCACCTGATAATTTCTCTGACTCTGGGAATTAAGCATCCATTTAAGGTAAGCAGAAGCTTTCTAGGCTTAGCCTAGGCTAAATATGAGTATAGCCTACTGTTTGATCTGACTAGATATAAAGCTTTTTGTTGAAGCATACCACCAATATACTATGATACTCTGTAACAGTTTAACTCAGTCTAGTGTTGACTGTATCATCTGTATTTTGTGAGATCGACAGATGGTCGAATTTTGAGTTTTGTACTTCAGTCATGAGTAAAAATATAGGTAACTCAGCTCAAAACTATTTAAGTAAAGCTAGAAGTGCATTAAAAAGCTACTTGAGCAACAAATCTGTGAAAAAGATGGCATATTATTATATTTCTTAAACATTTACAAACTTCTGACCAAAAAAGTTAATGAAGCCCAACATGGATTATTACAAAACTTTCTGTGTGTAATCTAGTCCCTATGACTCCATGCTTTCTTCACACCAAAATGGAGTGTGATATGTACCATATATACACAACTGTAAACAAAGGCATGTGTATGTAGCTCACAACCGATATCTCAAAACTCTTTCATGAATTGTGAGTCATTTATCAATCACTTTGGGACATACAGGAGAAGCAATTTGTTGTCATGAAGACGCATGGAAGGATTTTGAGAATTACTGGTTATTTGAGTAAAGTCAAAACTGCAGTCTTTTCAGTGCAAAATATGTGTTTATAAATTATTAATTACTCGTAGTCTATACTTATGACTTATCTGTATCATTCTTGAGTACTCCGAAGTCCAAACAGTCTACATCTCTTGAGTTAGCTGTTGCAAATGCTGCATTGACAGCCGGTATCAAGAAATTTTTCTAGAAGACTAGTTAATGACTTATATAGCAAAATGGTTTTTTTAATGGCACAATGCATAAATAAAGTAATTGCCTTTTTCTTTTCAAGATTTCATCATGTTACTGTGTAAACCTCGCAAGTCGAGGTGTAACTCCACAGTTGTGGGAGAGGGCAAAACTGCATGGATTAAAAAAGTTTAAAATGTATTCTTGACAATGGTTGGGCCAGGGGTGCTTAGTTAAGGAAGGGGGAGGTAACTTTACATGTCATGTTGGCCTTATCTCATATCCTAAATTGTAGTTCTTCAAGGTTCATCTGCTTGGTCATGGTGGCGGTTGGGCTGAAGATGCACAGGATATGGGGGCATAGCTTTACGCAGAGACTCATCCACCCATCAGTTGGATGAGTAAAACCTGTGGGTGGGTAGAAATATCAGTGGAGGGGTGGTGGATTGGTAACAAATAGGACGAGCAAATAATCATATATAAGGTCAGTTATGCCTTGAAAATGGGTGTTACACATGTGTTTTTAGTTTATTTCAGGCCATAAACCATATCTCAACTGGCTTGTATTAATGTGTCCACCAAATATTGTGACAGGCAAATATTTTATGTGTGGGGGCCACACATAGTTGGTCTCGATCCCTTATGTTTATTAATCTGTATTCTGTAATCTGTCCTACAGACATTACTTCCGATGCGACCTTGATCCGACGCGACCTTGACGACAGAGTGACACAGAATGGCTGACTGGAAGAGTTGGACCTTTGCGACTGGATTTGACAATGTATTGCGCAACTATTACAAAGATATGTGTGATCAAATCAATCCAAAGGAGATGCTGCCACTACTTCTCAGTCTATCACAGTCAGACATCGTACGTGATTAACACTTGTGTATATAGATACATTTGTTCTGTGGTACACTAACATTAACATCTTGTTGTGCAACATTTTGTTGTAATGCATTTGTGTCATCATCATTGTTTAATGGTGGCATTTTGAGCCTTTGCTATGTTTGCCTTTCTTCGAGTTGCCAAAGATTATCCAATATTTGTTTTTAATTATCTTCACTTACCTTCACTAATATATCATATTTAACTTGCTACTTCCTTTGAGCGAGAAGTTTTGTTTATCTGGATACAACATATTGTCTAACTGATGCATAATCAATGATAATTACATATCCCATGATCCAGTAAATTATTTCCTAAAAGAAAAACATTCCGTAGCATTAACAGACGCTTATCCACAGTGACAGCCTTTCTATGATCAATGGTCACTTATTCCAAGTTCTGGATAATAATTTGTGTTGTGTAACTAATGCGTGGTGTTATTGTCGATATATGACACATATGGTACAGTTCCTTTGATGTTTACTACATGGACACATTTCAATATAATAATATTGTCTTGACAAAACTACTAATTGGTGTTGGTTGGAAGATGTTCAACATCAGCTTTCCATCCAAGCCATTCCAAGATCAGACTGTACAGAGCCCTTGTTATCTCTATCTTGCTGTATGGCTGCAACAGTTGGACATTGACTGTTGCAATGATGAAGAAGATCCAGACATTTGAGAATAAATACTCCAGACACCTGCTAATATATCATGGGCCAAACCCAAGACCAGTGGCTTTGTTTGAAGTGACAACTACAGCTCAACAGGTGCACGAGAAATGGGGAGGAGCCCTTCCTTGAGACAATACAAAACAATACAATACAATACAATACAATACAATACAGAACAATACAATACAATAACCTTTAATAGTCCCCCATAGAGGAAGTTCTTGTGATAATTATTCACATAACACAACGACATTAGTAGTAACAATTCGTAATGACAGTGCAAAGTTGTAACGAAAATAGTGCGCCCCATTGTATCCCCCCCATCCTCCCCGATCATTTTCCCCTCCCAGATTTTGCGTTTAGTAGTCTGACAGAAGTTGGAAGAAATGTGTTTCGATAACGATTCGTGCGTGTTCTTTCAGAAATGTACCGACAACCAGATTGTGCGACATGGTAGAATTCGTGCAATGGGTGAGAAGTGTCCTTTAAAATGCCCCTTGTTTTTTTCATCATATATATTTCGTAGAGTTCATCCACTGTAGGGAGTGTCGTGTGCCAATGGTTGTGCTGGCTGACCATACTATGCGATCCAGCAGCACTCTATTCTTAACTGATAAGTTTCCACCCCAACAAATTAGACAGTAGCATAGACAGGGAAGAGTAGGAAGCTGGCGGGGTACAGCCTTGTCACACACCACGACTCCCTTGTGACAACAGTCACGCTGAAGGCAACGGCGGAAGAGGCAGGGAAAGAGTGACATGGATGGACAACATTAGGGAGTGCACTGACCTTGACGTCTAAATGTAGCAATAAATCTCCCCCGCTGAAGGGAGAGAGGCTGGGAGGGTGGGCGGGCATGCGTATAGGAGTAAACAATTAAATTTGTACAGATGTTGTATACAAATACATACACCCTTGTTGTAGGAAGAAATTGTATGTGAGCAAAGGAACCATGGTGAACGTAGTGCCGTTCATACACTCAAGGGATGTCTGCTACGCAAAGCAAAGTTGCGAGAGTTCATTGAAGCGCTCCAAGCCGCCGGACTGACAGGGCTGGCTGATAGAATGGTGAACGGTAAAGTAAATTTATTAGAACTACTTTCAGTTATAACAAATAATTACTCATATTTTAGGAGAATACTTTTTAGCAAAACAATTTGCTGTTATCTTCTTGTTGTGTTTTGTATGTAATGTCAGTAGTGTGTAAGCAGTGTACTAATACCATCTTCTGATTGTGTTCTGTCAACTTCTGTGTGTAAGTAGTGTGTAGACAGTGCACTAACACCATTTTCAGATTGTGTTCTGTGTGTAAGTAGTGTGTAAACAGTGCAGTAACACCATCTTCTGATTGTGTTCTATGTGTAAGTAGTGTATAGACAGTGTACTAACACCATCTTCTGATTGTGTTCTGTGTGTAAGTAGTGTGTAGACAGTGCACTAACACCATCTTATGATTGTGTTCTAGACCTTGAGATTGCGTGTGGCAGACCACCCTGTGGACACAGCACAGAGAGAGGTCAGGGAGATACATCACCAGTGACCTTGGCAGAAACAGGTCAAGGACACCACACCATAAACTTGACAAACTGCAATGTACAGATGGGTTCTGACTGTCGGATGTCTGTCTCCAAGTCAGGTGACAGTCTGACTGACGGTGACATGTCGAGTCTAGAGGCAAGTGACACTTCTCTCAGCGCTGAAGTCAACGAAACAGGTTCGACAGGGAGTCGACAACAACTTCCAACAAGTCCTGATAGAAGAACACGACAGCTTAACATTAGTCCTAGTGGCAGGTCGGGTCAAATTGATGTGAGTCCTGATCAAATATCAGGGCAACTTGACGTAAGTTCAGATCAAAGATCAGGACATCTTGACATGGGTTGTGTTGGAAGATTAGAAGAACTAGACGTTAGTTCTGACATAAGATCAGGACAACCCCACGTAAGTCCTGATGGAAGATCAGGACAACCCCATGTAAGTCCTGATGGAATATCAGGACAACCCCATGTGAGTCCTGATGGAAGATCAGGTCAACCCCACGTAAGTCCTCATGGAAGATCAGGACAGCCTGATGTAAGTCGTGGTGTAGGAATGAGACTACCTTATGGAAATGAAGACATTGAACAAGGACATGCCACCATGAGGCAGGAGCCGGATGTGTCATCATGTGCCTCTGTGACAGTCTCTGGTGGCAGTGACACCAAACTGAAGACACACATTGAAACGACACCAGAAGTCTCCGTGGAGGAGACAATGAGTACTCAAGAGAACCTGCCAGTGGAGGTGTCAGGGACGTCGATTGTGGAGGAAGGGGATGTGGGAGCCCACGGGTTGTCGGAGGAAGAAGACAGCAGTGATGAAGATACGTTGCTTCTGAAGCCGTGCAGATGTGGTAGTGTCAAGACTGATGCAGTATCACGAGAGGATGGATCCAGTCTCACGGAGGACCACACAGGGTGTGGCCTGGACAACGTCCAGAACCGGCCCTATGGCAGCCCCGATGGCAGCAGTCTCGTCAGTGGCCAGTCCGGTGTCAGTCTTGTCCAAGACAAGCCTGTCCAGTCTGATGTCAGTCTTGACCAAGACAATGCTGCCCAGTCTGATGTCAGTCTTGTCCAAGACAACACTCTCCAGTCTAATGTCAGTCTTGTCCAAGACAACACTCTCCAGTCTAATGTCAGTCTTGTCCAAGACAATACTGCCCAGTCTGATGTCAGTCTTGTCCAAGACAATACTGCCCGGTCTGATGTCAGTCTTGTCCAAGACAAGACTGTCCAGTCTGATGTCAGTCTTGACCAAGACAATACTGCCCAGTCTGATGTCAGTCTTGTCCAAGACAACACTCTTGAGTCTAATGTCAGTCTTGTCCAAGACAACACTCTCCAGTCTAATGTCAGTCTTGTCCAAGACAATACTGTCCAGTCTAATGTCAGTCTTGTCCAAGACAACACTCTCCAGTCTAATGTCAGTCTTGTCCAAGACAATACTGCCCAGTCTGATGTCAGTCTTGTCCAAGACAATACTGCCCAGTCTGATGTCAGTCTTGTCCAAGACAATACTGTCCAGTCTGATGTCAGTCTTGACCAAGACAATACTGCCCAGTCTGATGTCAGTCTTGTCCAAGACAACACTCTCCAGTCTAATGTCAGTCTTGTCCAAGACAACACTCTCCAGTCTAATGTCAGTCTTGTCCAAGACAATACTGTCCAGTCTAATGTCAGTCTTGTCCAAGACAATACTGTCCAGTCTGATGTCAGTCTTGTCCAAGGCAATACTGTCCAGTCTGATGTCAGTCTTGTCCAAGACAATACTGTCCAGTCTGATGTCAGTCTTGTCCAAGGCAATACTGTCCAGTCTGATGTCAGTCTTGTCCAAGACAATACTGTCCAGTCTGATGTCAGTCTTGTCCAAGACAATACTGTCCAGTCTGATGTCAGTCTTGTCCAAGACAATACAGTCCAGGACGATGTGGCCCAGAGCCGAGGGAACTCTCTGGTGTCTTTTGTGATGGCAGCTGCAGTTGCTATTGCAGCTGTTATCTTCCTGATTAGACGGGCCTGAGTCACATGACCTCAGTCACATGACCTCGGTCACATGACCTCAGTCACATGACAGTAATTAAACACAGCATATTTTCAGATGTAAAAATATTGCATCCGAAGTATTTAAAGGCCAACTCCTCTGCCCCGAATTGCCTGAGGAATTGAGCGCGGCGGGAAAGTTAAAGATCCATGGTTAACGCTGTTCACCGCGGCATTACTGCCAATCAGTTTTGTTTTGAAACTGGATGTTTTGTTTGCTATTTGAACGTGTTGAAAGCAGGATGAGTCTTTCAAATTGCAAACATTGTTCCTAGCTTAATAAAGTAACTAAACACAAATGTGCAAGCATCAGCCTGAATGATAGGAACATAGGATTAAATTAAAAAATAAAACACATGAACTGGCACCTTCACTTTAACGTTGAACACCAGATACAGGAATATTTTATTACTTTAGATGTATGAATCTGTTCAGCTATTACTGTATGTACAGCGCGACGCAAGATTGTCCATTGTTTTATATTGTGTATGGTATACCATATTTGTTTCTTTTCTTACGCAAGATTGTCAATTGGTTTATATTGTATGCGATAAACTGTATTTTTGAAATATTTTTCATATGCTATAAAGTATATGTAGCATATTTACCGCCAAAGTGTGTTTGAATGAAGTAGCAGAGCTATTTTGTATAACAACTCTGGGTTTATAACAATCACTGAGCCGTCACTCAAATCCCTGAATCTAAAGCTCCGATAATCGCGAGAGATGCATGACCTAGTCTGGACATCATGGTGCATTATTACCTGATGTATATATCATTCTCATTAGTAACTGCACCTGAGGCTATGTATTCAAATGCGGCACATTGTCATGTAAACAAACCATTTCCTCATGAAACATTTCAAAAATAAAATATGGTTTATTCAAACACATTTTGGCGGTCAGTATGATGCTTTTTTATTCTACGCAAGCATGATGATAAAACTAATGAAACACCCTTTAAGAATGTGTTTAGTGTTCATATGTAGTGTTCCCAAGTTGAGCTGAACCAGCATATCTGAATTGCATGTAGCGTTAACTGTTCAAACTTGATTTTTTTGCGTCAACTGAGTGTATAACTTATACATGCTTTGTATTAATAACCATTAATATTTAAGCGTTAAAATGAAGAAGTCAATCTGTAGGCCTGTATAAAATACAGTTGTGATATTGGTGCTTCCAGGGACATGAATCAATAGCCCAAGAGGTTGTCACCATTGAATGGGATTTCAGAATACGAAGGGGGGAATATGGGAAATGTGAATCTGAAGCAAACATCTTGGAGATTTTTTTCCATTATGGGTGTCTGTCAGGGAGATCAACAACATCCAGGAGAGTTTGTAGACATATACTAACTCAACTGTTCAGAAATTTGTATTGGTCAACAGTGATTTGCATACTATTGTATAGTATGAGTAGTAATGCAACGGCAACCTTGCACTGTTATTGCAAACTACAGAATTGTTTAGTGTATAGATCATCACTGTCTGGGACTGGTAGGAAATACTCAATGTGTTAAGCTAATTTGTCAGATCTGTTCAATGTTCTGAAACCGGTGAACTGTTTTACGCAAATGCTATCCACAGCTTAATAGCTGATATATTTTGTACATACCGATTTGGACGTTTAATGTTTATTCTTCAGATTTTTCACAGCGTCAGCGGTAGCTTTTGCTAGGCTTCTGATGTTTGTAAGAGTCGGAATAAATGTCTGGAAATTAATCTTGTTTGTCTCGTGTTAATTTTGCTACAAATACCTTTGCTGAGAGGTTATATACATTCTAACGAACAACCCGTAGTATTTATACCGTAAATGCGTTTTCTTTTCGCTGCACGTTGATGGTTTTACATATATCGCGTATGCGCAGAAACGTCAATCGGAACGTTTATAACGCCGGAAAAATGTAAGCGCTACAACGAGCGCTACAACGCTGTATTTAATATTACATACAGGGTGAATAGTGCATGCAACGCATACTATTATTAAAAATACTTTCGATTAGGTCTTGATTCGAAGTGTTTCTAAGTATCTTCGGTTGTGGAGTAAATAAATCTTTGTAATGCTTTTATAGACCTTACACAACACAAAAGTAGTCAGCCGTGCGAACCAAGGAAGACACAATCCATTCAATTGAACTTTACCTAGTCTACTAACTAGTAGGCTGGAAACAAATAGGACTCCAACCAACATTCTTATTTCTATACATATTCGCTAGATTTAAGCTACGATTCCGCCTCATGGGAAATTGTACGGGCAATACCCCAGTAATGACGTCACGTTTATGATTTTACAGTATCTGTCCGATTTCTGTGTTGATATAATGATTCAAATTTCTTAGTCTGGTTCCCTTCAGGACACTCTCAACGCATAGAATTGCTTCTATTGATTTTCGCTATGCACACTATTAATTGTTTTTCCTAATACCGCATCACCTTAATATTATATAGGTTACTACTAATAACTACTTAGCCTAGGGTCGTTATACTGACTGTCGCATTAGTCGTCGGTTTGGGCCGAGAGATGGCGCCACGCATACCAATAATGTCCAGGTAAAGTTGTTGTATTCAAAATAAATGTGATTATTATCCGATGTGTGCCGCTACAAACTTGCCGGGAGCCACGAACATACACGATGGTTCCATTTACCCTGTGAGTTGCATAGAATATACAAATAAATAATGAAGAAGCGACAATTGAACAAAAGCGGCAACTGAATTACAAATACCTCAGCTTTAGCGTTTTATTATCCAGGCGCCGCTAGGTAGCAGCACTTCATCGTCTCTCGCCACAGCCTAACCTCGATTACCCTCACTTCGTGAAGTGGCAGCACTTTTTACCCCCTCACATCAGCCGAGCGAGAGCGGGCTATGCGAGACTAGCCACAGTCTGGCTTTGGTGTTTAGTGTAGCCGGAACGATACACCTGTGAACACACTATACACACCGCATCATGGCGATAGGCAAAAGAGTATCCGCGCTAACTGTATGAAGCAATGAACGCCCAGTGCAAGCCGCAGCTGCCTGGGTATCCATAACATCGTCTTATGGCTTTTAGTCCGTGTACATTGTCTAATTGTTACCTATGTAACACACTGTTCTATTTTGAATGCGCGGCCCACCTGACGTAGGCCGTACAGCTTCTTGTCTACGTGAGAGCAGACAGTCGCGATCAGCAGCCAACGCGCGATCAACAGCCTGCTCACGATCAACAGCATGCTCGCGATCAACATCCTGCTCGGTATCAACTCTGCTCGTGAACAACAGTCTGCTCGCGATCAACAGCCTGCTCGCAATCCACTGGGTGCTCGCTGTCGGCAGCCTGTTCGCAATCAACAGCCTGCTCGCTGTCAACAGCCTACTCGCTGTCAAAAGGCTGCTCACAATAAACAGTGTGCTCGCCATCAACAGCCTGCTCGTGATCAACAGCCTGCTCGCGATCAACAGTCAGTTCACCATCAACAGGCTGCTCATGATCAATAGTCTGCTCACCATCAACAGCCTGCTCGCTATCATAAGGCTGCTCGCCATCATCCGCCTACTCACGATCAACAGCCTGGTCGCGATCAACAGGTTATTCGCGATCCGGTTTCATTTGATCAGGATGTAAAATTGCACGTCGGTTTCTGATAGTAGAGTAGTAGAGCTAAAATAGTCATAATTTTAATATAGCACTGATTAGAAGAAATTAATAAAAGAACCTAACACAGTTTTAAGTTTCTTTTCACGTACCAGGTTTCCTCGGTGTTTTGTTCAACGCCAAATCGTGAAAGGACCTAGTAACGTCATTGTAAAATTAGTTTTAAGTTTTGTCAGCCGGCAAGCTATGTACAATCATCTGTATGAAATATTTCACTGCAGGCAATGGCAGTATATTAGCCAACTATGTTGTGATTCCCGATTTTATTATTGCAAACTTACAGACACCATCTAGGACTACACTAAGCTATGCATAAATAAAATTGTGACAGCCAAACACAACTTTTAGACAACATTAAGACAACATTACGCGAGATGCTCCTCCTGAATCGTACAAATCGGCAGCGTGGAAGCACTTCCGTTTCGAGATCGTCACCGAGTTTGGAACAACCAGTTTGAAATGTTATACGTCTATGGATTTATACTAATGATTCGTTTAAGTTTCGCATGTTTAAGTGTCGTATATAGATATTTATATATCTTAAAATGCTGTATATCTACAGCCTTAAAATGTTTGCAGAAAACAGGTTGATCAATGTTTCCATACTGAGTCATCTTTGTTTACTTGGTGATGTGAAATTGATTTCTCATGTATCACGTAATGGCCTACATAAATGGTAATCGCCATGCGTATCGTGAAGTTATGCAGTGACAGTTCATAGTATGAAACTGGCAAAACTAGTACATATATAACGCTGAAACTAGACAAATATTACAAAAAAACAAGTTAATGTATCTATGCAGATTGAACAAAGCAGTGTTTAATCACACTGTTACAAACATTATACAGAACAACTCATATAGAACGACAGCTAAAATAGTCCTAACATTATATATTTACACTTTACTTCCCTATCAGACATTTTCAAACAAACACATTCTCAACTTCTCTGGGAAGCGTCCAGCCACGCTACAATTAATGCGCGAAGGCTGCTCGTACAAATATCCACCACTGCCTATAAACAGGCACTCATTTATAGAGATGAATGAATGAGAAACATGCAGAGTGAAACAAAGCACAAGGTTACACACATGATTTGAAACCGGATATATATGTATATATATATATATATATATATATATATATATATATATATATATATATATATATATATATATATTTCATTATATAATTCACATACAAACACATACGTACTGTCCCGTAAGTTTATTTTATATGACGGATCTGCTCGTTTCCGTGTGCGTGCATGACCGACCGACCGACCGACCGACCGACCGACCGACCGACCGACCGACCGACCGACCGACCGACCGACCGACCGACCGACCGACCGACCGACCGACCGACCGACCGACCGACCGACCGACCGACCGACCGACCGACCGACCGACCGACCGACCGACCGACCGACCGACCGACCGACCGACCGACCGACCGACCGACCGACCGACCGACCGACCGACCGACCGACCGACCGACCGACCGACCGACCGACCGACCGACCGACCGACCGACCGACCGACCGACCGACCGACCGACCGACCGACCGACCGACGGATTGACTACATCGGCATTATTCCTAATCAACCAATGAGTATGTGATACGATACGTATAAATAACAATAACATGCGTTAGCAACATAGTACGTGTTATGTAGATTATTTTAAACACTCCACAACAATTGTGTTTAATAACACGCTGTGCTAGCATTAAATATTCAGCCTAGAGTTAAGTTAGTGCTGGTTGAATTCCTGTTCGTGTAGGCGCGGAATATCGGATTCATCAATACTGCCTATAGCCATTCGACATCGACATTTGGTGTCCTACAGGCGACCCTGCTCTATACTGAGGAGGACCTGCATCACTCATTGCGGGCCTGTAGCCCTGACGACCGGCGTAGTTGCCTCCTGGTCGACCCATATCGCTCAGTGGAGGTCTGTACTCATACGGCCCGGAGTAGTCGTTCTGTGGACGGTTGTACGCACGTGGACCATTGTACGGGTCTAGAGACCCACCAGCCGGCCTATCATAGCGTTCCGAAGTCTCGTACCTCGGGGGCAGGTCTCCGTTGGCGTACGCCATTGGCGCGGGGTTGGTTCGCCGTCCGTAGTCTCCGTTCCTGGATTTATTCGGGATGTTACAGTACCTCACTGGACTTCCTGTCTTGCGCGGTCGAACTGGTAACGTGGGCGGGAACTCGTCCTGATATCCCACGGGGGCTCCCGCACCATAGTCGGGCACCACGGTCTCTAAGTCTCGTTTGATCCAACCATTCACACCGTCAGCTACCGCGTGGTGATCCAGAGGGGCCACCGAATGGCGCTTCCTCGTCATCTTCGGCGGTCCCATTATCGATAGAAGAGCCGGGATAATGAGCAACCCGTGAAACGCGCCCAGCAGGATGACCAGAAACATCGTCTTGAAGAAGGTGCGGAATATGTACGAGTTGGAGAATGCCAACGCAGACACACCAAGAATAGTCGACAACGCACCCTGCGCTATGGGATAGCCGAGAGCGTGAAGAGCATTGCGCATGCGCTGGTTACCAGTGTCGCCGTCTGCGGACATGAACGCGTAAGTAATATGTGCCGAGAAGTCCACGCAGAAGCCGATGCATATGATGATGTTGATCATTGAGATCGTGTCGAGATTCACGTCCCACCATGTCATGTAACCTATGACCCCCGTACAGATGGACACGATGCTGAAGGTCACCCACAAACTGCACACCGGATGTGGTATGAGGAACAGCGATACGACAAACATGGCGGCGGTTGCAATGAGCAGATTTTGGCGCGTGTTTGGCCAAACAGCGATGTATTGGTCATAGAATATGAAAGCCGGATGAAAGACGGTAATGTCCAGATCTGTGTGGTTATCGGCTATATCGCGAGCCGCCAACATCATTTTGCTTTCCCGAATCGATGAGTTTACATTTTTGGAAACCACGAAGAATCGTGAGTATTTCACTTTGTCAGAGTCAGTCTCAATGTCCAAATTGTAACCGCGAGAGCTGTACTGTAATAGGAACTGATCTAGGACTTCCGTGAAGTTCCCAGCATTTACATTGTCCTTGAAGTCAGAAAAGTCGCGAATCCACGCTGTTGTAACGTTGTTGTCATGGAAATACTCCGACGCTTCGAATTTCTTTATCAAATTGTCGAATGTTTTCTGGTTTGTTTCATCCCACAATGCCATATCCTTTCCAACTTTCACGCTGACGACAGGCCCGTAATCGCGGAAGTACCTGATGTCATCATCGTAGTACTCAGCGACGTAAGAGTCATCACCTGCCAGCCTGTCTAAGGTGATGCCCTCTTTTACGTTCAAGCAACCCCATATGGCAACCCCGATGTACACCAGGTAGACGTGTAGGAGGAATATCTTGAAGGGGCGAGTCGACAGTAATCGTCCCCACGAGTCCCTGAAGAAGATCATCGCCTTCACATCAGCCGTCTTGCTTGTGTCGATAGCTTCCACCTCCGTGTACCCGCCGGTGCAGAAGAAACGGAAGATCGCGCTGCGATTTTCTGCGGAACAAAACGTAAACACTAGTAGAATGACACGGACACAGTGTAAGTTGCTAATGGGTGAAGCCTTGCTTGTGTCTGTATTTGGTAGACTCTTTAAATTATTTTATTTGCCGACCGGCTGCTCAGAGACTACTGACTTTTGCATATTTCCTCCTCATGTTAAGCCGGTAACTCACTAAGCCGGCCGGCCGGCCGATTTAGCATCGGCCGGTCATCGTGGGACGTCGTGGTGCATCGGCCGGGCATCTGTTATGTGAGTTCCAAAAATCATGGCATCGGCCGGCGTCATGCTTCGAGCCGTTGCCCGCACGACGTCGGCCGGCGGTATCAAATATGTTTGATAGTGCCGGCCGGCCGACGCCCCGCCGGCAGATGTTTTTTTTTTGTTTTTGCCACAAAAGCGGCACTTGCAGCAATAAATATCGGCATGAATTCATCCTCTGAGTCCGCCGTGATGAACTTTGGTATGTATGTCACCTGGGCGAGCATATTGATTGTGAACAAAAAATCAAACTAATTTGAATTTAAATTAATAACGCTTAAATTATAAAATCGGCCTGCTGTGTGTGTTCGAAAAATCGTAGCATCGGACGGACAATGGCCGGTCGGCCGGTTCTGTGAGTTCCAAAATGACCAAACCGGCCGACGGCCCGATGTTTCGACGACGCCCGGCCGATTTCATTTTTCGTGCGTCGGCCGGCCGGCCGGTTATCGGCCGGCCGTCGGTTCAGTGAGTTCCCGGCTTTACAATATACATGTCCCAAACTACATTACGTTCATTGCTTAGAAGTACTCTTCTGTATGTGTGGACTGACTATATATGACCGCCAATTGTAGATATATTAACGTAGCTTTCTTTGCAACTATAGTATGTATTGGCAACTTTATCGTCTCAGTAATTAAAACATTATTTCATATCTCGATATGACTTTCATGTATCTCACAGCGCATCGCTGTGGCCCACATATGTACCTTTACTATAATCATATGTTTCTTTATTTATCAACTATTTTATTATTTTTTTATTGTAAAATAATTAACTAATATTTATTTTTAATATCTACTATTTTTAATATCTACTATTTATTAACTATTTTATTATTTATTTATTTTTAAATTGTAATATAATTAACTATAATTTAACAATGTTAGTATTTTAGTAGTATTAAGACTAATATTATTTATTTATAGTGAATTTGTTTTACTGATCTATTTATTTTACAACTACGTCTCTGTTTTATTTTTATTTTTAGGTAATCTGTATATTCATGTAAAGTGTAAAGAGCCCCTGAATGGTTTTATTGCTAGAGATATGGCGTAGACAAATACTGTTATTTATTATTATTAGTAGTAGTAGTAGTACTAGTAATACTGCCTTAGTTACCTGCTTTTGACTTGGGCACGGCCTTCATACATGTGGCTGGGTGTCTGTTGCCGGCCTCTCGGTGTCCCGTTATCACCATGCAGGCGGCGAAGAAGGTGATCTGGTAGAAGTAGTCGAACAAGACAGCGACCGCCGTATAGGTGCAGAAGATTCGCACCGACCGGAACTTCGTGATTGCCCCGATACCAATCGACAGAGCGTCCGTAAGGCTCGTAATAGTGATTGACAGTGCCGCTTCCGAGAACGCCTTGCCCATGCGCTCTTCAACGGACCACCGGAAGTCAGTCTGACGCCATGCTGCCAGCATGACAAACATGTCGTCGACGCCGATTCCTGTTATATAAAAGTAAACGTTATAAATAAACCAAGTAATACCAAAGCACGGATACAATTTGCAGCTACAATATTTTACGAATATGAACGCATTTCTGTGACGTACATCACATAGACTGACACAACCGAATATGTTTACAATGTATACATTTTAAATAAATAAATAAAAACATAACTATGTAAAAAATTGCAATGTTGTAAATTTAATAATTACATACGTTGTGTATGAAACAGTAAATATGCAGGCTTATGAACTCTTGAATCTAGCGTCATTCATCTACAGTGTAGATAACATTTGCTAAGTTAATACACATGGTTTTAAACAGTATTTGTACCCAGGTTTTTATCATGTAAATGTCGACGGGAAGCCACACTTTCCCAAAACATGTTTTCATTCTTGTTCAGTAGCGTGTCAGTTATGTCGACAGTCATCAAACTATCGTATAGCTCTGTCCTGCAGGTGGTGTCCTACGATCCTTGTATGTTTTTGTGTGTGTTATTTTGCAGCCTCAAATGTGCACTGTACGTCACAGTCATGATTCATATATACACTGCACAACATTTCAGTAGTTGCTTATTTAATTTAAGCTAGTAATGGTTGTGTGCATGGTACACATATCAAAAAGGCAGTATTTTTCTGTGATTTAGGAAGGAGTTAAGGAAGAGAGAAGGCCTAGAGGACATGGAGTTAAATTAGCAAAAAGCAGTGTAGGCTAGATATTAGAAAATTCTCATTTTTCACAAAGAACAGTAAATGAATTGAACAGATTATCAGCTGATTGTGTAGGTGCTAGTAGTGTTGATATATTTAAAAACAAAATCGGCATGTACATAAGAAGGGCGGGGTACATTTAGATAGAGAGGTTGGACTCTCAATAAGCCAAATGGCTTCCTAGTCTATCTGCCATCTAGGTGGCAATCTTGTTCAATCTTGTCTTGTTAAATCTAGTGTGTCTGTGCGAATTAGTTAGAACGATATTCTACTATAATTCCTCTCACATAAAACCATCATTCCAACATAGATCTAAACTATTAAATAGCAAAATAAATCAACGTTAAGATAATGCGGAACCGTCATTCATGTGTTAGAAATAAGTACCCACAAAATAAATTGCAAACTTAATCAATGAACAACGGCACATCTTAGTACACGTATTTGTTATACATGTTTAGTAAATAATAAATATACTGTTATATCGACGACCGAAACACAACTTACCAAGTACAAGAAACGGGCTCGTCCCTACGATGTCAATGAAAGGCACGCCAATTAGAGACATGAGACCGAACGACGAGACTACCGCGAGCCCGGCCGAGAGTACGCCGAGATTTCCTAGCCATGGCTTACTGCGCACCCAGTCTGCGCTCATGCAGGACACAATGGAAAAGGTAATGAGGACACTGAACAAGACAGAGAACAGCGGAAAGACGGCGTCTGAGTTTCTCTTCAGTTCGTCCTCAAGCGAGTGAGCGGTGAAGCGCGTTATGTTGATGTGCGAGTTGCTTCTTTCGGCGAGAGTTGATAGGAATTTGTCTTGCCACTTTTTGACAATGTCAGTGTAATTTTTGTCAGATCGCAGGTAGTAGAACAAGGACCACGCTTTTGCCTTTGCGATGGTGGTGCCATCTGTCGTCACGCCACCTAGCGTGCTTCCAAGGAACACTCTCCCGCCGCCTGGTAGTGTGTGAATGGGGTACGTTAAGAGGCTTGGATCAAAGTTCGGGGTTCCTTTCAATCCAAGTAGCGCATTTGTG
>OZ024864.1:15619397-15679397 GCA_964017155.1 Oasisia sp. SBJ-2009 | reverse complement strand
CTCGCATAACCGACTGTCGGTCGGCTGCGGAAATACGCCGAGAAGAGTTGAGGAGCTTAAAAGTGCTGCCACCTCACGGAGCCAGGTAACCGAGGCTACCTCTTTGGCCGACTTCGGTTGACCTACTCGGTACGTGGTATCCGGTTTATGGAAATGAACACTGCGCACGCTGCACTACCAGAGTAATCCAACTGGAGAGCGATGATCGTGATCACGGAGATAAACCCTTATGTAAATAAATTAAATATCAGTTGTTCTGCAGTGTGTAAATTGTGATGTTCATCTTCGTGTTCTTAAATTATAATACATAGAATGTGGCGACTTTAACATACTTATAATTAATGCATATTTAAATGAGTGTGTCGTGCATGTCTTGTGTCATAGGGGGCCTACGTCATTGCTAATGACGTCAGTGAATCGTCACCAAACCGCCATTGCCTCGGGTTGCCTTGAAGATTCACTTTGTTTATCTAGGTCAAGTTAGGTCACGTGAGCAAGTGAGCTTGGATGTTTAATTGGTACTCCTATTACTCGGTTTACTCACATAGCTCAATCGAATCGGACTTTGCTCTGGCGATGTTGCCACAAGGGCGCCTTACCTCAGAGTAGGGTAGCAATGGTGTTTGGTGCTCAGGCCGAATTTGAAATAAGAAATTAAAGAAGGATAGCCTTTTCTTAATTTATGATAATACTATATTATAAAAGCTATTCAAAATTAAACTTTATTCACACAAAAGTACACAGAAATATAAATTTGCAGTTGTTTATGAAATAAGAATTATGCCGGCAGGATTAGCCTCGATTACCCATACTCCGTGAGGTGGCAGCATTTTACATGAACGACATTCGAAATCCGGCTAACTGGCTTGACGATCTTCTCGGCGAAGTTACCCGGCCGAGTGACATTCGGTTAAGCGAGACTATCATTCCTTTCTAAACCGTCAGCCATATTGCGTCATACACAACACATGTTATCGTCAGAACACACATTATTCGTTTTAGTGGACAGGCAGTACATAAATAGACCTTCTTGTGCATAGCCGCGCGCGCCTGCGTGCGTGTGTATGGGCGTGCGTGCGTCCGTGCGTGTGTATGCCGCATATGTGTGCACGTGTGTGTCCAAAATATAGAAAAAACAACATGAGTTTAATTGTTTATTTATTGTTGAAAACATGCTTGCATGCATACTGGGAATCAAACAGAAAGTATATAATACACATATATCCATCTTTACACGTAAACAAAACATACACAACATTCGATAATTATTGTTTATTGCGACCTGTCAATATTAAATATCCTTCAATATAGGCCTACCTAACATAATATACCCAGGTTTGCGCGACATGTTAACTTATTATGATATTAAAAGTAAACGTGATAAATGTTAATATAGAAATGTGTCGGAGAATACTTAAAAGAAACCTTACATCCTTATACGTGTGGTTAGCAGAAATGTTTCGTATTTACCAACAGTGTTTTATCCTGACATGTTACATATGCAGACGTGGCAAACTTGCCACTAGAAATGTGAACCTCAGTATCATTGTACTCTATAAATAGTCTATTTCCCACGTATAGAAATATTTCTTCTGCACATAAAAATGTAATATAGATAGGAGATACTATCTAAAATGAACTCCGCTGTAGGCTGGCATGAAGGTGAATACACATTAAACACAGTTGCTGTTCATTCACTCACGTCGACCAATACACGTGATATTACGCGGCTTCTTTACTCTTGCTAAGCGTGTCGCCATTTGTCCAAGTCGGCCCGTATTTTCGCCACAACCGTCTTGTTGACATCCGGGTCCTGCAGGAACATGTGAGCTGCGCGGTACACCTTGCTGCGGTACTTGTACTTCCGGTCGGCCATGTCGGCCCAGCCGGTCATCTTGCTGGGCGGCGCGAACAAGTCGTTGCTGCCGCACAGCGCTGTGATGTTGCACGGAAGTCGGTCGGCGTGGGTGTAGGAGTAGGCGTTGCACATCTTGACGCCGGCAGCCAGACAGGGCTTCAGCCGCTTCATGATGGCCGGGTTGGACGCGAGACGTGGGTCGAGGTACGTAAAACGCGGCACGTACGACGTCAGCACGTGGGTGGGCGTGGACGGTTCGAACACGTCGAGAGGCACGTGCTTGGGGTGCTGGTACGGGATCGTCGGCGCCGACCACGCGGCCACGTAGAGGTGCCTCGGACACAACTTGTGGTTCTCCTGCAGGTAGTGGGCGCTCTCGAACGCCAGCAGCGCTCCGAGGCTGTGGCCGTAGAAGACGAACCGATCTGCTTTGAGCAGCCCGGTCAGCTCGCCGCTCACGGAACGAACCATCTGCCGCAGGTCGTCGACGGGAGACTCGCTGAACCTCGCCTCCCAGCCGGGCGGCTGCACGACGAACATCTCACACCCCTGCTTCTCCAACGTCGACGCCCAGTTGCGGAAGTTGGTGGCGCCGCCGCCGTTTGGCGGGAAGCACACGATCTGAGCGCGAACCGTGTCGGGGTTGTTCGCCTTCTTCACCCACGTCGATCGCGTCTCGGTCTTTCCCACTTCGACGCGTGTTTCCGTCGGCGAAACGCCCCGATCGACCGACGTCTTGGCGTAGATCGAGTGACACACGGACAGCACCGTCGTCTTGTCGTTGAGTAGCTCCACGGGCAGGAACTGGATCTCGAAGGCGTTCATGATGTCGTTGCTGAGGTCGGTCGCCATGAGGGAGTCGACGCCGAGGTTGACGGGCGACGAGTCGACGGACACGTCCGCTTCGTCGATCCCGAGAAGTCTCGCCAGTGACGACGTCACGTGACCAACGACGATGGCCTTGCCTTCGTCCGGAGCAGTCTCGCGAACCCGATCCCTCAGCGCCTTCCCGTCGCCGCTTCCCAGCGTCACGCCTTCCATGATGTTCTTGAAGCGCGACAGAAAGCCGCCCGGACTCTTCTCGTTCTGCGCCATGGCGCCGCGGAAAGCCTCGGCGAACTTGTGGCTGTCGAAGGCGGCGGTGATGCCGAGGTGGTCGGCGTCGAGGCCCGTCAGCGTCGCGACGGCGTCGAGGGCGTTCCTCGGCGACACCGAGTACATGCCCTTCTTGTCGTACATGGCGACGAGCTCGTTGCGGTGGGCGAAGCCGGTCGAGTTGATGACGCCGAAGCTCGCGACGCTGCTCGGCAGGCCGAGCGTCCGACGCAGGTGGCCGAGGCCGAGCAGGAAGGCGTTCGACACGCAGTAGTTGCCCTGGGTCGCGTTGCCGACGAGCCCGACGATGGACGAGTAAGTGACGAAGTGCTTCAGCGGCAGACTCTTGCGCACGGACAGCTGGTGCAGGACGACGGCCCCGTAGGCCTTCGGCATAATCACGTGCATCCAGTCGTCGCGAGTCATCTCCGTCATCCAGCCGTCGCGGAAGACGACCGCGCTGTGGAAGACGCCTTCGATCGGGTGGGGCTTGCGCTGCAGGTTGTCGATCACCACCTCCATCCGCTTGTAGTTCGACACGTCCGCCTTGAACACGTACACGTGACAGCCGGCTTCCTCGAGGGCGGCGATGTCGCTCTTTTGTTCCGTCGTCGCCTCGCTGCGTCCGATGATAGCCACGTGTTTGACACCCCTTGAGAAGAGCCACTTGACCGTCGCCATGCCGAAACCCTTCATGCCCCCGGTGACGATGTATATCGCGTTGCCGTTCGGGTGAAATCCGTTGCCGTCGAACGACAGAGGCACCGGACATTTGCCGCCGACGACTGTCACTGTCTTTTCGTTCGCGACGTCGCTGATAGTTTGCCCGATGGTGGCGGACAGTTCTTGTTTACGACGCCACGCGGCGCGCGCGTCAAAACGCGGCAGCGACTTCTGGTCGGCATCGTCCAATATGGCGAACATCCTCGTAGCTAATATTGGAAATTCATCCGTCTGCCAGACGGCGCTCTTGCTCAGCAGCACGAGGCGCTTGTTACGAAGAAGAGTACCTCGGCTGGGAATCGCCTCATTGTCGTCAGCCACGTAGATGACGACAGTTCCGAACTTTCGCACTGAACCCAGCAGTCCCTCCGTCGCCGGGTCCGTCAAACTGTCCGCTTCCATAATAATGAGAGCGTCGTAGACTTCCGCCGTTCTGTTCCCGTCTTTCCCTGTCAGTGTCTGCGTTGTGATCAACGTCACCGAGTGACCCTGTCGGCGCAAGACTTCCGCCAACACGGAACTCTCTTCTGTTGACTTCTTCGGGGAGTAGATCGCAAGTTTGGATTCGCTTCGCAGTATATCGCCGCCGTTGCACAGATAGAGCCCCGGCAGGAAGCTGTCGAGCTGAGACAAGACGTCGGCAGATTCGCCCATGCTGGACGGCACTCGGACAACCTGGCGTGGCGACAGCCGCACCTTTTTCTCCAGGACACCCTCACAGAGGGCGACCACTTTGTCGCCTGGTTGCACGAGCTGGACTTCTGAGTGAGTAGCATCGACGACGCCGCAGACCAGGGCCTTTGTCGCGCCGTCAACGACGACGACGCTGAAGGCTTCGACGTTGACGTCTACTTCGGGACAATGAAATTTGCGGGATCCGGTCTCTTCGCGTGATTCGATCACTCTGATTTTGTCGCTGTCTAGCAGCAACTGCCACGGCACTGACGTCGACTTCATGTCGGTGGCGAGTGATTTGGTGAGACGACGCACCAGGACTTTTGCTTCTCCGTCTGTCGTCGGTCTGACGGCGAATTCGTTCTCGGACAGCAACGGTGGGATGACAAGTCTCGCCAAGGTGTCGGCGTCTCTCACGAGATCTGTGTCCTGAGATAAGTCGACGCTAGAAGTGGGGTTGAGATAGAACTCGTGGACGGCGGTTAGCGCCAGCGAGTGAACGGTGTCGAGGCAAGGACGGGGCGTGTCCCCGGGCTGGACGTAGGCAGCACCGCGTGTCACCATCCACATCTTGGGCGGCGTGTCGGGGAAGACGTCCTTGACCTTGAGGAGAAGTGACGCGGCGGTGAGACAGCTGTCGTCGATGGCCGTCATGAACTGGTCAGCGTCCATCTGACCGCAGTCCTCTTCCGTCCGGTCGAAGTACAGCAGCACGGCGTCGTCTGGCGTCAGGTTACGACACTTCCGCGGCAGGTCGTCGAGCTGTCTCGTCGACACCCAACTCACCTCGGACGCGCCTTCGCTCTTCATCGCTTCCGCCATTCGATTCGCGTCTTCTCCGCTGTCGCAGATGACGACGACCTTGTCCACACGGGTGCCCGTGTCGCGAGGGTGGTCATCGATGCGGAACGGAAGCCACGACAGTGACCACGTGTGCAGGGCGTTGTTGTTGTTGGCGTCCGGCAGAGGGTCGAAGCGAATTCCGGTCATCACGCAGTAGACGATGTTGGTGGTGCGGTCAGCTGCCCGCACGTCGGCGTACTTGATGCCGTCTCGCGTGTACGACTTGACGTGCATCACTGTCTGTCTGGCCGGGTCCGCGTACAGCTCGACCTGCACACGGGCACACAGCGAGTGTAATAACAGTGGTTAATTCTAATTGAATGTGGGGGAAGCGTTGTGTGTGTGTGTGTGTGTGTGTGTGTGTGTGTGTGTGTGTGTGTGTGTGTGTGTGTGTGTGTGTGTGTGTGTGTGTGTGTGTCTGAGTGTGTGTGTGTGCGTGTGTGTGTGTGTGTGTGCGTTTGCGTGTGCGTGTGCGTTTGCGTGTGCGTGTTTGTTGTTGTTGTGTGTGTGTGTTTTGTTTGTGTGTATACATACATATACTCCCCCATACACACACAATAAAATATAGCTAAATTGTAGACAACCCCACATAGGTAGGTATCGGTCTCACCTCGCCAAAACTGTACGGGACTTCTGTCGAGTACTGAAACTTTTCGTCTCGTCTCTCAGCCAGCATCTCTCCGCCGATGATGATCATCAAGATGTAGCCGTGTAGGACGCCATCGAAGAAGGCCGGATGATAAGCGTAGTCCCGCAGGTCGTGCAGGATTTCTTTCGGCGCGTCTGCGTAAAATATTGCCTCCGTCCCGTCGTCGTTAATGTGTATCCCCGTCCCGCACTGGAATGACGAGCCGAGGTGAAACCCATTGTCGATGACGGTCTTGTAGACGTTGTCCGACTCGTGAATGCAGCGGGCTCGCAGTTTCTCGACCGGAAGTCGCACGAGCGTGCTGCCCCGGGATATCGTCGCTGGCTGGTCACTGTCGCTGACGTCGTCAGACCTCAAGTCGAGCTCCCCGCGCGCGTGCTGAACCCAATCGCCCGACGACGATTTGCTCCACACTACGACCGACCAGAGTTTGTCGTCACTTCCGGGCTCGCTGGACGCCATCGTCAGGATCTCCACGTCTCCCTGCGCCGGGAAGAAGAGGAACTTCTCGAAGCGCAGGTTGCGCACACGCAGTGGGGCGTCGCCGTCTCGCAGGTCGCGCGCGATCTCCAGCATCATGTCCGTGTAGCACACGGCTGGCAGCACCGTCGCGCCCTGTATCACGTGATCAGCAATCCACGGAGCCTTCGCGATCGAGGCGGCCGGCTGGTGCCACGTGATCTTGCGAGACGTTCTCTCTCCGGCGGTCGTTGGGATCGCCATCTTCTGACCGAGTAGAGGATGGACCGGGAATAGGTGAAGCTCCCTGGTCAACGCGGGATACTTCCCGCACTCTCCCCGCTGCCACTGGTACGTGGGAAGAGACACGACGCGGTACGGCTCGTTGAAGACGACCGGGAGACTGTCGAGACCGTGTTCGCAGAACAGCTGCAGTAGCGTCGACATCAGGTGAAACTGACCGTCAAGCGAGCTCGTCGGGTCGTCTTTTCGTCTCAGCGTCGGCAGGACTGACCACCTCTTCGGCTTGTCTTTCGCGGATGCGATGACGTCGCGAATGACGGACGTCAGCGCCGGATGTGCGCCGATCTCGAGGAAGTGCGAGTAGCCGTCGGCCATGAGCCGCTCGATGGCGTCCTTGAAGTGGACCATGTACCGGATGTTGCGCCACCAGTAGTCGGCGCCGTTCACCTGTTCCGAGGTGACGTAATCGGTCGTTACCGTCGACATCATGGCGATGCTGGGCGCGTCGGTGTCCGCGCGGCTGCGATGCAATTTGGCGAACTTCTTGAGCACGTGTTTACGCAACGGCTCCTGCTGGGAGCTGTGGAAGGCGTTCTGCACGTTGAGGAACGTGTGGCGGGCGCCTCGGTCACGCAGCACGGCGGCGAAGGCATCCAAGGCGACTCGGGTACCGGACAGCACCGTCTGAGACTCGCTATTGACGGCGGCGATGTCGACCTGGACGAAGGCGGCGTTGTTCGTCGCCCGAATGTCCTCCGCCTCCTTCTGCGACACTCTCGCCGCCAGCATCGTGCCGGAGCCGCTCGTCATCTTCAACGCCCTCGCTCGCTCGTAGATGACGTAGACGGCGTTCTGGAACGACAGCTTGGCGCATGCGTAGGCCGCCGCCACTTCGCCGACGCTGTGACCGACGACGACATCGGGGGTGACGTCATACTTCTTGAGAAGTTCGGTCAAGGCCATTTGTACGGCGCAGATCGTCGGCTGAGCGTATTCTGTCGGACAAGTAATACATAAGATATATACTATATGAGTCATATTTTATACAGTTCTATCTAAGCTGACATTTAACCCTATGTCGTTTATCAAATCACTAACGCGAACAAGAACCATCAACATAGACCTAACAGCAGCTGCAGAAACAACAGCAGCAACAACAACAACAATGCCAGCAGCTGCAGCTACTCCTGTTACCGTTACTGCTGCTACTGCTGCTGCTGCTACTGCTGCTACTGCTACTGCTACTGCTACTGCTACTGCTACTGCTACTGCTACTGCTACTGCTACTGCTACTGCTACTGCTACTGCTACTGCTACTGCTACTGCTACTACTACTACTACTACTACTACTACTACTACTACTACCTACTACCACTACCACTACCACTACCACTACCACTACCACTACCACTACCACTACCACTACCACTACCACTACCACTACCACTACCACTACCACTACCACTACCACTACCACTACCACTACTACTATCACTACCACCACCACCACCACCACTACTACTGTTGTTGTTGACGCTCTCGACAGTTGACTGTTTCTGGTGCTATAACTACTGCCGCTGATTATACTAGTAGCAGTTCTAGAGATAATAATACCACACAAACCGCCACCACCCAACCACGACCACTACAACCACTAGTCAGTGTCCTACCGGTCTCGTGGATGCGGTCTTTAAACCGGCTGTTCTCGAGTTGCTCCATCACCGACCAGCTGCACTTGAGCGTCTTCAAAACTTTGTCGAATTTCTGAAGCAATAAATAATCATGAATACAGTCGTGGAGATGGAACGAAGAGAAACGACCTACAATGTATTCAAGAAATGGAAAGAAACACAACTTACAATACAGTTTACTACATTGAAATACTCCCACTGTAAGTAAAGTTACAACATTTTTAAGAGGGCACCTGTCACGAATTAGCTAAGGAGAAAAATATGTTTTAAAATTCTTTAGTCACATGAAAACAATACTTCACAATGGTATGACAAAATAACGGTTGGGCAAACAGCTGTGTTTGTAAGCGTTATTATACTAAACAAAATATAAATTATGATGGCTACTTTTAAAGTTACAAGAAATTAAACAATACGCCTTAATTGCAGTAACAACTCTGGAATTGCCATAACCCAAAACAATTGTTTATTGAACCAAATTGCATGTTCACTGTTCATTCCGCTACGCTGTAGCGACAACCGGAAGCTTACCAAGATGGTTTCCCTGAACACGGGTTCCGCCTGCAGCAGCGCCTGCCCCATGCCGAACCACTGCGTGCCCATGCCGTTGAAGACGAACACGAGGCGACTGGCGGAGTCGACCTGTGCCTCTGGAACGTGGCCGTCGACGAAGAGCGTCCTACCGCTGCCGTCTACAAACGCCTCGAGACCCGCGATGGCGTCCTCCCTCGACCGGCACAACACACCGACCCTGTGGCCGTAGTGCTGGCGTCGCAATGCCGCCGTCGACAAGATGTCGTGAAAACTGTCCTCGCTACCTCGCAGATGGCCGATCCATTTCCTCGCGTTGTCCGCCAGTCCGTCCTTCGTCTGCGCCGAAATCACCAGCGGCTTCACAAACGGCATCTTCTGTTCTCTCCGTCCTCCCGACGAACTCCCAGCATCCACCGGGACGCCTTCTAGAATCAGATGCGCATTGGCGCCTCCGAAACCGAAGGAGCTGACCCCGGCCAATAGTCGATCTTTGTTCGGCCACGGCTCCAACTTCTGCGGGATCTTCAGGTTGTACTCGTCGAACTTGATCTTGTCGTTGCCGCGTTTGAAGTGAACGACCGGTGGGATCTGACGATGCTGGAGCGCCAGAGCCGTCTTGATCACCCCGGCGACGCCAGCTGAGCCTTCGCAGTGGGAGATGTTCGACTTCACCGACCCGATGTACAGGGGAGTGTCGCGGCTCTTCCGCGCCGACCCTATCGTCTGGCCAAGCGCGTTTGCCTCCGTCGTGTCGCCGACCTGCGTGCCCGTGCCGTGGGCCTCGACGTACGGGATGTCGGCGTAGGCTACAGCGGCGCTCGCGCACGCCCGGCGCACCAACTCGACCTGGGCGTCGTAGCTGGGGTTAGCAATGCCCGGGGTGTGGCCGTCGTTCGTGAGGGCTCCGCCACGGACGACGGCGTAGATGCGGTCGCCATCAGCCAGGGCACGGTCCAGTGGTTTCAGGACGATCACCCCGGCGCCTTCGCCCCGCGAGTAGCCGTCGGCGGAAGCGTCGAAGCTCTTGCAGCGACCGTCCGGCGACAACATTCCTAGCAGGAAATACGACAGGGAATCTAACACTTTGCGGCGTCACATATTTACCAGGTAATCGAAGTACAACATATGGAAATTAATACATATTTACGTAATAAAATAGTAGATAATTAATGGCCTGTCCACATAGACTGGTGTGAGGATTTAGAGTATTGAAAATACGTATAACATTCACAGCTTTCAGTTACATTAACACTAACTGATCAACCAACTAACTGGAAGCACCCAGAGCAGCTTATTTCATGTCACAATTTACCCTCGTTTACCCAGGCTCCGCGAGGTGGCAGCACTTTTTAGCCCCTCACACGGATAACAGTGAAAAGCCGGCTACTTCACGAAACTATCTTGCCAGCGAAATTACGCAGCCCCGTGAGGGTTAAGCTGGACTAGTTACTTACCTGCTTGACAGAAGCCGATGGAGGTGTGGGGCATGAGCAGGAGGTTGACGCCGCCTGCCAGCGCCATCTTGCACTCTCCACGGCGGATTGCCTCGCACGCCAGATGCGTCGTGTAGAGCGACGATGAACAAGCCGTGTCGACGATAAAACTCGGCCCGTTCAGATCGTACTCGTAGGATATTCGATTCGCCATCATGCAACTGTTTGTCCCTGTAACCAGAAGAAGAAATGTCCAGATACAGCGATTCCATTACTTTGCGTGAATTCTTTTAAAAAATGCTTTCCATATATTTTAGAAAACTACGTGACCGTTTAATGTTTGCACAATGACGCTGTTAAATATATAATACACATGCAGAAACAAGGAGCTCAAATAAGAACAATACTTTATACCGTTCCTTACAGAAAAAACATTAATATTTGGAAATTTGCTAACAATATAATTGACATTATCTATTGAATTTGTAAATGCTAGACGTTTGAATAATGCCACAATCTTACGTGGCCGTTTCCATTATGGAGTATTTATGTCTGTAGTGCAAAGTGTTCCATGTTGTTTGTGAAACTGGGATCCTGACGTTAACTGTACGCGGCCTGTCGCAGCAAAGTGGGTGTTAAAATGCAACATTAAATAACATATTGTTATAATAAAAAACTTTTAACTGACCAAACATCGCAGCTCGTTAAAATGTTTTCAGATGTGATCGTATCATTGCTAAAATAATTTGGTCATCACAAAGTGATATTTTGAGAAAATTGTTTTAGAAATTTGGCTAGTGTCCCCCGCGAAGATGCATATAGTATTTGCATTGGTTTATGTTTATATGGGGAGACAGATAATCAAGATACCGAACAGTGAAATCAGAAAGTTGAAGAGAAATCTGTGTGAGTCGGATGCAGAAAATGTGTGTAACTTAATTCCCGGATCGCTGTGATGAATCGCATATACAATTAGGATCATTTGAGGTGCGAAGACTTACCAGAGTTGGTGTACTGCGAAATGTGACTGACGGGCGTCGTGTTGAGAGCTTGATACTCACTCGCTGTTACACCCATGAACACTCCTGGAACAACACATGTTACACAGTGAACACACTTTAAGTTACACGTGTTATGTTTGGCTTGTACTACTGAACAGAGACGACGCAGTTGTATTTAGCAGCTACCCAGAATTGGAATGTAAATAGAACTCGGCACCATTGTGCAGCCATAGTGTCCCGTGGTTGGGCGAAAGTCTCAGCATGCTGCGTTCACACTGAACTACGGACTACAATTCTGCTTTTGAAACCCTGCCGTTTGGTTTCGACTCACAATGACCCGTGCACGCAAACTGTGTTAGACAAGATCGTTTGTTCCGTTAGCAGCCATAAATAGCCTAAAACTGCAATTGTCCAAGTCAATGATCAGCTGATTTAAATTTCGGGCGAGCGTGCGTGTCTGCGTGTATGTGTATGAGTGTGCGTGCGTGTGGGTATACATGTATGTGGTGTATATTTTGTCTTGGCCCATAAATAGCAACATGGCTGAATGCTTTCCAGAGAAGTTGACGTGTTTGTGCGTGTTCTGTTTACTTTCCAGAAAGTTCGCAACGGTCTTCGGTTGATTAGGTACACTAATTACGACCATGTTTTATATAATATGTATTTGTCCCATAATAATAATCATAGCCTAATTTGTGTAACTTTCCAGTGGGAGCCCAAAGACACGTTCCCATTTTGTGTGAACCACCTTAAATATAATAAATAAATCGAATTTTACTACCATTTAAATTCAATACCGCAGCGACCTCCAGTACAATACGCTACGTTATCATGTCACAGTACCTGTGTTAGATCCCTTCATCGATCTGGGCGGCAGTCCTGCGTCTTCGAGCGCTTCCTGTGTAACCTCCAAGAGGAGACGAACTTGTGGGTCCAAATGTTCCGCCTCGTCTATAACACACAACAATAATTAAATACTCGACCTTCCTTGCCGACTTCAAGTTCCTGTCACTGTTGTCTCGGGCACTTTCACTATTGTTTCACACTTCAGTATGTTAATTCGCACTTTCAAGTAGCGAACACCTACTACTCTTGTTAATGCCCTTGTATCGAACAGGGTTGCATTTGAACTGCCGAGTGTAAATAAGTATGATCACAGTAGTAATTACTTTCCGATTGCCATGTGTTTGTCTAAATTAATTTCTGTCATGAATTTATATAATTATATGCTAGTTTTGTGAGAGTAAATGCTACTTGATCACCACACCAATGACAATAATAGTATTGTAGTGTATTGTTGACGTTGAACCTTCAGTTTGGATGCAATGTCATTGTACGTTCATCAAAATTACTCGAATTTGCAAATTACTCGCATTCTCGAAACAATTCCAAAGCGATTCAAAATTATGTTTGTAAGGTGTGTGTGTGTGTGTGTGTGTGTGTGTGTGTGTGTGTGTGTGTGCGTGCGTACGTGCGTGTGTGCGTGTGTGCGTGCGTGTGTGTAAGTGCGTGTGTGCCTGCGTGCGTGTAAGTGCGTGCGTGCGTATGTGTGTGTGTAATTTTCTTACAAAAAGCTGAACACTATTCGGTGACACTGCAATTATGATCTTGTAAGAATTTGTGAACTGGGTAATTTGTGAACTGGGATTTTGTAAGAATTTGTGAACCAACACAACTAAATCTTCTGTCGGGTGTTCTGTGAAGTCTCGCAATTTATCACGATGATCAAACACCCGACAGTAGCTTTTTTAAACGTTAGTTGGTTGATTGGTTGCCACGACACTGCTGTTCATAGTCACCTGGCGGCATTTTGAAGAACTGCCGGTCGAACTTGAGTACGTCATGGTTGAGGAAGCCGCCGCGTTCACAGTACATCCTTCCATTTTTCTTGAGGTCCGGATGGTAGAAAGCGGAGACATCGAAGCGGTCTTGTGGGAATGGACTGCTACAGTCGCGACCCTCCCTCAGAGCCTGCGGAGGGAATCCAGGCCAAGAGGTAACAGTTTATTATTGTTGGTTTAATAGTAGGCCTAGTCTGAGTTCTACGCAGTCGACATGAGTTATAATGATCACGTTAGCAGAGCTAAACTGTTCATTATATGCGATATTTCTTTGAATAAGTGCAATGGTTCTATCCAAGGTTTGATTGGGATTTTATTTAATCAGCGGTTTTCCAAACTGGGGCATGTATACACTCGGGATACGCGACAGGCTTTCCTGGGTACACATAGGGTTGGCTGGAAAAAAGAAGTTGTGTATATACATGTTCGCGCTTGCCGCCAAAGACGTAGACTTCAAGGAAGTGGTTTTGTTCTAACGTCCTCTGTAATTGATTAACAGGGCCTGTGGTGACTTTTGAGAAGTCCCCGACTGTTGGAGACTGACTGATTGTCACGGGTCAGTGTGCGTGCCTGGTGCGCCGCCGTGCTTAGTCGTGTTTCTAGGGTGAATGGAGGGGGTGGTACACACACCATTCAAACACATTCCACTGCATAATGATTCACCGATATGCTCTCGCGTCAAATGTACCCCACCCACACTTAGCCTTTTTGTAATTTTCAACCACACAGCTCGTCTTTTGATGTAATCACCCGCGAGACAGACGTAGGTGCATGGTGTGGAGGCTACATTTGTCAGTTCCCCCCCAAGGTTATTTCATTCGCGGGCCAGTGGCTGTTGGTTTTTGTATAAATGTGCACACATGGTAGTCGACACGCATACACAAAGGCTTGCGCGCACGCAGGAATACACAACACAAACAAACAATTACTGTGCTTAGCAAATGCAAATTCAAATGCGCATCTGGTACAAACGTAGCCTTATGAGGGCGATTTTAGTTGTTCTGAATTAAATGCGCTGTACAACGTCTATTGGTGTTTAACAAGTTGCCGTCCAGAGCCAGGCTGTGAAAAAGGAATCCAAATGGCTTATCGAGTGTTCACTAAATTAATTACATTATTTATAAAAATGTACACAAATTAATATTATACGTAAAATTATAAATATACAAAATTATAAAATGCCACTGAAATTCTACTAATTAAATATGTTGTCTCTAAAAATATGTAAGTAAAATTAAAAGTATACGTGTCTCTAAAAATACATAAGTAAAATAAACAATTATAAGTTGTCTCTAGAAATACATAAGTAAAATAAACAATTATAAGTTGTCTCTAAAACTACATAAGTAAAACACCAATTACAAGTTGTCTCTAAAAATACATAAGTATAATAAAAAATACATAAAATGTCCTACACTAATAACAATTTGTTATAATAATAAATAAATTAAAATAAATATATGAATACATAATTTATGTGTTGGTTAGTTTTTCAGTAGCACTATTTGATGTTGTTATCAACAATCACAATGTTACTCGCAACCCTTACGTCTACACCAATGCACTCCATCCGAATATGTCTGCATCCTGAAAGTATCTTCTTTTAGCCACATTCAACTGATTGCACGCACCCCAAACTGTCTCAACTGTCCCGACGTCACGGTCTGTGATTACGGTGACAGGCTTTTCAACGCCCTTCAGACACCCGCCCCATTTGAAACAACCTACACGTTGCTTCCTGGTCGGTTGAAGTATTCATCTTTCAATTGGGGCGCGTATTTACACAATGGCTTTTGTAAGCCCGTGATGCCAGACACTCGACACCCGATTCGCTACAGTTACCGGCTGTAATGATATATTCTTTAGTCTGAAATGGAGTTGTGGCGCTAAGGATTGACGGCGCTGTCATTTGATTTGCAACGTGCGTCACAGACACCTCACACATCTTCCTGTTTTTGGAAGATGATCCTTGGTGGAACAGTTGTTTCTATTTACCATCTTTTTTCAGTCATATTCGATTTAACTTCAGTGCTAAACTAGATGTATTAAAAAGTGGGTGTATTGTGCATAAAATATGCTAGTAGTGAGAGAAAGGTGAGGAAAGAAAAGCCGAAGAAAAAGACGATGGTAACCACGGCCAACCTCATGTCTGGTAACAGGTATGTAAAGAGGAGAACAATGAAAGATTACGATAACTATCAGTTTTTCATTATGTTCCGTATGGCTAAGCATGCCGTCACGCATCATCGCACACTCGTTCCTTTGCTTCCTTTCCATTGTCAGAATCCCCCCTCTTCCCATTAATTATACTTTCCCCTTCTAAGGCACATGTAGCAGACCAGTCCGGCATAAACACTAGTTTATCTGAATGGCAACGTGAATAGCTGGCATTTCCTGTCTGGTAGTTACAACCATCCCCATTTCTTAATAGCCATGAGTCACCAGCTCACGTATTATGACTGTTGGCCCCTGGATAGTGGCTAGTCGAGTGACGTGTCAGAATAGGTCTCATTTCTTCTCTTCCTACCTTCTACAATGCAGCAAATACCACTTTCACCCGGTCAGAACACCACCAAGACGTTATGACCGCGAAATTCCTCATACGCGGTTATGAAAACTGCCTCATTTGTCCTGCTCTAAACCTCCGGATTGTGAATCACGGACACTCCGGTTTCTGAACAGTAAAGCCAGACACAGCCGATCCCGTATTTGTTTAACTACGTTTTTTGTGAAATGAGACATGTTGAAGACACACAATTGTCTACATTTAGAATAATATCACTGGTGACAAAAACAAAATAACGCACTCCGTTAGTCGAAACGAAATACACATTACTTCACTCCGTAGAAGAATGTCTTATCACTAGGGACGTTAGCAGTAATCGGACGACGATAGTAATTTTGGCTAAACAATTTACCTGTCTGCGTCGATACGTGGTAGTATCTTTAAAGCATTATCGTACAGTGTGAAGCGTCACAAAGTACGACAAATCACCAGCGACTAGATCAGATTATGATGATGGAGAAATACGTGTTAACTATATTCCTACCTGCCAGAATTCTTCGACGTTCTCGATTCCGCCGGCAAAGCGACATCCGATGCCAACGATGGCAATCTTCTGTTTGGACGACATGGCCGGGGTACTGGAAAGTGAAGCGTCGTTGGTGACTCATTTGACAAACATAGTAATCGCAGTTGGCATAACATATGGAGTAATGTCGAAAGTAATAATAAATGTAAGCATAGGTGGTTCAACAGGAAGGCATGGAAACACGTACGAGAAATAGTTTTCGAAACAATTCTGAATTCGACCATTTGAGTTAAGGGTTGCCATCTGGAATCGTGCGTGCGTGCGTGCGTGTGTGTGTGCGGGTGAGCAACAAGCCGCATCTTCACTTCATCAATCCACGAACGCTTGCGCCTTAATGATCGAAACCGATTAAAACTGAACAAGTTAAATACTGCACCGCGAAACTCGTGTCGACGCGATTTAGTAGTAAAGTATTTATTATAAATACAAATCAGCCATTTACATTCTATAATCGTCTGAACTGTGTATGTGTGTGTGTGTGTGTGTGTGTGTGTGTGTGTGTGTGTGTGTGTGTGTGTGTGTGTGTGTGTGTGTGTGTGTGTGTGTGTGTGTGTGTGTGTGTGTGTGTGTGTGTGTGTGTGTGTGTGTGTGTGTGTGTGTGTGTGTGTGTGTGTGTGTGTGTGTGTGTGTGTGTGTGTGTGTGTGTGCTTGATGTGAACCGTATTATTGCTGCAAGATTCTAATCGCGTTTTAGCAAGGATGTAAAAAAACGCATAGGCCAAGGACGATCACAACAAAAGAAACCGGTTGGCAGTCTAAACACGTTGCCACCGTAAAGGTGACGTCTGTACACTATATCTGACAATCTTATTTAAACTGCATAATTTTATGCACAATAAATTCACGACTAAAATGCATGTATATATAATATTTTGTATATATATTATATATATATATATTATGTGCGTGCGTACAAACACACAAACACTAGCGCTTAGAAACTAAAATGTAGCCAAAGTGTACTACACTCACTTGCTCATGTTGACTTTTATCTGGTCGAAATTCTCTAGTAGACTTCAGTCATAGCTGACGACGTGTCTAAGAATCGCGATTCGTTCTACACGCAGCTACTTAATATTCAGTGCCAAAAAGGACTTAGCCAGCCTATATATAGAGCACACGGATTGCTTGGGGAATTTCCGGTGCAACCACGTGCTCTAAGTTTCAGCCAATGTTCTTGGACGAATGCGTACGTGCCCACACAGCCGGCCAATTGAATCTCATATGACTTCACCACAGTAGGAGATTTATTTGCGTAAACGGAAGTGAAATTCCGGAAATTCGTTTGTTTTTTAGCAATCGTGGTGGTTATACTAGAACCAATGTTTTATTTAAAACTGATTATTCACTTCTACTTTGAAAATAAATTACATTAATTGGGATACAGCCAATCGTAATAATCTTACTTTATGTGTTTTGCCCAAGTCACCATGCATGCCAGAACAGTCGAGGCGTTCGGTTGAGCGATAAAGTGTAAATCACTTTGAGCATTCCTGAGGATTGGCTACTGCGCTAAACAGGAATTACCTTTTTACTTACACGGTGCGTGAAATGACAGCTATTTATTGTTTGCAGTAACCTTTAATGTAATTCGCTTTAATAGGTTACCCTATACATAAAACAATATATTACGATGACATTAGACGAAAGCTTTCACCAGGTAGATATGCATAATTGAAAGTTTAATGATAACATCGTATTGATATAGCCACTTAACATGAATGTTTAGTTTCGGTAAACGTTAACATATTATTTTAACGTTTACCGTTAACATATTATGTTAACGTTTACCGAAACTAAACATTCATGTTAAGCGGCTATATCAATACGCTAACTTTGGGTTGTGTAAAGGTATCTCCTCCGAGGAACCGGGGTTCGATTTCCTACTTTTAAATTCTTTCGCTTAATTTGACAAATGAACCCTGATCTACCGCAACTGGTTGTTTATTTAATGATGGCAGGTATATATATATATATATATATATATATATATATATATATATATATATATATATATATATATATATATATATATTTGTTATCATACAAGCAACTTAAATAGTGAGACATTCCCAAGAGGTATCCACGGTGGCGGGTTGTTCGTTGTTCGGTTTGCTGAAATGCGATTTTTACGCGAAATAATTATGGTTACACAAAAACCCCTAGGATTGGGCGACTGATGAAGTTAGATATTCAACGGGACCATGTTTAAGACTAAAATACTGTACCGGCCGGTAGCACATTTTATTGGAGTGGTGCAGGTTAGTAACGTGCGAACATTAACGAGGTGATCCGCGATAACTTAATGACAGAAGACCTTTGTTATGTCCTTATGAGCCATAGCAAAACTAGTTAAACTATTCGGACGTGACAGTGACGGGCTGGTCGCGCTTACTTTTGTAGCGGGGCGATATATATATATATATATATATATATATATATATATATATATCTATATATACATACATATATACATATATATATATATATATATATATATATATATATACATATATATATATATATATATATATATATATATACATATATATATATAATATATATATATATATATATATATATACATATATATATAATATATATATATATATATATATATATATATATATATATATATATATATATATGCATATATATATATATATATACCAAATATACGTACAAAATATAATATTTACAGTGGCGTAATCTATCATGCAGATAACACATCTTGTAAACATATTTAAAACATTAAATGTGTATTTTGTGTTTTTATGTTGCGTCTTTCTGCACCTAGTCGCCCTTCCCTAGCAAAGAATAAACATTCCAGTTGGTCGTAGCGCAAAGAGGAATAAGGAAAACTAGCAACTGGCGGCATCGCGTGCGTGTTCTCAAAGAGCCGTTTGTCTTGTCTGAAACCACAGACGACGTATCACCCCTATCTCGCCGCCCACACACTCCGTAGCGTCCTGAACGCATTCAGAACCGCCGTCGTAAACAACATTGGCTCCTTGCGCCGGTCCCACTCACAGACGTATCTACCATCAGCGAGACATCCGATACACCCACATGTGAGATTACAACCGCCTTACGTTGTGGAATTGCACGGGTAGCAATACAATTGTTAGGTGACTGCGTGTATCCTTTTTCGGCAACAGGCTGTTGTGGCTTTTTACTTCCTTCTAGATAGTATCTAGGTAATAAACAGTTGCTGAATCATCGGATCGATTTCAAAAGTAAAGAATACGCATTTGGTGCTGTTATGTTTGATATGAACGAGTGGCTGAATGTGTTTTCAGATGTTTGGATATGTTTGTCAAATGTGTATCTGGTTTCAGAAGTGAAGAGACATTATACGTGAATGATTTATTAAGACCCATGTCATGTGTCACAGACTAGGAAGATGTTATCATGACTTACGCGTTCACCTTTCTTGCAAAGCCGTTCGTCAAATGACGACGCGAGTCTTACATTTGGAACTCATTTACATTTCTCTCCATTGCGTTTATAATATTGGAAATATTATAACTGTTAATTTTGTAAAAGCATCCATCTTTAATTTCATTCTTTGTAGCTGAACCTACTCAGCCCAAGACAACTCTCTCTCTCTCCCTCTCTCGCTCTCCCTCCCCCCTCTCTCTATCTCTCCTTCTCCCTCTCTCGCTCTCCCCCTCTCTCTCAATCTTTGTCACTCTGTCTATCTCTCACACATACCATATACACACATACCCATACCATACGTAACTCTACATAAATATAGTATGCATTAAGACTATAACAAAGGTTGCATGCTGCAAGTGTGCATAATACGTTTAAAAATACCTTTATGTATATCTGCATCAAATAATTTTTTTTTTTACCACATACATTCTTTAAATCATCATTATAATTGAATACACTTTAATTCACAGTCACTTGACATATGTCATACGAGCAAGGGGCTAATGGCGCACTGGTTATACAAGAGCTATTAGATAGGAGCTAGGGCACTCCCTAATGGGACCAAACGCGCACAGATCTCGCTCGATCTCGGACGTTTCGTCGTTTAGTACGGTATCTGTTTTCTGTTTTGATCCCATTCTTGTGAGGGCGCTGGGTGTTGAAGAGCCTCAGCTCGGACGTATTAGTTCTGGTTATACCATCGCACTGGGCATGTTCCGCGCTGCTGATGTTTTGAACCATAAGTAATGTCTTCCCCATTGCACATGGCTCTACTTCACTCCGAGGTGTGAATGAGTACACTATAACTGACTATGGACATTGGGGGTATGTGTGTACGAATAGTTTTAATGTATGGAAACACTGAGGTCTTTCCCCAACCAGGGGACACTACGGCTACACAATGATGATGATGATGATGATGATGATAATGATGATGATGATGATGATGATAATGACAATACTCAGCAGCTAAATAAGTTGGAGGCTGTGACATTGCCGTCGTGGAGCCTATGACAGAGCAGTCATGGAGGTTGTGACAAAGCAATCATGAAGGTTGTGACAGGACGTCATGGAGGCTGTGATAGAACCGTCGTGGAGGCTGTGACATGACCGTCATGGTGGCTGTGACAGGACAGTCATGATGACAGTGACAGAACCGTCATGGAGGTAGTGCCAGATCCGTCATGGAGGCTGTGGCAGGACTGTCATGGTGGCAGTGACAGAACCGTCATGGATGTAGTGACAGAACCGTCATGGAAGCAGTGACAGAACCGTCGTGGAGGCTGTGACATGACCGTCATGGTGGCTGTGACAGGACAGTCATGATGACAGTGACAGAACCGTCATGGAGGTAGTGCCAGAACCGTCATGGTGGCAGTGACAGAACCGTCATGGATGTAGTGACAGAACCGTCATGGAGGCAGTGACAGAACCGTCATGGAGGCAGTGACAGAACCGTCATAGAGGCAGTGACAGAACCGTCATGGATGTAGTGACAGAACCGTCATGGAGGTAGTGACATAACCGTCATGAAGGCAGTGACAGAACCTTCATGGAGGCAGTGACAGAACCGTCATGGAGGCAGTGACAGAACCGTCATGGAGGTAGTGCCAGAACCGTCATGGAGGCAGTGACAGAACCGTCATGGAGGCTGTGGCAGGACAGTCATGATGACAGTGACAGAACCGTCATGGAGGTAGTGCCAGAACAGTCATGGTGGCAGTGATAGAACTGTCATGGTGGCAGTGACAGAACCGTCATGGTGGCAGTGACAGAACCGCCATGGAGATAGTGATAGAGCCGTCAGAACAATGTGTGTTGCTGACATCAGCATCGGTAATTCATGGAATCGTGTCGCGTCTTGTCGACAGCCACTCATTCGACTGTGAATAATTCCATTATTCAAGACTCGTACCACAGGTGAGATGTGCATTTCGTTTTTCTTCTTCCTAGTCGGAGTCATTTAGTCACGACAGTTACTGATTTAACATACCAAAATGACGTACGCTTCCGGCAAATATGATGAATGGCACCACAAAAATGTCCACCACCGATGCCCCCCCCCCCCGCACTAGAAATGTTCGCCAAAACGTCCTCTTCATAATCTAAAATACGACCCCACTACTCGACCCGCAAACCGAGTGTACGGAGTGTACGTGGTCATTATGAATTACGTTCGATGACATGGCCGGGCTCTTATAATAAGTAAGAAAATGAACCAAAATATAAATTATTCAAAATGTTCATAAAATATTATTCATAAATTATAACAACAGTATCATTAGTATATTTGTGTTTTCCATTGACTGTATCTAATGCTTAATATTTTAAGATTTAATGTGGGACTGAAAACATCACATTCGGATGACAGTTATTAGTGTAACTTGTTAAAAGACTGTTAATGCATAATATGAGTTAGACTTAAATTGTAACATAAATAAAAATATCCTCATTTTTGGGCCTTGAAACCCTGATGCAGTCACAACAATTAATTCCCGCTGACCCTCTCTGAACCGCCCCGCCAGTAAATTGACACTACAGGCTGAGCTGACGTAGCAGTTGTTTAGCGGCACATGATGACCTGGTAGCTTTTCTCAGAATTTATGGTTGAGGTAGGAAAATGATCATGCACGCACGTATGCATGATCACCAACCCATGCACATTTCCACTCATTTGTTTTACACACATTTGTGTTGACTGGTTCTTCGCACAATGAACATAGTTTGACGTCTGACTTACAACGATGTGCTTACATTGTGTTACACAACGTCGCCCAAGCTAAATAAACTTTCAACAGAAATAAAATTTTCAGTAATGTCGGACATCCACCAAAAGTTGTCTGAAATCTAAAGAGCCGTTGATGCCTCCGTTGCGTGTGAAGCCGCGAGGAAACTCATCGTTGTGCTAACGTCGTCAACTATTGCTCCCGTGACGGTCTGGTGCCAGTTCGCGACGTCGCGCTAACGCATTCAACGTCAGGTGAACCACGCCTTCTTTACTGGTCGCCTTCACAAAGATGTAGGTCTATCGCATTACGCATAGATATGCGGTGGCTTTGCTTTGTCATCACAGCAGAAAAGGAATTTGTTTTCGTATCCCGTGTTTTCTACTATACCCTAGGTATTGGGTACTAAGAGACTGCCATTAAAAATACGTCTACGGGGCAACTTTCACATGAGTGGACTCTGGAACTGTCGTTGGGTCAGGCGTTTTGTACGTATGGTCGTTAGAATGTAATTAGGTGTGGGTGTCTGCATGGATGATGGTTTGGTCGACATTACATATCACGAGGAACGAAATATATTTACAGTTGCGACACATCTCTGGTGACATATTATATTAATTATTTCAGTCAGCCGTATCATCGAGTACCTAGCTGTAGGCATTGGTGGACATGTGTGTACAAATAGTCTTCCGTCGTTAGTTGCTATGAATTCTCTACAGAGAAGACGAGGTGATGCTCGATTGAACATAATTATATGCCAGTGTGTAGAGAAAGGGGGTCAGAGAGGCCCCGAGGACCTTAAACACGAACGTACCCTTTTTAATGCACAATAACGTTTTCGCGGAAATCAACAAAGGACGCTTGCTTGGTAATGCCAGCCCTACGATATCAGGATGGCATAGCAATATTCCATTTTGGGAATAGGACCAAGAATGCTGTTTGAACAGTAGACTAATGGTTGCGTGGTACAATACTAAAACACAATTACGTTGCTGTTCGAATTAAACATTTAATATGTAGGTGTCTGTTTGTTACCATCTTTCCCGGCAGTGTTTAAAGTCGATTACGTATCTAATTAAGGAGCACATTTTTGTGCATTTGATAAATCCGATATATTCGCTTAATCTTAATCTTAAGGCAGTCACTGTAATGACAGCATTAGTCCTAATCGTGAACGCTGTTTTTTACTTGTTGAAACAAATAACGTGACGAATTCCATTGACGCCACGTCAGCGTACAACTGAACGTGATATGTTTGTAATGCATCTTGATCTGACACCGAAAACGTCCCCTTTTAAACAGGTAGACTTCCTCATTTCTACCTACTTCCAAATTACACGTTTCAAGGAAAAAGTGCCTTGGCTAGCAGCCTCTTTGTTTGAAGTGGGGCAGAGAATGACCAGACGCTCGATGACGTCAGACCTCCAATCATGGACTCGCCTGCATACAGGATTAGACCTGAGGAGTGTAAGGGTAGATTATGGCGGGTTAATACGCCCACATGAGGCCCATACGCCTTTCTCAACGAACGCCTAACGCACAAGGGTTTTAATGTGCATGTTCAAATGTCAATACGACAATCGATATTTTTATTTTTCGTGGTTTTTATGTTAAAATTAACATCTACCTTTTTGCTAATAAAGTTATCGTAACTAAAGATAGAATGTTGCCACTAGATGTGTATCATCATAGTTAACCTGTAAACATATTAGCAGTATTAGTTGTAGGTGATAATAAGCACGCTTACTTGACGACACCCACTGATCAATATAGCACTAGCGGGGCGAGACGTCTATCAGCCAAGGGGGCAATACGCCTATGTAAGCGTTTTAATCCACAGCTGTTTTGGCAAACGTGGTTATATATTACATTATAATTATAGGCCCCTATAAACATGTTATAAAGTACAGAAACATCGTGTGTGGTGATAATGATTGTAATAATAAATGCAAATATGCCAGATTTTGATGGTAACAAATGTCGCGGTTCATATCAGAGATGTTCAGTCGCTACAGCTGCCGAACAACACTCTTTGACGAGTACGTAGCATGTTAAGGCGCATTTCTTCAAACCGTAAATTCCAAAGCGGTTGATTGATGTTCTACTAAACGTTCTACTAAACACTTCGTTAACAGGATGACTTCCTGTTATTGCACATGCACGTTATAGTAAAGACAAACGAATACGAGTTATTTAAAGGTAACCCTTTTAAATAAACTACAGACACATACATCCACAGACGACGCAGATGTCTAGCGCCGTTGTTCCGGGGTTCTCCACTGAAGATTAACTGTGTATAAGCACACGAAGTGATACGTTACTCAGTATACGCTGCATGTGCATTGTCTGTACTGGTCAGCTAGGAATCACTGACCACCACCACATTCCTCACGCCACTCTCCCAAACCTACAGACAAAAACCATGACAAATACCAACATATAGTCACTTACTCTGATGAAACAATAATTAAACATCCCTACCTTAGCGTAGATGATGTGGTTTTGGCGTTCAACCAGTAACTTCATATGTAATGTTGCATATTACAATTCATAAATTCACGATAGGAAGTGGTGTTTTTCAGTGCAAAATTAACTAGATGTTAAATAAATTAACCAGTGATGACTACAGCCAGGGCAACCGCTTGGAGGATGTTAAATAAATTAACCAGTGATGACTACAGCCAGGGCAACCGCTTGGAGGAAAGTTGAAGGGGTGATGGGAGATAGACGCGTATCACATCAATGTAAAGGCAATGTGCTCAGCTCGTGTGTTACTCCGGAATACATGAATGCACTAGAGACGATGGCACTAACAGAGAAACAACACAAGGTCCAGGTTTGCGAAAAACAACCTGGTAAGTATAATCGTGGGAGTTAGGAGAGCTGATAAGAGAAAATGGATTAAATGAGGGTGGAGGTTGGTGTGAAGGAAAGTTCTAAGAAGAAATTGGTGGGAGTATATTGGTTGATCATGTAGACAATTGGGAGATGAAAAACTGGCAGAGAGCAGATGCCCAGAAAGTGTAGGGTAAATGGAGGCGAGGTATACCGAAATTGCGATAAGGGATTGAATTAAAAGTGACCTAGAAAGAGTGGGATAAGAATGAAAAAATGATAGAAAGAAGGAACTGGAGACCGCTGACAGAGAACGTAGTAAGAGAAAAGTGAAAGGAAGAAAAAAGACAATGGAAAAGGAATTCATGGATATATTTTCTTGAATATTCATATTCTAGAAAATAATAATTACAAGATGCAATTTTACCCTAGGTTTTAACCGAGCATCTATTATTTAGAATCCTTAATAACCATTAGCCATCATACACATTGAAAATAATGACATTTGCATTGCTTTGTCAAGTCTTATGCTGCAGCTAGCGTCAGAAGTGGAACATTCCTAACTTAATCCTATTTGATTGATGACAATTAATTTGCGAAAGGGTAGGACTGGGAAAGAAAATCGTACACAGGCATCCTGAAACCCACTGTACCTTGTGACTCTATGAATCAGGCAGCCAGTTATTGGTCCTCCGTTCACCACCATCCTAATTTTTGTCTGAGATAAGGGTCCATGGCTCCCCCTCTGGTTACACCACTGTTTTAATAAAGGGTGTCTCTTCCGCGAGAGAATAAGATACATCAAAACACCGACTTGCAAGTGTACAACGGCTGTGACAATTCCACTGTCAGACACAACCGACATGGGCGGTCAAGATGGCTGCTGTTTCAGCGCCGAAAAAGCGAAGTTAATGTTGTGCTGTCAATGTCTCCCATTCTTGTGGTGCCGAGGGAAACGCGGTGTCAGCGAAAGATATTGTTCACTAGTAGTAGTTCTCGCTGTCGCAGGTAATATTATAATGTACGATTTAAAAATCAGGCACAATCGTGATTACATTGAATTCGACTTAAATACGAATCACTATAACTAGGAAGAAGGAAAACGAAGCGTCCATCTTTGACATGAGCGATAAAGGAATATACGAAAAATAGAATCATTCACGATGAAACGATTGGCCTGCGGCAAGGCCCGACACGATTCCGTCAGACAATTGGTGCTGACGCGAGCAAAATGTTTTGATTAGCGACGGCTTTGTCATTGGCTCCCAACGAGTGTTTTATTCAGTTGCTCGAAAAGAAATGCTTTTATCTTGAAAATACACTGTCTTTTGTTATGAAGAGTTGCAGCATGGTTGATTTGATCAAGGTCAACGTGTGGCCTTTGATAATAAACTTCAAAGAAAGACAAATATTCTCAACTCGCCTAACAGTAACGATTTGCAACGTCACAGAAATCGTTGCAGGTATATTGTACCATGATCACAGGTAAATGCAACCATGTTAATATATGGCCAGGCTAAATCAAGTTCCAATTGTTATGTTGCGCAACTCCTAGCAGGTCTATTTAATTCAAATATATGGTATCATATACTCTTCAAGTGTATGCAGTAACTTAAACATTGGAAATTAAACAGTATTACTACCTATAATGTGCTTTGTATATATGCGACATTAACAGTGCGAAATATCAAGCTTGCTTATCCCATTAAAAGTCATCAATCAATCCATTATTAAAATAGTACGGTGTTTTCTTTGCTGATCGACAAATCGACTAGTACTTGTGGATGAAACAAGATGTTTGACGCTCGTTAATTATACCTGTAAACCTTCAATTCCGTTTGGCACCTAGGCGAAACAAAACTCTGTCTAACCAACATGAATAGCTAGAAAGTGCGCGTCTGTGGTTAACCAGTGGAGGAAGTGGTTAACGAGATTATTTACTAGGTTTCTGTTACCAGACATTATAAGAAATTAATTTGACTTTTGCTGTAGGAATACAATTACTAATAACGGCTTACTCTCAATGCACGACATGCGTGTTTATTTCCTAGTACGGGTTTGCTTGTGCACATTTATATATAGAACTATAAGTTCTTATAAAGCGCCATGGTTACTCGTTAGGATTGTTCAAAGCCCTTTACTGACGTATTCAAACGAATACCATCTCGACTAGTCTGGAATGCACGTTCTGAAATATACGTACACATAGGTCTATAGCCACAAGTGTCCATAGTCGCACATAACCTACCCTTTCAAACATCTAGAAATACATCCAATTTTGTCGTTTTGGGTCTTTGGTAGTTTTGTTATTCGCACTTGCAGTGCCTTCAAGGAAATGCAATATTAGGTGTACACTGGAAAGTTTTAAGCGAAATCCAACCACATGTAGAATACGGTATTTTCCAAACATATTACATTCCCCCTTTATTGAGGAAATTATACTAAAATATGTATTGGTCTGTAATTATAATAATTTTATAGGTGGATGTTTACTTTTGTGAAAATGTGTGCTATTTTCGCTCTTTTATAATCAGGCTCCATGCCAGCAAAAAGGATTATAATTATTTCCTCTAAAGTCTGTTAAACACGTTTTGTAGACACACTACCGTAGCCTTCAATGCATTTATTTGCTTCACCAATCTTTTAATTTCATTAATGTGTTGAATGATGATGTATACAGGACAGTTATCATTTAGGTGTGTATGCAATGACGCTGCAGGAGAAAGTGTTGAAACACTAACAGACTGATAGCACCATTTTGTCCATGTTTTATCACTATTTTATCCAGAGTGTTTTAACAGTTTCTTTCGTCTGTTTGCTTGGGAACGTCAGTCAGAAAGACAAGACTTTCTAACTGAAAGCCTTGCCATATATTATTATGACTGCGATTACCTGTGATCATGATACAGTATATACGCAGCGATTTTTGAGACGTTGCAAACCGTTGCTGCTAGGTGAGTTGAGAATATTTGCCTTGCTTTGAAGTTTATTATCAAAAGCCACACGTTGACCTTAATCAGATCAACCATGCTGCAACGTTTCATAAAACACAGTGTGTTTTCAAGATATAAGTATTTCCTTTCAAGCAACTGGATAAACTCGCGAGGGGAGGCAATGACAAAGCCGACACTAATCAAAACACGTTGCTCGCGTCAGCACCAATTGTCTGACGGAATCGTGTCGGGCCTTGCCGCAGGCCAAACGTTTGATCGTGAATGATTCTGTTCTTGAAATATTCCTTTATCGCTCATGTCAAAGGTGGACGCTTCCTTTTCCTTCTTCCTAGTTATAGTGATTCGCATTTTAAGTCCAATTCAATTTAACGACGATTGTGGCTGGTTTTAAAGTCGTACATACTAAAATTACCATCGACAGCGAGAACTATGATGGACGGCTAGTGAAAGATCTCCGCCGCTGACGCCGCCTTTCCATCGGCACCACAATAGTGGGAGACATTGATAGCATAACATTAACGCCGCTTTTTTCGACGCTAAAATAGCGGCCATCTTGACCGCCCATGTCGTTTGTGTCTGACAGTGGAATTGTCACGGAAGTTGTACACTTGCAAGTCGGTGTTCTGGTGTATCTTCTTCTCTCGAGGAAGAGACACCCTTTATAAGATCATTGGCGTAGCCAGAGGCATGGCCCCCAATCCCGGAAAAACATAGGGTGGTGGGAAACGAAGGACCGATTACAGGATGCCAGGTTCATAGAGTCACAAGGTACAGTGGGTTTCAGGATGCCTGTGTAAGATTTTCTTTCCCAGTCCTAACCTTTCGCAAATCAGTTGTCATCAATCAAATAGGATTAAGTTAGGAATTCTTCTTCAATTCTGTCGCTGGCTGTAGAATAAGAGTTGACAAAACATTGCAAATGTCATTATTCTCAATGTGCATGATGGCTAATGGTCATTAAGGATTGTAAATAATAGACGCCCGGTTAAATCCTAGGGTAAAATTGCATTTTGTAATTATTTTCTAGAATATGACTTCCTATTCATTCCACTCTTTCTAAGTCACTTTTAATGCAATCCCACATCGCAATTTCGATCTTCCTCGCCTCCACTTCCCTTCCACTTTCTGGGCATCTGCTCTCTGCCAGTTTTTCATCTCCCATTCTACTACATGATTAGCCAATATACTCCCACCAATTTCTTCTTAGAACTTTCCTTCACTCCAACCTCCATCCTCTTTTAATCCATTTTCTCTTATCAGTTCTCTTAACTCCCACGATTATTCGTATTTCTCAAATCTGGACCTTCTCCTGTTGTTTCTCTGTTAATGCCATCTCTAGTGCATTCATATATTCCGGAGTAACACACGAGCTGAACTCATTTCCTTTACGTGTACGTGATACGCGACTATCTCACATCACTCCTTCGACTTTCGTCCAAACGGTTGCCCTGGCTGTAATCATCACGGTAACCAAAGCAATTAATCTAGTGGATTTTGCATTGGAAAAATACTATTTCCTATCGTGAATTTATAAATTGTAATATGCAACGTTACATTTTGTGAAGTTACTAGTTGAACACCAAAGCCATATCATCTAAGCTAAGGTAGGGGTGTTTAATTATTGTTTCATCAGGGTAAGTTGTTGGTATTGTCATTGTTTTTGTCAGAAGGTTTGGGAGAGTAGCGTGAGGAATGTGGTGGTGGTCAGTGATTCCTAGCTGTCAAGTACAGACAGTGCACATGCAGTGTCTACTGAGTAATAAAGTTCGTGCAACATATTTCTTCACTTCTTATGTTTATTGACACATTAAATCTTCAGTGGAGAATCCCGGAACGAACGGCGCTAGACATCTACGTCATCTGTGGATGTATGTGTGTGTGCCCTTTAAAAGGGTTACCTTTAGTAACTCTTATTCATTTGTTTTTATCATAACGTGCATACGTATTAACAGGAAGTCATCCTGTTAACGAAGTGTTTAGTAGAATGTTTACTAGAACATAAATCAACCCCTTTGAACTGACGGTTTGAAGAAATGCGTCTTAACATGCTACGTACTCGTCAAAGAGTGTTGCTCGGTATCTGTGGCGACAGACATCAACTGGAGACTACATTTCTGAACCGCGACATTTGTTACCATCAAAGTCTGGCATGTCTGCAGACCTACATTGGCCTTACGAGAGAACGACGCGGGCAGACGCGCATAAGACAGCGACAGACAAACTGTTGATATTGGTGAGCGACTGAGCGGCTTGTATAGGGTAGGGCTGGGGAATGCTTACGTTAAGCAAGAATTTGAACAAAAAATTAGCGTATGCTATATACACACACACACACACACACACACACACACACACACACACACACACACACACACACACACACACACACACACACACACACACACACTCTCTCTCTCTCTCTCTCTCTATATATATATATGGTATATATATATATATATATATATATATATATATATATATAGCATACGCTAATTAATTTGTATCTAATACACCACACGAGACCTCACCTCACCTCACCACACATTATATTACATTATATAGCGCAATCTGCCACGTGTCTAACACTGAAGAAATTCTGGATTTCATCAAAGCGTATGTTTGTATATAAATATTTGTTTTACAACGCATCATGCAGACGGCATATTTCGTTTTGCAAACAGACTTCCTTTGTATACCAGTACAAACACATCACGTATACTGCCGCACCTAAACACGATACACATCTGTCCTTGTGCTTCTAATGCACCTGGCTGACCAGTGGCGTGACCGACGTTTGATAAGGAAGTCTTCCTCTTTTTAACCCACTTCCAAATGATCCCGCCCACGATAAATCGCCCTCAACCAGGGTTGTTTTTCTTTGGTCCAAACCAGTATGAGACGAAAGTACCTTCATAGCGAAGTCGCCACCAGTTGGGTCATTATTAAAATGTGTTTTATTGCGTATGCCCTCTCTGTAAAATCAGATAGGATTCACTGCCATGACCTTTAACTAAGCGTCAAAACATACACACTAGTAGATGATAGGTATCGCGATTCACAAAACAATGGTTCAGGTTTAGGTAGACAATGTTATCAAGGATATGCACGGTTCTTGAAAAAAAATTCCTTTTATGAAGCGTCTATACAAGGTGAAGTAAAAGGTTCCCCACATGGGGGTATATTTAGACTCTAAATAAGCCAAGGAGGATCCCTGTTTACCTGCACGGTTCTTGAAAAAAAATTCCTTTTATGAAGCGTCTATACAACGGGAAGTAAACGTTTCGCAACATAGGGGTATATTTAAACTCTCGATAAGCCAAGGAGCATCCTTGTCCACCTGATTTTAGAGTTAATTTTGTAGGTGGCAATCATTAAAAAAAATTCTGGTAAATCTATATGTAACATATCTCGAGCTCAGATAGTAGTGTTCTGTATTCTCTTACCCACTCCCAGCAGTAGGAGGTACTTCCCGGCACACATACACACACGCACACACAAACACTCACATACACACGCACATACACACACTCACTCACATACACACACTCACATACATGCACACGCGCGCGCGCGCGCACGCACACACACACACACACACACACACACACATTTACTTTCCCAGTCAAATATGAAGAAGACATCCATGGATGACAACTGGGTGTGGCACCCACCGAGCACAACCAACAAATTGGATCTCTGCAGATATGTATAGAGGAATGCACATGTTCGATGCCACTGAGCTTCATGTACGGAAACGTCCAGAAAAAAACATACTTTCCCTTTATCCTATCCACTCAAATGCAGTGATTTTTTAGTTTCCACAATTCACAGACTTTACTATCTCATCATTAAATGTCTGTTTAGGCTACGCCATCGTCTATTTCTACATACCTGAAAATTCGTAACAATTTGTAATGTATTTTGTATACATGGAGCAATACTTATACTATCCTGTGTCTTCTTAATTTTATTCTAGTAATAGTGATGGCACTCCCACGATGAGTATTATTTGGAATGTTTGCATTTATATTATTTTAGCACCTTCTAAGAGTTCAGTGTGGAAATACATGTTATGATTTATTCATATAAAATAATATATGTCAATTTGGAAGGAGTCTTGACGAAGTTGGACGTGAGGAATCAACAATAACAAGAACATACAATATATTTAAATGCAATAAATAATGTAATAAAAAGTATAAAATAAAATAAAAAAGTAAAAAGTGTCCATTCACATTTCTTATATTATATCGTACGCTCAATATTAATCTCCGATAAAGCATATACATGTCGATTCGAAGACAATGGGTGGCCAAAGTGTATGATTAGTCTGTGTAATCAATAATAAATAATGTTTTTCCCAAACAATTCCCAAACTAGGACGTAATATACATATGTTTCATTCATGGTAGTTGATGACAGTCCAACTAAACATCAGCGTGACCAGGAAGATGTGAAGTTGTAATACCAGTTAAACGAACGAAGTTTTTTTTGCAATGGTAGCACTACTAAGATTTAGCTTTAAACATGACGTTAATTTACTCCTCTCTCTCTCTCCCCCCCCCTCTCTATCTCTCTCTCTCCATCTCTCTCTCTCTCTCTCTCTCTCTCTCTCTCTCTCTCTCTCTCTCTCTCTCTCTCTCTCTCTCTAGGGTCACCACTAAGGGGTTGCCGCTTTGGCGATTTAATGAATACACAACCGTACAAGTGACACGTTGACACGACACTCTATAGCACGCAAGAATACAACGGAACAGCATAACCATTTATGGAACAACATTTTATGGAAGCAATTTGTTTTTGTGTTTCTTGTTTTGCAAACATAGTTACGCAAATTATTTTGTACACATTTCGCCACGTATTTATAACTCAGTCTTGATCCCCTGCAATGTTTTTAGATGGAGCGTAATAAACAAACTGTTTCTCCGAACTGAGCTATGAACCGTGTACTAGTAAACAATTGGTTAAACTTGAATTATGAAATGACTGTAGACAGATCACCAGGATATAATAACACGATTTTATTAGTATGACGTAATTTCGTAGCAAAAAGCGACTTGAATGCAATATATACTTACAACTGTTTGCGCGTGCAAACCTTTAGCGTCAAACATCATGTCATTATCATCATCATCATCATCATCAAGCTGTCGGTCGCGATGTGTCAAAGACTGCTACCATCACTTGACTATTGCTCTCCATTTATATCTCTGCTGTGAGAGTGATGTCCTTGAGTCGGTCTTTATGTCTCTCAGCTTCAGGTTCCTCTTGACGGTATCCTTGAAACGTAGACGAGGGCGCCTTCTCTTTCTGTGACCAGACGACAGTTGATAGTAGATATTCTGCTTTGGTAGTCTGTCTGGTGACATAACCGTGAGGTGTTCAGTCCACCGGAAATTCTTTCTGATCATCTTCCAAAGGTGGCAGCCCTGTCCGTTCGAGTATGTCTTTGTTTGTCACTTTGTCCATCCAGGTTATCTTCATGATCGAACGTAGATGTCGCATCATGAAGTCACCTCTCGTTTGTACACTGTCCAGGCCTCGGCTCCGTATAGGAGGGTGGACAACACTATTGCACGGTATATCTTGCCATTAACCCGCATGGACATGTGGTGGTTATTCTAGAGTCTCTGGCGTAGTCGGCCGAAAAATACACTAGCCTTGGCCATCCTCCTGTGTATTTCATCGTCAGTGCAACCATTACTTGATATAGTGCTTCCGAGGTAGGTGAATTCCAGAACAGAGTTCAGCTTGTTTCCATCACCCATGATATCCTCCTCTCGGGTTCTAGTAGAGTTGGGTTGGTACAGCACCTCGGTCTACTTGATGTTAATCTTCAGGTCAAACGTCTTTGACGCATCGGAGAAAGCACCCACTATATTCTGCATCTCTTCAGCAGAGTGTGCAACCAGTGCACTGTCATCTGCGAAAAGCAGCTCTCTCATCAGTATCCGAGTATTCTTGGTTTTCGCTGTGAAGTGTGCGATATTGAATAGGTCAACGTCTGTCTGGACTGTATGTAGACGCCACCCCCCATCTCTCGGAGAGCCTCGTTGAGCATTGCTTATAGGAAGATGGAGAGGAGCGTGGGGGTCAGTACATAAACTTGCTTGACGCCATTTGTAACATTGAACGATTCCGAGACTTCCTCTCCAAAATTAACATTCACCATCATTCCGGTATGTAGAGCCTCGATCATAGTTGTGAACTTTTCTGGGCATCCATACTTCCTCAGTATCTACCATAGCCTGTATCGAACGTCTTACTGAAGTAGACAAATACCATGTACAGTAGTCGGTCCTGCTCAATGCACTTTTCTTGTAGTTGTCGGAGACAACATTTCATATCCACGGTGCTCCGGTTAGCTCTGAAGCCACATTGTGTCTCCAGAACTGCCTCTGGTGTTATGTGGGTAGATAGTCTGTTGCGGAGGATCCTGGCGAAGATCGTGCCTGCTATGGAAAGAAGAGAGATTCCTCTATAGTTCCCACAGTCTGTTCGGTCACCTTTCTTGTAGATGGTTACAATGCTGGCATCCTTCTATGATTGTGGTACAGAACCCACCTCCTAACAAAAGTCGCTCAGAATAACTTTCCATTGGTTTTGTATCTTTCACTGCGACATACGCACTTAAGCGTGTATTCAAGCACATTTACATAATATTATGTACCCCATACTCCCACACATACACATACATCTACACTCACGCACACACATACACACACACCTAAACATGTACATACAAACACATATACATATACATACAGATACACACAAACGTACGCACACACACACGCGCGCGCACGCACGCACACACACACACAAACACACACACACACACACACACACACACACACACACACACACACACACACACACACCCCAGTTGCCCACTCATACACAGACGCACGCACATACACATTCAAACACGGACGTACACACACGCGCGCGCGCGAGCGCGCACATACATGTAGACAGAGTTACCTGGTGTTATTAAAGAACGTAGCAACTGGTGTATGAAATATGTATTTTTTATATGCCGATAATCGTACGTCTTTTCCGCATAACGTGCTCTGTTAATATAATTTGAAGTCAGAACCTTGTTTTTTCCTTACATTACTATTTGATATGCATTAGCCGCATATCTCAAACCGCAAACACACAAACGGTGCTGTATTTGTTGAATACAAATCAAGCTTTCAATGTAATGATTATGGATATGAACGGTGAGACATTAAGAATAGTTTTTTCTGGACACCTGATAGCGTGCGTTGGTGTCAGCATATTCACCGTGCATTGTGCATTGCGAGTGTCAAGCTCTGAGTGGCTGTTTGCAAACAGGAAGACTTCCTCCTTCAGAGTATTAAGAAGAAGGAATTCCAGAACTGTGCGATATGTTCCTGGTTTTGAAGTAATTAGAAAGAGGTATTATTTTGATAGGAAATGGCTTTTTAAATGAAGCGTAGCTAATGTTCACATATTTGGTACCTCTACGTAGAATTTTGCAGCAGCATATATACCATTCGTAAAAGTAATGTAGCAAGTGTTTTATTACTAGCTAGTTTTGCATTCTGAGATAACCTACCTAATGCAAATTAGTATATCGTTGTGCCCCGTTTCTGGTCGCCACGTTCTGGAAAAAATTGCATATTGCGGCAGGGTGCCACGCTGTGCCACGTTGTCGCCACGTACTAGCTACGCTTCGCCTCGTTGTAAAAATCAAAGTCAGGTTATGCATCGCTGCCGCCACGCTATCGCGTCGCTGTCGCCACGTTGTGGCACGTTGTGCTTCATTATGCCTCGCTGCCGCCACGCAGCATAGTGTACCACAACGTATCGTAACGTAGCAGAAACGCAGCACAACGTAATACATGCATTCTGTTCACGTTCTGTCACGTTTTTGCTACGTTGTACCTCGTTGTAGTACGTTGTACTACGTTGTTGCCACGCTGTAGTACGTTGTACCACGTTGTTTCCACGTTGTGGTACGTTCTGGGGAAACGCGACCGAATTTTGAATATTATGTTCAAATTTTAAATTTACATTTCTCGTTGTATCACGTTTGATCACGCTTTAGCCACGTTGTTCCACGTTTGCTCACGTTGTCGCCACGTTCTGCCACGTTTCGCAACGTAGCTTAACGTGGCGGCCAAAACGTGACACTATGACTGGGGTATAAGGGTGAGAACAAAATTGCATTCGTACATGGTGCATCGACTGAAGGGTTTCGCCGCAAAATACTTTACCTTCACGTCAAAGCCATTGCAATACGAATACTATTTAACAATTCTACACAATCACGACCAAGGCCTATTTGTGAACCTGATTTCATGTTCTATCCGACCTTCATCAGTTTAACTTACAACGACTACTGCCGCTTATGCATGTCGCAGTTGTCAATGTTTGACCGTCGGATGATGGGCTTTTTACTGGTACGATTAATAATTAAAATACTTGTGACATTTACTTATATTAATGCATTCCGCAAACCAGCATTACACTTATTATAATTATTATGATGTATTATATATATATATATATATATACATATATATATATATATATATATATATATATATATATATATATATATATATATATAGATAGATATAGATATATATATATATATATATGTATATATATATATATATTAAGATAAAAAATATATATGTATTAAGCAGGTTTTTTTAATGACGTGTACGTGTATGTAGATATATGAAGCGTCTGTTTGAAAAGATATGGTCATATTACAATTATAATCGCAATCATACAACTACACGTTGGAGAAAAGTATTGTTAAGGTGTGCTACGTTTCTACGGTCACAGACAAAGGTGCCAGCCTGTCACATGCCTTGGAAATGTGATATGTCAGCAGCGCTGCAGGTAGCAACGGTGACATGCTTGAATGAACAGAGATAATGTCGCTATATGAGGTGAGTCATACAGTCGTCGCTGGGGAATGAATCGACCGGGAAGTTTATAGCTCTGCTGTGTTAGGTCGTTGACTGCCAGTCTTGTCGCGGCCTCTACCAGAGGCACCTGTACGACTGCTGCTTGATTGAACGAATGTTCTACATAGAGAGAGAGAGAGAGAGAGAGATCCGACGTGTACTGGTTCCAGTGAGTCTCATCGTGAGAGTTCTCCACGGACGGCTGGTGTAGGACGGGTGAGTTCTACTCTGTCGTTCGGGCAACGTTCGTCGGCGACTGCAGGTTAGATCGAATATGTACTTAATAGGTGTGGTGTGGTGTGACACAGTGATGTAGTGTCGGGTGATATGTACTAAGTATGTGTGTTACGGTGTAACACAGAGGTGTAGTGTCTGGTTGTATGTAGTGCTGCATAATCTACTGCAGCTTGGCTTGTATGCCGCCGTATAGGGGTAGGGTAGGTAGGGTAGAGTAGGATACTGTGGGTAGGGTACGGTACGGTACGGTAGTGTGGGGTGGGGTGGAGTCGGGTGGGGTGGGGTGGGGTGGAGTCGGGTGGGGTGGGGTGGGGTGGGGTGGGGTGGGGTGGGGTGGGGTGGGGTGGGGTGGGGTGGGGTGGGGTAGGGTGGGGTGGGGTAGGGTTGTGTGGGGTAGGGTAGGGTAGGGTAGGGTAGGGTAGGGTACGGTAGGGTAGGGTAGGGTAGGGTAGGGTACGATACGATAGGTGTAGGGAATATAGGACATGTTCATGTACGGAACAATAGGATAGGGTGGTAGATTAGAGGACGTATAATTATGGTTTAGTGTAGTATGGCTTGATGTGATGTGAGTAACCTAGCAACACTGTGTTTCGTGTCGTGTCGTGTCGTGTCGTGTCGTGTCGTGTCGTGTCGTGTCGTGTCGTGTCGTGTCGTGTCGTGTCGTGTCGTGTAGTGTAGTGTAGTGTAGTGTAGTGTAGTGTAGTGTAGTGTAGTGTAGTGTAGTGTAGTGTAGTGTAGTGTAGTGTAGTGTAGTGTAGTGTAGTGTAGTGTAGTGTAGTGTAGTGTAGTGTAGTGTAGTGTAGTGTAGTGTAGTGTAGTGTAGTGTAGTGTAGTGTAGTGTAGTGTAGTGTAGTGTAGTGTAGTGTAGTGTAGTGTAGTGTAGTGTAGTGTAGTGTAGAGTAGTGTAGTATAGAGTAGTGTAATGTAGTGTAATGTAGTGTAGTATAGTGTAGTGTAGTGTAGTGTAATGAAGTGTAGTGTAGTGTAGTGTAGTGTAATGAAGTGTAGTGTAGTGTAGTGTTGTGTAGTGTAGTGTAGTGTAGTGTAGTGTAGTGTAGTGTAATGAAGTGTAGTGTAGTGTAGTGTAGAGTAGAGTAGAGTAGAGTAGAGTAGAGTAGTGTAGTGTAGTGTTGTGTAGTGTAGTGTAGTGTAGTGTAGTGTAGTGTAGTGTAGTGTAGTGTTGTGTAGTGTTGTGTAGTGTTGTGTAGTGTAGTGTAGTGTAGTGTAGTGTAGAGTAGAGTAGTGTAGTGTAGTGTAGTGTAGTGTAGAGTAGAGTAGAGTAGAGTAGAGTAGAGTAGAGTAGAGTAGTGTAGTGTAGTGTAGTGTTGTGTAGTGTTGTGTAGTGTAGTGTAGTGTAGTGTAGTGTAGTGTAGTGTAGTGTAGTGTAGTGTAGTGTAGTGTTGTGTAGTGTTGTCTAGTGTAGTGTAGTGTAGTGTAGAGTAGAGTAGTGTAGTGTTGTGTAGTGTTGTGTAGTGTAGTGTAGAGTAGAGTAGAGTAGAGTAGAGTAGAGTAGAGTAGAGTAGAGTAGAGTAGAGTAGAGTAGTGTAGTGTAGTGTAGTGTAGTGTTGTGTAGTGTTGTGTAGTGTTGTGTAGTGTAGTGTAGTGTAGTGTAGTGTAGTGTAGTGTAGTGTAGTGTAGTGTAGTGTAGTGTAGTGTAGTGTAGTGTAGTGTAGTGTAGTGTAGTGTAGTGTAGTGTAGTGTAGTGTAGTGTAGTGTAGTGTAGTGTAGTGTCGTGTAGTGTAGTGTAGTGTAGTGTATGGTAGTGTTGTGTAGTGTAGTGTAGTGTAGTGTAGTGTAGTGTAGTGTAGTGTAGTGTAATGTAGTGTAGTGTAGTGTAGTGTAGTGTAGTGTAGTGTAGTGTAGTGTAGTGTAGTGTAGTGTAATGTGACATACGGTAGTATGGTTTAATGCAGTAGTATCTATAGAGTAACCTAGCGACACTGTGTTTGCATATCATTGAAGCCATGTGAACATATGCAATGCAAGACAACACTGGTTGGGGGTAATGTCGCTACTATTTACCCTCTACAAATGAAACATTGCACTGCTTGAAGTAAAGCGAAGTCAAGGAGTAAAGTTACTATGCAGCCTACAATACTTCATAAATTTGCTAGACCGACACTACAATATAAACTATTCGGTGAAGAGCGATCACTAAACGTGTGACCTAGTTAACCAATGTAAACCGTCACAGATCTGTATCAAAGAGATCTGTGTCGAAGAGTTTTCCAGGTAAAGCAAAACTGGGTCACGCAGAGCCACTTGTTGTTAATTAATAATGTCATGGGCTTGGGAAGGAAGAAATAGTAGCATTTGAAGATAAATTGTATCGTTCTAGGACCCAAAGATGGCACAACTATATGGTTGCTTAGCTTGTATGAGTTGCAGAGGCAATTCGTCCACGATACTTCCTGAGTACGCTAATTATGTTTTATAAATGTCGTCTTTGTCACCGACTCGCTGCGGTCAGCTGACCGCCAGGGGGCCGCTTGCAAAATTAGCTTGGTGTCACGTTACACGCCACTAGTCGCCTGACGCTTGATTTTTGAAGAAAAGACATTTCTATAGGCGAAGTGATATGCCATGTGATAGTAATTTTTTTGCTCTTAGCTCATTTGACGTACACGGCGTTTCCTGTAAGGAATGGTTTGGCAAACATGGTCGCGTACACGTAGCTTCGGGGACTAATATCAGTAATATGCATGGATATCTTGGCACTTAACAAGAATAATTGATGTTTTTCATTACTTTTGACAAATGCAATTCTGTTCTCAGTACAATTAATGTAGTTGTCTGTAGAAATTTTTGTTTTGCACCAGTGTTTTCCAGTATGTTTTCCATTTCAAAAAACAGTTGCATTTATATCATTCTTATGACTTTTAAAATGTTCTTCATTAATACATTTCATGTAGAAATCTTACAGTAATCTAAAATAGTGAATGCTCCCCTTGCGTTCTCCTCCTGAATTGTGTAATTAAATAAGTAGCTATAACAGGACTAGTCTGCCTGTCTAACTTAATGAGTATGACTTGAATGTACATCGAACAAATTTACTCCACTCTCGACGCAATGTGTACATATACGAAAACACGATTTATTTTTATGTTTTAGGTCAACGAATATAGTTGAAACACCTTCTACAGATAACGTGAAGTTACATCGAGAACACAATGGTGCAGTTCGACTGTATTGAGAAGCCGCTCAGTAGAGTCTTCTACGTGTACGGCCGCTTCATCGCCCGCCACCCAGCGTGGTTCCTCATTGGTCCGCTACTGTTGACCGCGGCGCTCGGATCGGGCTTCTACTTCTTCAAATCAGAATATGACGTCGAAAACCTGTTCTCTCCCGAAGGGGCGCGCTCCAAGGATGAACGATCCGTTATGCAAGATCTGTTCAACGATTCCGAAAGATCACAGCATTTTAGTGCCAACAGAATGACAACTCTCGGTGAATATGGCCGCATGATCGTGACGGCAAAAGAGGCTGATGGAAACGTGCTGACGTCAGATGTTTTGCAGGAAGTTGAAGAGCTAGATAACGCCATTCGAAACATGACAGTTGTGATCAGCGGAACGACGTACAACTACACACACCTGTGCGCTGGCTTGTGCGAGAACTCCACAAACGTGCTACTTATATTGAAAGGAACGCCGAACTTTGATCTAAACCTCTTAACGTACCCCGTTTATCGACTACCAGGCGGCGGGAGAGTGTTCCTTGGAAGCACTCTAGGTGGCGTGACGACAGATGGCACCACCATCAAAAAGGCAAAGGCGTGGTCCTTGTTCTACTACCTGCGATCTGACGACAATTACACTGACATTGCCAAAAAGTGGCAAGAAAAATTCCTAACTACTCTCGCCAAAAGAAGCAACTCGCACATCAACATAACGCGCTTCACCGCCCACTCGCTTGAGGACGAACTGAAGAGAAACTCTGACGCTGTCTTTCCCCTGTTCTCGATCTTGTTCACTGTCCTCATTACCTTCTCCATTGTGTCCTGCATGAGCGCAGACTGGGTGCGCAGTAAGCCGTGGCTCGGAAATTTCGGCGTACTCTCGGCTGGTCTCGCTGTAGTCTCGGCGTTCGGTCTCGTGCTGCTCATCGGCGTTCCTTTCATTGATATCGTCGCGTCGAGTCCGTTTCTCGTTCTCGGTAAGTTGTATTTATGTCGTCAATATAACAGTACATGTATTATTTACAAAAATGTATAATACGTACGTGTACTAAGATATGCCGTTGTTCATTGATTACGTTTGCAAATTATTTTGTGAGTACTTTGTAACACACGAACGACGGTTCCGCATTATTGTTTACGTTGATCTATTTTGCTATTTAATTATTTAGATGAATGAATGAATATTTATTTTTGGAATCGTACAAAGCAAACAGTATGTATAAACAACAAATGCAACAATCAATTATATCATGTACGATTCCGGGCAGATCTATGTTGGAATGATGCTTTTTTATATGAGAGGAATTAGAGTAGGATAGCGTTCTTACTATTTCGTACGGACACACTAAATCACGGAATAAATATTGCCTTGCAATAAACAACTATTGACGTGTTGTGCAGTGTATATATGAAGCATGACTGTATGCTCTATGAACATTTGAGGCAGCAGAATAACACAAACAAACATACAAGGGTCGTATAACACCACCCGCAGGACATAGCTATACGATAGGCCTAGTTTGATGATAGTTCTGTCAACATAATTGACACGCTACTGTATAAGAATGAAAACATGTTTTGGGAAAGCGTGGCTTCCTGTCGACATTAACATGATAAAAGACCTGAGTACAAATACTGTTAAAAACCATGTGTACTAACTATGCAAAATTAATCTACTCTGTAGGTGAGTGACGCTAGATCCAAGAGTTTATACGACTACATTAGTTATTGTTTCATACACAATGTAATTACTTATTACCTTTACAACATTGCTATTTTTCCCATATTTAGGTTTTTTATTTACTTAAAGTGTATACATTTTAAACAGATCCGTTTGCGTCAGACTATGTGACGTACATCAAAGAAATGCATTCATATTCGTAAAACATGTTAGCTGCAATTTGCATCCGTGCTTTGGTATTATTTGGTTTATACAATGTGTACTTTTATATAACAGGAATCGGCGTCGACGACATGTTTGTCATGCTGGCAGCATGGCGTCAGACTGACTTCCGGTGGTCCGTTGAAGAGCGCATGGGCAAGGCGTTCTCGGAAGCGGCACTGTCAATCACTATTACGAGCCTTACGGACGCTCTGTCGATTGGTATTGGGGCAATCACGAAGTTCCGGTCGGTGCGAATCTTCTGCACCTATACGGCGGTCGCTGTCTTGTTCGACTACTTCTACCAGATCACCTTCTTCGCCGCCTGCATGGTGATAACGGGCCACCGAGAGGCCGGCAACAGACACCCAGCTACGTGCATGAAGGCCGTGCCCAAGTCAAAAGCAGGTAACTAACGCAACATATAATTATAGTAATGGCACACGAGTAAGCCACTGCGGTGTGCTGTAAGATATATGGAAGTCACATCGAGATAAGAAATAATGTTCTAATTGCTGAGACGATAATGTTGCCAATACACACTATGGTTTCAAAGAAAGCTACGTTAAAATACCTACAACTGGCGATCATATAATAAATTATAGTCATTAGTCCACACATACAGTAGAGTACTTCTAAGCAATGAAAGTAATGTCGTTTGGGAAATGTAATATGAGAAGGAAATATACAAACGTCACTGGTCTCTGAGCAACCGGTCGGCAAATAACATAAACAGAAACAAGCTAGGCTTCACCCATCAGCAACTTCTAATGTGTCCGTGTCATTATACTAGTGTTTACGTTTTGTTCCGCAGAAAATCGCAGCGCCATCTTCCGATTCTTCTGCACCGGCGGGTACACGGAGGTGGAAGCTATCGACACAAGCAAGACGGCTGATGTGAAGGCGATGATCTTCTTCAGGGACTCGTGGGGACGATTACTGTCGACTCGCCCCTTCAAGATATTCCTCCTACACGTCTATCTGGTGTACATCGGGGTTGCCATATGGGGTTGCTTGAACGTAAACGAGGGCATCACCTTAGACAGGCTGGCAGGTGATGACTCTTACGTCGCTGATTACTACGATGATGACATCAAGTACTTCCGCGAGTACGGGCCTGTCGTCAGCGTGAAAGTTGGAAAGGAGATGCCATTGTGGGACGAAACAAACCAGGTAAAATTCGACAATTTGATAAAGGAATTCGAAGAGTCGGAGTATTTCCATAACAACAACGTTACATCAGCGTGGATTCGCGACTTTTCTGACTTCAAGGACAATGTAAATGCTGGGAACTTCACGGATGTCCTAGATCAGTTCCTATTACAGTACAGCTTTCGCGGTTACAATCTGGACATTGAGACAGTCTCTGACAAAGTGAAATACTCACGATTCTTCGTGGTTTCCAAAAATGTAGACTCATCGATTCGGGAAAGCAAGATGATGTTGGCGGCTCGCGATATAGCCGATAACCACATAGATCTGGACATTACCGTCTTTCATCCGGCTTTCATATTCTACGACCAATACATCGCTGTTTGGCCAAACACGCGCCAAAATCTGCTCATTGCAACCGCCGCCATGTTTGTTGTATCGCTGTTCCTCATACCACATCCGGTGTGCAGTTTGTGGGTGACATTCAGCATTGTGTCCATCTGTACGGGGGTCATAGGTTACATGACGTGGTGGGACGTGAATCTCGACACGATCTCAATGATCAACATCATCATATGCATCGGCTTCTGCGTGGACTTCTCGGCACATATTACTTACGCGTTCGTGTCAGCAGACGGCGACACTGGCAACCAGCGCATGCGCATTGCTCTCCACGCTCTCGGCTATCCTATAGCGCAGGGTGCGTTGTCGACTATTCTTGGTGTGTCGGCGTTGGCATTCTCCAACTCGTACATATTCCGCACCTTCTTCAAGACGATGTTTCTGGTCATCCTGCTGGGCGCGTTTCACGGGTTGCTCATTATTCCGGCTCTTCTGTCGATAATGGGACCGCCGCAGATGACGAAGAAACGACATTCGGTGGCTCCTATGGATCATCACGCGGTAGCCGACGGTGTGAATGGTTGGATCAAACGAGACTTAGAGACCGTGGTGCCCGACTATGGTGCGGGAGCCCCCGTGGGATATCAGGACGAGTTCCCGCCCACGTTACCAGTTCGACCACGCAAGACAGGAAGTCCAGTGAGGTACTGTAACATCCCGAATAAACCCAGGAACGGAGACTACGGACGGCGAACCAACCCCGCGCCAATGGCGTACGCCAACGGAGACCTGCCCCCGAGGTACGAGACATCGGAACGCTATGATAGGCCAACTGGTAGGTCTCTAGACCCGTACAATGGTCCACGTCCGTACAACCGTCCACAGAACGACTACTCCGGGCCGTATGAGTACAGACCTCCACTGAGCGATATGGGTCGACCAGGAGGCAACTACGCCGGCCGTCAGGGCTACAGACCCGCAATGAGTGATGCAGGTCCTCCTCAGTATATAGCAGGGTCGCCTGTAGGACACCAAATGTCGATGTCGAATGGCTATAGGCAGTATTGATGAACCCGAACGCGTACACGAACGTTTCACAGGAATTCAACCAGCACTATCTCAACTCTAGGCTGAATATTTAATGCTAGCACAGCTTGTTGTTAAAAACAGTTATTGTGGAGTGTTTAACAAAGTCGATATAACACGTACTATGTTGCTAACGCATGTTATTGGTATTTATACATATCACGTACTCATTGGTTGATATGCATTGCACTTTGCTTATTGTGCTGCTGGAGTAGGAATAATGCCGATGTAGTCATTCAATCGGTCGGTCGGTCGGTCGGTCGGTCGGTCGGTCGGTCGGTCGGTCGGTCGGTCGGTCGTTCGGTCGTTCGGTCGGTCGGTCGGTCGGTCGGTCGGTCGGTCGGTCGGTCGGTCGGTCGGTCGGTCGGTCGGTCGGTCGGTCGGTCGGTCGGTCGGTCGGTCGGTCGGTCGGTCGGTCGGTCGGTCGGTCGGTCGGTCGGTCGGTCGGTCGGTCGGTCGGTCGGTCGGTCGGTCGGTCGGTCGGTCGGTCGGTCGGTCGGTCGGTCGGTCGGTCGGTCGGTCGGTCGGTCGGTCGGTCGGTCGGTCGGTCGGTCGGTCGGTCGGTCTGTCGGTCGGTCGGTCATGCACGCACGCCATATTAAATGACAAATACGTTTGCCATAATTACAGTCTTTTGTTAGCTATAAATAACTCAGCCGCTATTATTTACTGCTGCCTGTTGTGCCGGCTTTTCATGGTCCGTTGCGTCGCTTAGCAGCTACAAGGCCGTATGTCAATTCGACAAGCTTATAACTGTCTAGCAGGACCGGCTTGTTTCGTTCTAGTGAAGTATGAATGCAGCATAGTGTGTTAAATACGAATATTTATTTTATAAGCTTACATGATAGTACGTATGTGTTTGTATGTTAATTATATTATATATATATATATATATATATATATATATATATATATATATATATATATATATATTTCATTATATATATGTATATATATATATATATATATATACATATATATATATATAATATATATATATATTGTATATAATGAAATATATATCCGGTTTCAAATCCTGTGTGTAACCTTGTGCTTTGTTTCACTCTACATGTTTCTCATTCATTCATCTGTATAAATGAGTGCCTGGTTATAGGCAGTGGTGGTTATTTGTACGAGCAGCCTTCGCGCATTAATTGTAGCGTGGCTGGACGCTTCCCAGAGAAGTTGAGAATGTGTTTGTTTGAATTGGTCTGATAGGGAAGTAAAGTGTAAATATATAATGTTAGGACTATTTTAGCTGTCGTTCTATATGAGTTGTTCTGTATAATGTTTGTAACAGTGTGATTAAAAACTGCTTTGTTCAATCTGCATAGATACTTTAACTTGTTTTTGTAAGTTTGGTTAGTTTCAGCGTTATATATGTACTAGTTTTGCCAGTTTCATACTATGCACTGTCATTGCATAACTTCACGATACGCATGACGATTACCATTTATGTAGGCCATTACGTGATACATGAGAAATCAATTTCACATCACCAAGTAAACAAAGATGACTCAGTATGGAAATATTGATCAACCTGTTTTCTGCAAACATTTTAAAGCTGTAGATATACATCATTTTAAGATATATAAATATCTACATATGACACTTAAACATGCGAAACTTTAACGAATCAGTAGTACAAATACATAGAAGTATAACATTTCAAACTGGTTGTTCCAAACTCAGTGACGACTTCGAAACGGAAGTGCTTCCACGCTGCCGATTTATACGATTCAGGAGGAGCATCTCGCGTAATGTTGTCTTAATGTTGTCTAAAAGTTGTGTTAGGCTGTCACAATTTTACTTATGCATACCTTAGTGTAGTCCTAGATGGTGTCTGTAAGTTTACAATAATAGTATCGCAAATCACAACACAGTTGACTAGTATACTGTCATAGACTGCTATGAAATATTTCATGCCGATGATTGTACATAGACTGATAACACTTGAAAGCGAATTTTACAATGACATTACTAGGTACTTTTCACGATTTGGCTTCTAATCAGTACTATTTAAAATAATAATAATATTAATAATAATAATAATTATATTTATTATTTATAAAGCGCAATATATGCTCAAAGCGCTGTACAATAAAATATAAAGCTATTCATTATGTATTAAAACTAATATTAATAATAATAAATACAACTGTAACATTTTCTTTCAGTAAAACATATGACTATTGTTTGATCTACATCAGAAACCGACGTGCAATTTTACATCCTAAGCAAATGAAACTGGATCGCGAGCAGCCTACTGATCACGAGCAGGCTATTGGTAGCGAGCAGGCTGGTGATGGAGAGCAGGCTGTTGATTACGAGCAGACTGTTGATCCCGAGAAGGCTGATGATCATGTGCAGGCTGTTGATCGCGAGCAGCCTGTTAATGGCGAACAGCCTGCTGACAGCGAGCAACCAGTAGATTGCGAGCAGGCTTTTGATCACAAGCAGAGTTGATACCGAGCAGGCTGTTGATCGTGAGCAGGCTGTTGATCGCGAGCAGGCTGGTAATCGCGATTGTCTGCTCTCACGTAGACAATAAGCTATACGGCCTACGTCAGGTGGGCCGCGCATTCAAAATAGAACAGTGTCTAAAGATAATACGTAGGTAACAATTAGACAACGTACACGGACTAAGAGCCATAAGACGATGTTACGGATACCCAGGCAGCTGTGCCTTGCACTGGACGCTCATTGCTTCACACAGTTAGCGCGGATACTCTTTTGCCTATCGCTACGATGTACACAGCTACACTCAAAACCAAAGCTGATGTGAGGAGCTAAAAAGTGCTGCCACCTCATGGAGTCAGGGTAATCAAGACTAGTCTGTGGCGAGGGACGATGAAGGGCGGCCACCTAGCGGCGCCTGGATAATAACAAGCTAAAGGTGAGGTATTTGTAATTCAGTTGCCGCTTTTGTTCAATTGTCGCTTCTTCATTAGTTATTTGTATATTCTATGCAACTCACATGGTAAATGGAACCATCGTGTATGTTCGTGGCTCCCAGCAAGTTTGTAGCGGCACACATCGGATAATAATCACATTTATTTTGAATACAACAACTTTACCTGGACATTATTGGTATGCGTGGCGCCATCTGTCGGCTGAATCCGACGACTACTGCGACAGTCAGAATAACGACCCTAGCCTAGGGTAAGTAAAGTTATTAGTAGAAACCTGTATTATATTAACGGGGATGCGGTATTAGGAAAAAACAATTAATAGTGTGCATAGCGTAAATTAATTAATAGAAGTAATGCTATGCGTTGAGAGTGTCCTGAGGGGAAACAGACTAAGAAATTTGAATCACTATATCAACACAGAAATCGGACAGTTACTGTAAAATCATATAGGTGGCATTATTACAAGGCTATTTCTCCTATAATTTCCCATGAGGCGGGATCATACTCTTAATCTAGCGAATCTGTATGACAATAAGAATGTTGGCTTGAGTCATATTTCTTTCCAGCCTATGTCCAGAAATTGTCACTAGACTAGGTATTGCCGAATTGAAAGGATTGTAAATGGGAAGGGACTAACACTTACTAACAGGGACAGCAATGGCTACATGCTAACCACTCCCACACAAATGCTCATTTTTGGTTGTATTTATGTAGTTTAGGTTTATAGTTAGGTTTAGGGTTAGTGTTAATGTTACGGTTAAGGTTAGATTGAAGGCAGTTTTGACAAGATTGATATTAGGTGTTTTATATGCATTAGTACGTGAGTGGTGAGTAAGTAGCACCCCGATTTCCGGTTGGTTTTGGGGACCAGGCAATAATTCATACGTAAAATTACAATTGGAAGCACACTGCACGAGCACAACAAAACTCGTTCCTGAAAAATCAACAACTGTCTTCATGATATTAGAGCACAAACATACTAATGTCCACGTCAGATGGCATTGTATTTGTTATTCTCGTTTTGACATCCCTCTTGTTAGGGGGAGTGGGGTTGACCATGTTTAATGAACCCGTTGTGTTATTCTTCCTCTTCTCTTTCCTCGCGTTTCTTTCACTACGTTCTCAAACAACAGCCTCCACTTCCTATTATCTTTTGCTGTTGTTCTCCATTCTTCTCATATCGTTTCCAAGTCTCTCGTAACGCACTACTCCTGTCGCATTCGCTTTCTTCCTGCCTGTTTTCCCTTCGACAATTTTTCACCTCGCATTCTTTCCACGTGATAGGCCCATTTCAACCTACTCCTAGTCAATTTCTTCTTAAACCGTTCACTCCAACCTCAACTTTTCCATTCGTCTTTTATCTGCTCTCTTATGAAGACGAATTCACTTAACTGATACGATTATTCTTACCCAGTTGTCTTCTGCACTTTCATCTGTTTTACTCTCTTTGTGCTATCGTGTCTAGAGTATATACGTATGCCGGGTTAACACACGAGGTGAATCTCTTTCCTTTAAGGTTACGTGATATTTGCCTATCTCCCATCACCCTTCGACTTTCCCCCAAGCGCGTACGCTTGCCTCGAACCTCCTGCGAATTTAAAACCGTGGTAAGCACAACTGTCTCTTTCCTTGCGCTTCTTCCCGTCCATGTGTATTTCCATCTTTGTCATTGTCTGCCCCAACAATATTACCTCCGTCTTTTCCAACTGCGGAACATATCTCTCCATTGAATCAGTTATTCTTGGAGATCTGCCCCCAACTCCGCTACCACTGTCTGGTTGTCTGCGTACAATAGTTTCCGGAATCTGTATTTCGTACCAATGTTTCTGCTTATCAGTTCCACCACGGCGATCAAAAAAAAAAACAATGGGCTCAAGGTGTTCCCGTCTGTGTCAAGCCAACATTTACTTAGAACTCTACTGCCACTCGCGGTTAATGCAACACCCTGCTTTTTGTGTCTTCATATGTCCGTCTTCACATTGTGACCTCCGCCTCTGGGACTCAATCCGTATCAGTGTCACCGCAACCATTTCCCTCGGTATGGTAGCATGAAGCCCCGCTTTTCTTCACCAATTTCCCTTTCCACCACTGCTCTTATTCTGCTATCCAGGATTATTTAAAGCAACTTTAGCTTAGCAAAGTAATGTTTCTATATTTTCCTGGGTATTACACGCCTCCCTTTCTTTTCTACACTGATACAATCATCCCCATTTCTCCCTCCTCTGAGATCTTTTCAGCAATCATTGTGTCCACCATATTCCAACTCGCTCAGTCACCGCCAGCATCTCTACTCGCACTTCATCAATGCCGCTCCATCTTTCTTCATCTTCTTCAGTGTTATTTATATCTCATATCAGATTGAGGTGTTTAAAATATTGAATGGATATGAAAATATTGACAGAAATATTTGTTCTCGAATATAATCGACTCAGACGGGCGGGGTATACTTAGATAGATAGGTTAAACTCTCGATAAGCCAAAGGGCTTCCTAGTCCACCTGCCATCTAGAGTTGAGTCTCTAGGTGGCAATCTTGTTAAATCTTGTTAAACTTGTTCACAATCAGCTTTCCTTGTGTCTTGTAACATTTCGACTGATTTCTGCACTACTAATCAGACGGGAACCGCTAGGTGTCGACATGGTTGTAATTTAGCGCACATGTGTGATAACACACGTCTATTATCGGCTATGGCTAGCGATAAAGTTAACTAGGGGAGGTGAAAATCCTAATTCTCCGGACAAACACCAACAGAGACATAGTTTTCCTCACAACATCCATTATGCCGGACAATTGAAGTGATAATGTACACTGCAAAGTAAATACAAAATATTTGAGACAGAGAGCATACATGAGAAAAAAAGAGAACGCACGTTACTTTGACGTTTACATCGATGTCGACTACTAGTATTTCGATTATGATGACGCATATATCTCCCATTACAACTACATGTAGTAACAGAACTGTCGCCACAGTAATGTTTACCAAATGTTAAAAGAAAACACACTACGTCAAAACATATATAAATACACACGCGTACACATACATACATACACACATACTCTCACACACACAAAAACAGACAGACACACAAACACACACATACAGACAGACATGCACACGCGCGCACACGCGCGCGCACAAACAAACACAGACAACAGACAGACATACAGACATACAGACATACAGACATACAGACATACAGACATACAGACATACAGACATACAGACATACAGACATACAGACATACAGACATACAGACATACAGACATACAGACATACAGACATACAGACATACAGACATACAGACATACAGACATACAGACATACAGGCATACAGGCATACAGGCATACAGGCATGCAGGCATGCAGGCATGCAGGCATGCAGGCATGCAGGCATGCAGGCATGCAGGCATGCAGGCATGCAGGCATGCAGGCATGCAGGCATGCAGGCATGCAGGCATGCAGGCATGCAGGCATGCAGGCATGCAGGCATGCAGGCATGCAGGCATGCAGGCATGCAGGCATGCAGGCATGCAGGCATGCAGGCATGCAGGCATGCAGGCATGCAGGCATGCAGGCATGCAGGCATGCAGGCATGCAGGCATGCAGGCATGCAGGCATGCAGGCATGCAGGCATGCAGGCATGCAGGCATGCAGGCATGCAGGCATGCAGGCATGCAGGCATGCAGGCATGCAGGCATGCAGGCATGCAGGCATGCAGGCATGCAGGCATGCAGGCATGCAGGCATGCAGGCATGCAGGCATGCAGGCATGCAGGCATGCAGGCATGCAGGCATGCAGGCATGCAGGCATGCAGGCATGCAGGCATGCAGGCATGCAGGCATGCAGGCAGGCAGGCAGGCAGGCAGGCAGGCAGGCAGGCAGGCAGGCAGGCAGGCAGGCAGGCAGGCAGGCAGGCAGGCAGGCAGGCAGGCAGGCAGGCAGGCAGGCAGGCAGGCAGGCAGGCAGGCAGGCAGGCAGGCAGGCAGGCAGGCATGCAGGCAGGCAGGCAGGCAGGCAGGCAGGCAGGCAGGCAGGCAGGCAGGCAGACAGACAGACAGACAGACAGACAGACAGACAAAAACAGGCAGACAGAAACACGCACACATACACACTCACACACAAACACACACACACACACACACACACACACACACCACACACACACACACACACACACACACAAACACACATACACACACTTATATACACACATACACACACCACCACACACTCACATACACACAAAACACAAACACACCGATACACACTCTCATACACATACACCCACGCACGCACGCACACACACATACACACACGCACAAACAAACAAACAAACAAACACAGACCGACATACAGACCGACATACAGACCGACAGACAGGCAGGCAGGCAGGCAGGCAGGCAGGCAGGCAGGCAGGCAGGCAGGCAGGCAGGCAGGCAGGCAGGCAGGCAGGCAGGCAGGCAGGCAGGCAGGCAGGCAGGCAGGCAGGCAGGCAGGCAGGCAGGCAGGCAGGCAGGCAGGCAGGCAGGCAGGCAGGCAGGCAGGCAGGCAGGCAGGCAGGCAGGCAGGCAGGCAGGCAGGCAGGCAGGCAGGCAGGCAGGCAGGCAGGCAGGCAGGCAGGCAGGCAGAGGCAGGCAGGCGGGCGGGCGGGCGGGCGGGCGGGCGGGCGGGCGGGCGGGCGGGCGGGCGGGCGGGCGGGCGGGCGGGCGGGCGGGCGGGCGGGCGGGCGGGCGGGCGGGCGGGCGGGCGGGCGGGCGGGCGGGCGGGCGGCGGGCGGGCGGGCGGGCGGGCGGGCGGGCGGCGGGCGGGCGGGCGGGCGGGCGGGCGGGCGGGCGGGCGGGCGGGCGGGCGGGCGGGCGGGCGGGCGGGCGGGCGGGCGGGCGGGCGGGCGGGCGGGCGGGCGGGCGGGCGGGCAGGCAGGCAGGCAGGCAGGCAGACAGGCAGGCAGGCAGACAGGCAGGCAGGCAGACAGAGAGGCAGGCAGACAGAGAGGCAGGCAGGCAGGCAGGCAGGCAGGCAGGCAGGCAGGCAGGCAGGCAGGCAGGCAGGCAGGCAGGCAGGCAGGCAGGCAGGCAGGCAGGCAGGCAGGCAGGCAGGCAGGCAGGCAGGCAGGCAGGCAGGCAGGCAGGCAGGCAGGCAGGCAGGCAGGCAGGCAGGCAGGCAGGCAGGCAGGCAGGCAGACAGGCAGGCAGGCAGGCAGGCAGGCAGGCAGGCAGGCAGGCAGGCGGGCGGGCGGGCGGGCGGGCGGGCGGGCGGGCGGGCGGGCGGGCGGGCGGGCGGGCAGGCAGGCAGGCAGGCAGGCAGGCAGGCAGGCAGGCAGGCAGGCAGACAGACAGACAGACACACACACACACACACACACTCACACACACACACACACACTCACACACACGCATGTATACATGTGCAATCTTAGATGTAGCATATACAATCATGTAGGTGCGGAAATTCCTCATTTAGGATATTTTTATATACGACGTAACAGCTACACGTGAGGCGTGACAGTGAGTAACACAGTGTCCCCATTGTATTGAACGCGTACTTAGCGACATTCAAAAGAACAGTCATGTCACATCAAATTTTCTCAACGACTGAAAACCAAAGAGCAGGAAGCGGAATAAATGTAATTATACGTCAACGCCGAAAATGGTACTTGTAAATGTGACGCATAAAACGGGATAAAAAAAATCCTTTTTATATAACGTAATTGTGGACTAATTATAATTTCACTGGTCGAACGTGTTTCGGTGCGGTTGGTGTGCATGAAAAGTGCAATCTAAATGTTTGATACCTATACAATTTGTACATACTTTCGAAAACACAATCATGAAGCTGGCATATACAATGATATAAATTACTTCATTCAAATAGTTATAATAATAAACTACTAAAATATTGTAGTTGATCGTCAGGCACGCTTATTAACATGCCTTGCGGCAGTGGTAAAAAGCTCCTTTTGCCCCTGTTTTGTACTACACTTGAGAGCGCGTTGAACCTCCTGTCTGAGTGCATCAGCTCAACGTGACAGGCAAGTGTATGCTTGGTTTGTTTGCAGTGCGCGTAGCTTTCTTTCTTCCTTCTGGCATAGACGCCGCTGAGCTCCATACACTGATATGTTTGACTCCAGATCCACAACACTTTTACGAGTTTTGATATGTTGATAACTGACATACCAACGATTCAGGCTAACAATGAAAAGTTATGACACTTTTAATTTGAGAGCTGTGAAAACATTTCTCTCATTAAAACTCAGTTACAACGGAGAGAGTTTGAGGACTACATCTTTGTAACATTCCTCGTGACGTTTCCATCCTACGTTCAATAGAAATCTCTCATAGAAAATATCTCATAGATTTGTGTGTATATGTATGCACCACATATATATATAGCGGAGCCTGACTGTCGGTTTGTTGGAATGGTAAGGTTGACATTTTATTCTTGAATACCTCGATCCAGAGTCTATGTTAAATAGTAACTATTTTAACTTGTGTACATAGTTTGTTGCCTCTAAGTGAGCTTTGAAAACTATACCAAGTAAACCTTGCGTGAACTGTAATGCCACTAGCGATATGCTTGAATGAACACGAATAAAGACAGCCAGAGTTCATATAATTATGATGTATTACAAACATCGGACTGACATATGCATGAATAGAAATGTTCATGAAGGTAGAATTGATGTATGCCGACACCATATATGTAGATATATTCCATTGTATTAATGCGTTCATCGTGACATTGCCACCTTAACTGTATATTCCATTGTATTAATGCGTTCGTCGTGACATTGCCACCTTAATTGTATATTTCCATAATGGCAATTGTTGTATGCACATTTCTGTAACCGAGAGTCATTACGTGTAATGATATAAAGAAATTTAACATACAAATAATTGTAAAGTACCCCATCCAAATAGTACTGATGATAATATTGGTGCTGATGGTACTACTCAAAGATAGTGACAACGAGAGGTCCCTTTTAATTACCAAGGTATTGCAGGCAGGCATCGAAATCTTGGCAGGCATCGAAATCTTGTTTACAAATTCATTAAACGATTAGGTGAATAAGAAAACTATCTGGTCGTAGCTGTTCTAATCACGGACATCGAGGGATTTCCATGATCATAAGAAGATGCGTTAAGTCCCGGTATGTACACAACGACCTTCTATATGAATAGCACCAGTGGAACTGTGGCTCTAATTTATTTTATACAATATAGTTTTTGCTGTATAATATTATACTTTTACTGCTGATATAAACGTTTAATTGCTGAATGGATATATGGACGGATATATGTATCGCTATGTATAACAAAATTGTGTATGAAACAAAGTATTGAATTAAATTAGGTTAACGGACTCGATATATCGAAGTAGGATACCGGTTTCATAAACCTTGCTTACGACATCGTAGCGGGCGATAATTCGTCGAAAGCCTAAACCGTCGTACAGTTACGCTAGTTGCGTTTCACGAATCTGCTCCATAGTTGCACTTACGCTGCACCTCGTATTTAGTAGAGGTACTTTTTCGGCAGTTGAAATATTTACGTGATGCTCCCTAAGTTCGTTCGACACGCTCACTCTCAACTTATTATTTTTAATGTTTACACTGGATTTCATATACATTCATCATAGGTTGTCATTTGCTATTCGATTCATCACCGCGACCTAATTAGGTCAATTCTACGTCGATGTGTTAACGCGAATGCTAAATTGGTCTCATGAAACTGGCTGTAAGCTACACTGAATAGTCGCTGCTAGTTGCGACCAGTAGACCGTATAATTGCTCGTAAAGTTACACGGCTTTATGAAACTGGGCCCTGGCGTATCACAGACAAACACAGCATTTACTTCCTCTTCCAGTTGTGTCACTGCGTTCAACTGTTATATACATATGTAGCCTTCGTGCTGTCGGCCGCTTTCTTCTTCGTTGCATTTCCTTTGTGGTGTTCGTCCTATGCAGCGCACATGTATGCGTTTGTATACATGTCAAGGATATCATAATAAAACACGGGCAAACCGGTTGAAATGGCATTGCTCATGTTCCAAAACGACGGAATGTGATATCGTGACATTGTGCCCCTCTGTCGATAGTCGAGTTTTTTTAATCCCATCACCAGGGGCGCGACGGTGTCACATAATGTAGCGTTCAACTACATGCCATTTACAGGTACAAACCGGTTGTCATTTTGGCGCATCAAGTTCCCGACGACATAATGAATCAGCCGCTTAAGTCGTGTTTGCAATGCCCCAAAAAACAGCAGCTCATCTAAAATTACGACATGCAGTAGACTTGCTCAGAACACTTGCCCGTGCGTGGTCTTGGAATTATAATAGCCAACAACGAAAAAGTCAGCGAAGTGATAGACGTTGAAAACATTCGTCGTCGCTGTCATAGTCATAGTTATCGTCGTCGACGTATATGTCAATATCGTTGTCATTATTAGTTAGATAAACTATGTATATTATTTTCGTTGTTACTTATGTAGATATTAGCAACTCACTAAACTTAACCCCCAAACGAATTTTTGGCGTTGAAGCCCTTTAATCAACCATCATCTGTCTAATGATATATTTTGTAAAATATGTTTATATATGATTTGAACACTAAAAAAGTTCAATATGGCAAAGTCACAATTTGCTATGAAACAACATTACCAGAAAACTAAGCACAAAATAAAACTACCAGAGTATCAGTTGTTACATTAGTTGCTGCTACTAATAATGAGACATAGCTGAATTAATTAGGCTTACTATCTATAAGATGTATACATATTGAACATATACCACCACCATCGCAACGCCCATGCCATTTCACTGAGCGTCTCGAACAATACATTATAAAGCATTGCGGATAAGAATTGCACACACTGTCGCATTGCGTTTCATCACACCGTCCATCGTCCATTGCCAATCGAATTGCATGAATATCCATTTATCCATTGCATCGTACTACGGCAGTGCACAATTCCATGCCACAACACTGCATTCCTTCTCCGTAATAATGTTAGTATTCAATATAGTACCAACGAGTCATTTTTCTGATAAATTATATATACTTTCAGATGCTAAAGTCATTACCGACCAAAACTATTTGCTATAAAACTCGTTATGCTATAGCATATTTTCATGACAAGCATTGCCACTTCCTAAATTGGCGCCATGTTGTCTGATAGAGTGTCGGTGTAAGACAGTAATATCGGGTTCACCGATAGTGGTTCCAGCTGCACGTCATGGTATGTCCGCGCATGTCCTGGTAAGGCGGGGGAGCGTCATTACTCGGAGGCGGCCTGGAGTAGTTGGCTCCACGTCCACCTGAGTCGTACTTTGGTGGCATGTGCTCGTGGGACCCGCGGTAGGTGTCCAGATGATGGCCAGTGATGCTCAAAGGGGGCACGAACTCGTGTGGCCCGATGTATTTTTCTTCTGGCCGACCTCGACCACGCAACGATGGCCAGTATCCGTGACCTCCTGTCCAGCCGCTGCGGTGTTCCGATGTCTCATGCCGGGGCGGAAGGTCGCCGTTAGCGTTTGGCATTGGCGCGCGATTGGGTTTAGCTCCACGGTCAATGTTTCGCAGCAAATTCAAGGCACTGCAATACCTCATCGGTGTGCCAATTTTACGTCGACTGACAGGGATATTGTGTTTGACCTCGCCCCGGTATTCAACGGGTGCACGGAAGGGCCGGTCGTATTCCGTGTTCTCCGAGCGACGGCTCCTCCATCGATCCGGAGCGTACGCTACTGGGAGAGGATTAGGAGAAACAAAGTGTCGCTTCTTCGTTCTCTTCGGTGGCCCCATTACCGACAGTAGCGCCGGGATGATCATCAGTCCGTGAATGGCACCAAGGAAGATTACCAGAGACATCGTCTTGAAGAAGCTTCGAAATATGTAAGACTGGGAAAAGGCCAATGCAATCAACCCACATAGGGTCGACAGCGCTCCTTGCGCAATGGGGAAGCCGACAGCGTGAAGAGCATTCCGCATGCGCTGGTTACCGGTGTCGCCATCTGCCGAGATGAACGCGTACGTGATGTGTGCAGAGAAGTCAACACAGAAACCGATGCATACGATGACGTTGATCATTGAGATCGTGTCGAGATTCACGTCCCACCATGTCATGTATCCTATGACCCCCGTACAGATGGACACGATGCTGAATGTCACCCACAAACTGCACACCGGATGTGGTATGAGGAACAGCGATACGACAAACATGGCGGCGGTTGCAATGAGTAGATTCTGTCGCGTGTTTGGCCAAACTGCGAGATACTGGTCGAAAAATATGAAGCCGGGATGAAACACGGTCACATCCAGGTCCGTGTGGTTATCAGCAATTGCACGAGCTGCCAACATCATTTCGCTTTCCCGAATCGATGTGTCCATATTTCGTGAATGCACGAAGAAACGTGAATATTTCACTGTGTCAGAGTCTGTCTTAATGTCCAAGTTATAACCGAGACGTCTGTAGGTCGACAAGAAGTAATGTAACGTCTCCGAGAAGTTCCCGGAATTTACACCGTTGCTTCCGACGAATGTAGAAAAGTCTCGAGTCCACGCTAATGTGACGTCTTCTCCGTGGAAATAGTCCGTCCTTTCGAACTCCCGTATCATGTGGTCGATTGTATCTCGTTCTGTCTTCCGCCACAGTTCAAGTTCATTGCCAACACTGACGCTGACGACGTGTCCGTATTTACGGAAGTACCTGATGTCTTGGTTGTAATAGTCAGCGACGTATGAGTCATCAGTTGCCAGCTTATCTAAAGTGATGCCCTCTTTTACATTTAAGCAACCCCAAATGGCAAAGCCCAAGTACACGAGATAGACATGAAGAAGTAGTATCTTCACGGGGCGAGTCGACAGCAGTCCTCCCCACGTGTCTCGGAAGAAGGCCATCGCACTCACGTCGGCCGTCTTTCTGTTGTCTTTCGTCTCTTCCTCCGTGTATCCGCCCGTGCAGAAGAGCCGGTAGATGGCGCTGCGGTGTCCTGCGAAAGAAAAACGTAGACGTTTTGGCATTTGAAATATCTTATTTGGCGACAGTTCCCAGGCGGAATTTGATGTCATTTAATGATTAAAAAGATATATATACAGTATATATCACCGTGTTCAAAGTAGTGTTTGTAATATGTGCTCTTCTAAATAAGTGTTGAACCACAATATCCACACACGCTTTATTTAACCCACTGCATTGTGGTTTCCATGTAGCAACTTGCATGTTGTAGTAGCCCCCGGAAATATTAACCTCAGTAACACAGAAGCGAAACTGAAGTAATACGGCCATATTTCATAATCACTTGGCAGTGTAAAGACCGTTTTGCATGGCACAGGGGGAGAGAGAGAGAGAGAGAGAGAGAGAGAGAAAGAGAGAGAGAGAGAGAAAGAGAGAGAGAGAGAGAGAGAAAGAGAGAACGAGAGAAAGAGAGAAAGAGAGAAAGAGAGAAAGAGAGAAAGAGAGAAAGAGAGACACAGAGAAACAGAGAAACAGAGAAACAGAGAGAAAGAGAGAAAGAGAGAAAGAGAGAAAGAGAGAAAGAGAGAAAGAGAGAAAGAGAGAAAGAGAGAAAGAGAGAGAAAAACATGAGATAAAGAGAGAATGAGAGAGAGACAGAGAGAGAGAAAGAGAGCGAAGGAGACAGAGAGACATAGAGGGAGAGAGAGAGAGAGAGAGGGGGGGGGGGTAGACAGAAGCTGACAGGTGGGAAGTCAATTGACATTAGTAATTAATACCTCTACCTGCCAATGACTTGGGCACAGTCTTCATACATGCGACAGAATGCCTGTTGCTTTTCTCTCGGTGGCCTGTCAACACCATGCAGGCGGCGAAGAAGGTGATCTGGTACAGGTAATCAAACAGTAAGGCGGTCGCAGTGTAAGCGGAGAAGATTCGCACCGACCGGAACTTCGTGATCGCGCCGATTCCAATCGATAGAACGTCCGTAAGACTGGTTATGGTGATGGACAACGCTGCTTCAGAGAATGTTTTGCCCATGCGCTCTTCAACGGACAACCGGAAATCAGTCTGACGCCATGCTGCCAGCATGACAAACATGTCGTCGACGCCAATGCCTGCCGTGTTAAAGTAAACTTTAATCAAATCCATCATTAATATTAAGCTATGTTAAAAATAAATTACGAAAAACAGAAGCTATTGCAACA
>OZ024864.1:15606897-15614397 GCA_964017155.1 Oasisia sp. SBJ-2009 | reverse complement strand
CTAACCTTTGGTTGCCGACGACAAAATCGAACTCGGCATCGCATGCAGCTGCCGATGCTGGTGAAGTGTGTATCGGCAGGGAAGGGAAGGCGACACACAACCCTCGCTGGTGAAGTCGGCGGGAGGTGCGACCGTGGATCACCGGGTACAAGGTGACTGGCTGAGACTGAGGCTGTCACTCGCGGCGCGGCAGTTGAGGAACGACCGAATGACAGCCGCCTGTTGACAGGCACATGAGGAGAACCGCGAGAAATTCGACCAACCGGCGAAATGACGCATCCAGATATACACAAAGGAATCAGTTGGAAACTATCAATACAAAAACAAATTGCACTCGCGTTAGGCAGTGTGGTGTGAGTGTGAAAAACGACACTCCCCACATTTTATGCCGGATATTTCCATGATAACTATTTTTAAGGGTGATTGTATGGCCAACCCCTTGCACAGAGGAGTGGTTGTTGTGGTCACGTGACTACAATGATGTCACTGAAAAGCCACTTTCTAGGAAAGGCCTGGAGAAGTGTGTGTCGACTTTTGCGTTGTACATGTCGTCATGTTCATTTTACTTCACTCTTTCCATGAAACGCGGCGCAAGTGGGCGGATAATTACCCCAATTAACCTCTGGGTACACCTTTGTTACAGGACAATAGCATTATTGTAGTTGTCAGTGAGAACAATTTTTTCTGAAGGAGTATTGGTTCACGTCAAAGTGAATGAAACGTTACCGGGAATCGGAGCCATGTTGAGGATCTCCGAAAGCAGGAGATAGCTCAAAGCCCCAATATTTGGTGGGGGTAGGAAAGAGGTTTATATTCTCACTAGATCAAGGGAACGCGGGTGCATGTTTGGGACAATTTTAAGTGTTGGAATGTATGAATTAAAGTCATCGGAAAAATCCACAGGAAAATAGTCATAGGAAATAGTAGTAAAACATAATATTTCCTTTATGTTGTTGTTACAAATGTGAACGATTGGCAGAAACGATTGTGGTCAAAATACTTGTTACTCATACTTGTTGGTATTCGTGTAATTTTATGTTTACAAAATACTTATTACTTTATTACTCACGCAATACGTCAGTGTTACATAGGCGTATGTGTACTCGGTATTCATCAAAAAGCATGAGCACTTTAGAATTACTTCACATGTATTTTATCATTGCGTCTTATTATACTATCTTCAGTCCAAATGTCTCATATATTGTATTCATGATTTCCTTACCAGACATCAGGGTTGTCAGCACACCAACGACATACACCGGTGTAGTGATCCCAGATTCGGCCGGTCCCAGATTCGGGTAAACGTATACCTCGCATGCGCGCGCAAGTGCATTCTCGCTTTTATCTGCTCTGACGTAGCGTTGGTGTGACGCTCTGGCCGAATTTCCTCAAAACGCTTACAGCGCATGCATTTATATTTACAATTTGTGAATAACAGTTATATTAGAATACTGGATGTATTACTAATGGAAACTACGTTAGCAACAAGGGAGAATCCTGCCCCGATACCGTTGTGTTCCCAGATTCGGCAGAACTGGGCCCAAATATGTTTAAGTATGAGAGGCAAACCATAAAATATATAAGATAGTGTTTGAATAAAGTTATTCTGTAAATTTATTTCCTGTTTCTTTTCTTGGGCAAAATGTGACTTTCTTCAGTGACCTTTTCCTGTGAATGTTTTCCACCCGCCATTTGCTGAGCTTCAAGGGTTTTGTCGAGCCTCGAGGGGGGACAGTTGGAGGGTGTCGACGAGAGTGGTGGTTGAGTATTTCGCAGTGCAATAGTCGTCTTGGGAGAGTCTGAATGTCTTTGTAATGTATTTTGTGTGAATCAAGGGATCCAAGTGACGTCTTTGGACAGTGAGGAAGTGATGTTTTAAGATCATCAACATAAATTTGCGTTCAACACGGATGCAATGACGGGTGTTCTTGTGAACTTACACCATTCTAAAGTAACATTGGACGTATTGTGAGTGCAAAAAGGCGGCGCCAGTTCACGTTTTCTGGGCAGTCGAGGGTAATCAGATGATTCGATTATTCACCTCGCTTGCCTTTTTCAGAGAGCGTCGCGACTCTTGCTAGCAGCGTAATGTAGATTATATACGACAGAACGACTGGGAACCAAAAGGCGATTGTTTGCGTAACCTCAAGTGAACAGCAAAGACATGAAGACTATTTTACGAACACTTAATTACGGGGTTATTGCGTGATTTGTAACAAAGTGGTGTGCTTATGTCACACCTCTATGTGTATTGTGATTGAAAGCGCGCTATCGCTACTGGCTACCTGTGTAATAAATATCTCTACGTAATTGCATTAAGTCAACCAGATAGGAAACGTGACGTGTCTTTGTCTGTATGTTATTAATGTCCTTGAAACGCCGATAAAATCAGAACATTACGTGTTTTTTCTTTCTCTGTTATTGACGCCAGTGAACCGCTAATATGATACAATATAGTAACTGTTTTTCTGTCTCTGTTTTGACGTCATTGAATCACAAATGATAAGAACACCTAAGTTAAGAACATTGCGCGTATTTTGCTCTCTGCTGCTGTCGTGACTGTTTAGATAATATTATACGTTTGCGGCAACTACTAGTACTACTGTTATCCCCTGGGGTGGCGATATTAGGACATGTTTAAGCGTCATAGGCTTTTGTTGCTAGTAGCATTGGCATGTGGTTTGTAAGAGTAAGCGACGGGGTTACAAAATTGGTTCATTATAGCCTTGATGATAAATATATAATTGAATGTTTTATTACTATGTGGTCAATGTTTATCTAGCGAGAAAACAAAACTATTTTATTTCGTAACCCAACGAGATCTCCAAAGAGTACACAATAATCGGAGTGACGTCATCATAGTGACGTCATTATACACACTGAATGCTGACCGATCCAAATATAGAACTTTGACTGCCCCAAGCATTGGGCGACGCGGGGGCTCCTAAGTCTACGTTTTCACTCCAACACGAATGCAACAGGGTTTCCATGGCCGCTGACAAGTTAGGTCTTTGAAAATTGATAATTCACGTCAAGGTACATTTTAATGTAATTGGTAAATATCAACGACATTCTCGAAGGCTTCCTGTTTGTCATCTAAGGCTCTGCTCGGATTTACGGCTGTTTGTGATTCGATAAGTCAATCGTTGCTTCAGTAACCAAGTTTGGTAGATTCTTTAGTTCTTTTGTGAATACAGTAAAGATAAACCAGTCAAGGCCAGTACGGTGTGAACGATTCCTACTCTCAGGTTGTCATGTTTACACACGGGTACATGTTACATACAAGGTACGACGTCAGGTCACACACTAAGTTACTTCTACCTTCATGACTATTGTAACGGTTCTCGTAAACAGTGGTACCATAATGCTAGAAACGTCTCACAGAGATTAGCTGAACTGAATAAGAAAAGATTAAAAGAGAATGCATTCTAGTTGTGATATGTGGATAGTAAACGGTATTACAACTGCTGAGTTTGCTAACCTTTTATTGTATAGTTATTGTTGTTGCTGCTGCTGTTGCTCTTGTTGTTTCAGCTGCTGTTGTCACTGCTGGTGCCGCTGATTTTGCGTAATAACGTTGAATGCAACACGGAAGAGAAAACGTCGAGGCAGCTTGTAGTCACGGGGTGCGCGATGATGACGTTTCGTGTTATTTTCGTGCTGTTTTTGACAACGCTACCTCACATAGAGTCAACTTTGTCTCTATTCGTGTTAGCTCAAGCGTGACGCAAGTGTTACTGCTGCGTGTAGAAACACAAGCGAGGTTGTTATTGGCCGCTGACGACGGTTCAGCCAGTTCACAACCGTCATCCTGGTGTACAATACGGTAGTGTTGTAGACCTTTCATTATAATTATAACTGGCCACAGGAGAATTACAAAAGCAACAACTTGTTGACAGTGACTTTATAACGTTCATCATTATTATTACGTTTCAGTAAACGTTGATGGTCACTAGATATCACTTAGCATAATATTACATTACTCAAGTAATAATTTTCAAAATATCAACTTCACGCGAAGGCTGATCAGTGCTGGCACCTGGCGATTATAGGCTGCACTAAATATTCAGGAAACAGTTAGTGGGTTTATAATAATCCTTATCATAAGTTGCCAGTATTTGCACAATATCAAACTGAATAATCTCGTTGAATTCATTTTAAATAATTCGAAATTAAGAATAAATGTTTAAAACTAGTGTCGACATTTGAACTTTATGTTATTGCGGTGTTATTATATGACGAGTAACGCTATTCACTGCAACAACCCTACGTTAGGAATATGTTTTCGAATTTTGGAACTCTCGTCTCGCAGTTTGATATCATATTCACATATTTTCATATGGAACACTCCTATTAAATGAAATGCCAATTATTTTGGACCTAGTCGTATGAGTGTTTACTGCATTAAGATACAGTTGCGCACCCTCAAAGGAAATGTCATTTTGTGGCAAAAATACAAATATATAGAACTACTACTGAGCGAAAATATACTTCATAACTAATACTTCAATTGGTAACCAATATTTGTCAAACAATAACATAAGAAATACCAGGTTGTATTTAAAGCACCTTTATGGCAATGCACAAAATATTAGTAGAATATATTAGGAAATTCGGTCTTTAACATTATGTATGTCACCGCGTTTGTAATTACATAAAATAACAATGGCTAGGCAAGAGTAAAACATCACATTTTTATCAACGCAATAAACACGACTAGAATAGATGGAATACAGTCTATATAGTTACATGCATTACGTCTGGTTATAATTACATACATTCGTGATATGTTACGATAGTGACACATATGGATGATGCAGTAACGGTAAACACCATGTTAACGACTTCGGTTGTCTTGCTTAGATTTTCTTATAAAAACTGTGTTTCCGAAAACATAGTCCCAATTATGTTGCTAAAATCGTACTAAAACCCAGGCAGACTTGAAAAGGTGGTGACATGCACACTGTAACTTCACGATTCACCAATATCGGCTCCAACAGTTCATCATCTAAAATCGTCCTGGTTCCCCTACGCAATACGGCGGAGGACCCGTTTGACTCGATGGAAGGCTGTAGTCACGATGTGTGCCGTATTTGTCTCCAGGTCGACGTAAACCGCCTGTTTGGAGCCGATGTTCGTGAGACCTGGCGTTGTTGTCTTGCAGGCAATGTACATTGTTCGCGGGTGACACGAACTCGTGTGGTACGACGTATTTGGTTTCTGGCCGACCGCGTCAACTCAGTGACGGCCTGGATCCTTGACCTCCTGGCCAGCTGTTATTGGGTACCGACGTCCTGTATGGCAGAGCCATGCCATTGTTAGCGTACGACATCGGTGCCTGGTTGGTTTTCACGCCACGGTCTCTGACTCGGGGATTACTAAGGTATTTCACCGGACTGCTCTCTCTATGCGGGAGTTCTGACATATTCGGTTGACAATCATCCCGATATCCTCGAGGCGTATGGAAACCACCTTCACACTCTATGTGGTCGAAGTCACGCTTTCTCCAACCATCCACACCTTTCGTTACCGAGCGAATCGTGTGCATGTTGTTTTGTGTGTGATTTAGAGACTTGTGCTTCTTAGGTCCCATTACCGACAGAAGTACTGGGATAATAAACAACCCATGAAATGCACCCAACAAGATGACCAGAAACATCGTCTTAAAGAAGGTGCGGTATATGTATGAGGGAGTGTAAACCAACACCGACACCCCGAGGATTGTCGACAAAGCACCCTGTGTTATAGGGTAGCCAAGAGCGTAGAGAGCATTACGCATGCGCTGGTTACCAGTGTCGCCATCTGCCAACACAAAGGCGTAAGTAATATGTGCCGAAAAGTCAACGCTGAAGCCGATGCATATGATGATGTTGATCATTGAGATCGTGTCGAGATTCACGTCCCACCACGTCATGTAACCTATGACCCCCGTACAGATGGACACGATGCTGAAGGTCACCCACAAACTGCACACCGGATGTGGTATGAGGAACAGCGATACAACAAACATGGTGGCGGTTGCAATGAGAAGATTTTGGCACGTGTTTGGCCAAACAGCGAGGTATTGGTCGTAGATGACAAACGTGGGGTGATATACCGTCACGTTTAGATCTTTATGCCTATCGGCGATTGCTCGAGCAGTGGACATCATTTCACTTTCCCGTATCGACGTGTCCGTGTTATTCGAAAACACGAAGAATCGTGAATATTTCACTTTTCCGGATTCCGTCTTGATGTCCATATTGTAATTGACGTTGAGAAGGCTGTAGTTTGACACAAAGTAACCTAACGTCTGCGAGAAGTTGCCAGAGTCGACGTCGTTGCTTCCGATGAATAAATTGAAATCGCGAATCCACGCGGATGTGACGTCATGGCCGTGGAAGTACTCCGATTCTTCGAATTCGCGCAGGACCGTCTCGATTCTGTTTCGTTCGGTCTTCTTCCACAATTCCATCTCCTTACCGACGACGACGTTAACGGCATGACCGTATAACCGGAAGTACCTGATGTCTCGATCGAAGTAGTCAGCTACGTAGGAATCGTCAGCCGCCAGTTTGTCCAACGTGATACCCTCATTGACAGACGCGCAACCCCAAATGGCAAACCCCAAGTACACGACATAGACATGTAGAAGTAGTATCTTCACGGGGCGAGTCGACAGCCGTCCTCCCCACGAGTCTCGGAAGAAGGCCATCGCACACACGTCGGCCGTCTTTCTGTTGTCTTTCGTCTCTTCCTCCGTGTATCCGCCCGTGCAGAAGAGCCGGTAGATGCCGCTGCGGTGTTCTGCGAGACATAGCGCATATATATATATATATATATGTATGTATGTGTATATATATATATATATATATATATATATATATATATATATGTTAATATATATATATATATATATATATATATATATATATATATATATATATATATATATATATATATATGAATTGTTTCGCAGTTTAGTTTTACGCCTCCGAATGGACGTTCGTGTTAACCTATAGCGTTTAAAAGGTCAGGTTTTATTATTGTTGTTGTTGTTGTTTATATGAATTAGTTTATTACGCCGTGCATAGGATTGCTATAAGCTGAAATTCGTTGTGAATCCTTTCAATGGGTTCAGTGATGTAGTTATTAAGTTTCCAGATATGTGGAAATGAAGTTATAATGTGGTAAAATGTTAACCTTCACCTGACCTTGACGTTAACCTTCAAGGTCGAACGAGTCAAGTTCATTCCCAACTGAGTACGTACCTGCGAGTGACTTGGGCACGGCCTTCATGCACGTAGCTGGGTGTCTGTTGCTGGCCTCTCGGTGGCCCGTTATCACCATGCAGGCGGCGAAGAAGGTGATCTGATAGAAGTAGTCGAACAAGACAGCGACCGCCGTGAAGATGCAGAAGATTCGCACCGACCGGAACTTCGTTACTGCGCCGATGCTAATCGATAGAACGTCCGTAAGACTTGTTATTGTGATTGACAACGCCGCTTCCGAGAACGCCTT
>OZ024864.1:15589397-15601897 GCA_964017155.1 Oasisia sp. SBJ-2009 | reverse complement strand
TGTAAATTTGAATTTGTTCTTACTTCTGTGTTAATATAAGTTCAATGTTGAATACTTTTCATAGGATATCATTATCTTGTAAAAGTATATCATTATTTTTTATTTCGAAGTTGGCCTGAGAGACAATCAGGGGGTCGAAAATGCAGACCCATTGTTTTCCCTGTCTGAAAAGTGCTGCCACCTCACGGAGCCTAGGTAACCGAGGCTACGTGGGTGTCTGCCTTACGAGCACGAGCAGACATCCACGATCATTCTGTGAGCTGAGACGTTTACCGAGCATGGACACGTTTTATTGTGTGGCTTCCAAACAATAGTGTTTACTGTTTTAAAACCGTAACCTGGGACTTTCTCAGCGGGCACACGACGTCGTTACGACGTCGAATATTGGTTGGGTTTACGTCGCGACGTCGGTCAACTTACATACAACGTAAGGACGTCGAAAGTTGATGTCATTACGACGTTGATACGACGTTGACAACCAATTCTGTTGTCCTTTCAACGTCGGATCATCGACGTTGTATAGACGTCAAAACGCGATGTCATCAAGACGTTGATATGACGTCAACAACCAAATTCGACGTCATTACAACGTCGATCATCGACGTTGTTTGAACGTCGAAACACGACATCTTTGATATGACGTCTACAACTAAATCCGACGTATATACAACGTCGGGTTATCGACGTTGTATAGACGTCGAAACGCGACGTTGTCACGTCGTTGATATGACGTCAACAACCAAATCCGACGTTTTCACAACGTCGATCATCGACGTTGTTTTAAAGTCGATACACGACGTCTTTGATATGATGTCTACAACCAAATCAGACGTCAATACAACGTCGGGTTATCGACGTTGTATAGGCGTCGAAACGCGACGTTGTCACGTCGGTGATATGACGTCAACAACCAAATCCGACGTATTTACAACGTCGATCGTCGACGTTGTTTGAACGTCGAAACACGACGTCTTTGATATGAGGTCTACAAGTAAATCTCATTGTGTAGCTTCCACATAACTGTGTTTACTGTTTTAATAGCTTACCCTGGGACTTTAGCTCTATATACACACTTCCAAGATCTACCGAATGGTAAAATTCACGCATTCAAGCAGGTTCTTTTCTGATAAAGACAACGGAAATGAGACTTTAGCGACTGTTTCGATACGCGTGGCCTGGTGTGGTGTCGAGACCACGCGTCCAGTCACCAGACCGGCCACGTCTTGTGGCAGTTGTCGTTTCTTTGCAGGACGTGGACCAATCAGTTATACACTGATTTATTCAGAGTGTGTATTGATCAGTCATACACCAACGCTACAGCCACTCTGTGTGTGCAGTCGAGTGTAACGGGTCCAGTGTGTACTCGGTCGGCGTAGAGCCCATTTGTCTCTCTACACTGAGGTGGTTCAATGACACCGCCGACTTTTCGTGAACAGTTTTATTCACCTTGATTTTGGCAGCTATACTGAAAACATTGTTGTATATATATATATATATATATATATATATATATATATATATATATATATATATATATATATATATATATATATATATTCAGTCAGTAACAATCGATTGAATGGCCTTGAGGATGTCAGCTTTCATAGATTACACACAAGACCCGTTACACTCGACTGCACACACAGAGTGGCTGTAGCGTTGGTGCATAACTGATCAATACCCACTCTGAATAAATAAGTGTATAACTGATTGGTCCACGTCCTGCAAAGAAACCACAACTGCCACAAGACGTGGCCGGTCTGGTGAGTGAACGCGTGCACTCGACACCGCACCAGGCCACGCGTATCGAAACAGTCGCTAAAGTCTCATTTTTTTGGTCTTTATCAGAAAAGAACCTGCTTGTATACGTGAACATTGCCATTCATAGATCTTGGGAATAGTTTGATGCGAGGAGAGCAAAGGTCTCAGTTTAACATTTTTAAACTGTAAACACTATTGTACAGAAGCCACACAATGAGACGTGCTCATGCTCGGTATAATCGTCTCATCTCACATATGATCGTGGATGTCTGCACGTGCCCGTAAGGCAGACACCCACGCGGCAAGCAGCGCTGAAAGTAAGTCTCGTGACAGGCAAATGACTCTGTTGAGGCAGTTGCAATGTGAGACTTCCGTGCAAGATAAACCTATGATGCTACGTGTGTTATGGCTCGTCGGTGACATTGTTTGAGTTCTTCATGGGCGGCGACTAAAACGTGTCATGCACAAAACATGCTTTGAAACATAATTAAGATTCACGGTTCCTGCGAAAATGGCCAGTCCAATGGCCGAGTTGATGATGAATGTTTTATTTCAGACGCAGTCAATATGTATATATATATATATATGTAATTTTGTTTATTAATTTTGGTTAAATAAATAAAAACAAATAGTAGATACTATTTGTTTTTAACAAATTGAACGATTGGTCCATAAACACATGAAATAAGTATTATAATATTATATATATACGTGAGTTTGTGTGTGTGTGTGTGTGTGTGTGTGTGTGTGTGTGTGTGTGTGTGTGTGTGTGTGTGTGTGTGTGTGTGTGTGTGTGTGTGTGTTCGTCAGCAGTATGCCTACAGACATAATTGGTAATTTTATCTCTTACTATAGTGAATGTTTGAAACCTATAGTGTGCTTTTGTGACACCCGTTATAATTATGTATACTTTCATTTTCGATTTTCTGTGTTATTCCGGAGGGTCAGCAAACTATCAATATTTGTCGCACTTAGCTACCGTGTTGTTTTGGTAATTGGCCAAATCATACGTAAACCTCATAATTTCTTCGTGTGTGTGTGTGTGTGTGTGTGTGTGTGTGTGTGTGTGTGTGTGTGTGTGTGTGTGTGTGTGTGTGTGTGTGTAAAAGCGCTTTGAGCAATCCTGAGTAATAGATACTCCGCTATAATAAGAACTTACCTTTTAGAACTCAATCGGCCAGCCCCACCCGTCCGTGCTACGAAGAGAAATATGGCGGTATACCTCAGTGCGACTGGTATAAGTCGCGTCTCTCTGGGACTCACGGCATTGTTCGGTTAACAATCAGCCAGATGCCTCTGTGAGAGACCGCGAGAAGACTGACAGTCGACGACTAAAACACGGCAGTGCTGTAATCTTCCTGGTCTAGTCATTTAGTCACAGAAACGGCGCTTTTAAAAGTACACAATGATATAGTTCTTAACAGTGATGGCAAATTTACTGCACTGACCCTGCTTGACCTATCCGCCGCTTTCGACACCATTGACAACGACGTTCTCATTACACGCTTATCAACATGGTACGGGATATCTGGCACAAGTCTGAGCCGGTTTACTTCATACCTTACTGATAGACGGCAAGGTATTAAAAGCTTCTCAGACATGCTGCCTACCTCTGTTTGGGGCCCTTGCTGTTCACTCTGTATACAATACCACTACGCTCTGTTATCCAGAGTCACAACTTGGATCATCACTTTTATGCAGATGACACACAAATCTATGTTTCTTTGACCACACCAGATACTTGTTTCTCCCTAAACCAGCTCAGGGATTGTCTCCAAGGTGTCCACTTTGAATGAAAAAGAGTAAATTAAAGTAAAATGGAGATTAAAAAGAATTTATCATCATTGGTACCTCAACGTAGCGTGCAAAACTCGATGGGTTTATTCTGGCCGTGTTTAGTCTTTTGACAACTGTCAAACGGTGCTCGTTATCTACCTGTTAGCTTAGGGTGAGGTGAGCCATATTAGGGGGAATTTGTTCGATTCTTTTTTAATACTTTTCACTGCACTTTGTGTACTTGTTATATTTTGCATTCTATTAGTGATCACAAATAAGGCACATGGAACAGGCGATTATATCCTTTATTATGCCATAGATGAAAGTATATTTGATATATAATGTTCATTTTTTCCATATTTCAGTAGCTGAGCCTGAAGAAGCAAGGAAGCTTGCCGACCCGCAGTCCGACCCATCGCAGCCTGCTGACATTACCACCGCGACATCTTTAGCTTCACGTTATGTGTAGATATGTTTCGAGACTAAGAAAATATATACTTTATATACATTTTCACAAGCATGGAATTTACAATGCACACTGAGCTACCATTTATCCGTGCCCACATTCCGCATTCATGATACATGCATTGCAATGTTAATTTATTCTACATATTTTTCACAAATGACTGCAATTGTTTTTTTTTAATTGACAGAGTATACATTGTTCATCATAATGAAACATATATTTGTTGTATTTGTTTGTGTTTTTTGGCAGGGATTGGATAATAATCTCGAATTCCAAAACAATAAACAATATATTGACCTTTATATTTACATAATGATTTTTACTTGTTTTAATAACTATACAATTGTCATTTGTATATCATCACGTAGACAAATAAATACGGTTTCACAAAATGTATACCTTTATGTGTTTGCCTAAAGTAGTTTTCATTCTATAACCTTCTATATATCCCTCCGTTAGTCATACTAGCATTTGCACCAGAAACTTGGTCCTCATAAGGTTTATTTCATAGTTGGCCTGCGAGCCAATCAGCGTCTCTACCCTAATCTGGGGTAATGCCTCCCTGGCGCTTAGAACGGTCGCCCATAAAATCCCCAGCAGAGTTGAGGGGCTGAAAGGTGCTGCCACCTAATGGAGCCTGGGTAATCGAAGCTAGTGTACATCGCGTAGCACGACTCACTAGACCAACTGCCTCGCTTGTTCGCCAGGTGGTAGCACTACTCATGACAGTGGTAGTTTCTGCGACGGCTTGTTTCAATCCTCGATGACGGTTGCAGAATGTTACTACCTTCCCGCTAATATCTTTCTGCCATTTTTAAGTTGGGAAAACACGTCTGTAATGACGTCACTCCTTGGAATTTCTTGTCCGATTCGTGAGAATACATAAACTATGAAACTTTTATTTTTAAATTTACTCAAACTTCATTTATATATATATTCTGTCAATACATTCAAGTAATGTGTGCAGTAAGTTTAAAAATATATATATATTTGTGTATTATTGCACACGATTTATTTAAAGTTGTTCGCTCACAAGGATCCCATAACATTGCCTGTATCACTAATGTATTAATAATCAATGAAATGTCATATCACATATAAAATAAGATAGAAAATAAGCTAACTTTGTGAGATTGCATTTATACGGGTTTGGCTTTAATCACTGGATGAAAGTGATTTCTACCCTTGTCTAGAAAAAGGAAAGCGCGTCTTGCATAATCTGGTTCCCCAATATTTCCCTATTTAAGCTAGGCTTCCGTTGATATGTAAGAGTGACGCCACACGGTGGGCTACAGACCGTTGCTCTGAGAACTAGCTACTAATTAAATAAACAATTACTAGAAACGTCATTTCGTGTTATTTACTCTCTCGTGGCGAGTTGTTGCGTGTGTACGTACAAACGCGCATATATGTCATATATGTCATATATATATATATATATATATATATATATATATATATATATATATATATATATATATATATATATATATATATATATATACACGCACGCACATATATATATATATATATATATATATATATATATATATATATATATATTTATATATATATATATATATATATATATATATATATATATATATATATATATATATATATATATATATATATATATATATATATATATATATATATATATATGCATATTTATATATATATATATATATATATATATATATATGCGTATCTGCGTGCGTGCGTACGTGCGTGTGTATGTATGTACGCCTGTGTGTGCATGCTTTTGTTTACTTAACCCAATCTTTTATTCTCAAAAAGAACTTCATTCCCTCAACCAGAAATATAGTCTCCTTGACCATGGTCTGTGTAAACAAGTAACGTACTTCAGGCTATATGCCTTCTACCCTTAGCTAATATGTTTGGTGTGTGGAGACTAATTAAATTCATATGTAAACTTGTGCATAAACTATGCATGTTGTATGTACTTTCGTACACTTCTGTCCCAAACCCTGCCGCAAGTATTTGTTCATCGACGACTACAGCACCTACACACTTCACTGAGTGTTTTACAAACACTGAAAACAACGATTATAATTGATCATGTATGCTTTAATGGTGCAAATGTGTCAAAAATCAACACATTTAGTTTGGCGAATCGACTTGACCATTCCATTGATCTTCACGCTTGCATTAGCCATTTAATTGAGTGATTGTCAGAAACAATATCGAATACAAACACATGAAATATACATACAAATCAGGATAGACAATCAACAATAAGCAGGAAAGAAGCAAACTGCTTATAATTCCTTTTTTCAAGTAATAACAAAACATGTATGCCACCTTGGTGCAATTGTGCTGATGTGAACATACCACAGTTAATCAAATAAATGTCATAAAAAACATGATGATACATTTTGTCAATTAACTATTAGCTATGCTATTCAAAATTATTCATACATACAATTATATTAAATTATACCAATGTATCCTAAGTGTGCAGTGTTTCTTGTTAATATGTTCTCCAGATGTATTGTTTCATTGCCTTTTTGAATATACTAATAGACGTACAATTATCAATATGATTCTTCATAATAACAGTATTCCATAGTTTTGGACCAACATAAGTAAGTGTATTTTGCTTGATATTAGTTGCAATGTGGTATTTTGTAAGCTATATGTTGTCTCATATTGTAGTTGTGTGAGGGTGTGTGCATCATGAACATGTCATTAAATATATTTGGTAATATACCCCTGTTATGTTTGTACATTAATATACAAGTTACACATTTATTCAGTTGATAAATTGTCATAATTTGATGTGCTTTAAATAAAACATATGTATGACTTCTGAATTCAGCATGACTTATTATGCGAATGATTTGTTTCTGCAATATATGAATTTTAGATAAATATATTTTTGGGGCTCTTCCCCATACTATATTACAATAGATAATAAAAGGGTATATGAAGGTATAGTATAAGTTAATCAAAGTTTTTTTGTTCACTTTGTTCTTGATTTTCCAGAAAATGCCTACACTCTTAGATATTTTTTTACATGTATATTTTATATGTTCATTCCAATTGATTTTATTATCTATTATCACTCCCAGAAATTGGGTATGGCTAACAGTGTCTATTTGAGTCCCATCTATATAAATGTTGTTGATTCTTTTTCTTACACTAAGAATATTGCTAAATGTCATTGTACATGTTTTCTTGATATTTAATGAAAGTTTATTAGCCTTAAGCCACTGTGAAATATTTTGTATTTCAATATTTAAATCGTGCAAATCGCCATTGTTACGCTCTGTGCCGGAGTCGCGCGCGCTGTGCTGATGTTGCGTAATACACTGCTGCAGGTGTTCCTTGATACCCCGCTGCCACGCGCTGGTTAATCAGTGTCTAGGCCTGTAGACCTTTTAGTTTTTCTGCCACAAGAGGTCTTCAAATTAGTTTCGAACCGTAGAGACAACTTACTTACTCTCCGCGCATCACAGCATCTGTCACTGCAGTCCCCTATACGAAGTTTCTTAAAATTCGATACTTAAAACATAACTGCTCCTCCGCGTCCCAGACGTCGTCTACCCAACAGCGGCCATCTTGAATTATATAATGATAATTTAGCCAATAGTGTCAGCAGCGTTGGCCACATCGATTTCCTCGATGATAATGCGAGATGTTGCGCCCCAGCCGGTGCAGCTGTCCCCAATGTTGTCACCAGGACTTGTGATATGGATGCAGTCACCCACGTTCCACTTGACAAGTACCTTTCCGGCCGGCAACCCGCGACAGAAGCCTTCCACTACAGCACCAAGTTGTGATGTCTCACAGAGAGCATGCCAATCAACAACTTATTGTAGTAGTAGTAGTAGTAATAGTAGTTCATTTATTCAAAACATTGAATACATAATACAAAATGCATGCGTATATTTATGTATACACAATGTTTGAAGGGCACACAGGAAGTCGTTGACTTTTATATAAGTTTACCCCAGACAATCTTATTTAGGTAGACGTACTAGAGTTGCCACACGTGCACGTGTCTACGTATTTGAATCAATATATGCTAACATATAAATATAAGACACAATAATTAACCCATAACAAAATGTTTCTTATGTTGTTACTCAGAGAATTCCACAATCGTACTCCATGTACACAGAGATTAATCGATCTCAGTGTGGAATGAACAAGTATTCTTTCTAGTTCGTGACAGGCTCTCAATGAATATGTCGTTTCTCGTTTAACAAAGATATGCTGAATGTTTGATGGCAAACAGCTGCAGTAAGCTATAGATATGTGTAATCTAATATAATGCCTTAATTTATTTTAGATCTATTTATTTTAGTGTTTTAAACTATTTATTACTGTTTAATAAGTTTAGTCAAATAATCACAGAAAATATGTTTTAATGTCTGAAATTACATAAACTATTTTATACATACATATTGGATAATCTCTACATTATGATTTATATTATGCTAATGTTTTAAATTATATATTATTTCAATCTATTTTTAACAAATATACTTGGCATGTTTTATGTACCTATTTCAATCTCTATGATTGCCCAGAATGAAATAAAACTATTATATAAATCGAGGAATTAGCTAAGCAGGCCGAAATAATAATAGTTATATTGTTAGTAATTATATTGATAATGGGAATGGCGATGATAACGGTAATGATGATGATGATAACTGTAACGGTACCGTATGTAATAATTTGTTTAGCTAATTATCACCATCGTCGTCAGTTTACACACACACACACACACACACACACACACACACACACACACACACACACACACACACACACACACACACACACACACACACACACACACACACACACACACACACACACACACACACACACACACACACACACACACACACCCACACCCACACACACACACACACACACACACACACACACACACACACACACACACACACAAACACACACACACACACACACACACACACACACACACTTACCGAGATGTGGCGCGTGCAAGTTGAGATCCTTCATGTCTATCTTTATTTGAGTATCGATAGTCATCGGTAGCTGACATTCTTTGTCGTTCAGAGTGAAGAACCAACGCCGACAGGACCGACCAAAAGTGCCTGTATACCTCACTCGGATGGCGCCATTGAATGCGACTCGAAGTACCGAATCATCTCGCTTCTTGTCAATGAAACATGACTGAAAACGAACGATAAGAATACAGCATTATCAGTGATTTATCATCGGCATAAAGGTACCGATTACATTATTCACGCATATCTTGTTTGCGATTGTGATAAACCAACTTATGTTCTCAACGAAATCCCATCTGTAGAAATAAGATCGATTTCATTTCACATGATATAATTTACAAAATAACTCTCCTACGTTAACGCGACATTCATGCATTCACAATTACACGATGAACGTGACATGAAATCACCCTTTCAAACATTCCGGGGTTATCCAAACAATTACCTCCTAAAATATGTGTCACTATCCTGTTATTTTGAAGATGCCCAGTTTAACGCGTATTTCGTATCTGTGTATACAATTACCATATCTTAAAATGAATGTTGTTGTTAATTTGTATGCTGTTAATGACATATATTTTACGTTTTACGCATGTACCATTGTCGAAGATATAACAATGACTCGTGCCATTGCGACTCCGTGTTCTCCTTCGTAATCGAGGTGACGTATCGAGCATTGCCTGATATTCGCATACCCAGTGGTTGCTAAAAGTATCAGATTGGTCACAATAATAACTTAATAATAAACCATTGCTAACTGGTGTATCGTGTAATACATTGCATAGCATTATATAACAAACAACATGTTTCAAGTACCGTACTATAATTCCTGTTTTGTATGTAATAGAAACGTAAGTTACCAAACAACAGTGAAACAGTAAATGAATGTATGTATGTATGTATGTATGTATGTATGTATGTATGTATGTATGTATGTATGTATGTATGTATGTATGTATGTATGTATGTATGTATGTATGTATGTATGTATGTATGTATGTATGTATGTATGTATGTATGTATGTATGTATGTATGTATGTATGTATGTATGTATGTATGTATGCATGTATGCATGTATGCATATATATATATATATATATATATATATATATATATATATGTATCCTACTAGAAAACAATGGAGGGTGGTTTTTTTCCCCCCATTTACGGTTTCTGTCAATGTGTACTTTCGCTTAACGCATGTGTTTCTGTCGATACTATATTATGCAATACATTGTATCAGTATACATGCAAGCAGCTGATTGTACGATAGGCTTTTTATTGAACTTGGATGCTTATCATTTACCATAACACTGTATGTCTTTCAAGGTACAATCAGCCGAGCGCACACGTCAAGTGAGCGCCAGGCAATCCGGTTGTAAATAAAAGATCTAGATTGTCATATTACCATTACAAGGTATTTTGTGTCTTATTGATCTACCGTAAACAGAGCCAGGCCCAGATGTAGTTTATTAGGGAATATTAGGGCACACCTACGAGCGGGAAGGGCGCAGGCACGCAAAAGCTCGTTTGGTGCAACAATATAAACACTTGACAACAGATATTAATTTAAGTGTGTAAAAGGGCAAATGTTATTACCATATCCTATCCTACATACATGATATATAAAATTCCGAGCACTGCTAATCTTCCACTAGTATTTGGAAGCAACAAAGGTGAGGGGTCAACCGCCTCTTAGTATATATTGGTGTCGCCATGTAACGATCACCACAAATACAATAACAGTTGGTAGCAACAAGACTACCGAAAGACAGCGATGGCAGTAAAAGCGTAATCATTGTGACATTTTAGTACATATTGGTGTCTCCATCTACCGATCACCATAAATACAATAAAAGTTCGTAGCAACAAGACTACCGAAATAGAGCGATGGCAGCAAAAACGTAATCATTATGACGTCTTAGTACATGTTGGTGTCGCCATCTGCCGATCACCCTAAATGCAATAACAGTTCGTAGCAACAAGACTAACGAATTGTTGCGATGGCATGTAAACGGGTGTAGAGATTACTATGAATACAACATAATATGAACGCACAGTGCAAGTTATGTGTAGCACTACGCTACCTGGCATGAAAGACACATAATAGAATAAGTAACACGCAAGTGTACTGTCCTAATCTGGACAAACATACAATTATACAATACATGGTATGCACATTATGTGTCTAAAGAGGAGGCGGAGATGAGGTGGAGGTTTTCAAATATATCTCAAACTTAGTGTTGTCTTCGCGCTGGCGGGAGCATTCGAAGTGATGGCGGAGGCCAGCTCCCGCGTGATCTTGTGAGGGACCAGTCCATTTTCTCCTAGGGTAGATGGGGTACTTTCTAGCAGCTACATAAATATTAATCTAATGCTAGAATTTCGCATTTATGTATCCTACCAGAAAGCAATGAGGCCTTAGCTCGTTTGGTGCAACAATATAAACACTTGACAACATATATTAAGTGTGTAAAAGGGCAAATGTTATTACAATAACCTATCCTACATACAAGATATATAAAATTCCCAGCACTACTAATCTTCCACTAGTATTTGGAAGCAACAAAGGCGAGGGATCAACCGCCATAGACACGGTTCCTTGTGAGCAGTGTCCCCCACCCAAGGCCTATATATATATATATATATATATATATATATATATATATATATATATATATATATATACATGTGTGTGTGTGTGTGTGTGTGTGTGTGTGTGTGTGTGTGTGTATGTGTGTGTGTGTGTGTGTGTGTGTGTGTGTGGGTGGGTGGGTGGGTGGGTGGGTGGTGAGTGTGTGTATATGTGTGTGTGTGTTTGTGTGTGTGTGTGTGTGTGTGTGTGTGTGTGTGTGTGTGTGTATGTGTGTGTGAATATGTGTGTGTGTGTGTGTGTGTGTGTGTGTGTGTGTGTGTGTGTGTGAATGTGTGTGTGTGTGTGTGTGTGTGTGTGTGTGTGTGTGTGTGTGTGTGTGTGAGAGAGAGAGAGAGAGAGAGAGAGAGAGTGTGTGTGTGTCAGTGTGAGTGTGTGTGAGATAGTGTGTGCTTGTGTGTGTGAGTTTGTTTGTGTGAGTTTGTGTGTGAGTGTGTGTGCGTGCGCGCCCATATTCAAACATCCTAACATGAGAATGAAACACAACCATGACCATGTTAAAACAACTTTTCTTGTCTTGTGTAAACTATCTTGATTACAAGATATCTAACGTAGACAGTGGCACTTACTCAGTTGAATGCAGTCGGCTTGCAGTGCCACACACATCAACAGCGCCGCGACACTCAACAGTCGAGGGGCATTACTCATGTTGTAGCCGTATATCGCTGAACCTGCAACAGTCGAGGGGCATTACTCATATCGCAGTTGAGTATCTCGCACAGCATAGAGATAGGAGGTGATTTTTATAATAATAATATGTTTATTTGGTATCAGTTGGTTTATTTCGCCACATCCATAATCGTTCGTGGCGCT
>OZ024864.1:15566897-15581897 GCA_964017155.1 Oasisia sp. SBJ-2009 | reverse complement strand
TCGTAAAGGATGAGATAAAGTCTTAGACGTGTCGTACAGGATGAGATAAAGTCTTAGACGTGTCGTAAAGGATGAGATAAAGACTTAGACACGTGTCGTTAAGGATGAGATAAAGTCTTTGACGTGTCGTTAAGGATGAGATAAAGTCTTAGACGTGTCGTACAGGATGAGATAAAGTCTTAGACATGTCTTTAAGGATGAGATAAAGTCTTAGACATGTCATTAAGGATGAAATAATGTCATAGACATGTCGTTAAGGATGAGATATAGTCTTAGATATGTTGTTAAGGATGAGAGAATGTCTTAGACGTGTCGTTAAGGATGATATATAGTCTTAGATATGTTGTTAAGGATGAGATAAAGTCTTAGACGTGTCGTACAGGATGAGATAAAGTCTTAGACGTGTCATTAAGGATGATATACAGTCTTAGACGTGTCGTACAGGATGAGATAAAGTCTTAGACGTGTCATTAAGGATGAGATAACGTCTTAGACGTGTCGTACAAGATGAGATAAAGTCTTAGACGTGTCATTAAGGATGAGATAACGTCTTAGACGTGTCGTACAGGATGAGATAAAGTCTTAGACATGTCTTTAAGGATGAGATAAAGTCTTAGACATGTCATTAAGGATGAAATAATGTCATAGACATGTCGTTAAGGATAAGCTATAGTCTTAGATATGTTGTTAAGGATGAGATAATGTCTTAGACGTGTCGTTAAGGATGATATATAGTCATATATATGTTGTTAAGGATGAGATAAAGTCTTAGACGTGTCGTACAGGATGAGATAAAGTCTTAGACGTGTCATTAAGGATGAGATACAGTCTTAGACGTGTCGTACAGGATGAGATAAAGTCTTAGACGTGTCATTAAGGATGAGATAAAGTCTTAGACGTGTCGTTAAGGATGAGATAAAGTCTTAGACATGTCTTTAAGGATGAGATAAAGTCTTAGACATGTCATTAAGGATGAGATAATGTCATAGACATGTCGATAAGGATGAGATATAGTCTTATATATGTTGTTAAGGATGAGATAATGTCTTAGACGTGTCGTAAAGGATGAGATAAAGACTTAGACACGTGTCGTACAGGATGAGATAAAGTCTTAGACGTGTCGTTAAGGATGAGATAAAGACTTAGACACGTGTCGTACAGGATGAGATAATGTCTTAGACGTGTCGTAAAGGATGAGATAAAGACTTAGACACGTGTCGTTAAGGATGAGATAAAGTCTTAGACATGTCGTTAAGGATGAGATAAAGTCTTAGACATGTCATTAAGGATGAGATAATGTCATAGACATGTCGTTTTTTAAGGATGAGATAAAGACTTAGACGTGTCATTAAGGATAATATAATTTGCTGATTATAACGTTCCGCAGCCGACCGACAGTCGGTTAAGCGAGACTAGTTAGTAAATAGCAAGGTGCCCCTAGCAGTCGTTGGTGTAAACACCGGGAGTTTGTGATCGACACTACCTTCCTAAAGGGTTTATTATTAGGTTTGCAGCAGCGCCTATATTGCTTCAGTGTTCTAGCGACGCCGTCAACTCGCAGCTTTGCACAGTCTGTTTGGAATTACTGTAACTATTAGCAGTGGTACAATATTGTTTTGACACTGCCTCCGTTGACCATCGGTTAGCATCCTCAGAATGTGATGCAAGTGGTGATGTTTTTATCATTTATATTATACATCCTGTGTGTGTGTGTGTGTTGGTCGGATTTAATTATGCTGGCATTATGTTGTTAATCGTTTGCCTGTACGTTGACGTCGTGTTTTGTCACATATCTGTAACCAGCCACCGCGCCTGGTACGACAGTTGCTAACATCTGCATCTCGGTCTTCTTCTTGGGGTCGCGTCTATCGTGGGCAGTTCATTGCCCCCCCCCCCAACCGTTCAGTTGTTTGTGTTTTGTACCAGCTGTCTTACCACGCTTGTTCCAAAGCATGTTGACAGACAAGACAACAATAATTCTATAACCGGTGACCTCCTCTATATTTCCTCTCGAACGTTCCCGTTGCAAATATGTAAATATAAATTCTGCGTGTGCTTTTTAATTGTTCACATGATGATCGATACCTTGGTCTACATCATGATGAATATTCATGATACTGTCATAGCGTTCAACAATACAATGGTATATAAATCATGAGCACATGGCAAACACCTCTTTAACATACGAGATAATGCGTTTACTAAAACACACGCTATTTTGCATCGACAGTGTATACTATATAAAATAAATCCGCTTTCATGGTGGACAGATATTGGCAAAGAAAACATAACTGCGTGTTTACAACAATTGTTCAAACACAGAACGTTGTTTTCTACAAACAAGATTGTTTCAGAGGCAGAAAGAAGACATAGATACATTACACAAAATTGGGACGTGACTAGGAACCAACTGGCATATATTCTATTTTCGTAATTACATTGTACCATACATTTTCAGAATTAATTAATGATTGATAATTGAATGATTAACCTTTGGCTAATTTCATTTTTTAAACTACACTGGACATGTATTGGTCATTGCACACATTAAAGCGTGAATGCAGTGCATACTGTATTTTGTTTCATCGTGTCTTTCTCTTATTTCAAGAAGAAATGAAGTCCGCTGCATTACGTGCAGATGGTTGCGCATTCTGTGAAACATTGGACAATATTCTAGAGCACAGCACTGGTAACAAATATCCATTCCAAATACGCGAACATTACCACGATGTCCAGTATTATTGTAGATCATCTGCCACGACTATTTAAGTTTAAATACCCTATGCCTTTGATCTTTTTAAATAACCTATATTGTGGTTATGAGCTTGCAAGTTGTAGCGCCATTCGGCTCAAACTCCACGAACACCAGTCCGGTGGCGCCACCTGACAATTTAGTACAGACATAGTAGGAGGACTATGTGCGGTCGGAATAGGAAGCTGAATCGTTTATGTCGTAAGAAGCCAATTATAATTACGGTATACAACTGGTTGGTGCGTGTGCGTGTTATGGGTGCGTGATCCGCAAGTCAAGCTACTGAAATCAGTTAAGGTTACCGCCTGAACTTAATACTCGTTACGTTTGTTCGGATCAACTATTGTTTTTATAAGATATGAATACCTACATTGGTCAATTGGTGTTGGCGGTACTATGCGTATGGAGTGTAGTAGTGCCTGTTCTCAATAGCGGATCGATGGTGCTGAACACCTATCTTTTTTAATGGGGAATTTTGGCTTAACTTAATAATTCTATAAATATAATTTTAACCATAAGTTTTAGTATAATTTTTGATATAATATGTTTTTAATTTGAACGCATTCAATATAAATATAATTCAATTTTACATATAATTCAATTGTTAATATAATTTTAATGACATGTTATACCTCTTATCTTATTTATTTATTTGTTTGCTAACTTAAAATAATATTTTTGGAGATAATTTTAAAGGACATTTTATATATATATATATATATATATATATATATATATATATATATATATATATATATATATATACATTTACTAGGTTAACACAATTATTTTTAAATAGTTCATCTATTATTTTAAAATATATCTGAGATATGCTATGTATTTATTAGATAGAAATAACATATTTTATTATCATTTTATAGAACATATTATGTACACTCTGTATTATGTATTTATTTGCCATATTTCCTGTTATTGTATATATAGGCACTATGTGAGTCAACGCCAGACTACATTCCAATTTAACACATTATTATTCACCTAGTGTTGTTGGTTGTTAGAAGCTATAAGAAATGTGTCGGGTGTGTGTGTGTATATATATATATATATATATATATATATATATATATATATATATATATATATATATATATATATATATATATTAATTCAAACCCAGCTCGCATAAAATGAATACCGATATGACAACCAAGTTCACTGACCAATGCAAATCCATTAACAGAAGGCATCAAAGTTAGAAAGTAAGACAAAAACGACAAGATTATTAAAGACACACGAACCCAAAACCCCTACATAACATCAGCCTATAGCCGGCCACCACATTCAGCGCGCTACTCTCTCAAAACTACTGACAAAGCAGTCACTTACTCTGATGAAACAATAACTAAACATCCCTACCATTACATTGATGATGTGGCGTTGGCGTTCAACCAGTGACTTCACAACATGTAACGTTGCGTATTGCAATTGATAAATTCACGATAGTCCACTAGATTAATTGCTTTGGTTACAATGAGCATTACAGCCGGTACAAACACTTGGAGGAAGGTCGAAATGATGGTGGGAGATAGACGAATATCACAAAAACGTAAAGGAAATGTCCTCAGCTCGTGTGTTACCCAGGCATACATAAATGCACTTGAGACGATGGCACTAACAGAAAAACAACAGGAGAATGTCCAGGTTCGCGAGAAAAAAAACCTGGTAAGAATACTCGTGGGAATTAAGAGAGCTGTTGAGAGAAACATGGATGAACTGAGAGTGGAGGTTGGAGTGAAGGAAAGGTTTAAGAAGAAATTGGTGAGGAGTTCATGGGCTGGTCATTTGGGAAAAATGGGAGATGAAAAATTGACAAAGAGAACAGATGTCCAGAAAGTGGAGGGGAAATGGAGGCGAGAAAGACGGAAATTGTGATGGGGGATTGAATTAGTAGTGACCTAGAAATAGTGGCGGAAGAATGGGGAAAATGATACACACATAGAAGGAATTTTGAGACTGCTGACAGAGAACATAATAAGAGAAAAGAGGAAAGAAGAAAAAACGCAATCGGAAAAGAAATCATGGCCAACTCATCCCTGACGACAGTGATCCTAAAAAAATAATAACAAGAAATTATATTTGACCCTAGTCTAGCAACCGGGCAACTATTATGTTGAAACCTTAACCTCATAGATTCTCAAACACGATGCTTTTACACTAGTGTGTACAATAATCGCTAGATGTCACTAGTTTTTCACGAAGACTTTGTCAAATTATACCCGCATGTAAACAGGAGATTTACCAACAGTTTGACACCAAGTTTATATATATCGATCAAGAAAAACCGTACTTTCTAGCAAAATCAAATCAGCAGTCGATCGTAGATGTTTCTTTATTCATCTTAGCGATGTCCATGAACAAGAAGTGTAGTTATTTACTTAGCATGTCCGATGATTTGGATGAACATGTGAAAAGCAGCAGCTATGTTGACAGCTGTGTTTGAGATCAGCGATATTTCATTCGATTCTGAGCTGTCAAATAATTGCGTATTAGCCACAAAATAAAACGGATTTTGATGTATCTTATCGTCAATCTTGTTTCTTTTCTGGATTGTTGGCATTAATAATATTCTGACTATTTGCAATATGTTTTGTAGTCACGCGACAGTAATTTTGATGACACAGTGTAAGCAAATCGATTCTGATTTCTACAATATGATTTTGCTTTGTACTTGCATGTACTATATTCCACATAGCACTTGTGATGGCAGTGTCATTTGCTCTATGTATTGTTTCAATTCTGATTTGAGAAAAACAGGACCAACTTCCTGAGTGACATAAAATATTGATGTATGGGTGTTAGTTTTTGTGTTATTCAGTGAAGACACTTTATATCTTGCAATGATATAATAATTGATACAATAATTACTCATAATTATAGAGGAATAAACAAAACAAAACTGATTTTCATATGTACTGTCGGCCATCGTGTATTTTTGATATGTGTAAATTATATATTAATTAATTTATGTTAGTCATACAACAATGATGTGTATATTATATGGTTCATTATGTGAACTCAAGTCTGGTCATAGTGTTGAGGCCTTCAGAAACACAGGGCTTAAGAGGCTAAAAGCCATTCGCCATCATGCACATTGAGAATAATGACATTTAATTGCTCTGTCAACACTTATGTTGCAGCCAGCGACAGAAGTGGAGAATTTCTAACTTAATCCTATTTGAATGATGACACATTTCTTTGCGAAAGGGTAATACTGGGAAAGAAAGCTTTACACAGCCATCTTTATACTCTCTGGCAGCCAGTTATTGGTCCTCCGTTCCTCACCATCCTAATTTTTTTCCGGGGGGCCATGGCTCATCATGTGGTTTACGATAAGAATTACGTTTAAACGGGGTTACAGTAGCGTGAGGTTTAGCTTTGAATACGATTTTCTGCACTTGCTTACGACTTTAAATTGTTGCCGGAAACAAAATTAATAAAATACCATGTAAGGTATATGTATAATAATTGATTGGACTGTGTGAAGCAATAACAAAACAAAGGTCGCACGACGTGACATTTCCGTCACCGGCATTCCTCTTCCGCCGGTAGACTAATTGTCTTTCTGTTGTGTAATGAGAAAGGAAGGGTATTGTTTTTAGTGTAAATAGAAGCTGTTTCTGCGAAATGACGATTGCAAAACCAAATCACTACACGTTTCACATACCGCCTTCACACTCCGCCTACACGTCGCTGGATACTGCATTCCTTTCGCTAGGCAGAAGAATTGGTATTTTGCAAAAGCAAGCCGGCGTGGGTGCGGCTCGACAACAGGAACCAGTGTCAGGAAACGTATATGAACAACACAAACATCAACAGTAGATTGGGCGAGATTAAATAATAAGCCTAAGACAAAGACACATGTTGGAGTCCCGCTGTCAACCAATTATTATACACTGATGTAGTAAATCGTGAAATAGCGTGCGGGGTAGATAATAACATGACGGTCAATACCATGATATCTGACATTTGGCTAACCTCTGGATAATATTCCAGTTAATACTACCATTCACTTATAGTTGTACGTACGCATATGTGGAGAGCAGACATATAATCTAACAAGGAGTTTATCTAGAATTGACGACAACAACTGACGCGTTTCTTTGGAAATTTTATTAACATGACATCTTCTAGACCTGCTCGCTTAATGCACTGTGTCTCTCTTGCGTGTTCTTGCCGCAAAGAAGACCCGAGTTTGACGCGTCGCTTTGGGGTCGTGTTAACTACAAAGTCGCAGTGTTCGTTTCACTCGTTTTCTCTTTTTGCAATCTCAGTTGCGTTGTATCGTACACGCTACCACGTGCTGATAGCCAAGGCTGCCGTTCACGCTGAACGTGTCAGGGTACCGATTGAGTAGTGGCTGTGGTATATTTGCTTTGTATTTACAAGACGACAAACGGATCAATATCATCTTGACACTTCGACTCGTTTCGCCGTGCCTCGAATATCTTCAGCGCCAGTCTGAAAATAACAATGCGTTTTTATTAAATTCATGTTTCTTCCAGGTCGCTGCTATGTGATGCATACGTAAAACATTATTGGTACAATTATTAAACTTCGAACATATGCAAAGTTGAGAAAAACCACACAGAATTGTATTTTCGTTAAACCGCCAGAGAAGAAACAATGGTTTATATGTTGGACCACTTTCTGTAATGTTGTCCATTTTATGTGGTATTCAAAACATTATGATATATGTCCGTTCCCCATATCCGGCAAGCAGAATAAATGTATATGGTACGCGAATGAAAGGTTACCTCTTTCATTCCTTTTGAGCTTAAAACTGCGTATGACTTGAAATAACATTTGCAAGATTTTAGGAAAGTTACATGCGCCTATATGTGAGTGTGGATGCGTGTGTGTGTGTGTGTGTGTGTGTGTGTGTGTGTGTGTGTGTGTGCGTGGGCGTGGGTGTGCGTGTGCGTGCGTGCGTTTGTGTGTGCGTGTGTGTGTGTGCGTGCGTGTGTGTGTGTGCGTGTGTGTATGTGTGTGTGTCGTGTTAGTGTGTGCTTGTGTGGGGAGGTGTGTGCGTATGTGGATGTGTATACGTAGTGTATGCGGTTTGTTGTTTCATTAAGGTTTGTATGATGGACTACCAGAGACTGTAACTATAACAGAGAACATGCGAAAGACGGGACATGCTATTAGAGTCATGAAACAGTTCAGAGATGCGATGGACAAATATAACGAATATGTCGTAACTTTTAAGAGAATCAGTAATGCACACAAGACAAGAGAGAACATAAATGTGAAAAAGGTTGCACGATACTGATAACTATAATTATAGTAATAGTAACGGTAGTTGTAGTAATAGTAGTAATAGTAGTAGTAATTGTCGTAATAGTGTAGGTATCGTTAGTAATAATAACAGTGACAGTTTTAGTAATAGTATTATTAATAATAGTAGTAGTAGTAGTGGTAGTGGTAGTGGTAGTGGTAGTGGTAGTGGTAGTGGTAGTGGTAGTGGTAGTGGTAGTGGTAGTGGTAGTGGTAGTGGTAGTGGTAGTGGTAGTGGTAGTGGTAGTGGCAGTGGCAGTGGCAGTGGCAGTGGCAGTGGCAGTGGCAGTGGCAGTGGTAGTTGTTGTTGTTGTTGTTGTAGTTGTTGTTGTTGTTGTTGTTGTTGTTACTGTTGCTGTAATAGTAGCACTAGTAATGGTGGTGATATTGATGTTGTTGTTATTGTTGTTATTTTATTTTAACGAAACATCAAAAACAAGTTAGTCGAAATTATAAAACAGAGATGTTAGTTAACAAAGACAATTATCAACTTCAGCATCAAGCATTTGAAACAAGGTCATTAATCTTCACAGACAGAACATTTTTGTGTTTCCACATTGCTAGTTTTATAAACGGTAAACATTACCTTTATACGTGGTATTTAGAAAAATAACTGCAACTGATATTGAGTCATTGTTGTTGTGGTCAAGTAAAGTAAGGAGAAACACAATGCTTCGTTGTAGCTGCTTTACATGCTTATCGAAAGAGTGGTGAAACACGGCGCAGTGGAAACAGAAAGACCAAGGCAAGGACGGCGACACGGACAATTATACATAACGGCGACGAAGGTACATAATCACACAAAAACACACAAGAACAGTAACTCACGGTGACAACGGCTTAGACGGAAGTGAAGTCTAATGTCTGCTCAGACATCGAATAAGTCGAATCGTTTCCATCTGAAAATAAGATTTTATTGAGTAAATCTGAACATAACTTTGACGTGTGATGCCTTTGCCTTCTGCTACACACGGAGAGAACTGTGCACAACTGAGACTTAGAAAAAACAACTACGTAAATGCACAGATGTCTAAAGTATGCAAATTACGAAGCAACTCTCTCTCTCTCTCTCTCTCTCTATATATATATATATATATATACACACACACACACACACACATATATATATATATATATATATATATATATATATATATATATATATATATATATATATATATAATTATGCATATATATATATATATATATATATATATATATATATATATATATATATATATATTTCGTCACCACTTGGGAAGGGCATAATGTTAATAATGTAGTAGTATGACAGTTGTATAATTTAAACAAGTCGTATATACACAAACAACTCAAAATAAAAAAAAACGATGCGGATGTTAAAATGTCTAAGATATGCAGATTACGATGCATTGCTACATTAATTTTAATATATACATACAAATTACCTTTAAAAATGCAACAATACAAGATCGTCATAAAGAATTAATATATATATATATATATATATATATATATATATATATATATATATATATATATATACCCCGCATTTATATATATATATATATATATATATATATATATATATATATATATATATATATATATATATATATATATATATATTAATCCTTTATGACGATTTTGTATTGTTGCATTTTTACAGGTAATTTTTATGTATATATTAAAATTAATGTAGCAATGCATCGTAATCTGCATATCTTAGACATTTATCATCGGCATCGTTTTTTTTATTTTGAGTTGTTTGTGTATATACGACTTGTTTAAATTATTCAACTGTCATACTACTACATTATCAACCCTTCCCAAGTGGTGACGAAACGACAATGTATGCAAAACAAACGCAGCTAGAGGATCGGGCTAAATTGCAATAACTCATAAAACAAAGACATATGTCGGAAACCCGCTGACAACTAAAGTAGTGCTATGTAATTATGCAAGTAATCAGACTGGAACAATGTCGTTTGACATTAAGATGACCTTCTCTGCATCCCCGCGACAACCCACCGGAACCTATTTGTGTTAGTTCGCCCCTGGATAATACTGCAGAGCCGTGTTACCAAGAACAGGCACACTGACAATCGAGCTGGGAGTGTTGACACTTACAAATGGCTGTCATTTTGTATGTTATTTAAAGATTGCAAATATAGACATCTTAAAGGGATACTGCAGTCAGTGAGACGTCACAGCGTTTTTGGTACACTTGTTGTATAAGTAATTGTTTACTAACGATCTGCGTGCGCAACTATTACGCACAAGCAATGTATTATACATATGTAAGTAAATACTGTGAAAACTCACTGACTGGTGTGTCCCTTTAACAATTGATTCCGTTGTTTTATTTTGGCTGATGTTATAATGTTGTGAACTCGTACTTACTAAGCTGTTCTGATAATTCATAATTTTCTAAGTGCTCAAGTGCACTTCTGTTCACATCAAGGCCATATCCTTATAATGTTTGTTTTGAGAACGCATGGAGCAGTAGAAATACATTACGTATAGCACTATATATGATATACCTTATATAATATATAAGAATTCCTTTGCTGTTGTTAGAATCCAAACGTCAGCTAAGTTCTCAAAATGGTTGTTTGTGCTACGAGAATTACTTTATGAAGGGTTCACGTACGTGACATCATAAACTGAGGTGGGTAAACTGGCTTACCCTGCTCAGCAGGTACGTTCTTCTTAATAGCCTCAGGTCGAAGACGCAATCGTCAATTTCGCTTTCAACGCTGCGTCGGCCATAAGCGCCGCCGCTTCCCCAGCCAAGGCTTTGTGTCATTTGTCCAGTGACCGTGACCGGACAACTGACCAACAGTAGAAGGGCGGTGCTTACACATACGGACATCAGGGTTGGCACTTTCATCTTCGACGTTTGCTGGATCTGTCAAACAAATGTCATCCAATTAGTTCAACAATGATGAATAAAACAACGGGAGAACTTGCGTCGTAAAATGTTCTTTAAAGGGAATCGAAAGGTGGACATCTAAGCAAGTTAATAAAAACAGCTAATTTTAAAGGTTAATCTGGAATGTGCACTCAAAGTGGAAGGTGTTTAGACAATGATTGATATCAGGGAGATCGACATCTGGCTCATAGCGCGGTGAATTGGATAATAAGCGTCAATCGATGACATTAGTTGACGCATTTGGTTCCTAATTTTGTTTGACAGTTATTCGAAAACCGAGTTATATTTGTCGAATAGACAGAAAAAGCAAGAGAGACAGGCTGAGACAGACCGGCAGAGACGTGTAGAGAGACGTGTAGAGATGCATAGAGCCGGATAGAGAACACATAGTCATGTGCGATCACATTGTTAACCAAAAGTGTTAACCTTTAAATCACACACTAATTAAACCGCAGCGGCCGATGATCAATCGGACTTTGTTTGTATAATTATTACTAAGAAACAACAAATATCGTGCTGGTTTTAATTAATGTTTTCTTTCTACGTTATGGCAACTGCCTGCCGATTCTAAGAATCTCACGCAATATACTTGGTCTACTTGGAACTAAATAAATATCGTATCATGCTAACTATTATTTACCCTGCGTTACTATTTTACGCTATATGTCAATGTTAAGGTCGTAAGCATTGCCGCAAGACAATGCAGCACGTCTCCACGGAATACCTGGTCACAAACAGTCCTCGTGCATACAGCAATTGCTACCGTTGTTTTGTTTTCCTTTGTACAAGTTTCTTACAATTGCAACTATTGCACCAATGCTCACGTCATATATATATATATATATATATATATATATATATATATATATATATATATACGTATATATATATATATATATATATATATATATATATATATATATATATATAACGTCATGGATTAAACCCAGACAACACATATATGAATACTATCGAGAGCATCCCTACAGGCAATTGATTTCCGCTTTAGAGTTCTTGATATCAGGGTTCCATTTGAGCAATTCCGTTTCTTTTGGAAAACAGTCGGCTTGAACAACCAAGTTGTATGATGTTGTTACTGGTATTGAGAATGTTTTGTTTTGTTTTGTTAGCCAACAGTATCACATCAAACACATTACCCATGCCACCACGACGCTTATAAATATGTTTTGGCGGTATGCTTAGGGTGAATATATTACGATGGTGTTTTGAACTTAGAATAACTACTTTAATGTATTTACAAGATTCTCACAATATTTAGTCGGAAATGGTAGTTAATCGTCCTGGCGTGTTTAGGCCCGTCATAGACAATGCTAGACATAATGCAAAGTAAAGCAATTTAGCAAAATGCTACACTAACATCATTTAATGACTACTGAACAGTCTTGAAAAGATACACTAACGGGTGTATTTGTCTGTGCCAATCACACACATGTGCAGCCTTGTATATGCGGCCTACGCGTGCACGTGCGCACGCATAAGCAGTAGCACGTGTCCGTGCACGTGTACACGCATTCATTAGGTGTATGCTTATTTCGTACATGGTAGATATGTTTTCATAAACCCGTATGACGAACTGAATATCATTGCAATTGTGATATGCTTCCACACTGATTTGACATAGTTTACAATTCATGGAATGAATATCTTGCAATTACTCGAGAACACATATATGTTTTAGCATCAGTACTGGAGTACTTCGTCATCTGAATAGCTATATGCTTATAACGTAATTTTGCCAGCGGCAGACGGATGCTAATGTCTGGTCTATTTGAATGACTGTCATCGCCTGAGGTTTTACGTTGTCTTGTCTGTGTCAACTATTTCCAGTGGGTGTCTCCTTAGACAATTATTGTCGTGGCTACATACCACAGTAATGGGCTTCCACAAATCCAAATTAGTCGCTAGAGGTGCTAATACGCAACTAGACCCTAGTTGCGTATCAGTGCCTCCAGCGACTAACATGGATTTGTTTACGTGTTTTGCTGAACGCTTGTTTAATTAGCTATTTACCGTGCAGGCGCGTAGCCAGCGATAGTTCGTATGTTGGCATGCCGTACTTGTGGTCAATAGACAGAATAGCATGCCAAATGTGTGGTCAATAGACAGAACAGCCAAACAACGCCATATTGGCACTTAATTCAATCGAACGTCCCGCGACATTTCATCGACTGTAAATGTACATTAATATAGACATTATGCTTTCATATTGACGGACATGTTATACGATATCAATATTTAACTATGTGGGAAGACGTAGCAGTCTCGTTTGATGCATACGGCGAGCTGTAGATGATTTTAAACATCCTTTCCGGCATCGAGCCAGCACACCTGTCGTCGGGCCACCAGTCGACGATCCATCGGTTGTAAATATTCATTAATGTACATATTATACCTTCACATTGACGGACATGTCAGACTGTATCCATATTTAGCTACGTGAGGCTTCGGAGTCATGCGAGTTCAACAGCTGATTGTAGAATAATGATTTAAACAAGCGTTTCACAACATGCTCCACAAAACGGTGACGCATTTTACACACGTCACGAATAAGTAAAAGACGGCACAACGACCCAAGTTGTGTCAGAGCGCCCTCTGTCCGATTAGTTATTGTGGTACCTCATTACTACGCGTAGATTCACTTCGCTCTCGTGGTATATCATCTATCATCAGTTCACTGATATCGTCTTGGTTAACAAACAAATACTTCCTTTAGCTAACGTAATAAATAATGTATAACTTATTACGCTGTGTAAATTACAATTTTTTAACTTGTACGAAATGTTTACATTTGTTCTCCAGCACCAACTACAAGCAGACTGTCAACTTCTTACGAACCGACGCGATTATAGGTATGGATACACCTACCCCAGCATCAACACTGAACATTAGCAATGACACAAAGAAAAAGGTCAGTTCTTACGTAGCATGCCATCCAGTTCTTACGACATACACCTAGATATGTTCAATGGAACACAATCTCTACCTCTTCATGAAGCATCACGCTACGCAACTATAAGTAAGGATGTCCCAGCATCATCACTGAACATTGGCAATGACACAAATGAAAAGGTAAGTTCTTACGCAGCATGCCATCCAGTTCTTACGACAAACACCTAGAGGTGTTCAACGAAACACAATCTCGACTTCTTGACGAAGCATACGAATCACTCACCTGCCGTAGTGTAAGTGTATGCAACGTGGTTGCAAATTTCTTGCCTCGGATCGTTCAGCAAGTTTCCGGCGCGTGTCTCGTGTGGTTCCTCAGAGTTCTGTTATAACTTCCACGCCAGGCACTACGACTATATAGTCGTTGTCATCGTGGTGTCACCACTGTCACCGACGTTGCGTGACACGTCGCTTGAGCCACATGCGTACACTAGTGCACGTGATTGACGTTTCCCGGACTCCTAATTAGTCACGTGACCGTGTAGGCGGCGGTATCTGTCACACGTCCATTCTGTGAAGCTCTTGTTATAGTAGCACTGGGTCATGCTCGTAGCCAGAAGCAGGAAGTGCCGAATACTAGTGTTTTCATTGTTTCTCCGATCTGTCTGTATGGTACGTCTCAGTAAATCACCGTTCAGCGTATTTTTCTAATACGCCGTAGTCAACGGGTTCCTGCGTTTTCTGTATAGATGACAAATATGCAAAATCGAATGTAACCCTAATCTACAGGCAGCACGTCACTCACAACACATGGCGCTTCCTACAAATAGGATGTTAACGTTAAATGTTACATCAAGTTTTGACTTTTTGTGCGTGGTAAAAGATCTATACATTCAAATGATCATCCAATTCTTAATTCTAGGATCTCGTACATAATGTAGGCATTGCATACTGCATTATTTTTATTTCTTCTCAGAAAAAGCCCTTAACGTCCGACTAGACAGGGAATGTTTCAAAAGAATGTGGGGTCACCCCTAACAAAAAGTTTGACCTACTAGCTCACTTAAAGGCAGTGTGTCATCTCTTGAGCTAAGAATAATTGGCCGAGCAGTAATTTGTAATGGAAATGTGT
>OZ024864.1:15561897-15564397 GCA_964017155.1 Oasisia sp. SBJ-2009 | reverse complement strand
TTATGATTATTATGATTGTTATGATTGTTATGATTGTTATGATTGTTATGATTGTTATGATTGTTATGATTGTTATGATTGTTATGATTGTTATGATTGTTATGATTGTTATGATTGTTCTGATTGTTCTGATTGTTCTGATTGTTCTGATTGTTCTGATTGTTCTGATTGTTCTGATTGTTCTGATTGTTCTGATTGTTCTGATTGTACTGATTGTTCTGATTGTTCTGATTGTTCTGATTGTTCTGATTGTTCTGATTGTTCTGATTGTTCTGATTGTTCTGATTGTTCTGATTGTTCTGATTGTTCTGATTGTTCTGATTGTTCTGATTGTTCTGATGGTTCTGATTGTTCTGATTGTTCTGATAGTTATGATTGTTATGATTGTTATGATTGTTATGATTGTTATGATTGTTATGATTGTTATGATTATTATGATTATTATGATTATTATGATTATTATGATTATTATGATTATTATGATTATTATGATTATTATGATTATTATGATTATTATGATTATTATGATTATTATGATGATTATGATGATTATGATGATTATGATGATTATTATGATTATTATGATGATTATTATGATTTTTATTATGATTGTGATTATGAGTGTGATTATGAGTGTGATTATGAGTGTGATTGTGATTGTGATTGTGATTGTGATTGTGATTGTGATTGTGATTGTGACTGTGACTGTGACTGTGACTGTGACTGTGACTGTGACTGTGACTGTGACTGTGACTGTGACTGTGACTGTGACTGTGACTGTGACTGTGACTGTGACTGTGACTGTGACTGTGACTGTGACTGTGACTGTGACTGTGACTGTGACTGTGACTGTGACTGTGACTGTGACTGTGACTGTGACTGTGACTGTGACTGTGACTGTGACTGTGACTGTGACTGTGACTGTGACTGTGACTGTGACTGTGACTGTGACTGTGACTGTGACTGTGACTGTGACTGTGACTGTGACTGTGACTGTGACTGTGACTGTGACTGTGACTGTGACTGTGACTGTGACTGTGACTGTGACTGTGACTGTGACTGTGACTGTGACTGTGACTGTGACTGTGACTGTGACTGTGACTGTGACTGTGACTGTGACTGTGACTGTGACTGTGACTGTGACTGTGACTGTGACTGTGACTGTGACTGTGACTGTGACTGTGACTGTGACTGTGACTGTGACTGTGACTGTGACTGTGACTGTGACTGTGACTGTGACTGTGACTGTGACTGTGACTGTGACTGTGACTGTGACTGTGACTGTGACTGTGACTGTGACTGTGACTGTGACTGTGACTGTGACTGTGACTGTGACTGTGACTGTGACTGTGACTGTGACTGTGACTGTGACTGTGACTGTGACTGTGACTGTGACTGTGACTGTGACTGTGACTGTGACTGTGACTGTGACTGTGACTGTGACTGTGACTGTGACTGTGACTGTGACTGTGACTGTGACTGTGACTGTGACTGTGACTGTGACTGTGACTGTGACTGTGACTGTGACTGTGACTGTGACTGTGACTGTGACTGTGACTGTGACTGTGACTGTGACTGTGACTGTGACTGTGACTGTGACTGTGACTGTGACTGTGACTGTGACTGTGACTGTGACTGTGACTGTGACTGTGACTGTGACTGTGACTGTGACTGTGACTGTGACTGTGACTGTGACTGTGACTGTGACGATGACTGTGATTATGATCATGATCATGATCATGATCATGATCATGATCATGATCATGTTACTGTTACTGTTACTGTTACTGTTACTGTTACTGTTACTGTTACTGTTACTGTTACTGTTACTGTTACTGTTACTGTTACTGTTACTGTTACTGTTACTGTTACTGTTACTGTTACTGTACTGTTACTGTTACTGTTACTGTTACTGTTACTGTTACTGTTACTGTTACTGTTACTGTTACTGTTACTGTTACTGTTACTGTTACTGTTACTGTTACTGTTACTGTTACTGTTACTGTTACTGTTACTGTTACTGTTACTGTTACTGTTACTGTTTCATGTTACTGTTACTGTTACTGTTACTGTTACTGTTACTGTTACTGTTACTGTTACTGTTACTGTTACTGTTACTGTTACTGTTACTGTTACTGTTACTGTTACTGTTACTGTTACTGTTACTGTTACTGTTACTATTACTATTACTATTACTATTACTATTACTATTACTATTACTATTACTATTACTATTACTATTACTATTACTATTACTATTACTATTACTATTACTATTACTATTACTATTACTATTACTATTACTATTACTATTACTATTACTATTATTATTACAAGCAGACAGAGATAGAGGCAAACACAGAGACAGATAAACATACAGACAGATAGACAACAAATATTCTCAGATATGAAATTTGCATCAGGCGTCAACAATTATCTATCTGTTGTCATACTTGGCATACCTTTACAATTTACAGTTTTAGTCGTTTTATTGGTAAAC
>OZ024864.1:15536897-15556897 GCA_964017155.1 Oasisia sp. SBJ-2009 | reverse complement strand
TAATGTATCTTGTCGTCTCGTCTCGTCTCGTCTCGTCTCGTCTCGTCTCGTCTCGTCTCGTCTCGTCTCGTCTCGTCTCGTCTCGTCTCGTCTCGTCTCGTCTCGTCTCGTCTCGTCTCGTCTCGTCTCGTCTCGTCTCGTCTCGTCTCGTCTCGTCTCGTCTCGTCTCGTCTCGTCTCGTCTCGTCTCGTCTCGTCTCGTCTCGTCTCGTCTCGTCTCGTCTCGTCTCGTCTCGTCTCGTCTCGTCTCGTCTCGTCTCGTCTCGTCTCGTCTCGTCTCGTCTCGTCTCGTCTCGTCTCGTCTCGTCTCGTCTCGTCTCGTCTCGTCTCGTCTCGTCTCGTCTCGTCTCGTCTCGTCTCGTCTCGTCTCGTCTCGTCTCGTCTCGTCTCGTCTCGTCTCGTCTCGTCTCGTCTCGTCTCGTCTCGTCTCGTCTCGTCTCGTCTCGTCTCGTCTCGTCTCGTCTCGTCTCGTCTCGTCTCGTCTCGTCTCGTCTCGTCTCGTCTCGTCTCGTCTCGTCTCGTCTCGTCTCGTCTCGTCTCGTCTCGTCTCGTCTCGTCTCGTCTCGTCTCGTCTCGTCTCGTCTCGTCTCGTCTCGTCTCGTCTCGTCTCGTCTCGTCTCGTCTCGTCTCGTCTCGTCTCGTCTCGTCTCGTCTCGTCTCGTCTCGTCTCGTCTCGTCTCGTCTCGTCTCGTCTCGTCTCGTCTCGTCTCGTCTCGTCTCGTCTCGTCTCGTCTCGTCTCGTCTCGTCTCGTCTCGTCTCGTCTCGTCTCGTCTCGTCTCGTCTCGTCTCGTCTCGTCTCGTCTCGTCTCGTCTCGTCTCGTCTCGTCTCGTCTCGTCTCGTCTCGTCTCGTCTCGTCTCGTCTCGTCTCGTCTCGTCTCGTCTCGTCTCGTCTCGTCTCGTCTCGTCTCGTCTCGTCTCGTCTCGCCTCGCCTCGCCTCGCCTCGCCTCGCCTCGCCTCGCCTCGCCTCGCCTCGCCTCGCCTCGCCTCGCCTCGCCTCGCCTCGCCTCGCCTCGCCTCGCCTCGCCTCGCCTCGCCTCGCCTCGCCTCGCCTCGCCTCGCCTCGCCTCGCCTCGCCTCGCCTCGCCTCGCCTCGCCTCGCCTCGCCTCGCCTCGCCTCGCCTCGCCTCGCCTCGCCTCGCCTCGCCTCGCCTCGCCTCGCCTCGCCTCGCCTCGCCTCGCCTCGCCTCGCCTCGCCTCGCCTCGCCTCGCCTCGCCTCGCCTCGCCTCGCCTCGCCTCGCCTCGCCTCGCCTCGCCTCGCCTCGCCTCGCCTCGCCTCGCCTCGCCTCGCCTCGCCTCGCCTCGCCTCGCCTCGCCTCGCCTCGCCTCGCCTCGCCTCGCCTCGCCTCGCCTCGCCTCGCCTCGCCTCGCCTCGCCTCGCCTCGCCTCGCCTCGCCTCGCCTCGCCTCGCCTCGCCTCGCCTCGCCTCGCCTCGCCTCGCCTCGCCTCGCCTCGCCTCGCCTCGCCTCGCCTCGCCTCGCCTCGCCTCGCCTCGCCTCGCCTCGCCTCGCCTCGCCTCGCCTCGCCTCGCCTCGCCTCGCCTCGCCTCGCCTCGCCTCGCCTCGCCTCGCCTCGCCTCGCCTCGCCTCGCCTCGCCTCGCCTCGCCTCGCCTCGCCTCGCCTCGCCTCGCCTCGCCTCGCCTCGCCTCGCCTCGCCTCGCCTCGCCTCGCCTCGCCTCGCCTCGCCTCGCCTCGCCTCGCCTCGCCTCGCCTCGCCTCGCCTCGCCTCGCCTCGCCTCGTCTCGTCGTCATCTTAACAAGGTTTAACAAGTAGCCAAGCTCCAGACCGCATTTGGAAGCCTATGGGTTATCGAGTGTTCACTAAATTAATAAAATTACTTATAAAAGTGTACATAAATTAGTATTATATTTAAAATTATAAATATACACAATTATAAAATACCACTAAAATGCTACTAATTAAAATACGTTGTCTCTAAAAATACATAACTAAGATAAAAATTATCCGTTGTCTCTAAAATTAAATAAGTAAACTAAAAATTATAAGTTGTCTCTAAAAATACATAAGTAACATAAAAAATACATACAATGTCCTACGATAATAACACTTTATATAATAATAAATTAATTAAAATAAATATATGAATAATTAATTTAATCAGAATTATAATAATGTTTAAACATTATTTGACGAAAACCTGGAAGCCACAAAGATATCCTGTAATTATGTCAAACGTGTGTTTAAAAATAGGCAGGGCTGGATATAAATATAATTCTCTGTCACCGCTAGGCCCGAAGATAATGGAAGCAGAAACACCGGAAGCACCTGTCGTCTGCAGTGTCTGCCAGTGCGCATGAGTCACGGACCACCAGGTGCACCACATTTGGGTAGAGTCCACAATGTCCTCAATTTTATGGACTTGCGCACAAACGTTTGAACAGTCGTGGCCAAGAGAAAACGTTTCCTTGTAACCACGAAAGTAAGAGATAGGTTGTTTTAAAGTATAATTTAAAAAAACACGTTTATAGACAACTTATAGTGGGTAATAGTGAGTATATTTTAAGCATAGATCTATATCGTTTCTTTGTATTAATTATTTTAATATTTTCCTTTATCATTAATTTACAAATATATTTAGTTTTCCGTTTTTTATCTATTACTTTATTGCTGATAAGCTGCTGAAGTTATGCTTACGAAATTTTAGAAGCTTTATTTATTTATTTATTATTATCATTGAACATTTCGTCGTTACCATGCAGGCTTAATTTATTGCGTACCTTGCATATATTCTTGTATTAATAATGTCGTATTTTATTTTATGTCCCTCTTAGCGGAAGTACATTCTGGATATACGGCGCTTTATGAAAAATTATTATTATTATTATTATTAAATTATTATTTCGTTCAGGATAACATCCCAGCACGCACAACATGTCGGGCCGACGTCGGGAGGAGATCGGCACAGATCGGCATCATCGGCCGATATTGCCGATGTCGGGCCGACGTCGGGAGGATATCGGCACAGATCGGCATCATCGCCCGACATTGCCGATGTCGGGCCGATGTCGGGAGGATATCGGCAACTTCGCTATCTTCGCGCGCATAAAGCCCGATATCGGCCGATGTCGGCCCGACGGCAATGTCATAATGCAAAGTCGAGCGCTATTAATACGTAACGTTGTAGCGCTTACATTTTTTCCGGCGTTATAAACGTTCCTATTGACGTTTCTGCGCATGCGCGATAAATGTAAAATCGTCAATGTGCAGCGAAAGGACAATACATTTGTGGCATAAATTGCACAGGTTGTTCGTTAGGAATGTATATAACGTACTCTCAGCAAAGTAATTTTTCGCAAATTAACACGAGGCAAACAAGTTTTGAGGCATATTTTGATAGCAAGCGTAAATCACGTGACAGTAGTGCGCCATAATCAGTGATAGTGATTTATAAAAAACGTAATATTTTATTGCATTGAACGATATTTTAAGAAACTCCTCGCATTAATCATCACAGGAGAGTTAGCGAACAGCTCGTGGCATTTATACCGAAAATGCTTTGTTGTTTCGCTGAAAATTGATGATTTTACATTAATTGCGCATGCGCAGAAACGTCAATCGGAACGGTTTTAACGACCGGGAAAATGTAAGCGCGACACCGTCATTAATTATAATTGTCATTGGCCCGTAGCTGGCCTGCATGATAGCGATATAAGCAGCTATAATCTTCAAATTGTATAATATACATGTGTAATATTCGTACCGTACCGTGCATTCCGATAGATCAATGTGCCTAATTAAGTGTCCTTACAATATTTCATGGATTGAATCATGTTAAGTGTCAATTGTCCATGTCAATAAAACGGGTAAATTACATAACGGCTATGCAAATATACTATATACAAGCTGTAGGCACCTATCCCTAAAAAGCGCGAACTCAATATATTAACCCACATTTTATATTTGCGTCTGCTTGGCCTCTAGTCGCATACGTGGGTAGGATGGAATACATTGAACGTTAATAAAGTAGCACGTGACGTGATTACGAGGTGGCACGCCAGTAAAGCAATCAAAATTAATACGTTGAATGGGACATACTGTGAGCAATTGTTCGGCTAACAGCAAATAACAGCATTGGTATTGACGCGGCTGCACCCAGCGCGAACAAAGAGCCCACTTGAACCTTTTCTCCGTACATTCGACCAACGTCTGTACGCCGAAAAGAAGATGTAACCCTTAATTCATGTCTTTCTTTCATATTACGATGCAGTGCGATGTTCTTGGAATAAGGTTTAATAAGGCGAAACGTTATTTGTAAAATGAAGATAGTTCGAATACGAAACGCGGATATGAAATACCTATTACTCATTTCCAACCAATGGTAATATTAATAAACTGCGAGACACTGTTACCTTCTATTAACAAAATTGCAAAAGTAGTTTGCGCTGCTAGTACCAAACCGAAAATAAGCTGGATACAATGCGCATGCATTTTTAAAGTGTCATCTGTTGCCACCAGACTGTCACATTAATAAAGCACATAAAACACAATTACTTTTAACAAGTAAATGCAGGAATTTCCGCTGCTTATGCCAACGCGATTAAATACGAATATTTCACCATTAAACATACATTAAAAATACTTTTTATATTGGTATTGTTCACACAAACCGCGATAGCCATACAGTGCAGGCAAGGCACAATCATGTGCGATTATAGAGTAACTCGTATCCAGACCATAATGGCTGAATTATATTTAATTACTGCGCAGATTGTAGTATGTTAACTGAATTCATACTAATAAATATCAGCAGTATTATCTTTGGACCACACTAACAACGCCATGTGCAACTCAGTTCATGTTGCGTGAAAGTAGCCGAATTTCGTTCAGGCAGCGTTTGCCACGAACACAATGCATACGTGTGCAGCTCTTTCAATAAACCAGGATCTCACAAGCATCATAACGCACGTTGGACGGAGATTGGTAGGAATTAAAGCATCATGGGATGTATGCATACACGCGCTCTCCGGTAACTTGGGAAAACACACATTAAAAGACAGTTAAAACAATACGTCACATCGTTGATCGTGTAATATGCTAAATGTCTACACCAATTAGTGGGGAGCAGTGGTCGCGCGGTAGATCGCCGGACTGTCACTCGAGAGGACGGTGGTTCAATCCCACCTGCCGCCGTTTCGAAACATAGGCAACTTCGTTCACCTATGTCTTTTGGAAGAGACACTAAAATAAAAGTCGGTGGTCCCTTCCACCTGGTGTATATGCCAGGGGGAGTAAACGATCCCACACAGAGGGTATATGCGTAACCTGTAGTGGACTCACTATTTCTAGAAAAGAACAACTCTGAAAACCAATGACCGTAATGGTCAGTTAATTGAACGATGGCCACTTATACAAACACTGTCTTTTTACTGCAGAAAAAGTAATCCGAATTGTATTTGGTGCAAAAGGATTGGATCACACAAACCTATTTTTCCAGCAATTACATATACTCAAATTTCCAGATATCATAAAACTGAAAGCGTTATTGTTTGTGCTTAGGGCATACTATAGTTGTTTGCTACTAAATATTCAGCGTTTATTTACAAAAAGAAAACATTCTCTTTGATTATTTGAAAACGGTTAATACTGTTGCTGCATTTAAGCGTAAATGCAAGAATGTTTTATTTAAGAAATATCTGGTTGTGGACCGTTAACACATATAATTATGTCACTGAAACAACTGTAATATATGTATGTAAAGATGTTTACTTATATTATACTTTAACCTTTGAATATGAATATATATTCCATTACACTATATCAATTATTATAACCAATTGTTGTACATCGGGGGGGGGGGGGGGGGGGTAAATTTACACAAAAGTCATTGACTTAAAATGTACCCCTTTTAAACTCTGTGACATGTAGTATTGTAGCTACATGTACTTGTTTGTATTTTGGTTTTTAACAATGTTCTGAGTGCACTTTCATTCAGTTCAGTTCAGTTCAGTTCAGTTCAGTTCAGTTCAGTTCAGTTCAGTTCAGTTCAGTTCAGTTCAGTTCAGTTCAGTTCAGTTCAGTTCAGTTCAGTTCAGTTCAGTTCAGTTCAGTTCAGTTCAGTTCAGTTCAGTTCAGTTCAGTTCAGTTCAGTTCAGTTCAGTTCAGTTCAGTTCAGTTCAGTTCAGTTCAGTTCAGTTCAGTTCAGTTCAGTTCAGTTCAGTTCAGTTCAGTTCAGTTCAGTTCAGTTCAGTTCAGTTCAGTTCAGTTCAGTTCAGTTCAGTTCAGTTCAGTTCAGTTCAGTTCAGTTCAGTTCAGTTCAGTTCAGTTCAGTTCAGTTCAGTTCAGTTCAGTTCAGTTCAGTTCAGTTCAGTTCAGTTCAGTTCAGTTCAGTTCAGTTCAGTTCAGTTCAGTTCAGTTCAGTTCAGTTCAGTTCAGTTCAGTTCAGTTCAGTTCAGTTCAGTTCAGTTCAGTTCAGTTCAGTTCAGTTCAGTTCAGTTCAGTTCAGTTCAGTTCAGTTCAGTTCAGTTCAGTTCAGTTCAGTTCAGTTCAGTTCAGTTCAGTTCAGTTCAGTTCAGTTCAGTTCAGTTCAGTTCAGTTCAGTTCAGTTCAGTTCAGTTCAGTTCAGTTCAGTTCAGTTCAGTTCAGTTCAGTTCAGTTCAGTTCAGTTCAGTTCAGTTCAGTTCAGTTCAGTTCAGTTCAGTTCAGTTCAGTTCAGTTCAGTTCAGTTCAGTTCAGTTCAGTTCAGTTCAGTTCAGTTCAGTTCAGTTCAGTTCAGTTCAGTTCAGTTCAGTTCAGTTCAGTTCAGTTCAGTTCAGTTCAGTTCAGTTCAGTTCAGTTCAGTTCAGTTCAATTCAATTCAATTCAATTCAATTCAATTCAATTCAATTCAATTCAATTATACTCAATTCAATTGTACTTATTAACGATCGTGTCTAAAATATATAAACGTTTGTCAAATGAAATAAATGCGGGTTATAGACAGTACAACAGTACACTAGCACTGGACGCACACACGGGTTTAATCCAGCAATGATAGGACACACGCCAGCAGCATTAACTATTATTTAAGAAGATTGAACCAGATTGCTGTTCTAGTCAGAAACACCATGCTAGAAAATAGACGAGGTTAACGTAGTTCATCAGCTTGGAGAGCCGCAGCATTCCACCTTTGTGAATGGGAAGGAAGTTGGTCAAACAAAGCCATCAATGACATCGTCACTCATCAAGAGAAACAATACGATTCGAATTCCTCCCTTGGTATGACGTGCTGGATGGCGAAATTAAATCATGTCAAAGCACGTCATAACACGAGGCGTCATGGTGTTACACGTGGGTGTTCCAACAAAGACACATAACCAATTCATTTATGCTATATTGGTAATGGTTAATTTAATTTAATGTATATATATATATATATATATATATATATATATATATATATATATATATATATACACACGACGAACCCAACATTACAACGCATTTCAATGTTTTATTGTAACTGCAATGAAAACACATGACAATAAAGGTTATCTTGTATTATCTATAATAACAATAATAACAATAATAGTAACTTCTTTTGCGCCAATATCCTCGAAAATCAAGCTCAGTGGCGTATATATATATATATATATATATATATATATATATATATATATATATATATATATATATTACGATCTTGTATTATCTTGTATTATCTTCCATTATATATATATATATATATATATATATATATATATATATATATATATATATATATATATAGTCGTGTTGCAATTGATAATTATAATACACCCTCGCATCGTACGAATTTTAGTGGGAATTAAGTGTATAAATATCGTAGGAATGGGAAGGCTGACATATACAACAGTGCAGTAATTGCTCTACTTGGGATGCAAGGGTTATTTATATAAATAATGACGTCGGGTTACGTATAGCAATTAATTTCACAGAGTTATTCCTCGAAATCCTATTATTGTTAATGCCCAAATATACGCCAACAGGTAATCAGATTTAAAAATAAAAAAAAGTATTGTTATTGTTAACTTGTCGAGTGCTCTCTAGTGTCAATGGGTCTGTCACAACATAAGTATTTAAGCGCAAACAACATGAGACAATAACAACAGAGGATAATAATAGCGAATAACTACGGGGGATAAATAACAACATGGGATATCATTTATAACAACATGATATTTCAACAGTGAATAACAACAGGGGTAACAACAGCCGATAACAACCGAATATAACAACAAGGTATAACTGCAGATGATAACATCAGAAAACAACAGGCGATAATAATCGAATATAACAACAATAGATAACTGCAAGGGATAACAACATAAGATAAGAACAGGCGATAACAACCTTGCCTTACTTATGGCGTCACTCCACCTTACTACGCGCCGCGCCGCGCCGCGCCGCGCCGCGCCAAACACACACACACACACACACACACACACACACACACACACACACACACACACACACACACACACACACACACACACACACACACACACACACACACACTGATCAAAACTGGATGCTTAACTGGATGCTCAAGCCTAGCGGGTAGGTCAAGAACTAATTTGTGTGCCTTATTTTTTTAAACATGTCAAAAAGGTCAAAGATCACACAGCGCCCATGGCGAATATGTTATAATACTCACACAATTCATGTGTGCTATTTCAAAAGCCAGGTCCAAAAATAGTCAAAGGGCAAGTTGCGACCCTGGTGGAGATGTCATCCACTACACAATTGGGTAAAGGTCGAAGATAAACATATTGCGCCTGCGCAATGTTATAATGTTCTGTCTTCCGGTGAATATATATATATATATATATATATATATATATATATATATATATATATATATATATATATATATATATATATATTCACCATAATTACATTTTTAGTAAATCATATAATAAATAATAAAAAAATAATTATTTTATTTATAAAGCGCCGTTCATCAAGAATATACTTCTTCTTTTGTGCGTGACATGTTTCAATATAAGTTAAATTCTGAATAGTTGTTTATGATATAGTAATATCTGATAAAAATGTATCCTTATTTAATTTGTTGTTTCAAATTCGGCCTGAGAACCGATCGGTATCTTTGCCCTATACTGAGGTATAGCCACCCTGGCTGAAACATTTTGTAGAGCACTAATAGGGTGTGTAAGTGGGTCACGATACATGGCGTGACTCCGCGCGATTGGAACTTATTGGGGACTAAGCGAGACAATCGGGGACTGGTCCCAAGAATAATACACAATAAAATATTTTACGGGATTTGCATTTTACATTGCTGTACGTTGTGGTTTCGATAAGCACTTATATCTGGCAAGTTGTCTAAATGCACATAATCTTAACACATGTGTATGTTTGCCCCAAACAGGTCGTACTACGCGAAAAATGACACTTTTCATTATTAGTCAAAATCGCCAAACGCAAGTACTTGCCGCTATTGCCATGGCAACTACCATAATAATCGATTAAAATTCATGATTTCCGTGATCATTGTCACCGACAAAGTGTTCCACTGCTTCTGCTTGTAATAATCCTTCGGACAATATAACTGTAATACGCTACTTCGGAACAGTTAGATTATTACGACCAAAAACAAAACAAACTTCTATATGTTAACATGGAGAATATGGACTTCCTGCCCCCAGCCTCGTTTTCGCGCGCGAGACTTACACGTAATACGCATGTAAGTTTCGCGGTCGAAAACGAGGTTGGGAAGACATTGAGACAGGAAGTCCATTTTCTCCATGTTAAAAGATAGCAATATGGTTTGTTTTTGGTTGTAGTAATCTTGCTTTTCCAAAAGTGTGTTTATAGCTTTACACTCCGAAGGATAATTACAAGCAGTGTGACACTTCGCCGGTAAGAAAGATTGGCGGATCAGAAATATCATGCATTTTAATCACTTATTACGGTCGTTGCCAAAGCATCGACGGCTAGTAGTAGTACTTGTGTTTGGCGATCTTGACAAGTAACGAAGAATGCCGTCTTTCGCGTAATACAACCTGCTTTGGGGCAAATGTATATATCTGTTAAGATTATGTGCAATTAGAAAACTTTTCAGATATAAGTGCTTATCAAACTATTGTGAAACCACAACGTACAAAATGTAAAATGCAAATCCCATAAGACACATACGGGTTCAATCGTTAATATTTCTACGTCGCTGTATGTCTATGACAGTGTGATAAACTTAATATTAAATCGGACAGTAAACATAAGAAAGTAATTACACAATATAGTGATCACCTGATTTTGCTAGCATGACGTAACATAAATCGAATTTACGACAATGTTTACAATCCATTTTTATCAGCCTTTGCCTTTAAGCTTACGTAAATCCGAGCCATCTGTGCGATATTTCTGGTATCCAGCCATATAGCAATACTGCTAAAATGATTAACATAATATATAATTACTTTGGCAATCGCTTTAGATTATTTTAATCAGCCGGAATCTACAACTGCCATTCGTCATTAGAGTATCATTCTTGTGTCCTGTTCCCAATCAGCTCGTCACGCGCGTCTGGGTGACCGAGGCTACGATTAAAATAAAGGCAAACCACTAGCTATGAACCTTCAACGTTTTAATTCGTTTTAATTATCTATAACGACACAAACAACTATACGAGTATCATATTAATGTTGAATCTTGCATACAGAAACTCGATTGTATCTATAAATTGCCTCCTGGTAACCTACGAAAACAGGAAAAATAAGAAAGACGCCAGACCGGATGTAGATGTTTCCAGTTACCATTTCTTTTCTGACGGGTTTGTTTGCGGAAATGTACGGCTATGTATCAACTGTGTTGACGTTGAAATATACATAACAACATGTCATGGGTTAAGTACTGATTTAAAACATGGAGATGCGCTGTCGGAAATGAAGACTTCCGAATACGGAAACAGCGGCGTTAATAAATTCGAGCTTTCAGACATGCGCACGGGCATTCACATATAGATCGTTGTAATAAATAGCTTCCACCCTAATTCCAAGGTATTTTAAACTGTATGAACTACGTTATGGTAGTTAATTGCTCCCCACCCACGATTAACTGAACTTTTTATTTATTTAATATTATACTGCACTGCATATTGTGAGAATGTAACTAATTATAAGGTGGTGGTCTTAAGTTAGTGAAACGTTACTACAAAATGCTAACGGTACACCAAAGTATCACTTTGTATGTGCATGCGTATATACGATTGTACGCGTGTGTGTGTGTGTGTGTGTGTGCGTGCGTGCGTGCGTGCGTGCGTGCGTGCGTGCGTGCGTGCGTAAGACTGATGTGTAACCGTAGTCTTGCTAATCTGACACTCACTATAATTAGAGACTGCCGAAAACTCTCGAATGGAATACATAAGTGGTGCCACCTCACGGCGTCTAATAATCAAGCTACTGCGAGCGACATTCAGTAGAGCCACCTTACGGAGACTGGCTAATCGATGTTAATATAGGCCTACAAGAATGCCGCCATTTCATACTCTTTCTGGTCAATGTGGATTATAGTATTCTGTTCGCTGTCATATAGCAAGGTGCATAATTCCTCTATTCGCTTTACGATATTACTTGATCGTGCGTTTCTCTACCCTGCTTATAATAAAGTGGCATCGATCAGTCTGTCTTGGTCTAGGGTCTGCATTCTTATGACTTCACTCCTGCTCATTGATATCAGCATCGTTTCTCGTTTGATCGTTACTTCCTGAATGAACGGACGGACGGACGGACGGACGGACGGACGGACGGACGGACGGACGGACGGACGGACGGACGGACGGACGGACGGACGGACGGACGGACGGACGGACGGACGGACGGACGGACGGACGGACGGACGGACGGACATTTGAAGCTTACTTTTCATCTGTAATGCAAATATATTTATCATAGACATTATTATGCAATGAGTAGACATTTTGTAAAAATATAATGTAATCAAAACCGTAGACATTGTATGTGTATGTTGCAATTGTTTTGGGTTAAGTCATGCATTGGAGTAAAACTGACTAATTGATGAAACATAAACTTGTTTCGAAAGGTAAGTATGCAGGGTATACTTTTGCAGTAATTGTAGCTATAGTCATGTCGATAGGTGTCGCAACGTATGACTGGAGGCTGTGTCGTATGTTGACCAACCAGTGACCACCACGCCTTCTTCGTTACCCATGCCAAAGGGCATCAGCTGAAATGTAGTTGCTTGTAGGAAACCTGATTTGTTTATAGGACTACTGATGTTTCTCTGGCATGTGCACTGCACTGTACTGCTTACGTTGTATATAAACGATTTACCTTGCTATCACATGACACCTAATAATAGCTGATATTGAAACTAAAATAACATATGTGTTATCCGATACCATTTGGTACCAAATGCAATCTAACCCGGCCCACTTGCTTGCTTCGTGCGTAGAGTTCTACCAGTGGATTGTCTCCAGGAAGGATGACGCAAGTCGAGTTGAAGAGGCAATTTGCCGAGGCGTCCTTCAGCGCGGATCATTTCCTTGGCTTCTTATTATCGGTTGGCGAACTATTTTGGGGCATCAACTAAAGTACTTGGGGCATTTTGATAAATGTCGACCGAGATTTGTCTGGCATGTACACTTACACTTCCACCCAAATCACTGGTGATTGCGTATAAGGTATGTTTCTATGTACTCCCACCCGTAGCCAGAGCAGCGTCTACTGTAAGTCTTTTACCTGTCACTACATTTTCGATTAGGAGTGTCGGCTTGTGAACTGGACTCTCAAGATACGTGGCCTTCTTGCTTCGCTTCGGGAGGCTTGAGTCAGCCACAATCAACTTCAGTACGCGGACCAGATTGTCCTAGCTTGGCACAATTTCGACAAGGTCCTTTTCCTTCAACAGTACCACATGCATGTTTCGCCGTTCTTGATTCCACTTCTTTCTAACTTGGAGATTTGCGTGGTATTCCTTCTTCCACCTTTACCAGAACTGGTTCGCCAGATACTGTACCCGTCTCCATGTGAAATGTGGTGACATCAGGTGGCCGTTGTCATGGTTTTGGAAGCGAAGGAGCGAGACAAAAAACATGACATTCCGCAGCTAGAGCACAACAGCACGCAAACAAAGTTAAAAACAAATAAACACACGTGTGGTGTATATAATAATATACACGCAGACACGTTTGCCTCCAACTTTGTCCATATCAGCAGGTGACTGAAGAAGTGCCTTGAGTGTTGAGTCTTCTGTATCGAGTGCGTTGCCAAGAAAGTCGCTGGTGACAGTGAACACACTGGCAGGATCTTTCATCTGCTCTGTCAAGGTGACAATAGCTTTCTTGACTAGATTGAACCCGTCAATGTGACTGATGCCCGAATCAGCCGAAGTGTAGACAATCTTCACCCACGGTCCCCTTTGCATTTGTGTTGTTTTGTTTTGGAAGTCGGCCAATAGTGCCTCTCGCAAACACGTGACACTGTTCCTGTCTGCAGAAACCGCAGGAATGTTGGGTAGTGCTCAACATATTTTCCACAGATGTGGAACAGCACATGGAGTCTGTTTCCTCTATGTCTTTGGATGAGGCCCCTTGGCAGGTGCTCAGTGTCCAAGAAATCCTCGAATCCCCTTGGGTCTCCTTTGCTGTCTTTGTATCGTAGTTTATTCATCTGAGTAACAACATCTCATGCCAGGCAGCCACTTCCGAACCCTTTCATGTCTCGAGCTGGTGCAGCGCTACTGTGTCGATATGATGGAGGTGACAGTTTAGCTCTGTGAGTGACTCGTTCCAAGTTTCATTTATTAACTGAATGACGGCATGATTTGCCAGTTTATCGATCAGGAACAAGAACAAGATGTTTATTTTTGACCCCAAGACAATTACATTAAATAATAGCAATAACATGGACATGAAAAAATTTCACCATAAGTAATTAAAGATACATATGAAATTGGGGTCATACACGCCCACTGGTCGTGGGCGTGTATGAGCGTCGGCACCTGGCAAACGCCGTCCGAGCCGATGACTTGTCACAACGTCGACGCTCACAATGGGAGGTGTGACTCCCATTGTGTCATTAACAATGAACAGCAGCTTGCCCGCGGTGTCTTCTCCCCCGTCCGAATCTGGAATTCCGAAGAATCGCAGATTAAACCGACGCGAATAATGCTCCAGTAAGTCAAGATCTGCGTCCACCGAGGACTGTCTTGTCTCTAGATCAGCAATATAGACGTCTTTCTTATCCAAGCGATCATTTAGCTTGGTAATAGTTTCCGTTAATAAGTCCAGCTTGTCGGTCAGGGTTTTGGGATTGAACATGCAACGCAATTTTTCTACAACCGTTTCTTCGCTCAAAAGCTCGACAAACCTGAGCAGCATGCCGTCATCCGTTGGTGTCATTTCGGTAGTGTCGAAAGCGCCGCCTCTTCTTCGTTTACTGGGCATGTCGCAGCCTAATCTCTTTCAAGATGCTCATGTCGAATTTGTAAAATTCCCTCCCCAAATCAATGACCTCGGCAGCCATCTTGCTACAATATGTGTACTGTACCTATTTTAAAATACTGAGAGCCGAATCAGAAGGAATATTAGATTTCGGAAGGAAACTATTCATAAGACATGCAACATGTTTTGAAGGCGTTGACACGGATCCAGTTACTAAGCAGAGAATTGTGTGTGTCAGGTATACATGCTGAATGCGTCACGTCCTTTCGCATAACTTAACGTTAACTGTTTGGGCCGCATGGATGTTAGAATACATAGAGTATATAGTATAACATGACGTTACAATAAACAAGAACATAATATTACAGATCCGATTAATAATTGGAGAACTGTTTGCGTCACGTATACATTCCTAATGCGTCACGTCCTTTCGTTTAATTATCTAAGTTCGATTTTGGGGATCTGAGAGCCAACTTTTTGAAACAAGTGTTTATGCTTTGTTAAAGCGTACACTATTTGGGCCGCTTGGACGTTGGAATACATAGAGTATATACATCATAACACGAATTTAAAATAAACACGGACAGACTACTCTTTTAAGAATGTTTACCTAAATGTACTACATTTGTTTTCTCGGCTTGTTATCCTGCTGTTTTTTCAGGTCCTCTCGCAGATGCACATAGACTGATTGAAGTTGACGTTTCTAAATGACACGTACGTGGTGTTACACGTGTACGTCATCTCTCTATCTCTCCGGTCACACGATGGTGAGCTCGCACAACTTCCAGCCTTCGTTCTTGTTCGGGATTTCGGTGATGACGTACTTGGTTTTGTCCTTCGTGTACTGGCACTCTGCCACGCACGTGGTCAGACCACCGGCTCCCGGGGCAGTGACTCCGCTCAGCAGACAGACGTGGTAGTTTCCTGACACCAGACCGCAGTTTGGGCGCTTCGTGCGCCTTCTCATCACCGCGATGTGTGGTTTGGAGCACACGAGACGATGTCCGGTGAGTGTTACATTGAACGATCCATCGATGGACCGAGGCACACGTGTCTTGATGACAAGTCCCGACCTCCAGCAGGCATTCTGCGGTTGAGGCAGCCACTGATTCGTCGATGGCGAGAAGGTGTACATCTCCATGTCATCCAGGACCAGGCAGGTGTCGTTGTTCTCGTCAACCAGACGCATCGACACATCCTTGGAGACGGGAGGGTCCAGTTCAGGCGGCGGCGCTGAAACAGTTCGTTGGAAACGTAAACAGGGCAAACTCCTAAAGAATTAATGCAATTGTTGTGTATACCAGAATAATATAATTTCGCGAAAATTTACGTAATATTCCTGAGATAAATATTCAAGTATCTAGACTCCATAAATATCGTATCCTTATTACAAAGTCATGCATAGACTTGCCTTTTTGATTTTACATACCAAGCAACATTAAAATAAACCATACGTGTTTTTTATTATTCCTATCTCCAAAGCCGCCATGGACGCTGTGTTATCAAATAGTGTTAAGCTTATTCTTAGAACATTCCAAATTATATGTATACACATATTCTTGCAATCATATTGGTAGATTATGGACACTGCGCGCAATTAGGCGTTTATAATAATTTGGTGCGATGACATTCCAAGACGACACAAGAAAGTCCACCAATATTACGAATATAGCTTTCATTGTATATAAGCAATATGGATATGTGTAAAATATTTGTAATCCTTAATTTATTCTTTAGATCTATTTATGTTTATGTTTTAAAGTATTTATTATTTTAATAAGTTTAGTCAATATACATCTCTACATTTTAATTTATATTTATGCTAATGTCTTAAATTATATATTATTTCAATCTATTTTAACCAATATACTTTGCATGTTTTATGTATCCATAAAAACCCATATATATATATATATATATATATTTATGTATCCTACCAGAAAGCAATGAGGCCGTAGCTCGTTTGGTGCAACAATATAAACACTTGACAACATATATTAAGTGTGTAAAAGGGCAAATTTTATTACCAAATCCTATCCTACATACATGATATATAACATTCCCAGCACTGCTAATCTTCCACTAGTATTTGGAAGCAACAAAGGTGAGGGGTCAACCGCCTTCCCAGCACTGCTAATCTTCCACTAGTATTTGGAAGCAACAAAGGTGAGGGGTCAACCCACAAATACAATAAAAGTTCGTAGCAACAAGACTACCGAAATACAGCGATGGCATTAAAAACGTAATCATTGTAACGTATTTGTACATGTTGGTGTCGCCATCTGACGGTCACCACAAATACATTAACAGGTCTTAGTTACAAGACTACCGAAATACAGCGATGGCAGTAAAACACGTAATTATTGTGACATCTTAGTACATATTGGTGTCGCCATCTGCCGATCACCACAAATACAATAAAAGTTCGTAGCAGCAAGACTAACGAATTGTAGCGATGGCATGTAAACACGTGTACGTAATGCACTGTTATGTCTAAATACATATTAGGGTCGTCATGTACAGATTAATATAAATACAACACAACATGAAAATACACATTATAGAATAAGTAACACGCAATTGTACTGTCCTAACGTGGACCTACATACAATTATACAATACATGGTATGCACAGTATGTGTCTAAAGAGGAGGCGGAGAGGAGGTGGAGGTTTTCAAATAACTCTTAAACTTGTGTTGTCTTCGCGCGGGCGGTAGCAATCGAAGTGATGGCGGAGGCCCGCTCCCGCCTGATCTCGTGAGGGACCAGTCCATTTCCTCCGAGGGTAGATGGGTTACTTTCTAGCAGCTACATAAATATTATTCTAATGCTAGAATTTCGCATTTATGTATCCTACCAGAAAGCAATGAGGCCGTAGCTCGTTTGGTGCAACAATATAAACACTTGACAACATATATTAAGTGTGTAAAAGGGCAAATTTTATTACCAAATCCTATCCTACATACATGATATATAACATTCCCAGCACTGCTAATCTTCCACTAGTATTTGGAAGCAACAAAGGTGAGGGGTCAACCGCCATAGACACGGTTCCTTGTGAGCAGTGTCCCCCCACCCAACGTTGATAACTATCCATGTTGGAGACCTTGGTACAATAAGAGACTGGTGGAGCCTGAAATGGAAAAACACACAGCCGTGGTACATGTGTGAGACCAAATAAGTGCCACTGATATGCCTGTAAAATACTATGGGTGCTTGTGCGCGAATATACACAACACCGCCCCATAACGGACATAGAAACGGATATACACCTTACTGGTAACCTGAAAGACCATCACACCCGAGCTGCGACGAACGGATATACACGCCCGTGGCACACTCACCTATGGTCAATGTCAACGGAAATGCATGTTTAGGTTTATGTCACGATGCAAAGGCTCATACGGATATACACGTATGCAGGGACATACCTTAAAGACCATCACACCAGAGCGACGATGAACGGATATACACGCACATGGCACACTCACCTATGGTCAATGTAACGGATATGCACGTTTAGGGTAATGTCACAATACAAAAGCTCATACGGATATACACGTATGCGGGGACGAAGCAGGGAAAACATCAGCCGCGCTTAGACAGGAAGAGAACAGCCCCGCGGATGGAGCGATAATAGAGGCGTTCGCCTGCCGGTGCAATGTGGACACCATCGTCAGACAACAAGGAAACGTAGTCGGACAGCATCCCACGATGCTTCCAGTAAACGATCTTGGGAAAGAACTCAATAAGACGTTTCAGTTCCGCATTCACCTGGTCGACCAAAGAGTTGTAATTGGGGCGCAGGGGGTGACGGGAAGGCAGACCTAATTTTTTACCTCGAGGCAAAACACGATAACACAGTTGGCAAATTGCCACGTACAGAACACCCTTGTCTGAAATGAATGTGCGGGCAAGGGACAGAATATCACGAGCATGCTGGATGGGGTCGCAGTGGGAGGCATTTAAGTCATTTCCACCGATCTGCAATATTATCCGATCTGCCAACTGAGCAGCAAATTGCGGAGCGCCGTCGCGAACAAAGGAAATGCCAGCACCGCCGGCCCCCAACGTCGAGAAATGCACTAATTCACGCCGTATGCCACAATTTATGACAGTTTCCCGGGCACAATACCGGGAAAAACGAGTGACGAAACTATCCCCGATGAGGAGAACCTGAGTGGGAGAGGAAAGTTCGACCTGTGCCAATGGAGATCCAGGGCGCACCACCGACGCCATTACAAACCAGCGAATGTAGGTCACGCAAATAATGGATCGCCTGAAATCTGAATAACGACGTACGACAGAACAAATGAATACAAGTATAGCTGCAACTTACCAAACTGTCGATGTGAAATCGATGGGCGATTTAGTAGAAAGAATCTACAAGAATCGACAAAATAACGGAACTATAACTTCTTCAAATAACTCTTAAACTTGTGTTGTCTTCGCGCGGGCGGTAGCAATCGAAGTGATGGCGGAGGCCCGCTCCCGCCTGATCTCGTGAGGGACCAGTCCATTTCCTCCGAGGGTAGATGGGTTACTTTCTAGCAGCTACATAAATATTATTCTAATGCTAGAATTTCGCATATATATATATATATATATATATATATATATATATATATATATATATATATATATATATATATATATATATATATATATTATACATGCATGTATTATTGTATTTATTTTATACTCATTACCCTATTTTATATGTATTATTGCTGTCATTTTAAATACTCTCTATGCTTGTTATGGTTTTATGTATCGTTGTTTTACACTCGTTTGTCGGAAAATAGCACATATGAGCTAATGTTACCAAATTATCATGTAACCGACGTTAAATAAAGCTTCTTGTATCTTGTACCAATAGCTGATCATTGTAATAGCGACAACATCGGTTATGATGCCTCGGGGCTGACTTCATTAAGCAGCATGGAATGTTCACTAAGCATGCAAAGAATGTACCCTATATGGCATGATGGAGTGAAAGATAAAAATGGAAGAAACAATAGTCGGGCCACGTCTTATATAACGGACCGGTGAAGACTTACCTTGAATTCAGCCCTGGCCTGAAACCGCCTGGGATGGAGAGAGCGAAGAAATAAGAAGATCAGTAATAAGAGGAGGAGGAAGAAGAAATTATAAGAATGTGTGTCCGCTAACTAACTTTAACTAGGCTTCATGAAACCAGCCCCTAATGAAAAGTCATTAATACTTGATATCAGTATATACGATGAACTGACTACATGTAGCAATACAGTGCAATTCTGCACATATTCGAACACTACCTATGTCCTTAAAAATACACCAACCTACCAATTTCGCAATTGATGCCCTTGTACCCAGCGACACAAGTGCACGTGTACTTCGTCAGGTCGTAGATGCATGTGCCCTGATTTTGGCAAGGGCTGCTGGCACATTTGTCTGCAATAATAGTAATATACATATTTGTGTGTGTGTATGTGTGTGTGTCTACAAAACCGATACACCGTACATTATGATGACTATTATAATTCCTCAGGTTTACTCGGTACATGAAATGGTTGACTATCGTCAACATCAAATGAGAACTGACTGTGACCATTCGATTAC
>OZ024864.1:15514397-15526897 GCA_964017155.1 Oasisia sp. SBJ-2009 | reverse complement strand
TGAAACGTAAAGCCAGTAAGACAAAAGAAGAAAGGGGTCATCGACAAGGACCGGATGAATTTTGCTTCAACTCAATACCGCGTCAAAGAAAAGCACCAATGGTGACGAAGATTTTGTAAATTTAAATAATCTTTAGTGAAACTGCTTCTTAGGGCAGGTGAGAATAATCATATTAGCGTTAAGAACCTTCTTAAAAGTTAATATGATTGTCTTGCTAAATGACGTTATTTATTTTTCAGTAAACATACGTGGGAGTTTAAAGAAAACATAAGTAATGTTGAAACTTTATTGGTGAAACAGACAGCTAATGAAAATGACTTCAGTACATACGATGTACAGACTACTCGGAGCTACACAACGTATATGCACACCTATTTCAGTACAATCTAAATCCAGTTACAGTAAATCGACCTACCGTTTTCGCAGTTGATGCCCCTGTAGCCAATAACACAAGTGCAAGTGTACTTCGTCAGGTCGTAGCTGCATGTGCCGTCATGTTGGCACGGGCTGCTGGCACACTTGTCTGCAACAATAGTGATGTACTATATATATATATATATATATATATATATATATATATATATATATATATATATATATATATATATATATATATATATATATATATATATATATATATATATATATATATTATATATACATGCGCCGCGCCGCGCCGCGCCGCGCCGCGCCGCGCCGCGCCGCGCAGCGCAGCGCAGCGCAGCGCAGCGCAGCGCAGCGCAGCGCAGCGCAGCGCAGCGCAGCGCAGCGCAGCGCAGCGCAGCGCAGCGCAGCGCAGCGCAGCGCAGCGCAGCGCAGCGCAGCGCAGCGCAGCGCAGCGCAGCGCAGCGCAGCGCAGCGCAGCGCAGCGCAGCGCAGCGCAGCGCAGCGCAGCGCAGCGCAGCGCAGCGCAGCGCAGCGCAGCGCAGCGCAGCGCAGCGCAGCGCAGCGCAGCGCAGCGCAGCGCAGCGCAGCGCAGCGCAGCGCAGCGCAGCGCAGCGCAGCGCAGCGCAGCGCAACGCAACGCAACGCAACGCAACGCAACGCAACGCAACGCAACGCAACGCAACGCAACGCAACGCAACGCAACGCAACGCAACGCAACGCAACGCAACGCAACGCAACGCAACGCAACGCAACGCAACGCAACGCAACGCAACGCAACGCAACGCAACGCAACGCAACGCAACGCAACGCAACGCAACGCAACGCAACGCAACGCAACGCAACGCAACGCAACGCAACGCAACGCAACGCAACGCAACGCAACGCAACGCAACGCAACGCAACGCAACGCAACGCAACGCAACGCAACGCAACGCAACGCAACGCAACGCGGGTAAGACTCAAGTGTTGTCGAAATGCTTGGAAACCGAAATTAAACAGTACGTCAACAATCAAAATGCTCGACAGCCAACAGGAATTTACATGCATGTCGTTGTGGTGGATGGTTTGTGATATGTTGCAGTCATCTCGGCAGAACAACAATCAAAACACTCTGTCTCGGATATGTTACATATTAGTAAATGTCAATTGGTGGCATCTTATGGGAGCACTTCTCTACAATAACATCGAAACCAGTGCCCACTACAATGTACAACTATACATAGCAACAATTGCTTTCTTTTATTAATCAAACGTACGACAACCCAACCACATAGAAAGGTATATAAGATCAATATAATAAGTACATGTATAAACGGGAGAAAAGGAGATAAAACTGTCTCTTACATGATTCATACACCACCGCCATGGCACCGGTCTTCCCTGCGTAGTCCCCAACGTCAACAACACGTTTCTCAGTGTCGCCCACTTTAATCGAAAAAAGACTGAAAAATAATATTCAGGGTTTAGAAATAACACGACGTGTAACGGTGATGGTGATGACGCTGCACCAGCCTCCTCAGCCTCCACTGTTAACCTATTTATGTTATACTTATAAGGCTTGACCACTAATATTCGTTTCAGTCTTCATACTTCGGATTTATCCGGCAATTTCACTGTCTTTAAAGTCAATCATGCCAAAAAAGACTGACAAATAATATTCAGGGGTTAGAAATAACACGACGTGTAACGGTGATGGTGATGACGCTGCACCAGCCTCCTCAACCTCCACTGTTAACCTATTTATGTTATACTTATAAGGCTTGACCACTAATATTCGTTTCAGTCTTCATACTTCGGATTTATCCGGCAAGTTCACTGTCTTAAAAGTCAATCATGCCAGCAAACCAGAGATAGTTGCGCTACAGTATCCATGGCTGGTCGTGGATATAAGAGTGAAACTATACATTTATACCATTTGACTTCGCTAGTCACTACTGCGTCGGACGTGGGAACAAAGCAAATGTCCGCCCCAATTTGAAAACGGATACACGACTGATGAGATTCCCGATATCATTGCCCATCTGCATCTTAAATACTGCATGTATGATATGTGCTCGGTATGTCTCAAACGTAATCAGCCACAGCGATTCGTGGCGCGAATATTCCTTATAACCAGTAGGTCAGACTATTTGAAATCATGATTGTTTCTCGTATGATATCTTGATTTCATTTCCTAAAGTCCTCTATTGCTTTCTTTTTGATAATCTTGCATATTTCTGCGTACTTCATTCGCTGTTTATCATCGACGTTTCCCCCCATTTAAGTCGTTTACTTTCTGTAGTTTCTCGAGTTGGAATTCGACATTCTTTGATCATATTTATATGGTATATACTCTTGGTGGCCTCTTGGTCATCAAGTTTTTCCTTTCCACCTCTACGATCAGATTGATGAAGTTCGTAACCATGATATGGTCACGTTTTTAATCAAGTAGTGAACATAGACGCCACATATACATATCATATATAACATATGCGCACACCCGCTACGCCTACGGTATAACGTAGCTATCGTTATTACATTATTGGAGTTACAATTATAACGAGTGATCAACTCTAATCGCTAAATTGTAACTGCTAAATGAGGGTGAACGAAACAAATTAGATTTGCCAAAGAAAAACACAACGCTAAGAGTCCCTTTTAAACAGACATGTCTTTGTTCGATTAAAACAACTCGAAGTAAATACAACACACAGGTTATATGTGTTCTTCCTCTTCTATCCCGTGAGCATCGTTAAGATTCGTTGGGGCGACACAGGGGGTACCTTCGCAACCATGATGTGAAGGTACTGTCGGTCTTCCACCATGCGCAGTAACTGGGCAGTGGGCTGTTTCGTCCAGTCTTTAATATTGGCCAACCATGATTTCATAGGTCTGCCTCTGTGTTTGTTTAGCCTCTACTGTGCCTTGCAGAATGACCTTGGCAAGAGCGTTCTGGTGGGAGATGTGGCCATACCAAGCCAGTGTCCGTCGCTTGACCGTGGCAAGGAGTAGTTCCTGCATGCCAGCATAGGTGACTTGTTGTCTGACGAATACATTCGTTCTGTGCTCGCCGTATGTGCAAATCCCTGGATGTTTCTTTCAAGATCGGCTGTGAGGGCCCGACTTTCGCATCCGTATAATAGGATGGAGTCCACTAGTGACTCGAACAGTTTCAGCTTAACTGGAAAGCTGATGTAGTTGCTCATCCAGATGACGTTGAGCCTCGTCATGACCGACGCGGCCATGCTTAGTTCTGCTTCACCTCCTTTGTTGAACTGCCATCCTTTCCTAAGGTTGAACCAATGTACTTGAGGCTGTCCATTTCTTCAAGTGTGTGCCCATTCAGCGTGATGGAGGTTGCTGCTTGCTGAGTGCGGCTAGTCACCATGATTTTGCTTTTACCCTGATTTTATTTTCATTCCATATGCTTCTGCTGTTTTTCGAGGTCTGGTGGTGAGATCCTGGAGTTCTGTTTCGCTGCCTCCCATATCATATGCAACTCGTAGGATGCATAGCGGCCTTTTGGAGGTTGTGGAGGATCTTCTGCATGATATTGGGCAACACTGGAGATATCCTTGACGAACTCCAACTGAGGTGTGGATGTTATTCTGGAGAACTGCGGTGTTTGATTCTTCATACAATATTTTGATAACATCAGTATGTTAGTATCGAGGTTAAAGTTCGTCAATACTTCCCACAGGCCATACACGATAAACTGTTTTCTTGAAGTCGGTGAAGTTATGATAAAGTACACGTTGATGCTGTAGATGTTTTTCTGTCAACAGTATTATGTTGAAATTTGGTTCTATTCTACTCCTTTTCGATCGAAATCCTGCATGTTCTTCTGCTTGGAAGTCTTTGCTTTAGTTATATTCAGAAGAACCCTCAGCGTCACTTTGCTGGGGTGACTTATGAGGGTGATAGTTTTGTACTTCTGCTATAGTCTCATGTTTCCTTTCTTGGGGGTGGGCATCACGAAGGGATTGTGCCTGTTTTTTCGACCTTTGTTTAGTTTCCCGTAACCTCTGGCAAGATGCTGTCAGTAATCTAATAAATTCTCGTCATGCAAGTACCAAAAGCTTTGCTGGAACATTGTCCACTCCTGCCATTAGCGAGCGCATTGCTTCCTCGAATTCTTGATTCATTATCGGCGCATTACTTGTTTCCCTGTTTGTACTAATGCCACTGTCCACTGTGTTTGTGTCATATGTGTGTGAACTTGCAGTTGTATTGTTCTTCTTAGTACTCAGTCCATCTTCCAATAACATATTATTCTTCCGTAAGGAGTTTGCCGCTTTTGTCTTCAACCACTGTCAGTCTGGTTTGATGGGATTTTTTTAACAGCTTCAGTGTGTCGTACGCCGCTTGGTTGTTGCTAGTTTTCATTCCAGTCTCGATATAATTACACTGGTATATTATCTACTGTTCTTTTGCCTCTTTTGTTGTTGTTGTGATTTTGCTGTTTACTTCGTTGTTTAGTTTGCTGCATCATGGTTTGTTTTAGTGATCTTCTTGAAGTCCCTTCTTTTGTCAAACAAGACCTAACTGTCGTCACTGACCCCGGGTTTGTTCTTTTCCAAGCACTCATATGACTGTTTCTTTACTGCTTTACTCTATTTCCTTCATGTTTTCAGTGAGTGCGTTGACGTCATCTTTCAACATGTTGACGGCACTAGTCAGCACCGAACTTACCGTTAAAGACTTCGATATACAGGTCATACAATTTATCCACGTTGAATCTGATTCGTGGACTCTCTTATTTAAGGTTCTTCTTTAGCTTCACTTTCAATGTCATGGTTACTGCCTATGTCAGCACCATGAATGGTCTTGCTTTGAGCTTTGTTAATGGTGAACTTGAACTTCTATGGCACGAGGATTACGTCAATTTGGTTATGTACCTTGTCACTGGCCACGCGCCAAGTTTGTTCTTCCTGAGGTTTTACGTGGGAACATCGTTTTAGCAAGTGTAACGTTTTACGGCTGGCGAATTCTAAAAGGATTTACATAAGAAGTTTTAAAGCGAAAAAATGAACCATGAGCTTGCCACCTGTCTCAGAACGAACACAGATAATGCAAAATCCCGCGTCACGATATGCTAAAGAGAGTGGGCGGCTAAAAAACACACAATTTAGCGTGACCTAATTTACCTGTCTGGACCTCTATGTGCGTAGTAGAAGTAAGGATATGCACAGGCCAAATAACCGACTAAGCCGCTTGTTGTGTGGAAAGCAGTGCGGTTCTGTGCTAGGTAGTCGGTTCGGTACAAACGTTTTTCCCCTGTAATAATGAACGTTTACATTATATGCGCATGACATTGTGCTAACTAATACTGTGTTTAGAACACCCAAATTATCGCATGTTGCAACGCATGCATCCACACACAGACAGTATTCACACTTTACACATATTTACTGCTTGCGTGCTTGTGTGTGTGTGTGTGTGTGTGTGTGTGTGTGTGTGTGTGTGTGTGTGTGTGTGTGTGTGTGTGTGTGTGTGTGTGTGTGTGTGTGTGTGTGTGTGTGTGTGTGTGTTTTAAATGTGCGTGTGTGTGTGTGTGTGTGTGTGTGTGTGTGCGCGTGTGCGTGTGCGGGTGCATGTGCGAGTACGCGTGCCTGTGCGCATGGTGTGCGTATTTGTGTGCTAGAAAGAGTGTGTGTGTATGTATGAGTATATGTAAGTGTATGCAGTGATATATTATAAGAATACGTGTTATTGTTATTGTTATCAATATTATATAATTATGTAATATATAACATGTAATATTCAATACTTCATATGTAATATGTAATGCGTGATGCGTGATGCGTTTGTTTATACATTTGACGTTTGACGTTTGACGTTTGACGTTTGACGTCTTACGTCTTACGTCTTACGTCTTACGTCTTACGTCTTACGTCTTACGTTTTACGTTTTACGTTTTACGTTTTACGTTTTACGTTTTACGTTTTACGTTTTATGTTTTTTTTCATGTTTATGTTTTAAGTTTGATGATGTTTGATGTTTTGTATGTGTTTTTACGTTTTAAGTTTTACCTTTTACCTTTTATCTTTTACCTTTTACCTTTTACCTTTTACGTTTTATATTTTACGTTTTATATTTTATGTTTTAGATTTTACGTTTTATGTCTTATCTGTAGTTTTAGGTTTTTTGCTTGTTTATGTTATGTGTGTGATGCGTTATGTTTGATGTTTGACATTTGATGTATGACGTTTGATGTTTGATGTTTGATGTTTGATGTTTGATGTTTGATGTTTGATGTTTGATGTTTGATGTTTGATGTTTGATGTTTGATGTTTGATGTTTGATGTTTGATGTTTGATGTTTGATGTTTGATGTTTGATGTTTGATGTTTGATGTTTGATGTTTGATGTTTGATGTTTGATGTTTGATGTTTGATGTTTGATGTTTGATGTTTGATGTTTGATGTTTGATGTTTGATGTTTGATGTTTGATGTTTGATGTTTGATGTTTGATGTTTGATGTTTGATGTTTGATGTTTGATGTTTGATGTTTGATGTTTGATGTTTGATGTTTGATGTTTGATGTTTGATGTTTGATGTTTGATGTTTGATGTTTGATGTTTGATGTTTGATGTTCTGATTTATGTTTTATGTTTTATGTCTTATGTCTTATGTCTTATGTCTTATGTCTTATGTCTTATGTCTTATGTCTTATGTCTTATGTCTTATGTCTTATGTCTTATGTCTTATGTCTTATGTCTTATGTCTTATGTCTTATGTCTTATGTCTTATGTCTTATGTCTTATGTCTTATGTCTTATGTCTTATGTCTTATGTCTTATGTCTTATGTCTTATGTCTTATGTCTTATGTCTTATGTCTTATGTTTTATGTTTTATATCTTATGTCCTATGTCTTATGTTTGGGTTTTCTGGGTTTTGTTTGTTTGAGTTTTTATGTTTTATGGTTTGTGGATTTTGTTTTCTGTTTTTTAATTATTATAATATTTTTTAATGTTTTATGCAATATGTTATAAATTATATGTAATACGTTATATATTATATGTTAAATGTTATATGTTCTGTGTTATATGTAATATGTTATTTGTTAGGGGCGCGTGGTTTAACGTGGTCAAGTGGTTAGAGTTGCTGACTCCTGACTAGAGGGACCGGGGTTCGAATCCCTGTACAACAAAGATATATGACATATGAAAAACTGTCATGGTATCAGAGTCCTGACGAAAGTCAGAAGAACCCAGGCGTAAGGCCGAGACAAACTTCTCAAACTCAAACACAAGTAGGGTAGATAAATCAAGATGGAGATAAGATCGCAGAAGGAATAGACTAATTACCCACTGAGTCATATGACAGTGAACATAATACCAATATCCACACTGACCGAAAAAGAGTTATCAGAAATAACATAATGGGAGTTAGAAACAGCACTACGAGATATAAGGAATGGGGTAGCAACAGGCAACGACCATATCAACGTCGAGGCACTGAATGCAGGAGAAGACACCACCTCGAAGGCACTTGCTAAGTTGTACATTAAATATTATCAGAAAGGCCAATGCTCTCAGCGGGAAGAACGCTAAGATGGTTCTAATTTTCACGATGGGAAATAAGAAAGACGACAACAAATACAGACTGGTATGTCTACTATCAAGCATCTATGAAATACTCACGAAAGTACCAACGAAAAGTCTAGTAAAAAGACTCGACGAAAACCAGCCACGAGAACGAGCTAGATTCAGAAGCAGACCACCTCGACTTTGTAAACCAACTGAAGGAGAAGTGTAGAAATTATAATATGCCACTACGCAACACATTCGTCGACTACGAGAAAGCCTTCGAATCAGAGCATACTGAAGCAGCCATGGCGTCGCTTCAAGAACATGCAAAAGAAGATGTGTAGAAAGTTATCTACACCAACCGCTCGATGGGAGTTGATTTACACACAAAAAAAGCATAAAGATCAACATCAAGAAAGGCTTACGACAGGGATATACCATATCGCCCAAGCTGTTTACGGCAGTACACAAAAGTATATTCCGACAACGGATTTAGGAAATCAGAGGCTTGAAGATAGACGAAAAATATAGTCGCCGAATACATACTCATATGCTCTAATACACTACATCAACTACGGCAAATGCTGCAGGAGTTAGGTGATGAAAGTGAAAATCAGGGATTGAAGATGTACTTGTCAGTCGAAGACAAAAGTGATGGTGGAAATCAGTTCATTAATATACACTGTATGTCAGCAACACTCAAATCGAGAACATTGGAAACTACGTCTATCTGTGACAGAGATGCAGCACCATAGATAACTGCCAAGACAACACTTTTTAATGGAGAATCACGGCAGGATGGAGAGCATTCCCCAAGGACCGCGATATCTTAAAGGGAACATGCTTGAAGAGACAAGTTTACAACTCATAAGTACTTCCAGCCATGACATATGGCGCGGAAACTCACCAGTCACGCAAAGAACTTATATGTATCTTATAACATAAAACACATTACATACAACATTCAACATACAATATATATATATATATATATATATATGTGTGTGTGTGTGTGTGTGTGTGTGTGTGTGTGTGTGTGTGTGTGTGTGTGTGTTTGTACGTTTGTGTGTATTTATGTGTGTGAGTGTGTATGTGTGTATGTGTGTGTTTTCGTGTTTATTGTGTGTGTGTGTTAACGTATCCAATATATATATATATATATATATATATATATATATATATATATATATATATATATATAGAATGCCTTTACTAATATGTAGTAAGTCGAACCGCACATGTTTGTATATGGAGTGCGTTTGCCTTTGCGTGCGTTTGCGTATGTGTGTCACCCGTTTTAATTATTATAACAATAGAACAATGATATATCTTATACATAATCAGACATGCCTGAAATACTCACAGGGTTCTGTAAAGAACAGAGTCTTGTCTCGGCTGTTTACAACTATTCCGAAGGGACTACCAAGGTTTTGTGCAATCGGTGTTTCACTTGCACCGTCCCCCAGCTTCGTCTTATGGATTTCATTCGGGAGCCGAAGTGCGTGGAACAACCATCTGCAGGTGAGTGAAGAGGCGGAAAGGTAGAGAACAACATTCACGTGTAAGCGTATTTTTGAGTATATTGTGTGCCGGGTTATGTGTACCGGGTCAAAGTTCTTATAAATCTATATTTATGGTATATATCGAACGAAGGGTTGGAGTTTCGTCTTCAGTGTATGATATGCTTCATACTGATGCAAAAGGCTATATTATTATGTGTAAATTGGTAAAACTTGCATTTTGTCTTTAAAAATGTTTGGTCTTTGTTGTTATCGCATCGATACATTCCGTGGTCAAACATAACTTGGGCTTCGACTTACATTTCTCAATACTGTTTTGCAGTTTGCAGGTTAACTAAACACATGCAGCTTCCAACGTTGTTCCGGTCTACATAAATCGGCATCTATGCATACGCGGGTTTTATGTAGACCGATTTTTTTGCATATACCTTATTTATTGAAATATTGATGAACTTTCATTATGTGTTAAACATTAGTATTAGAAACAATGTTCCAGTTTTACATCTTTGTATATATATATATATATATATATATATATATATATATATATACATATACATATATATATATACATATATATATATATATATGTATATGTATATGTATATGTATATGTATATGTATATGTATATGTATATGTATATGTATATGTATATGTATATGTATATGTATATGTATATGTATATGTATATGTATATGTATATGTATATGTATATGTATATGTATATGTATATGTATATGTATATGTATATGTATATGTATATGTATATGTATATGTATATGTATATGTATATGTATATGTATATGTATATGTATATGTATATGTATATGTATATGTATATGTATATGTATATGTATATGTATATGTATATGTATATGTATATGTATATGTATATGTATATGTATATGTATATGTATATGTATATGTATATGTATATGTATATGTATATGTATATGTATATGTATATGTATATGTATATGTATATGTATATGTATATGCATATGCATATGCATATGCACATGCACATGCACATGCACATGCACATGTATATGTATTAAGAATACATTATAGTCCAAATATGTGTATATTGTACACTTGTGTGAAATTTGCGTTTTAAATGAAAATGATTTGAGGAGACAACAAAACCATAGGGTGTTCTCTTACCCTTCTGTCAGGTCTAGGGCCATTCCCACCGGGATATGCTTACTGGCAGGCAAGTACGAAATGAACGTTTCTCTCCCGCTACCGTCGAGATTGGCAACTTCAATTTTGCCTCCGTCATAAATTGAAAAGTACAGTTTGCCAGCGCCCGGGTCAACTGCGAGTCCAAGTACGAGTCCAGTGCCTGCAATTTAGCAGACGACGATGAAAAATGAAACATAACATTATTAACATTACTGTTCCGTTCATCGGTTAGAAAAAAGTATAAATCATGTGCGTCGATGTGCATGCTTACACAAATGCAAGTGTTCCCACGAGTGCGCAAACACACGTACACATGCACCTGCATATGCTTGCTTTATTAGATGTAGATGTGCACGTTGAATTGATATATCCAAAAAATACACTTGGAAAGGGTTATTTAGTAATGGTTGCCTATGCGTATACAAACAGGCGTATAAGAAAATGATAGTTAATATATTGTAAATTATTTTACGACTATCGTATCCGTTCCGGCTTATTATATTGTTTAGTGATTCGCATTTTTTGCACCACTTATTTGAGGTATTAGTTAATGCATTATCTATGGAAATATATTGTTACAAGTAAGTACAACACAGTATTACATACAATTACAACGTATTATTATAACTAATTCGCACTAACCCTGGGTTTCGATCTTTATCTACATTTTAAATTTCCGTAAATTAGTCATACCTCTGCTTTTTAATAGCATACATCAAATTCGACCACCTTTCAACTACCCAACCTTCAACCGGTCAGCTTTCGTTCTTAACTCTTGTCCACCCCACTCTTCCGCTTCTTCTTGAACCATACTTCCATATTTATTTGTTTACACATTTGGATTGTGTATGCTCTTGGCGATTTGAAATACTACTGCAGTTATAAGTAACCTATGTTATTGTAGTTGTATCAATTATTTACATGGATTTACCAGTAATGGTCTCTTCGCTGAAAGATCCATTAAGTTTGGCCCGGCTGATGATGGGTTTACTGCTCCAGTAGACGTACCCATGTATGTGGTCCACTGCAATGGCTTGCTTTTTGGCTGCAGACACATGGCATGTCTTTAAAAGTCAATATACATGTCGAACAAAATTGTATACGGAAGGAATATCATCATTAATTAAAAGAATTTATAATTTCATTTCTTTACAATATTCTGTGTGAGTACGAAACAATGTCACACAAAATATTGTGAAGAAATGAAATGGTAAATTATTTTAATTAATGTTTTTTTAATACAATAGTGCCATCGATCTATTTTATATAAACGTTTTTTATTATAATCAATATATTTTCTTTTGAATAATGTTAAACAATTTATTAATGTATTTTTTTTTATTATTCTAATATTGTATATTTAATAATATCTTAATAATATGCATTTGTTTATAATTACAATTTATTTATTATCTATTTATTGATACTGCGGTTATGTTTATATTGTTGTGAACTATATATTTTATCTAAGGTTTTATTGTATGTATGTATATGATGTATGTATGCACGTAAGTTGATGGCCCATTGAAAATCACGATATACCACGTGACATGTTTACCATCAAGAAATAAAGCTTTTACTTACTTACTTATGCATAACGATAAGTTGTGCATATCAGTTACCTATCAATGAATGTCAGTAAAATGTTCGCGAATATGTCAGCAGGTGAAATAGTATCTTCAGCACATATGTCAACATGTTGACATTTTATCAGTTGTTTGACATTTTAGCATAACGCCATTTGAAGTTAAAGTAATAAGCACATGTGATTATGTTTGATATACATCAACCACAACCAACATTGTCATTAATTGAACAATACACAATAGAAACAGTTATTTCTTAGAACAATGTATCGTAGGCATTAAGGTTTACTGCATTTGTCACTTTTGTCAAT
>OZ024864.1:15506897-15509397 GCA_964017155.1 Oasisia sp. SBJ-2009 | reverse complement strand
GCCCCCAGCGCCGCCTGTCACAGTTGTTACTGTCAACAGATGACAGTAAGATAAATAACAATTGTTTCATTCACAGATACAGTAATAATTATTGCAACAAAAACACTTAATTAACAGCGATAATTACAAAAACGAATGCAAGAACCACTTGCCCACACGAACAATAGCAACGACAGGAAACACTTTAAGTCATGATTTTACTGCACGAGTGTTTCTGAACAGACGGATTTAGAGTACCGATTTATAGTATGGGTCAGAAACGCCACCAGTGTCATCATTCGGTAAATCACAACCGCAACACGAACAGATACAGGAGTAACTACTGCAACATAAACACCTTCAGCAACAGCGACAGTTACAATAAAAAAAAGCAGTAACAACTCGAACAACACATGAACAAGAATAACGACAACGACGTTATTTTACTGCACGGATGTTTCTGGACAAACCCTGTTTACTGTAAATATCCATTAAAGCTAAGGGCCAGATGGATCTATTTGATTGACTGCGAATCTACCATCACTCCTGCTTTATAAACGTCTTCATTGGTTCGGCCCCATACACATATGACGAAATCTGTTGTGAAGACCAAAAGCCTAATTCCCAATTTAGCTCGATTGTGCGATGAGGAGGGAACGACATCAGTCGAGCGGCAGTTTTCACGGAGAGAACACGTTAGACAAGGCGACGGTTTGTTGCTATTTGGCTGCGCCACGGTGTTATTTAGATCACAGCAGTAGCAGCAGCTGTGGTGATTGAGCAGCCGGACGCAGCACCAACAGCAGCACCAACAGCAGAGCCAATAAACACACTAAGAACATAACCACCAGCAGAACCAACAACAACATCAACAGCAGCACCAAAAGCAAAACCAACAACACCAGCAATAGCGGCATTAACAGCAGCAGCAGCAGCAGGAGCAGCAGCAGCAGCAACAGCAGCAGCAGCATAAACACAAGTAGCAGCACCAACAACAACATCAATAGCAGCACCAAAAGCAGCACCATCAGCGGCACCAACATCAGCATCAACAGCAGCTACGACACCAACGGTCGTGCACGCAGCAGTCACATGTTGAAGAACAGAAGCAGTGGAAGCAACTATTCCACCAACAGCAACGGCAGTCACAACGGCAACAGCACCACCGACGTCAACCAACCAAGCAACAAGGCCACTCAACATTAATTACAGTGAACTGCAACAGAATAGCAGCCAATCCTGCAATGTAACAAGCATATAGACGATATTCAATTGGGTAAATCCAGATGTTTACTCTAAGTAATTATTGTGATACAGAAGGAATTATGTTTTGTATGACACTGTCAAACAATACGTGAGTTGGAGTTACTGAAAATGATTACGGGCATGTGCAGAGCTATTGTGTTCGAACAATACTTTGTATTAACACCTCTGTGCTAATTGTAGTATATTTCTACGGAAGCCACATAAAACCTTCTGACACCAATTGTATCTCGTAATTGAGACATAGTACGAGCAACATACATTTAGATGACATTCAGCCTTCCGTGATATATGTATGCAATTATGTGGCCATTGGGGCATGTCATTATAAAAAAAAACAATCGAATCATGTTACTGGTGTGGACGACTGTTGCCGGGTGCACAGCATGTTTGTACTCATTACCCAGGCGGTCAGCAAGATATCATATAAAATACAAGAGATGTGGTGCCGTTTCTGTCTCACACATGAAGTTGCTCCGTCTTCATCTTCAGCCTATGCTAAAGTACCCTTTCAGCGTCTTTTATAGGTGGATGCATAATTGATTTGGTAACGAGATGTATGGTGAGTATTTGCGAAGTGTCTATTTTATCTCTGCAGGCGTCTTTGGAAATCGAGCGCATGGCCAAGTTTGATCTGTCTTGCAACTTGACGACGCTCTTAAATAAAGTGTCTACACCATAAGCCGTACAACGATTAGCAGTTCGTGGAAACACGAATACCCCCTTTTCGGCTATACAAATTCACCATCCATGACGTCACCATTTTAATAAAAAGTCTTTTATTCGATAATATCTTACGAATAAGATAATATTCCAGTCCACCAAATGACCTGCTGCTTGGTAATATGTCCTGATAGTCGTCGATACTGGGCTGCCGTACACCTTGTTCTTGTAACATGAAGATGTGATAAATATTAACATAAAGTTTTAAATATATATAAATTATATTATATATATATATATATATATATATATATATATATATATATATATATATATATATATATATATATATATATATATATATATATATATATATATATATATATTATAGTGGCTGCCTATGTAGTAGCATCCTACATAACTCTTTTTCTTATAATCGTTCAAATAAGCCATCCATGTAACATTATGGAGAAAAGAATAAGAAACTGGATTTCCCCCTGTTTTGCTCTGCTATATGCAGTAACCTGGTATGACATACCAGAGCTATATATATATATATATATATATATATATATATATATATATATATATATAT
>OZ024864.1:15456897-15501897 GCA_964017155.1 Oasisia sp. SBJ-2009 | reverse complement strand
AACTAATCTAAACTAAACTAAACTAAACTAAACTAAACTAAACTAAACTAAACTAATCTAAACTAAACTAAACTAAACTAAACTAAACTAAACTAAACTAAACTAAACTAAACAAAACTAAACAAAACTAAACAAAACTAAAGTAAAGAAAACAAAAGTAAACAAAAGAAAACAAAAGAAAACAAAAGAAAACAAAATAAAACCAAAGAAAACAAATGAAAACAACTGAAAACAAAAGAAACAAAAGAAACAAAACAAGCAAAGCACATGAAAACAAAACAAAATAAAACAAAACAGAACGTTTACAGACACGTTAGGTTTACAAAACAAAACAGTAAGTTTACAGACACATTATGTTTATAAAAGAAAACAAAACAGTAAGTTAACAGACACATTATGTTTATAAAAGAAAACAAAACAGTAAGTTTATAAACACGTTATGTTTACAAAACAAAACAAAACAAAACAAAAAGTTTACAGACACGTTACGTTTACAAAACGAAGCAACAAGTTTACAAACACGTTTTGTTTACAAACAAACAAAACAAAACTAATGAAAATGAAAACAAAACAAACAATTTGAAACAAAAACAAACAAACACAAACACGGCGAGTTTACAGACACCGTAAGCTTACAAAACAAAACAAAACAAAATTACAAAACACAAGTTTACAGACAAAGCAAGTTTACAGACACGACAAGTAAGTTTACAGACACGACAAATTTACAGACACGGCGAGATTATAGACACGACAATCAGTTGGGGTTAAATGATCAAACGTTGCTACACAGCAATTTTTAGAAATTTTCGATCAGTTAACCCCAACATTTTTTCCATGTCAAACCCTAGTGAACCTAAATAAATGCTGTGTCTAACTCTAGATAGTAGTTGTTTTGTCCGCTAGATGGCGCTGGCGACTAGTATAGTGTTGGGGTTGTCCGCTATATGGCGCTAGCTGTTAAAGTAGAGATGTCGCAACACAAGTTTTTACTGTGTCTAACCATAGTTAGTGGTTGATTTGTCCGCTAGATGGCGCTGTCTAATATAGTTTTAGGATTACCCGCCAGTTGGGGGTTAGGGTGTAGAGTAGTGAGATCGCAACCGAAAAGCTATCGCGGTGAAGAAAAGTTGTGAAATTATATAAAGTTGGAACACCGAACGCGAACACACGCGACCACTTGCGGACACGTGCGAACACATGCGAACACTTACGGACACATGCGAACATTTACGAACACATACGACAACTTGTCGTGTCTGTAATTTTGCAGTGTCTCTGAAATTGCCGTGTCTATAAACTCGCTGTGTCTGTATACTTGTCGTGTCTGTAAACTTACTTGTCGTGTCTATAAACTTGTTGTGTTTGTAAATGTTCTTTCGTTTTGTTTTGTAAACATAACGTGTCAGTAAACTTACTGTTTTGCTTTGTTTTGTAAATTTGCCGTGTCTGTAAACTTGTCGTATCTGTAAACTTACCTGTCGTGTTTGTAAACTTGGAGTGTCTGTAAACTTGTTTTGTTTGTAAGTTATGTTTCGTTTTCTTTCTTTTGGAAACATAACGTGTCTGTAAATTTACTGTTTAGTTTTGTTTTGGTTTGCATTGTTTTGTGAACGTAACGTGTCTGTAAACTTACTGTTTTGTTTTGGTTTGCGTTTTTTGTGTTTTGTTTTGTAAATTTACGATGTCTGTCAACTTGTCGTGTCTGTCAATTTGCAATGTCTCTGAAATGGTCGTGTCTGTAAACTCGCCCTATTTGTTTTGTCTGTTTATTTTCATTTGTTTTGTTTTCATGTTTTATTTTGTTTGTTTTTGTTTTGATTTGTTTTGTTTTGTTTGTTTTGTTTTGTTTTGTTTTGTTTTGTTTTGTTTTGTTTTGTTTTGTTTTGTTTTGTTTTGTTTTGTTTGTTTTGTTTTGTTTTGTTTGTTTTGTTTTCATTCGTTTTCTCTTTTTTTGTTTTCTTTGGTTTCATTTGTTTTGTTTTCATTTGTTTTGTTTTGTGTCTATAAACTTGTTGTGTTTTGTAAGTTTTGTTTTGCTTTGTTTTGTATACTTACGGTGTCTGTCAACTCGCAGTGTCTCTGAAATAGTCGTGTTTGTAAACTCGCTGTGTTTGTGTTTTTTGTTTGCTTTCATTTGTTTTGCTTGTTTTGTGTTTCTTTTGTCTACGATTTCATTAGTTTTGTTTTGTTTGATTTGTAAACATAACGTGTTTGTAAACTTTCTGTTTTGTATTGTTTTGTAAACATAACATGTCTGTAAAGTATTTGTTTTGATTTGTTTTGTAAACATAACGTGTTTGTAAACTTTCTGTTTTGTTTAGTAAATATAACGTGTTTATAAACGTATTGTTTTGTTTTGTTTTCTTTTGTAAACATAACGTGTCTGTACACTTTCTCTTTTGTATTGTTTTCATTTGTTTTGTATTTCTTTTGTTTTCATTTGTTTTGTTTTGTTTGTTTTGTTTTGTAAACATAATGTCTCTATACTTTCTGTTTTCTTTTGTAAACATAACGTGTTTATTAACTTACTGTTTTGTTTTCTTTTGTAAACATAACGTGTCAGTACACTTACTGTTTTGTTTTGTGTTTTATACATAACGTGACTATAAACTTTCTCTTTTGTTTCATTTTGTTTTGTTTTAATTTGTTTTGCTTGTTTTGTGTTTCTTTTGTTTTGTAAACGTTACGTGTCTGTAAACTTTCTGTTGTGTTTTGTTTTGTTTTGTAAACATAACGTGTACGTAAACTTTTTGTTTTGTTTTATTTTTAAACACAACTTGTTTATAAACGTACTGTTTTGTTTTCTTGTGTAAACTTACTGCTTTGTTTTATTTTGTAAACATAACGTGTCTGTAAACTTACTGTTTTGTTTTGTTTTGTAAACATAACGTGTTTGAACATTTTCTGTTGTGTTTTGTATACATAACGCGTTTGCAAATTTTGTGTTTTTTTAAATTTAGTGTCTGTAAACTTTTTGTTTTGTTTTGTTTTTGTTTTGTAAACATAACGTTTCTGTAAACTTACGGTGTCTGTCAAATTGCATACGGACACTTACGGACACATGAGAACACACGCGAACACTTACTGGCACACGCGAATACACACGGGCACACATGCGAACACTTACGAACACATGCGAACACACGCGAACGCTTACGTTCATGTACGAACACATACGAACAAACGCGAACACGTGTTTTGTTTATTTGTTTTGTTTTCATTTGTTTTGTTTTGGTTGTTTTGTTTTCAATTGTTTTCATTTGTTTTCATTTGTTTTCATTTGGTTTCATTTATTTTCATTTGTTTTCATTTGTTTTCATTTGTTTTCATTTATTTTCATTTTCTTTCATTTGTTTTCATTTGTTTTCATTTGGTTTACATTTTTGGGTTATTTTGTTTTCATATGTTTGTTTTGTTTTGTTTTGTTTTGTTTTGTTTTGTTTTGTTTTGTTTTGTTTTGTTTTGTTTTGTTTTGTTTTGTTTTGTTTTGTTTTGTTTTGTTTTGTTTTGTTTTGTTTTGTTTTGTTTTGTTTTGTTTTGTTTTGTTTTGTTTTGTTTTGTTTTGTTTTGTTTTGTTTTGTTTTGTTTTGTTTTGTTTTGTTTTGTTTTGTTTTGTTTTGTTTGGTTTGGTTTGGTTTGGTTTGGTTTGGTTTGGTTTGGTTTGGTTTGGTTTGGTTTGGTTTGGTTTGGTTTGGTTTGGTTTGGTTTGGTTTGGTTTGGTTTGGTTTGGTTTGGTTTGGTTTGGTTTGGTTTGGTTTGGTTTGGTTTGGTTTGGTTTGGTTTGGTTTGGTTTGGTTTGGTTTAGTTTAGTTTAGTTTAGTTTAGTTTAGTTTAGTTTAGTTTAGTTTAGTTTAGTTTAGTTTAGTTTAGTTTTTGTTTTTTTTGTTTGTTTTGTTTTGTTTTGTTTTGTTTTGTTTTGTTTTGTTTTGTTTTGTTTTGTTTTGTTTTGTTTTGTTTTGTTTTGTTTTGTTTTGTTTTGTTTTGTTTTGTTTTGTTTTGTTTTGTTTTGTTTTGTTTTGTTTTGTTTTGTTTTGTTTTGTTTTGTTTTGTTTTGTTTTGTTTTGTTTTGTTTTGTTTTGTTTTGTTTTGTTTTGTTTTGTTTTGTTTTGTTTTGTTTTGTTTTGTTTTGTTTTGTTTTGTTTTGTTTTGTTTTGTTTTGTTTTGTTTTGTTTTGTTTTGTTTTGTTTTGTTTTGTTTTGTTTTGTTTTGTTTTGTTTTGTTTTGTTTTGTTTTGTTTTGTTTTGTTTTGTTTTGTTTTGTTTTGTTTTGTTTTGTTTTGTTTTGTTTTGTTTTGTTTTGTTTTGTTTTGTTTTGTTTTGTTTTGTTTTGTTTTGTTTTGTGTTGTAATCATACCGTGTCTGTAAATTTACGGTTTCTGTCAAGTTGCTTACGGACACTTACGGACACATGCGAACATACGCGAACACTTACTGACACACGCGAATACACGCGGACACACATGCGAACATTTACGGACACACGCGAACACTTACGGGCACACGAGTATACACGCGGACACACGCGGACAAACACGAACATACGCGGGCACACGTGGACACACGCGGACACACGTGGACACACGCGGGCACACTGGACACACGCGGACACGACATGCCCACGCATGCGTACGCACGACATATGTAAGTTCCCAACGTGGAGAACGTGACCTGTGTTACTTATGTACTGGACAAGGTAGCGACGCGTGAACTACAATTTTGCATTGGTGGAAGTGGTATGTGACCTACATGCTGTACAACACTCATACGCACGCACAACATATCTAAGTTCCCTACGTGGAGAACATGACCTGTGTGACCTACATACTGGACATGGTATGGACGCGTGAGCTAAAATTTTGTATCGGAGGGAGTGCTATGCGACTTACATACTGGACAACACGCATGCGCACACACCACATATGTACGTTCGATACGTGGAGAACGTGAAGTGTGTGACCTATATACTGGATATGGTCGCCGCTCTCGCCACGATCGCCTCTTGGCCTCTTGACTATTTTAAAAAGTAGTTTAAAATTAAGACTCACGTATTTATGGGGTATTAGCTGAAGCCAAATCCGTCAGATGGCTCCATTTGTTCTTTGTCCTAGTTTGCAGTTCGCTACATATCCACCAGGGGGCGTTGCATGACCCCTAGCCCAATTTGACATACTTTTTAAAATAAGGCGCACGAATTTGAACAGTACAAGTTCGTGACCTGTCCGCAAGGGGCGCCACCAGTTCATCAATTATCCGCCAGGGGCGCCACTTGACCTTTGACCTTGATATTTGACCGTCCACCGGTAGAATTCCACCGCGCCGCGCCAGGTGCGGGTTGATAAGCCCGTGCGTTACTACTGATGCTCCTTAAATTTTGCTTAATCATATCGCTAGTCTCGATTAACCAGACTCATTGAGGTGGCAGCGCTTTTCAGCCCCTCAACTCTTCTCGGTGTAGTTACATAGCCGACTGAGAGTAGTACTATTATATCGCATGCATCGTGATACTAGATAAGTGCTTGCATATCGTTTTGTGAGCGATGTCCAGCGACACATCGATGCATGGACTATTACCATAACGCGGACGTCACGACTGTTGCAGCGTTCTTCGCGGTGAGAGAAGCCGGAATCTGCGCTCACCCGCTCCACTGCTGGCACCGTCACGTGCGGGAAACCATTCGGAGGCAACCACGAGGACATCAATTTATTCCAGAACTATTTTGCGTTTTGCTGTAAATCTGTACATTGATTTTTATATTATTTACGCATGCGCAGGAACCTCATGCAGAGAGTGTTTAAAACTCCATTATCAGTTCGATTGTTTTTGCTCCTCGCGTTTCAGACTAATTTCACGAAAAAGCAAACCTACCAAGTATCCCCTGTGACCTACTGGTTCGGTTTTCCACATGTTTTAATTCGTTTTTGTTAAAACGTAAAATTTATTTTATAGGAGGCTCCTAATATATAGTCTTTTTCATATTGAAGATTTCTACCGTACTGGTTTTATGTGATAGACTATCTTCGCCTTAATCACGTGATAGTGCGTGATTACGTGATGTCGCGAGATCGGCCTTGAACGCCATCCAGGCATCCCTGTATTTACGTTGGTTGTACACGCGTGTTTCGTGTCCGACTTGGTTCTGCATTTTAACTCGTTTTTATATGAAATGTCAATGCGTGGTCGCCCACGGAAATATGTCACCGACTCGGCAAAGAAAAGGGCACAAGCAGAACAGAAACGAAATCGACCGCCCGCAAGAGTGTACATAGGAGAAAAGGCGATGAGTTTATGGATTCAGACAAAAGAAACGACCGGCATCAAAACTGATGCAGCGTTCGCCATGTGCCTTATTGACAGGTTAGTACTCTGTTATTATTCGGCTTCAACCATTTTCACATTGTTTTAATATTGCGTGTGCCAGCTGACAAAAATATTTGTTTTGCTATTAAATTAGTGGACGGTATTACCTTTTCCATTCCCTAGGGCTAGGCTACTAGGGCAGGCCCATGGGCATGGCCATGCCTGAGGCTGAAAACGTGAATTACCGCCTGAAGTACAGACGGCGAGTTATAGACTTTATGTCCCAATTCGCTTATGTCCCAAATATTGTGGACGATATGTCCCAAAATCAAGTGGTTAAAGGTTGACAATCATTTCGTTTTGCCCATCGCCAATCCTTTTCTTTTATATCCTGATGTGTAATGTTTCAATAGTTTAACTAGTATGCGCAATCAGTTTAATTTTAAAATGCGTACTTATCTTTTTTTATTCGGCAAAATAGAATCGTCGTTACACCGGGTATAACTGACGAAACCATTAGCCGGTGTAGACGTCCTGCCCTTTTTGGGTCACGTGTTTTATACGAGATCGGCATCCTATGGCACAATAACAAACCGCATGTGCTTTTGCGTGTCGTGACGAACGTTCCGAAGTGTTTCTTCTGTGAAGGTATGTATTAAGTGTTTTATTGCAGTTAGCAACCAGGGCGAGTAGTCGTGGGCTAATTCAACAAGAACTGCAACTTGTGAACTTCATTATATATTTATAGGCCTACTCGACGTGGATTCTCTAACTTGTTAGATTATTTTTAAAGTTTGACAGTCGGCATCGGCATCGCTTAGTCTCAGCCAGATACACTCATACAGCCTTTATTTATAAGTTTATATGTATTGTATTTGATAACGCAGGATCTTGTTCATAAGCTGTGTAATTGCAAAAGTACATATCTAGAGAGTGTAGATGACGTTAGGGACGAAATGATATCTCATTGGCTTCGGAACGTTGGCAGTAGCTAGGCTCCGGGTGATGGTCACCGTGGGGAGCATCCGTTATCTCGTGCAACAGAACGTCAAACGAAGAATTATGTTGGTTATCACAATTATTTAAACAGTGTTTTGTGACTCACATTTTACTTTGATTGCTGGATGTTGCTGATTTGCATTATATTTTATATAATAATAATATTATAATTATATAATAATAAAAAAATGTATGACAACCATGATGGTGATGAATTTATTCAATATACAAAAAGGTAAACATTAATATAAAAAGCTTGTATAGCTACTAGCCAGTGTACACCATATGCAAGTATTACACATAACATTCTTGCACTTGTTTCCATTGTGGTCAGTGATGCCTGGCTGTAGTCTATGTAATACCTGATACCTTTCAACTCACATATGCCAGCTGTTCTAATCTTTATCTTTTCATCACAGCAATATATGAATGCATAATACAACTCAAATTATGATATATTAGTATGGGCCACACTACAATGCAAGTGAGACGAGGCAGAGGAGGGACTAAGATTAATGCAATCACTTGTGTCGGGCAAATGCATGGAGGATACGTAGTTTGCAAGAGGCCAACGTCTGATCACTCCAAGTGAATTAAACATTTTAACAATCAACAATGTATACATTTTATAAATATTTTAATATGCCCATTTCAATACACATTTGCTTTCATTAGCATTTTCATAATATCTCGGATATGGAAAACTAGGATAACCTTTGCAGTTGTGTAATGCATGTTATACTAAGTGTGTCCAGTCCAGTGTCCACACAGACTTCGGTCAACACCTTTAAAAAACTATTCAGCATACAACAATAACTCAGAAATAAATTTATAAAATCAATTATTATTCATTCTGAAGAAGGTAGACATGTTTGAATATTCAGTGAAGGAAATATACTGTTGGCATCACAACAACACCTTATTTTGTCACTTCCAACATTTACTTTGACATCCAGCTAAACCATAAAATGTCAAATATAACATGCAGTAGTTATTACATGACATACCCTGACACAAAATTGTATATTGAAAATAAACCAGAAAATATGAATGCGCTATGCTTGGGAGTAAATATAATTCTATAATAATATATAAGATGTAGGGCATCCCTACATTTAAAAATAGCATGGTAATTTTACTTTCATGTAATGACAATACAGACCTAATAAATTACAACCCTGCTTAGATATCAACCTGTACATGCTGCTGTAGCCAAATATTTCTTGCTGCCTTTTTTGTGGAATGCTTTAGGTCATACATAAAATATTATGTTATACAGCTGTAGATTTATTGATTATGGCAAAGAACACTCCATAATGACAACTCTAATACCATGATGCCAGTTTTTGTTTACTGAGTTTGAATATTATGCTTTTCTTTTCAGGTCAACACTCACCAGGAAACTGAACACCACCACTAGGTCAACAAGTTAATAAGCTATATACCATCCAAGATCCCGGACAAGATTCCACAACCATGGGCTGTGCAAGACGCAGATCAAATGTCATGTGAATATCAACCGAGTGATCTCAGTCGTGTGTTGCATCCATAACAGACTCCCCTGTACTGATGGTGTGTGCACTGACTTCCAGGCCAGTCAGCTACCCAAACTGAACAGAGACCCATATAGAATGCAGGTTGCTTGACATGCGAATATGGTGATATCTGACTAGCTTTGCAGTTTGTGGTAGAACAGTGGGTACCATGGTCTGGCAAATATGGCATGAGCCTTCGGTCAACCTCTCTCAACACTATAAGATAGGTTCGGCATTCTTTGGTGAACTTCATCGGCTTGGATATCGATGGCATTACTGTGTTACTTAGTTCACTCTCTTTAATGGTACTGCATGCCAGGTACCTGACATTTTCTGTGCATCCACATCTACCTGTGCAAGAAACAAAGTGACAATTAACATGGCTGTGACATTTATGATATCATATGTGATGATACATTTAGCAAAAGTCAATTATAGAATTGTTTGGTATTTGGTATTCATATCGTAAACTCTACATGCCAGATATGTTACACTTTACTAAGATCTGTTAAATCAAACAACATATCTACTAATGTAGGAAGCATTCAGCCACACTTATGTTATTATGCAAAGACTAACTATATAAAGTAATAATATCTACCACTATCTGTAGCCGGTACTCTTCATACAGGTGAGTAAACACATACCCGGGGTAGTGATTGCACATGTAACTCTCAGCCACATGGCGAGGACCATGACTAGTGTAATCATCATAATTATAGTTAACTTAGTGTACTTTATTTGTTATTATTGTTATTTAATATGTACACATTACATGTATATAGTATGTATATGTACTTTGTATCTAGAAAGTCAAATCTTTCTAAGACAATTACTTCAGGAGTTAACCAATTAAACTTTGTCACATTGTAAATATTTTGGACAAGTCATTTATAAAATCTTGTCAGATGAGTCTGCCATTCAAGCCAAAGTGAAACTTGTATGCAAACTTGTCAAGAGAAATATGTTTAATAAAACATCAATTTATGTTCTACTGCTGTAAAAAAATAAGATATTTACAGCATGTTTCAGTAATATCCATAATGCATGCATTATGAGTAAACTTTACAATTTTAGGTAAATTGCCAGGATTTTGTAATGTCATTTCGGGTAAAGGCATCATTTTAAAGCCTAATAAATGGGATTAATGTTTTTTAACTAACCAGTATTTGACATACTATGTATTGTGCTGGATATTTTTGTGAATGAATGAATCGTTATAAAAGTAACTGTTTGTTTATATATATATATATATCTATATATATATATATATATATATATATATATATATATATATATATATATATACCATACATGTTTTCAACCTTTTCCTAATTTTATATTTTACTGATTGTTTTTTTTTATCTGATGTGCATGTGATATTAAAAATAAATACATATATCATGTGCAGTGCTTGCCATTATGTTGTAGTCAATCTTGTCAAAAGTTTCAATAAAATGTTTTTACTTTATGTTGTCTTTACTTTAGCCCACATGTGATTCCAACAATATACAATCTATCCAGGACACCCATTACTGCAAAAACCTCATGCAGACAAATAAACTATCATACGCAGGAGCAGGTTCAGAAATTAATTCTAGGGGGCACAAAAACTTCCACTGGCAGATGAATAAAATTCATAATATATACCTAAGCTGACAATTTAGATGCATATTAACATATATAATGCTCTACTGGTTAAGCCGTTTAATTTTTTTAAACGTTACAACCGTGCATAGCTGTGTATGTGACAACAATTGTAATAATTGTTTTACCAGCAGAACTGATTAGTATAAAGAATTTGTGTTACTCAATGACAGAAGTACCGCATATTTGAAACTCGTTTTATTTTCAGGTCATAGGGAAGCCTGCACCCTTTGACTTTGCATAATCTATCCATCTACACAAATAGGCAAATAGACGACTGTGACAAATAATTATTACACATAATTTCATGGGGCTAATAATGAATAATTTTGAATATGTTGTAAGTTTGTAATTATGAATTAAATGTTTCTTCACCATAATCACCTAGTTGGCATATTTGTCTCTGGTTATTCATATGAGATGACCACAAACACAGCAAAATTGTGTGAATGCAGTGACATAGGTGGGCATTAATTAGTGCTTTCTGTAAAGATAGTTATGTATTCCACTCTACTCAGCCTGCCCAATCAGAATGCAGTTGATACCAATTATAGTGCATGATGTAATGGTATTTCAATGTATAATTTCCATAATATTAATTTCTATGTTTGTAACATAAATATGGCAACATATAATTAACCAATATACACCACACTTTCATCAATTTAAACATAATCAAAACAAACATAACATCTTTCTTGCCATTATACAAAATGAATAGTTTTTAAGAAACATCTTTAAAATGCAGTTACTTGTGTCATGATGATATTTTATGAATATCAAATACCAATGATTACCTCCATTCTGGCAAGCTCCAAAACGCATTCTTTGTACACAATGCAGAATGGTTTGCCAGTGACGTCTTCCGCTCTTGTCATCAGTGTCATGTCTTCATCGTCTGTACTCATCAGTCACAATTTCTTCAATGTCATTCACAAAAGTTCACATATAGTAACAGGCTGCAGAGTGGCAACGTCTTTGCGACATCTGAAATCAAACATAACCAAACCAGTGAGCATTACTGTAAACACATCAAAATGGACATTTAATCATCAACACTGGCCCAAGAGGTCCTCAGGTCCTTTGGACTATACAGCCCTGAATAGTTAATTTGTAATATTGAATGAAATATATTTTTGTTAATCTTAATCACTGCTGAGTTTTTCACCACAAAACACTGCAAATTGTGTTTGTTAACTTGCACAGGACCATAACATGTCATTAGTGGTTTTAGGCAAAATAATATTACAATAAACTGTTACTAAAATCAGTTAATTTTAATGCCATGAAGACTAAGTGAGCTGAAAACCTGCTTAGTGTTCCTCACAATTGCACTGCAGGCATACTACTGAAAATTCATCATGACGAAATGTACCAGTCTGTGAGACTAACAGTTTTTCTTTAATATTGGTCATAAACAAAGGTTGCTAGTATTAGCGCAGTGGTTCAGGGGTAGAGCATCAGACTCTAAAATAAGAGGACCCGGGTTCAAATTTTGTGCTGCCATGTGAAACCTTGGGCAAGGTTTTTTTCACACTACATTGCTCCATTTCACCCAGCTGTATGAATGAGTACCTGGCTATAAACAGTGATGACTATTTGCGTACAAGCAGTCTTCGCAAAATTGCTACATGGCTGAATGCTTCCCAGAGAAGCCGAGATGGTCTTCGATTGAACTACCAGGGAGTAAAGTGTAAAAAGCGCTTTGAGCAATCCTTACCTTTACCTTTAAATCATGACAAAAGTTACAATTTTGTGTCATAGTATATCACGAGCAATTTATTTTAAAAATTGTGGCACCCAGGCGTATGCCATTTTTGTTGTGAAGGAAGCTCGGAAGGATATTGAGACTTATTTTACTAGTTATTTGAATTATAGGAATGAGCTTACACATAGAAAAGGTTTTGTGACAATACAAGCTACGCCTCATCGAAATGTTTGGGTCGGAAGTTGGTCATATTTTAAGAAATATAATAACATACCATCTTTGCATATACATGTATAGATTCATAATTAAGGCAACCAGACCTGCCATATTCCTCCGATTTGCACATTTATATACCAAATATGTACAATTTATCAATTTATGTCTAAGGTATGTGTATTCTGCTCACAATCAGGGCCTGAAAACCCTATCGCGAGTGATATTTTGAATAAATCTTAATCATGATTTGTATCACCTAGCTGTACATTAACCGTACACTGTATTTATATTCTAATTGTAGTTATGTAATCTCTATATTATATAGATCAACTCACCACAATTTCACTGACACAGGCTCAAGATTGCAGAATATATTGACTAGTGAATTAAATGTAAATAAAATTATTTATTTTTAACAACCTGTCAAATGTCAAAGTGCCATAACTTGAAACCTATTTAAGCTACAACGCTCAAATTTTGGATTCTTGCTAATCTTACCAAATGCAAAACGGGAAAGGCTCTCATCATACTGTATTAGTACTGATCTATTCAAAAATAATCTAAGACTAAGTCCAAGACGTCGATGACAGCAACCAATTTATGGAATTTTATTTGCGTTCACTCGGAATGACCCTAAATGGCCTAATACCGTCGACTAATTTAATAGCAAAACAATTTTGTCAGCTGGCACACGCAATATTAAAACAATGTGAAATGGTTGAAGCCGTACTAACCTGTCGTACATGTCATTTGATTCCACAACTTGCACAAGTCTATAACTTTTTCCAAATACACGTGTGCGCACGGCCGCTGTTTCTGTCTTTCTGCGGCTCTTTGTACACTTGCCTGTTTCCTTGCCGATTCGGTCGCAAACATACGCGGGCGTCCCATCGTTGAACAAAAAACAGCAAAAGAACGGGAATATTGCGACTCTATAAATTATAGTAAACAGTCTATCGAAGGACTGACAGCATGGACGGGTCAAAGGTCGATCTCACTGCTCGTTTTCGCTCACGCGAGATTTTCAAGCTACAGTCTTTTCCGGATGTCACGGTAACACAGATGTCCGGTTCGAGTTTCGGCTATGATAGCAAATACTCTTTTTCTGAGTTTTCTGTTTATTTAATAAAAACGAAGCCACACATTTGCACAAACGAGTTAGCATGTCACAGGGGATACTTCGTAGGTTTGCTTTTTCGTGAAATTAGTCTGAAACGCGAGGAGCAAAAACAATCGAACTGATTGTACATTTTTAAGTAACAGTTAAATATGCTATGGACTTGAAATGTTCTACAAAGAGTGTCAGTATTAGTGTAAATATATCAACCGATTTATGGAAAGGCTGAAGTGCAAAAATAACATAAAATTTAAAACTTTATAATAAATTTAGGACATATGTGACTTGGGACATAACGTCCATTGCTTTTCCATATTTCAATTCAAATACAATTATACCTTTCCAATACAAATACATTGCAGTTTTTTATTCAAATACGATTCAAGTACATTGGAGTTATAGATCTTATGTCCCAAGTCAATTATACACCGAAATATTGTATATATATATATATCCCCAAAACAATGGTAAGTAACAGTTAAAATATGTCGTGGACTTGGAAATGTTCTCCAGAGAGTGCCAGCATTAATGCTAATATATAAATAGATATATTTATGGAACATAAAGTTCATTCATACGCTCTGCACAATGTCATTTTTTTTATTCAAGTATGATTCAAATACATAGGCCGTGTTTACAGTATAGTGCTCATGTATCATAATGTGTGGAATTGTGTCTTTGGCTTGATTGGCTGCTGTAGATTAATTGGCAGGCAGGTTTTTTAGACTCATTATCTGTATCACTGTACCAACCAGTGAGTAGGTTTTCCCCTACACTGAAAGAAGCTTGGATTCCTATGTAGGCCACTGTTCTCAGTGAGCACTGCCTCCTGGGCCAGTTTAAGTCAGGCAATGCTTTATCTTTTGTTGGTAATTATATGTATTTGATTGTATTTGAAAATACAAACCACTTCTCAAATACAACTACCTGCCTTTTTGTTATTTTCAATGCAAATAAAAACAATCTATATTCAAATACGTATTTGAACCAGAGATGAAGTAATCATATTCGAGTATGAAGCAAAGTAATGTATTCATACTTGAGTACATTACCAAAGTAACCGAGCTCACGATTACATTTTTTTCATATGATCTGTTGCAAGCAAATATATATATACATATAAGCAGATAGAAATGGCAATATTACTAGTAATCAAATAAATGTAATAATAATTGAACTATTAATGTTCTATTACTGTTGAGCATTTCAGTTTTAAAAATAAGTATTCAGTCAAATTTCTTCTGACCATTCTGCATACTGTAGTACTGGTAGTAAAGTTATATTGCCACAGTCCCTGAGAAGCCCTGCAGTAGATAAGCATCCCCTAACATTATGCTTTGTAATCTTAGACTCCATGACACAGCCCCACCTGTACTGTTTGCTCTGTCAGTATAGTGTGAATGGGTAGACTGGTCATGGTGCCTACTTCCTACTTCCTAGGTTATCCAGAATCCTGACTGGGTCTGGGCAGTTAGCTGTTAAATCCCTGTCTATTGTCTGCAAGGGAAGTAAAGTGTAAAGCGCTTTTAATGGTCCTTAGGACTGGATACTGCGCTATGTAAGAACTTGCCCTTTTTTACTGTAACAAACAGCATACAAGTGTTATAATGAGTGTCAATGTGGTGGTGGTTCAACTATGTCAATGAAGTATCAAGAGAAACATATTAAAGTTACATAAATATCAGAATTTTGTAATTCATATACTGAGTATCGAACCAGCAGTTTTATAAAAAAAAGTATAATTAAAAAATTTCAAATGTCCCCTTTTAAATTTCAAATTCACATGATCAAATACAAATGATACAATAACAACATTTCAAATCATAGGGATCATATTAGCAATAATATCCAATTCAAATATGTCATATATCAGATGGGACAGACAGAATAGTTGGGGATTTAGACAGGTATACAGTTTACACTTAAACATACTGGACAGGGATTTAGCAGCTAACTGCCCAGTCATTCACACCATACTGACAGAGCAAACAGTACAGGTGGCATGGCATGGCTTCTAAAATTACAAAGCAAGATATGTTAAGGGGTGCTTATCTCCTGCAGTACTTCCCTGGGACTGTCACAACATAACTTGTACTTTGTACTAAGCAGGAGGAGATGTGGCTTCTCTGGGAAGAGAATGTATTAATTAGGTAAATGTGACTGAATATTTATTTAACTGAAATGATCAACAGTAACAGAAAATTAATACCTCAATTATTATTACATTTATTAGATTACTTCTAATATTGCCATTTTTATCTGTCTAATATGGTATCCAGACATTTTGGTAAAGGATACTTTGGTAATGGACGTTTTGGTAACAAAAGTTTCGGTAACAGACAATTTGGTAACAGGCACCTTGGTAACATGCATTTTGATAGAATAAATAAATATTCTTTAAAGGCATATTTCTTTTAAAAAAATTCAGGTTAATAAAAAAAACGTTTGTGTGTTCAGTAATTGTATAAATATATATTTGTTTTTATTTGGACGCATTCAGTTGTAATTATAATTTTTAATGATATTTTAGTCCTCTTGTCTACTAATTTAAATTATATTTTTAGAAGATAATATATATATATTTTGTTTTTAATTTTAAAGGACATTTTGTATATATTTATTTATTTATTAACTAGTTTACACCACAATTATTGTTAAATAGATAATCTATTATTTCATTTTTTTCTTTATTTATTTATTATATTAAATATGTTTTTCATTTTAAAGAACAAATTATGTACAATATGTATATCTTATATCTATATCTTATATTTATTTGCCATATTTCATTTTATTGTATATATATATATATATATATATATATATATATATATATATATATATATATATATATATATATATATATATATATATATAGGCACTATATGAGTCAACGACAGACTACATTCCAATTCATCATGTAATGCACATTGAATATGGCAATAAAGCTTTATTATTATTATTATTATATATAATATATATATACCTGGTATATATAATATGGTATGTAAAAAATTTAAATACATAACCAATATTTTATAATTACTGGCATAATAAAGGTGCTATTCAAGCAAGTTACCCTCTGTCTAGTATCATTGATGAGATGAGGGGGTTTTGTCCGGAAATGGATTGTCTAGAAGGAATTATGTATGGAGGGGGTTTTGTCCATTAATGATGTAACTATGGTGTATATTAGTTAATTATATGTTCCCAAATTTACATTACAAACACAGAAATTGATATTATGGAAATTATACATTGAAATACCCATTACAATATACACTATTGGTATCAACTGCATTCTGATCGGGCAAGCTGAGTGGAGTGGAATTTATAACCCTATCTTTACAAAAAGCACTAATTAATGCCCACCTATGTCACTGCATTCACACAATTTTCCTGTGTTTCTGGTCATGTCATATGAATAACTAGAGAAAAGTATGCCTACTAGGTGATTATGGTGAGAAACATATAATTCATAATTACAAACTTACAACATTGTCAAAATTATTCATCATTAGCCCATTCAAATTATGTGTTATCATTATTTCTCACAGTCATCTATTTGTGTAGATGGATAGATCATGCAAAGTCAAGGGGTGCAGGCTTCCCTATGACCTGAAAATGAAACGAGTTGGGAGTGCTGCAGTACTTCTATGGGTGAGTAACACTTATCTTTATACTAATCAGTTCCGCTGGTAAAATATTATTACAGTTGTTGTCACATACACAGTATGTACACTCATGTAATGTAAACAAATTAAACAGCTTAACCAGTGAAGCATTATATATGTTAATATGCATAGTTATAAATTGTCAGGTTAGGTATATATTATGAAAAAATCTGCATGATGAAAACTAGTAATTCAACCTGCCTGATCAACAAAACCCTTATATTGTTCGTAATGTTAAGAATTATATGTTATGTAGGTAACATTTGTTGGTGTTTTTTTATATTCGCATATGACATGTAGAAGTGCTTTCAGACCTGCCCAAAGCTACACACCGGCCGAAGATGGACGTCGCAGCCCAAAATACGCAAGCGTGGCGTATACGCAGGAGACTTCATGCTGGCTACCAACATTGTGTTGTCTGGCAACAACTATGCTAAAGTGGCATTGTTGTTCCGGTTCATGTGTCTGGGAATGATCAGTGCTGCCCAGTTTGACCGGGTACAGTCACTGTACATAGTCCCGGCAGTGATGGAGTACTGGAGTAAGCTACACGCCAGTACCATCCAGCAACTACAGGGGAAAGAACTGATCCTCGCAGGTAACTGGTGCCTATATATATATATATATATATATATATATATATATATATATATACATACATACATACATACATACATACATACATACATACAACACACATACATACATACATACATACATACATACATACACACACACACACACACACACACACACACACACACACACACACACACACACACACACACACACACATACATACATACATACATACATATATACTGTATAGTATTACAATTCTTTTCTGATACTTCTGTCTGTGGTGTATAAAATCATACATAGTATATGTAAAACAACTACCACAGGTATTTTCCTTACATTACTAGTACACAATTGTTTATGTCACTTGCAAAGTATTGCTATCACTACATATTTATCACATTTATTTATTAGAAATCCCTTGATTTTGCACTATATGGTTACATACATCACTTTATGTGGAGTGCAGCAGCTCAGCTCAATGGCTACAGCTTTGGACTCTCAGTCAAGAGGGTATGGATTTGAACTATGGCCAATTCCATTCACTCTCAGTTAACTTGGCTGTATGAATGAGTACCTGGTTACAGACTGCGGAGAATGTTAGTAGTAGTGTATGAATAGACTGCTGATTAATTGCAGGGTAGCTGAGTGCATCACTGAGAAGTCAAGTTGGTGCTCAAAACAATAGTAAAGTGTAATGTGCCTTGAACTATTGAAGAACTTACTGTTACTTTATTGTTTAGGGGACGGCCGCAAAGACAGCCCAGGTCACAGTGCACAGTACTGCTCGTACACGTTGATGGACTCACTCGGGCAGCATCGTGTCAACTGTAGTTGTTGATAAAAGGGAGGTCAACCTCAAGTCCCCAAACATGAAGAAGCTTGGCCTCCAAAGGAGCCTGACACTGCTGGCAGGAACAGTGAATGTGACAGAGCTCGTCACAGATGCCCACACACAGATCGCTGCCTTCCTACGTAAGATATGTCATGTGTTAAGAGTGAAAAGAGAAAATTATTACTTCACATTTTCATGGTCAATGTGTTGTATCCACCCATGAGTTTCAGTTTCGTATTATTTTTCTTCTAAATTCATCTTCATGCACGCTTAGCATTGTGCACTGCATAACTCATATGTTAGCCACAAAAGGGGCTGTGTAGAGTTTATACACCTGACATGAAAGTGTCGTGAAGATTTGCTTTTTATTGAATGAGGAGCACACTATGAAGTGGGTAGTTTTAATTTTACATAGTGTCATAATTATACGGATGTGCATGTTTATGTGTGTCCTGCAGGTGAACGCCTGTGGTAGGTGTAAATAAAATGTTAACTTATAGTTCGGCCACTATTTGAATGTAGTGCCAATGGTACTGTTATTTAAGGCTGTAAATATATTTATGATTGTGTTAAAACTGTATTTTAGGAGACGAATACCCACATATCCTGCATCAATAGGATATATGGCATGCAGCGAAGAACTTGGGAAAGAAGCTGTCAGAGGTATATTAATTCTGCAGTCATGCATGTTTGAGGTATAATCATGTTACAGAAGTGGCAGTTCAATTTAAAAAGAATTTTTCTATAAATGGTTAAACATTTTAAATATTGAATACTAATTAAAAATTAAAAATTGATGACTGCTGTAAAATTTATTTATTAAGTGCTGTAAAAAAAGCAGACAGACCACATTTGTTCCCATGGTTCTACCTTCCATATTACACCATGCATTATGAACTTCAATATTTATTTATTATTTACTGCCCTGGTGGGAAATGCCATACCACAAATATATAAATAATACATTTTGACATGTTTGTGAGTATATTAGTGTATGTAATATAAATATGTGTATGTGGATATTAATTCTTTTATGTACATTGCCATTCCATAAAACACCAAAATGTCATAACTTTTGTGTCAGGTGTCAAGTATCCGTGACAACAAATCTCTTTGGGGCCATGGTGCAAAGATGTGGTCACACACTTCTGGCACTGTGCCGAGATTGCCGAAGGCTCAGAGGAGCGGTTCAAGGTAATTATTACAAACAACCTGCATTGTTTCATTTGTCACAAAAACCTGTGTTAAGCACCCAAATGTTACCCTATTCTTTGTAGTCACAAATTGGAAATTGGCCTACTGAAAAAGGAACTAACTGAATGAGTAGCAATTAATATATTATTATTACAGATCCAAGGAAATGAATGAACAATGTGGAACAGGAATATTGATGTCCAGTCATCACCCAAACTAAGTCACATGTCTAAAAAGTAACGTTAATTTAAAACGTCAATGTATATAGTACAGTATAATTGATTTGTTGTTATTATGATAATTTTTTGTTATGTTAACCCAAAGAATAACTTGGTTATTCTAATATATTTGATTATTATAGTGACAGTGTAATGTGAAAACATTTTTGCAATGTAGTGACAGACACTGCTCGGTTGTAGGCGGAGTGGCGAGGCATCATTCACCACACGGTGAACAAGCACGAGTGGCAACTTGGTGGTGGTGTCTCGGCTGGCAAGTGTGCGCATGAGCCACTGCAGCCAGACCATGGCAAGACCTGGCTGGTGCAGAGCTCCCAGGCTCACAAAGCCTTGATTGAGGTGGTGCTCAATGTCAGATTTCTTAAGAATGTGCATCACTACGTCAAATTTAGGTTCGTAATTCAACATAACTTTGGACTTTGTAAGATTACTACACCACAGTACTGCTTATAAATGTGTATCCAGTACAAGTACCAAAATATATTTACTGCTTATACAACATATTTGTACATGAAACTATTGTTTATTCGTCTTTTTTATACAGAAAACTAGACTATTGATTCCACGAAATGCTGGCTTGCTTTCATTGTGCATAGCGTTTAGATAATAGTTGTTTGACTGGTTTATGTGGTCTTTGATCATGGTTGGCAGGTGGTCAGGTATTTGTTGTTGTTGAACAATCTGCACTGACTATAATACATGTCATGATTTCAGGCATACCGGTGAACTGGAGGTGTTCCACCACCACATGCTGATGTAGCAGCGAAGCTGTTTTTATTCAGGTAATTTTTTTTATTGTACACATCATCACTGGTCTGTCATAAGACCAGTTATCAGAATCATACTTAACAGCAGTGGACAAACATTACATTATTCTGTGTAGTACTCATGTCATAATTACATTTCACATTTATAAAATGTGCAGAAGAAATAGAGTTTATTTGCAATAATTCAATACTAATTTATTACAATTATGCTGTGAATCAAGTGACTAGATTGGTAAAAATGGCAAGTACAATAATTGTATAGTGTAACATGAAATAGTTGAAATATTTTTGGTAATAAATGTAAACCGATTAAACTAACAATGTTTACTTGGACAAGCTATAAAAAATGTCAAAAATATATATATTGCATGATGTCTTTATAACAATACCACTATTGTGACATAACATCCAAATTGCAGGATTAGCATGCCATCCATGTATTGGCTGCATAAAATAAACGAATATGACTAGGCCATTAAGACAGGTAAACAAGATCCACACGTACAGTTACTTACTATACAGTGTTGTTTACAATACAGTACAACCCGTTGTACAAACAAAATAAAAAAGTACATGTGCTGTAAAACATAAATTAGTCAAAAATAATAATGTAGAAATATTAATCAAAATGAACATAAAAAGTGTAAAACATAATGTAAAAAACATTGTTAAGATATTAAATTGTTACAAAATCTGGACAGTCATCCCGCCAATACAATTGCTGTTTCACATGCATATTCTGTACCACACAGTTACCCCGTCTATGTCGCACGGACCCAGTTGGCTGCCATAGACTACCAAAAACACAAAGACCGCCCCTACCTCCTTAATGCAGCAGGAGAAATGATGTGAGTATTTTCATGGTTACATATATGAATTAGTAATTTAGCAACAGTACTTAATTTTTTGAGACTGGCAAAAAACATACACATTACAATAAAGATGTGACGCATATACATTAAAGAAGAATATTGAGAGGACCATGATATGAAATGTAAATTAGTTGAGACACTGTATTCAAAGCACAATTCAAACCCCGAAACAATTGCAACTTAGAGGGCCATGGTCGACAATTTCTTCAATACATGGCAGCATGACAGAGCACATAGTATATATATGTAAGCCATGTATGACTTACTTATAGAGAACATGTCATCACAGTTGTAAAACAAATAAGTAGTCATGAAGATAGTAACTGTCTCCTGAATTTTAGGCACAAACGGATGTACAGCAAGAAATCAGGTAACTGGTATGCTGTTCCACTGAAAGCTCCGAAGAAATACAAGTACATCGTTGAGATGCAGACTGATGTAGTGTATCGCAGAATGGCTGAAACAGAATCTGTGACTAGACGTCGCGAGTTGACGCCAGAAGATCTCCGCCGCATCAGTGGGACTCTGGCTCCCACCTCTCCACCCCCAACTGCGGAGCTGGTGAGACGTCACCGGTCTCGCATGTCGAAACGGCTGAGGTCTACACAGGCTCCAAGTCAGTTTTTACAGAATAACAAATCAGGTTAGTGTATGCCACATGCAACTTCAACAAAAGTGTTGATGTCAAAGAAAACTTGTTGCCATGTAACCTATGTGAAGGTTCACACGATGTCTGTTTTCACTTAATGTTTTTCATAATTTCAGGGTCATTATCGGTTTAAGCTGACACTGCATTGTGATTACACAATAGCAGTATGCTAAATGGAATTACTGTTTCTACTTTTATGTTAATATATTGTCAGATACTCACAGGTCGTTGTGAGATGCAGTTGTGCAGGCCACAACAGAGGTTTTCCAAATCTGTGGCCATTTCACGGCACCTGCCACAGATGCACCAGTGGGGGCTGGCTGGGGCTGGATGGTCTGGGGGAGGGGCGGGGGCTGGTTGGTCTGGGGCGGGTGCAGGGGCTTGCGATTCAATCGCTTCCAGGGCATCAAACATGATGCCTGGGTGATGCTGCAAAATTGCCAGCAACAACTGGCGCAGTGTTGACATACTCATGTTGTCAACTGTTTCCTGCATAACATACATCATGAAGGAACATTAATATTGTTGTGACTGCTGTAATGTACAGATTGACATTGTCAGAGTATTTTAAAGTAATATGTCTATTAGGATACTTTATTGGTTTAATGATGAAATGCCCAATCAGCATAAAGGGATCTTAAATTTAGTAATGCACGCTTATTTCCATCACAACATGTAGATTGTGCTATGGTTAAATTTACACGTTATTTCCGACCAGTGTTGTAAGTGTAATGCAAACATAACAGGATGGTCTTGCACAGATGTACATGCAATGACTGCACGTTGGTTGATTAGTTTTATTCTTTTATAAACAAGATCTGCACACATGACTGCTTAAAAATGTAATGATTGTTTGCCGATGTACTAGAAGTTTGTGTAAAAAGATAAATATTTGGTAATGTGCACATTAAACAAATGTTGGTATCTTATCCGTGGTTAATTTTCATTTGTGAAATTACCTGTATTGAGCGAATGCGGGCTTCCCGCAAGCTGCCAATCCTCTCGGCTGAGCTGACTGCTCCTCCCTCTGCCACCTCTTCTTGTTCTCCCACGTCTGCCGCTAGGTGGCATCTAGCAACATAAACAGCCCAGCATTTGACACAAAAATCCTGGTAGTACTGTGCAATTTTTTAATAAATGACATCCTATGTTGTGATAACAATGCAGACATTTGTGGAATGGAAAATAATAGCTGGACGGTGTCTGTCGAAAAGAAAAAATATACATCACAGTCATAGCCGTAGGTAATTAGGTATATCCCTAGTAGTCAAACTCAAAGCAAAGGACATTTTAATTCATTTGCATACTACGATGTAAAACTTACAAATAAAACATGTTACATATTTTATAATATTTACAACCATCATAACTAATATTCAATGTAGTGCGTGTTTGACATGCTGTTATGATGTGAAACAGTAATGCCCCCTCCTTAAAGGAGAGCCAAGTTCGTTGCAGTGCGCAGTCCATAATAGCCACACGGTCACGGTACACCAATTTTTACGTATCGTGTATCTTGACGTTCTTTACTATGGCACTGACATATTCTTTCACAGTAAATACTTTTTTGTTCGCTATCTAGCACAGTCATGGGCAATATATACCTATGTATATATCAAATTAATATGACGTCCGCTGCTACTGGCTTTTCTGTTTCGAGTTACAGCGTCACTGGCACCGCCTCGTCAGTCACTCAGTGTCGGTTCCCATCACATCAGGCATCACATGTAAACTCAGCGATTGCGAAATGCTCTAATACTGTCGTACTCATAGTTACTATTATTAGTTCATTCTCGTGATTAATACATTGCTAGTTGCCATATGCGTTTATGGTGCCAACGGCAAAACTATACATACCTTCGACTTCGGCTTCGTCTTCGAAAGCGCCACTACCAAACCACGTGGTCGGTGTTGATGTGTGCCTGGAAGCCTGATCTCGGATTCTGCACGTGACCGCCCAGTTCAAACAAATGGCGCCAGCTGTTGCCAACGTGATCGGCTTTCGTCTGCTACCCGGTGTAACGCTGATTGTTTTTTTGTATACGATAAAAAAAGAAATAATTTGTTCTTTTATTAAGCAAACTGCGCTTATTACTTCACATAATTATATAAAACGCGACGGGACATAAAAGAAAAGGATTGGCGATGGGCAAAACGAAATGATTGGACACCTTTAAGGTAGGGTGGGGTATGGCGCCCACCATAAGCAGGAAACGCTGCATTTGTTTGAATAATTATCCAATCGAATATATTTTAAGTTGCAGGCAATCTAAAATATATATCCTACTTTGTGTAAAAGTATTTTACATATATATACAAAACATATTTAAAAATTCTACTTTTTAGAAATAGCTACGAAAAGGGCGTCTTGCCCCATGGGTGGGGCGAAACGGCAAGATGCCTTTCCAAAGATTGTTGAATATTTACAAGTATGTGAGTTAGTATGGGTGGTATGTGGTGGGTGAGATGTGCTTAGGTGGATGGGTGTGTATTCTGCCTGCTGTGTATCCGCTTATTTACCATTGACGTAAGCATGCAGTTGAATAAACACCAACACCCATAGTGTTGTGAAATTCATTTAAGCAGGCATGCAAAAAGTTCATACACAAAACGATCGAACAATCTACATAATTATTAAGTGTGTTTTATACGGCGATGACGATACCCAGGCTGCTGATTCCTGTTTTTTTACTTGCTGCGTGCTGTTGATGTTTTTGGCAAAGGATAAACGTTCCTAATAGGCATCTTACCCCTATTCAAAAACGGCGTCTAGCCCCACAGCTTGTGCGCTAGTAAAATAGCTGTATGTTGTATGCAGCTTAACTATCGCACATTTAACTGTTACCAAATGTTAGTCAATATGTATATCCTAAGAGAAGACTAAATGTCATGGTTATTTATGGTAATCCCCGAGTTTTACAATGATGTTGGGAATGACATGTTTTACTATTTTACACGTACAAATCAACTATGTCACATTTTGTACTCACGATTGCAAAATCTGGCTTCTTTCTATGTTTCTTTTTATCCGCTATGTGGCAGCATGGATATACAAAAACCTTAGTGGCGATCTGAGCCGTCGTTATGTAGAAAGGACGGGTGGGCGTATCGCCTCGTATAGGCGCCTTACCCCACCCTACCTTAATTATGTGCGATTCACCCTGAATGACGAACTAAAGCGGTTGGCAACCAGTTATGATCATATTTGTACATGCAATTAAGGATGTTATAGCTTCACAAAGATACGCGATAATGTGTGACGCCACAACCACTAGCACCATCTAGTTTTAAGCGTGCTAAACTACAGACGATGGCGTCTGCTCGACGTTGGATGTCGAATTGCCAATGCTGTGCTGCGCCCAACTGCAACAACAGTCGCAAAAATGTCAGGAAATGGTTTTCCATCGCTTCCCGGTTGAAGAGAGATGGTAAATATTGGATCTATTAAAGAAATGTGTGTGTAAAAGGAAAGGAAAAATGTCATAAAACAGAGTAATTAATGTGTATATGCATAATATTAATAAACTAAGTATATAATTCACCTTATTGAATAACTGGTAATGTTCAGACAAAGACAACAATTTGCAGATGCGTGGCCAGATCAGGAAATTATGCATGCATCATGGGTAATTTCCTTTTGTTTTACCAAATTATAGTAACTAATATGATCTCCAGATGTCACTAGACTAAGGCAACCAACCTAGACATTTGCTATATTTTTGCAACCAGAATTAATATGAGTCCAAGCACGTCACTCACGTTACGTGTCGTCACTCACGTTACATTGTCACTTACGTTACATATTTTAACCAAAGGTTGCATAAATTATTTAAGGCCTAGAAGTGAAATTCTTTTTGTCTTATATAAAACATAGTTAATAAAGATAGATATTAAAGTTTCTTTGAGTAAAATATTCACATATTCGTCACACATGTTACGTGATGACCACCACCAACACAACTGACACCATACAATCATGTGGATAACATATAGATGGATATAAACTACATGTTAGTAATTGCCAAATCAGTAAAAACTCTATAATACTTAATTTGCTTCATTTGAATGCAGAATTGGAAATGTGCCATGGATTTGGGGAAACTTTCAATGGTATTTTGTCTAAATACAGACTGAACCTTTCTAAAAGCTCCTATTCTTAATTGCGAAGTAGCATATTTTACATATGTTACATATTATATGTGTGCAATGCCATAGAAGCATTAATTTGTCAAAATGGGAAGTTACATTTTTTCACTGTCATGGTCTTAGTTACACGGAATGGCGTTCCGACCAAACACTGAGTCTGTTGTGAAAACACGTTTAAAAATGCAGTATCACCATAGGCATTTCCGTTCGATGCAAAGTTTCTACGGATGTACAACCAGCGATGCATTACTTAGAGGTTTAACAGGTGCTAAACTGAATATCATTAGCTTTGGTTAATAAATCTGTGGAGTGGGCAGCGTGCCGACCAACCACTGAGTATGTTGTGAAAACACGTTTAAAAATGCAGTATCACCATAGGCATTTCCGTTCGACGCAAAGTTTCTACGGATGTACAACCAGCGATGCATTACTTAGGAGTTTAACAAGTACTACTGGGGGTATCACTAGCCTTGTTTCATAATTCTGGTGGACATTGGACTCCGAAGTAGCACTTAATATGTTGCTAAAACATACTTAATGATGCAGTATGTTACCCTAGAGATGCAGCCATCTGTCAACGAGTTGCATATCAAATCATCCATCTCGCTTCTACACTGAAATTTGTTATTAATACAGTCTGTTTCATTTTGAATGATAAATTAGCAGATGATAATTAAGCTCAAACATTCTTGGCTGTAGAAAAAGTGTCAAGCCGGTATCATATAATATATAATTTCGACCCAGGGGCAATATAATAGGATATGGACCCCTATATAATATGGACCCGGGTCCATATTCTATGGGGGTCCATATTTTATGTCACATAATATGGACCCCCGTAGAAAATGGACCCCTTGTCCATATTCTATGGGGGTCCACATTATAAACAACAATAGAATGACAAATCATATGCTTTTTTCCCTGCTGTTTTCACGTAATTTTGGCTGTGTTGCTGATCATTTCATACGAATAACCAGAACATATAAATTAGGTGATTACGGTGAAGAGACCAGGCTGAGACTATGATTCACTAAAACACAACTAGTTCACAGGATTTCGTGAACATTTCGTCAATGTTTTTAAATGAGCAATGTTTTTGGAAGTATAGTCCATGTATACTATTACATAGACAGAAACTAGCAGACAGTTAAGCTGGACAAAACGGTATGCTTGGGGTGGTGCAGTGAAATGCTGTGTTTCTCCATTGAAACAGGAAGTGTCCTACACAATATTTGTAACTCACTTTCCATGATTAATATGTTGTACATATAGGTATGCAAGTGTTGCAGTACCCCAGGTACTGCAATTACTCAGGGAGTTTGACGCCCCTGCCATGCAGAGTTGTAAACCACTGCCTTGTGGTGCAGGTTCTTGTCAGAACCGAAGGCTAAGGGAGCAAACCCTAACCAGAAAACCATGACGCTGTGGCAGCATCAAGGGCGGTTGATGTATGGAACTCCCAACATCTCTCGACCAGCCACTGCAGGGACAAATAATTTGCGTCTGTCTTGACATGTTCTTGCCGGTGTGAGACCTCTATTTGTTCCTCGAGAGAGTGTCGCTAGTAACTTGCAAAAGCCAGCGGAACTTCAACACCTTTTGCTAGCAGCTTCCATGAAATGTACAACTGAACGAAACTCCATACCGGATCGGCCTTCGCCGGGGTTACCAAGGACCGCGCTGTTCGACCTCATCTTCCGTCGACAGTGGAAAATCAGCTAGGAAGAAGAAGACAAAGAAGACAACTACTGACAATTGAACAATGGAACGTCAGGACACTCCTCGACCGAGATGAAGCTAACCGACCAGAAAGACGTACGACACTAGTAGCAATGAAACTTGCCAAATACAACATCGACATCACGCCCTATATGAAACAATGTTCTCAGAGTCTGGTAGTCTCAACGACTTGGAATACTCTTTCTTCTGGAGTGGCAAACCCGAAGGAGAAGAAAGATGGGAGGCAGGAGTGGGCTTTGCTATCACGAAGGATATCGTCACAAAGCTGACAGCAATGCCACGGCCAGTAAGTGACAGAATCATGACGATGAGTCTACATCTGAGTAAGGACAACGTTGCTACACTTATCAGCGTGTACGCTCCAACAATGACAAACCCAGATGAAAACAAGGAGGCCTTCTACAACCAGCTGGCAAATGTGCTCAGTGGCATCCCTCTTACAGATAAGCTACTGCTGATAGGAGACTTCAATGCGAGGGTAGGAAGAGAAAATCACAAGTGGCCCTTAGTCATGGGCAAACATGGGATTGGGAAATGCAACTCCAATGGCGAGCTTCTACTGGCTCTGTGCTCTGAGTTCGAACTGATAGTGACGAACACCATATTCAAGCAGAAGGATGAACGCAAGACCACCTGGATGCATCCTCATTCCAGACATTGGCATATGATCGACTTCATCATCACGAGGTGTCGGGATAAGATTGACATCCACAGTACCCGAGTCACTGATCACCAGATTCTGGGGTCAAAAGTGGCTTTCAGAATACGATAAAAGCACAACAGCACGGGACAAGTAAGTCGACCAAGCTGAACATTACGAAACTAAGTACCACCAGCCATAGGGGGAGTTTTGAGCAGGAGATGGACAGTGCTCTCGCCCAATGGGAGGAGAAGGAAAACTCAACACCAGACGAGGAATGGGCTGCTCTGCAGCAGGTCGTGCACACCACAGCCAAGACATATCTTGGCAAGCCAGACAGAAAACGCCAGGACTGGTTCGACCCCAACGCCCAGGAGCTACAGACTCTTATGAGCAGAAGAGACCAAGCCCACCAGAGAGTGTTGCAAACCAGGAAATGAAATGAAATGAAATGAAACTGGAATTTGCGCCTCAGCATCATCGGAAATTTAGCAGTATATGTCCCAAACATCTACAAGATCCAAGATATCAGTTTGTTCTGCAAATTGCTTCAGCTCTTGACAAAGCCATGCAAGGCTACGTCCGAGGTCTGGGGTGACATTGTGGCAATATGTTTTGTTTGTCGCTCAACTCCGGTGATATGCTCCATCTGCATCTGTGAGATTGTTCACACATGATAATCGAACACTCAGGATTTGATCGTACTTTGATGCGTCTAGTATTCTGCTGCTGACTGGCAGTTCTAGAATGAGATGAAGTGATTCTCTCTTGTCTTGTTGGCAACAGATGCATTGCTTCCAGTCTATGTGAGGCATTTCAGTCCGTAGACTGACCTTTTGATGATGAGCATGTTGCCTGGATGTGGAGGAGCTTGGTTCATTAATCTCTTTCAGTCCAGCTTTCCTCAAGCGTTCAACTTTCAATTTGATCATATAACTTGACCAACAGTCTTTATGCCATGAGAACGTTTGAAGGACATCTGCTTGAAATATTTCGGTGAGTCGATCAGTTGCATCTCAAAAGTTATCGTTGGTAATTTCGTTCGTAGTTGTTTGATGTTATCAACTGACTGGAGGCCTTCATGGCTGACATTCATAAGTTTCTGGTGATTGTCATTCTGGCAAATGATGCACAATTGTAATTGTGACTCTAGCGACACTAGTCTTTTTCTAGTGGAGTATGTGCCCTCAGCCACTGCGGCATCACCAGTCCATCAATTCAAACATGCAATATAAAAAGTTGTTAATACTTCTGTTGATGAGTAACTACAAGGATACAATAGATATATGTATACACAAAGAGGCCATAATAGCATTGTGCATGCTGAATACAGCTGGAAATAATGTTGAAAGGTAAGCCAAATAATAATTTTGTTAATTTGTAATTTGGGTAATTCATATGAGTTTTAATCAGTTGTTTGATATTTTATCAAACATCTGAGTATGCCATTGGATTCCTCATATTAGAACACATACAAAAGCATGCTTCATTCATGTTTCTACCTTGCTTAGTAAAACATATATGAACATTTACGAATTGTAGCACGGCGGTGGCGGCCATCTTGGATATTTCATTTTTTAGGGCTTATGAGCCATTTTTGAGCCGGGCATACAGCAGATTTGAGTTCAGCACCCCTCAATACCCCTAAATAGCATGTATGCCATACATTGCCACGATTTGCCTCCAGGGTTTACATTTCTTGAACATTGACCCAGTCTATAATTGAACAAGCAGTTCGAGCAAGAAGTTGAACAAATTCTCATATCTTTAATAATATGGGGCCAGAACGATCGCGTTTATTACGGAACAGGCCCAACAATGTACTACTGTGTCATTAACCTCAATTAAAATAATACACTAGCTTAAAAACAGTATCTACAAAGCGAGTCGGGTGAGTTAGGGTGAGAGGGGGGTATATATGACCACTCGTGTAGCCTCTGTCATTTGAACCTTTGCTACTCTATCCTAACACGCTGGAGCAGTCTCTGTAATTTGAACGTTTATTATCGTAGTTTAGCACGCTTAAAATCAGATGGCGCCACTTACGTAAGTAATGTCACGCTATTTACGGCTAAACCGCGAGGAGTTGCGTATCTTTGTGAAGCTATAGAATCCTTGATGCAATCACCGAGGGTTCGCAACCAAGTAGTGGGATCATCTGCGACCAGATGGTGTACATTTAAAGGCGAGACGGACCCTGTTGTACTTTTAAAACATGAGATATGCAGTGAGAACATACGGTCTGAAATGAAAAAAAATAATTAAGCAGGTCTATCTCGGATGCACCATATTTCACAATAACAGCTGCAACGATGACATTAAACGCCGGGTAGCAATCGCCACCTCAACCACGTCAAAAGTCTCATCTGTCTGGCGTTCTCCACGTCTCTCACTTAAAACCAAATTACGACTATACCACTCGCTCGTCATCTCAGTCGTAACTTACAGCGCTGCATCATGGACTCTCACCAAGGCTCAACAACTTCGCCTCGACGCCTTCAACACCAAAGTCTGGCTCAGAATATTGGTTAAGGATAACAGGGGGAGCGGAGTGTCAGACTGAGCATGCACGTCAATACATTGATCGGTGCGCAAGCCAACGCCAGCCAGTGAGGACGCTACGCTACAGCGAACACAAGTCACTGTGTGTAGTTATTGTGTACCCCACTCGCGGCGTCACTATGGAGACAGGGATTCCAGAATCAAGTCTACGGGGCGCGTTTCCGCAACACCTGACTTTAGCATCTTTGCTTTTAAAGTAAAACATAAATACACTCAATTTGAAGAACTTTTGTACAGCGCTGTTAGCAACGAATGATGGAGCAGCGCCATGTGAGCATCACGATTTTGATTTGTTTTGTTTATGGTCTCTTGTGTGTGTGTGTGTGTGTGTGTGTGTGTGTGTGTGTGTGTGTGTGTGTGTGTGTGTGTGTGTGTGTGTGTGTGTGTGTGTGTGTGTGTGTGTGTGTGTGTGTGTGTTTGTGTATTTGTTGGTAACCCACCTTTCATCCGACATTGTCAGTTTTCAGTTATATCGCTGATAACTGATCGTCACTAATACATAGAGCTGATACTTAGATCGTTACAAAAGAACAGAGCGTAAAAGAAAAAATAAAGGAGAACAAACTCATTCTCACGGGGGGGCGGTCAGTATATTGTTTCACTTAATCAACATTTGCATTTACTTCACGAATATACATATGTCGAAGGTAACAATCCGGGGCGTGTTGATTGTGTGGCAGTCTTTCTTTATATTGGAACGTAATTAATCGCAATATAAGTCTTATATGTGCCCTACCCAACGACTAAAGCACTCCCGAGACTGCGCCGTTGTAAAGCAATTTAACTACAATTCGTCAATTTAAATTATATAATATTTAGCACAAAACATCAGTTTTTGTTTCTGTTTGTATTAATTTCTAACGTCTTGTACAAATTCATATTAACAATTCCAGTAACCAACGTCAAAATCAGAATAAACATTTATGGAAATATAATTTCTGCAAACAAAGTTGTGTTGTCATGGCAGTCGTCATTTAATTCATATGAGGCTGGTCTCAAGACCAAAACGTACAAAACGTCGAACATCAAAGTTGCCTTACCGGTATCATGACTTGAACTTGATACACAACTAAGCTCGATCAACAGCAACGCTCGAAACACAAACTCATACATAAGGTTTTCTTCTCGTTTCATATGATACGGCGACGTTTCTCGTCAGTCGCAGCCGAAAACAGAACCTTAAATGATAGAACTGGATGCAGCGTTGCAATATGACGGTCACCGTCACATACATAAATAATCCAAAAGACTGTTACATGAATAATCCAAGTGTGCTATGGAGACGAGAAACATGTAGGCGGGTCGCTGTAGGACCTCATTGTGGTAATTGTAGTTGAAATCAATGAACAAATTGCGCTTTCTGGAGTGCATAAATAACAGTTTTATAATTTGTAGCGCAGTCAATTTAAATCAATATGTCGACGAATGAAGGTGGAAGGTTAGGGCGCATTAAAAGGTAGGTACGGTGAACAAGCCTGTGAGTACGGCGGACAAACTGAACGGTACGGCGGACAAGGTGCCACCACCTTTAAATGCACAGCGCATAAAATAGAAGGTATGAGGACAAGCTGGAGGGTACAGCAAATTATATTGAAGGTATGGCGGAGACGCTGTAAGGTATAACGGACAAGCGGGAATGTTTGATGGACAAGATGAAGGGTAATATCGAAGGTACGGCGGTCAATCTGGAAGGTAAGGAAGCGGGAGGGCCGAATAAAGCGGAAGGTGTATTGATGTAATTATGGTGCATTTCATATGATATCGAAGACGAAGCGTAGGTGATTATTCTACATAGTGTTCATATATGTGGTGTCTTTATTCACCTCTCCTTTCGGTTCAGTTTGGCTAGAAAAATATAGCTTCAAGTCTTAAGTAATATAACAATATTAAAATTAAAAACATTAACCATCGTGATAAAACGTTCACTCAGTCATATAAATGACCGAGATGTACAGCATTGGTTTTCGGAATGAGGTACATTGACTGTGTGGGTTACATCTGGGTTATTATTAAGGACAGTTTGGAGTTGAAAAACAACAGGACACCCAAAAATAATACGAAGTGTCCACTTTGACCTCACCGGGCCCTGAGTTGATGTGATGCGGTACAACTCAGCTGTTTGTGGTATCACGTTGCTTTGAACAATGATGGAATGTGTCCGATCACTAAAGTCACCTTTGTGTCGCTCGTTGTACGACGACTGCGTGTCCAAATCACGTCAGGATCACCACAATAGTAACACAACATTGCTATGTTACCTTTATTAACATTGCTACGTCAACGCACACTGTTTGATCAACTCTTCTCCAATGTTCATACCTCCAGCGAATACCGATACAGATATGGATAAATGTGTGCATACGAATTACTCACTGGAAACTACGTAACATCTTCTAGACTATTCTGGGAAGTATTTAGTCACGCAGCAATCATGGCGCGAATGCATTCGTACACAAATGTTCACCACATTGCATATACATATATATGTACATATTCATACACTGCGTGAACCGGGGCAGTAGAGAATGAGTGACGTTTACGTAACGGATGCGAGAGGATACGAACGATGCACTTCTGTGTTGATAGTCCAACGTCATAATTAATTCACTGTCGCGCACTATTCATCGTCACAGACTAGCAAATACGTACGGACTTATGCTTGCTGTGTCTGTGCTAACATCAAGCATACGTGTTACCACAAAAATAAAACAATATTTTTTGAAATAGCTGTTGTTTGTTGAATTCTGGAACGTTCGTTTGTTGCTATCTATGTTTTTGATGGAAATCTGGCGCTCAAGCAATCGAGGTCCAATTCATTTGTGATGAGATGTGACTGGGGCCCAGACGTGTTCTACGCAGATCGAGCAGTGGACAGGAGCCGTGAGACGGACGTGAGCCAGTGCGTCGTGACGGATCAATATGGCATGGCGGGCCGTCAGACTCGTCACCAGCTACGATATCGCCACCGTCGTCATTGTCAACAACACGCAGTGTGATACATAACAATTGCTTCATTCACAGATACATGAATAATTACTGCAACAAGAAAACTTAATTAACAGCGATAATTACGGCAACGAATGCAATAACCACTTGACCACATGAACAATATGAACGAAGCAAAAACGGCAAGTCATAATTATAGTGACCCATGTTTCTGGACAGACGCGTGTTTAGAGTAAACGTCGAATTATGCTATGGGCCAGAAACGGGCCATCATGCGGTAAATTACAACCGCAACAATACCAGATACAGCAATAACTACTACAACATGAACACACTTAACGACAACAATAGTTAAAATAACAAAATTAATGACAACTCGAAGAATATATGAACAATAACAACGGTCGCTACAACGACAAGTCGTTATTTTACTGCACGGGTGTTTCTAGACAGTCCCTGTTTTACTGTAATTGTCATTTAAAATTAAGTGCCAAACGTATCTACCTGTTTGGCTAGGAATCTACCATAGCTCCTTCTTTGAAGGTCTTCATTGGCTCGGCCCCACACACATATGGCAAAGTCTGTTGTGAAGACCAATAGCCAATTCTCACCTTGAGATGGGTCAGCAATGAGAAAAGAACGACATCAGTCGAGCGGCCGTTGTCACCGAGAGAACACGTTTGGCAATGCGACGGTTTGTTGTTATTGTGGCCGCGCCGCGGTGTTATACAAATTACAGCAGCAGCAGCAGCAGCAGCTGTGGTGACAGAGCAGCCAAGCGCTGCACCAACAGCTGCACCAACAACAACATCAACAGCAGCATCAATAGCAACACTAAAAGAAGCACCATCAGCGACACCAACAGCAGCATCAACAACTACTACGCCATCAATGATAGTGCACGCAGCAGTCACATGTTGTAGAACATACGACAGCAACAGAAGCATTTATTTCACCAACAACATCGTTCGCCAAAATCAACAGCAGTCACAATAGCAACAACAGCACCGACGACAACAAACAATGCAACACGGTTCAGCGGTAACGGCAGTGAACTGCACCGGACTAGCAGCCAATCGTGGAAGTTCACCAACAAATGGGACACGACATCAGCAACAAGGTTATCTAGTATATATCATAGTACGTTAGATGGGCAAATAATAATAGTAACTGTGGTCTCAAACAAATATACTATATTTGTCTAGGTAAATCAAGATGTTTACTCTAATAACAGTTATTGTGATTAAGAGGGAACTATGTGTTGTATTACACCGTCAAATAATACGTGACTTGGAGTTACTGAAAGTGATTATGGGCACTTGCATAGCTATTGTGTTCGGAAATGACATGGTATTAACACCTCTGAGTTAATAATAGGGTATACAACAAAGCACCATTCAGCGTCTTTGAAAGTTGGATGCATAATGTACGATGAGTTGTTGGAAAAAATATATTATCCTCAGCTGGTCTCTTTGGGAATCAACCACAATACGAGTTTCAGTTATCTTGCTATTTAACGACAAGTATAAATAACATGTTTACACCATAAGCGTATAACTATTAGCATTTCGTGGAAGCGTGTAGCCGATTGTGTCATCGCTTAGCTTATATATTTAAGTAACAATACAAGATTGGACCCCAACGAATAGCCCTTCTTGGTTATAAAATGAATCATAACTTGCATCATTATTCTTATCAAAACAAGTGAACTGTTTTCACTCGATATTATATTACGGATAAGATAACGTTCGTTTCCGCCAAGGGACTTTCTTCCTGGCAATACGTTTCTTCCTGGCAATACGTTCAAATAGTCATCGATACTGGTATGCCGCACACATTGTTCTTGTGATGTCAACATATGGTAAAAAAAAAACCGACAACTATATAATCCAAATGTTGTAAACGTGTAATATGAAATGTTAATTCCATCACAATATTTGAATTAATTTAATTGCAAACTGATTGTGCGCGTTGTTTTACCAGAACCCAATAAGTATCAAAATCGCGCATTTCTTAGAATATTCTTTTATTCTTGACTGTTTTAATTCCAGCCATGACGCAGAAGGTATACCACCGCGTCAACAGCATCTCATACTTGGCGTCACCTCTACACGTGGCGCCATCTTACTGTGTTTTTGCTCTAATGGCAGCACTATTTGACCAGGCTCCGTGAAGTGTCAGCATGTTTCAGCCCTTGCTCTGCCGATGTTACTGACAGGGCAGCCTTTAAATAGCACGCATACGCTGATTGATTACTTATATAAGGATACCTATTATTAGATAATACTATGTTATAAAACAACTATTCAAAATTATACTTTTAGCCACAATAAAATATATGAAAATACAAAGTTACAATTATTTATAAAGCAGGAAATATGCCAGGAGTGTCCAGGGTCACAAAGGCTCTGTGAGTTCATGTCATTTTCACGGACTTTATTATCAAGCCAGTTAAACGGTCAAGCTATTTTCTCAGCGAAGCTACACAGCCGAATGGTAGTCGGCTAAGCGAAACTACCGCGGTACTCTACATTATATATATATATATATATATATATATATATATATATATATATATATATATATGGGTGTGTGTATGTATATATATCCATAAATATATCCATATATATATATCCATATATATATATATATATATATATATATATATATATATATATATATATATATGTATGTATATATATATATATATATATATATATATATATATATATATATATATATATATATATCAATATATATATATATCAATATATATATATATATATATATATATATATATATATATATATATATATATATATATATATATATATATATATATATATATATATATATGTACGGAAGATGCAACAATGGTTGTCGCATGCTTGACGATAGTCATTTCTCTACATATGCATAATGTAAATGTTCTCCAGCTCCTGGTGTTTCACGTCTGCAGACCTGAACTCTGCATGGAAAAGTAGGTGAACTTATCGTCATGGCATGGAACAGTAGTTTTGCTATCTCTGCAGTACCCTCACTTGTGATGCCTTTGCGGACGCCCACGACTGGACTAATTCCTTCTGAAGTCTACAATAACTTTTCATTGTCCTGGATACGTTCATATTCAGGCTGTTGTTTGAATACGGTGACCAGAAGGTCTAAGTTGCTCAATGAATTGGTCCGTAAACACAAACCAGCGAGCACTATCGTCAACTGTAATTGCGCCCATGTCTCCCCGGGTTATCCAATGCCATGCGTTTATTAGTCTCCTAAATGCAACACCACGATAAGCTACAGTTTCCCCGCGCTGTGTCAACAGTTCTATCGAAATGAACAAGTCGCAACTTCCGACAGCACCTGGCAGATACGTCATGTGCCGACTTGTTTAATCCAGGAAATGCGTGCGCTCCTTTCATGTCCGCTATTGGCGGTTTACATCGACGTCGAGGTTTGCCGGACGTTGAATCGCTTGTCGTCGGCGAGACCACCCGCACTCTACGGGGGTTATTGAGGTGCTGAATTGTCTAGCCATTGTCTAGCACTTCTATGAAACACAATTATTTGTGCTTTAGTAATGAGTACAGTACGTGATTACGGATATATACGAGGTAAGTTCTAAAGGAATGCGCAGACCCTATATAAAATAAATAAATAATAATAAACTACGGACATAGGCACACACACCCACTGAAACACTTACATAAAACATACCTTGCACACATGTACGTACTCATGGACGCACGCACGAACGGACACGCGCATACACGTACACGTACACGTACACGTACACGTACACGTACACGTACACGTACACGTACACGTACACGTACACGTACACGTACACGTACACGTACACGTACACGTACACGTACACGTACACGTACACGTACACGTACACGTACACGTACACGTACACGTACACGTACACGTACACGTACACGTACACGTACACGTACACGTACACGTACACGTACACGTACACGTACACGTACACGTACACGTACACGTACACGTACACGTACACGTACACGTACACGTACACGTACACGTACACGTACACGTACACGTACACGTACACGTACACGTACACGTACACGTACACGTACACGTACACGTACACGTACACGTACACGTACACGTACACGTACACGTACACGTACACGTACACGTACACGTACACGTACACGTACACGTACACGTACACGTACACGTACACGTACACGTACACGTACACGTACACGTACACGTACACGTACACGTACACGTACACGTACACGTACACGTACACGTACACGTACACGTACACGTACACGTACACGTACACGTACACGTACACGTACACGTACACGTACACGTACACGTACACGTACACGTACACGTACACGTACACGTACACGTACACGTACACGTACACGTACACGTACACGTACACGTACACGTACACGTACACGTACACGTACACGTACACGTACACGTACACGTACACGTACACGTACACGTACACGTACACGTACACGTACACGTACACGTACACGTACACGTACACGTACACGTACACGTACACGTACACGTACACGTACACGTACACGTACACGTACACGTACACGTACACGTACACGTACACGTACACGTACACGTACACGTACACGTACACGTACACGTACACGTACACGTACACGTACACGTACACGTACACGTACACGTACACGTACACGTACACGTACACGTACACGTACACGTACACGTACACGTACACGTACACGTGCACGTGCACGTGCACGTGCACACAAGCACATGCACATGCACACGCACACGCACACACACACACACACACACACACACACACACACACACACGCATCTACATACGCTTGCTTCATTAGAGGTAGATGTGCACATTGAATTGATATATCCAGAAAATACACATGGAAAGGGTTATTTAGTAATGGTTGCCTATACGGATAGGCACAATAAGCACAATTCTGTCAATAGTTTTAACTGGATATTTTATGTAAAACATGGAAATAAATGACAACCCTTCATATTTGTTTTGAATGCTGTCGCACCTCACCGAGTTGTAAAAAATATAACTTATTCTTAAAATTAGCACCGTTTTCCTATCACAAAATGTGTCTCTCCATCAATATAAATAATTTTATTATCAGATGCGTCAAATACATACGTTTTGTTCTTGGAACATACTAGAGATTACGAAATAAATAATTATTTAATCTAAAAATACTATTGCAAGTAACCAAAACCGTAAGGAGCGAGGTAACAATGGTTCAATGTCTGCATGAATCACATATTCTGCTGTGTAAAAGTGTTTAGTTCGCACACAATGGTCTAGAAGCTTTCGTTGCGCAGAGTTGTGATGTTTTGAATCACCGTAGCTACAAGTTGTCAACGTATGATCACGCGTGGGCGCGTGCGTGCGATGCGATATCTTTGAACGTGCAACTGGATGCCCTATGCACGACGCTGATATGCGTTGCATAATATCGCGTCACCGTAACATATCCGTAACATTCATATCAGGACAGAGGCGTCACCGTTACGCAATTGACGCTACCGGCACTTTCCGAAATACACTTAAGAGCTATTTATTAAAACTCGAATGTTTTGATCGGAACACACTTTAATTGCAATACTCGCAAGCGCATTCTGTTATAAGGAAACACAGACAGCTCCTAGTGTAAGATATTACTTGTACATGTTATATTTCACATGCAATATATATTACAATTGTCACCATAGTGATCATTAGAACATTATTATAATTTAACTATTATTAACATTACTGACATCGTGAAGTATTTTATGGTATTTTAAATAAATACCATAATCAATAATATTATTAATACGATATTCATTGTCACAGTTATCATTATCATCATCACTAGTACCATTGCCAATGTAATTACTACAGCTGTAATTGTTTGTATTATTTGTACCCAAGACATACTTAATTATACAATAACGAATAAAAAAGGTCAGTCGTCAAAGACCCATCAACTACTCAGCCATGCGACAGCCGTCTCTTTCGCGTCACGATCACTTTACGAGCGAGGGACTTTTCCTGTTCGTGTTCGTAAGACAACCCGATCGGCGCGTTCGGGTTTCGAGCGACGTTTAAAAACGAATTAGAATAAGTTGCCGTGCGGCGGCGCTGCCCCGATGTGTTTATTTACCTGAGAGCTGGTTGGCTATCGTCCTGGGTTGGCAACATTTCGTTTATTTTACAACTTGCTTATATCAAATGACAACACACACATAACACATGTATAGCATTTAAGAAATATGTCCAAAGTTATGTTGTTACATTACATTACTATGTAAAACCACTTGGGCTAACTCAGTTCATGTGCCATCAGGTAGAACGGTCCGACATTCAGCGCCATGCCTGTGACATTTGCAAGATTCAATACACGGCAAGCTCATTTTTCTGCAACTGCAGAGCCTACTGAGGCATCCCTTGGTACACCCACATGACATGATCTATGAGCATGCTCTTGGAATGGGTGGTAGAGAAGAAGTCGCGGTACTAACTGTCCATCCTCACGATCCCAACCCATATCTGTTACATTGGGAAGAACTGGAGAAGGCACGTAGGCTTGCAGACACTTGCTTGGTAATGGCTTCCCTTGATGTGAAATCGTGTTGCATCCGATGTTGGAGGTAGAGCTTCTTGGGCTTGTCCTATACAATTTAACTCGTGCCTCGTCACACGTGTCTGCTTCGGGTACTCCATATAGCTGACAGATGAACTTCCCTGCCGATTTAATGATATCTTCGGTGATGTGGCCATTCCCCAGATGACTCAGGTTTCTGTGGTGATGATGGAAGACACGCCATGCCGTCTTCTTGCTGTGTCCACTGAGTTGAAAAACACTGTCACATCCAGGGATTGCATGAAAAGCTAGTATTGATGATACTTGCTCGATGGGTATTTGACGACGAATGTCATGTATTGGGACATATTTTGGATGTTTTGATGTGCCAGCTTTCATCAGCAGATTCGTACATCTCATTTTGTCATAGTGAGCGAGCAGCAACACAAGGACATCGGTATCGCGTACGTGCACAACCATTGACTCCATATGAGCATGAATACAGTGCAAAATTAGACCTGTTCCAGCTTCCTCGTGATCGGCCTCAAGCATGGACAGGTCTAGTGTCGGGTCTGAAGACTTGACGATCGTTGCTTCGGAGAATCTGCCAGCAAAAACCAGTGTTTGATCACTAGGGCTGTGATCGATCAGATAGTTCGACAATAACAATGCCAGATCTGCCTTGTTATCTTCGAGTGCCATGAAATTGGACCAGTCAGATGGCAGCGGAACTGACTCACTTTCGATTTGACGTCGTACTGGTCGTTTTCCTTGGTTGCGCTTTGTCCTCGTTCCTGCTTTGATCGACTCCGGTCTGTAACGATCAAACATAACATCAATCCTCTGAAAGGTGGCTCCCATTTTATACACAGCTGCTGCAAATGTCTTCGCATATTCACCAAATGTCTTTATGTTTGGGGGTTTGTTTCGAAAGAGCCATCACCAACGCCTGACCATCATTCAGCAAGCAACTTGGTCCATCAAGTGAAATAGTTGATGGTGTCAGTACGTCCTTGGTCAATATGTTGGCTAGCAGAGACTTGTTCGGTCAATGCAGGGTACGATTGATTGTGGCGAGAGACAGCGGAACAGACATCAGCTCATGCTGGAGGATGTTGTCTAAGTTGACTTCACGGCCTGCTCTATAAGCTGTTATGAGCCGTTGCAAGATGTTTCATTCCAATGTGTTTTGGAGTATTAATTGTATCTCCACTAGCAGTATATACGAGATCCTGAGCAATGCTAAGTATTCTGGTTTAACGGAATGAGGCATGTTTGTCATCATTATTGTCATCATCGTCATCATCCTCACTGTTCACGTTGCCTTCTAACAGTTGTTGGCCCCCCCCCAGGAGTAAGTTGAGGAACATGTACAGACTGTCTGGTACATAATCTATTGCCCTCTCCTCGCTGATTTTGATTCCATCAGGCTTCGGATGTGATAGCATATCACTTCGTATGCGCAATGCAACATGCACCATGGAGGGACATGAGTCATCCGTTTGATGCGTGAACGTGGGAATACTGAGCTCTATGCCATCATCCTTCACCATAGTAGATAATGGCATGTGGCGGAACTTTGTTGGAACGAGTAGTGTTCTGTGCGTGCTTGATCACGGATAACTATAAGTTCATACACACCATGCGTACGTTCAGCTAAACTTATCTTTGAATGTGCTCCGTCGACTCATAAATGATGACGGGATTTCGATGTCCGCTTCCTTGGCTAGTGTGCAATATCTTTCCCACACAACAGAGAGTTCTAGGATATCAGCATGTGATGCTAATTGTTCAAGCTCATGTCAGAGCCAAAGCAACACTACATCGCTGTCATTTACTGCTGATTTTCTTATTTTGTCAGTGCTACGTTTGAACGTGACATAACAGCTTCTGTGATGTTTGCCATCAACGGCTATTAGGTTACTTGCGCACGCCAGTCGCGTCCTCAAAATCGGGTCATACTTAGATGCGTCTAGGATCCGTTTGCTAACGGGCGTCTCTTGTATCAGATGTACTTTTTCCTTGGTCTTTTTTGGCAAAATATGCACAAGTTCCATTGGATTGGTACCACCTTCCTTCTCAGAAGAATTGTTTGTGATTGAGCAATGGCTGCAGGTGCTGATGAACTAGATTGAGTTTTATGAACTGTTATATCTGTAGCTCTCAGTCTTTCGAGTTTATAAGAACTTGTATAAGAGGCACGGCATCCATTGTGACATACTATCAATGGTGAAGGACACGCAGCTAACGCATCGGTGAGCCGATCAGATGCAGATCTGAAATTGTCATTTCGTAACTTCTGTCGAACTTGTCTTGCATTATGGATTGTCTTTAGGCCGTCAGATGTAGGTGTAACTAGTGTATGCTGTTTATTGTCTTCTTGGCATATGATACATTTGTCATAATATACCAGGACTCCCCGTTTCCTTGAAGCTTGATCGGCGTCCATTGCTGCAGTTAAGCTACGCTTCACTTGCAAAGACAGAGAATATATGTGTCAACTGTAGTCAATTTATTTTGTAATTTACATCACATATCTTAATTTCTTGGCATATTGAGGGTTAAATAGTGATCTCAACGGATTCCTTGTACCTGACAACATACAAAAAGATGTTTCATGTATGTTCTTACCATGTTTGGTACCAAAGATATGACCCAAAATGAATTTGTCAAGTTTCGGCGGCGACCATTTTGAATTTATCACGTTTAAGGATTAACCGTTGAAAATACAGTCGGGCAAACCCCCTAGATCGATTTAGAACATATAAGTACGTTTAAAAATGTTGTTTGACAGCCGTTAACAAGAAATGCCTCCACCATTAACATTTTCTGAAATTTTACCTAGTCTATGTGGGTGGTGGCGCGGATCGCTGGCATCTGTGACGACGGCGAGGAGAGACGGACACCACATCAATGTAGCAGGCGACAGTGACGTTTCCCTGTACACGTTTAGCATCGGCGTAACTCAATGTGACAGTTTCATTAATAATTGTCGCTAGAGGAAACTAATATATCTTTATTAATTTTAAACTTCTTCCTCAGTTATCAATCGCAACAAAAGATGCGATGATATTTAAATCAGAGCTGTATCGTTTTTGTGCAGTGTGCAACACGAACAATTTTTCTTATACGCTGATGCCAAATCTTTTCGTGAAATACATCGTTAAATTTCGCAGAGCAAATACAAAATAAACAATTTAGACACAGTTAGCTGAAACACGCATTATATTACACATACACGCACGCGCACGCGCACGCGCACGCGCACGCGCACGCGCACGCGCACGCGCACGCGCACGCGCACGCGCACGCGCACGCGCACGCGCACGCGCACGCGCACGCGCACGCGCACACGCACACGCACACGCACACGCACACGCACACGCACACGCACACGCACACGCACACGCACACGCACACGCACACGCACACGCACACGCACACGCACACGCACACGCACACGCACACGCACACGCACACGCACACGCACACGCACACGCACACGCACACGCACACGCACACGCACACGCACACGCACACGCACACGCACACGCACACGCACACGCACACGCACACGCACACGCACACGCACACGCACACGCACACGCACACGCACACGCACACGCACACGCACACGCACACGCACACGCACACGCACACGCACACGCACACGCACACGCACACGCACACGCACACGCACACGCACACGCACACGCACACGCACACGCACACGCACACGCACACGCACACGCACACGCACACGCACACGCACACGCACACGCACACGCACACGCACACGCACACGCACACGCACACGCACACGCACACGCACACGCACACGCACACGCACACGCACACGCACACGCACACGCACACGCACACGCACACGCACACGCACACGCACACGCACACGCACACGCACACGCACACGCACACGCACACGCACACGCACACGCACACGCACACGCACACGCACACGCACACGCACACGCACACGCACACGCACACGCACACGCACACGC
>OZ024864.1:15401897-15451897 GCA_964017155.1 Oasisia sp. SBJ-2009 | reverse complement strand
GTGCTAGATTGTGTTGTAATAATCTTCGCGTAATAATGAAAGCTTGGCTGAATCTTCTCATGTAAGTCGAGGTGTTGTTCGATTAAACAAGTCCGCCAGGGGGCAAACGGTAAACCCTTCTGAGGAGTCATAAAGACTGGATAAGGCACCACAAGAACTTTCTTGACGTTTGTTTCCAAGCTTAAATATGTTTCTCTATTCGTTTTTGTACGGGTTAGTTTTTGATGCTGTTACAGTTTTCACTTCATTTCATGTTTTCTGACAATCTTTTACCTATTTTGGATATGATTGTGAGTTGTACTATTGTCCTTCTTATGCCAATAAAATGAACTGAAATGTGATAGCCACTTATTTGCGGCAGGTCTTCATCATGGTTCCAGTGTTTGTCACCGAAAGAGCATGACAACCGGCAGTGTATATATTAACATCTTACAGTGTATATATTAACATCTTACAGTGTATATATTAACATCTTACAGTGTATATATTAACATCTTACAGTGTATATGTTAACAATGCAACTCTGGAGTTTTAAGTACGTCTCCACCCAGGGTCCCACATCCACTCATATCATTCCACGTTAGTTAACTCGCTCCTTATACCGCAGACTTCTGTAACAAAATACAATCTAAAACTTGTGTCGTTGGATACATCCGGTCAAATCGTGTAAATGCAAACATCTTGTATTTATTTGTTTTCTCTTACGGGGATTTCTCGATCTTCTCGCAGCAGAAGCCACATCACATCGCCGACGCCCTGCTCAGTCTGAAACACACCGTCCAGGCCCCTCCGTCCCACGCGCCCACACAGATGCCGGCCCTCATGTCCGCCATGGGCCCCGGTCTACCCCCCTATACCACGCCCCCCCCCCCCCCCTGCTCGTACACCGTCAACCACCAGCCCCAGATGGCCAGTGTGAACTACCCGTGTCCGGCGTCGTGCCAATACCCTCCGGCGCCCGCCGGCACCGGACCTTGTGTGGCGAACCACTCTCCATCCGGGCACTCGGCCCAGGGCGCCGCCTTCTTTCCGTCGATGAGCGTCAACGTATCAATGAGCATGAACGTCGGCATGTACAACGACTGGAACTGCGCGTATCCGCCCGCCGCGCAATGTAATGCGCCGTACTCGCCGGCGCAGGGCGCGCACCACGCGCTGCCCAATCACTGCTCGCCCGCCGGAAGTCGCGGGTACGCATGCTCGTACGCCGACCCGCGTAACGTCGGCCCGATGTACGGTTACGAGCCGCCGGCGCCGTCGGGGACAGATGGGGGCACCAAGCTCTCCGGGCTGTTGGCGTCATTCAGCGCCGTGAGGACACGGGGCGGCAAGGCGAGCATCTTGGGGTGTGGCGCCAAGGTGAATCTGTGCCGCATCTGCGGAAAGACATACGCCCGTCCGAGCACGCTCAAGACCCACCTGCGCACGCACTCCGGCGAAAACCCGTACCGCTGTCAGATGTGCACGAAGTCCTTCTCGCAGGCCGCCAATCTGACCGCGCACCTGCGCACGCACAGCGGCGAGAAGCCCTTCCGGTGTCCCGTGTGCGCGCGCAGCTTCTCCCAGAGTTCTTCGGTGACGACGCACATGCGCACTCATTGGGGCGAGCGGCCGTACCAGTGCCGGATGTGCAAGAAGGCGTTCTCCGACAGCTCGACCCTGACGAAGCACTTGCGGATTCACTCCAGAGAGAAGCCGTACCAGTGTAAGCTGTGCCTACTGCGCTTCTCCCAGTCCGGAAACCTCAACCGGCACATGCGCGTTCACAACGGAAGTTCCGGCAACGAATAATGCGCATGCGTGACAGCTATATACTACATTTGCGTGTCTTAAACAACACATGGTACATATTGTATTCATGTAACGATTTCCAACATGATATATTAATCGGAAGTGTGTATTTCATCATAGCTTTGAATTAAAATCGCGAATGGTATCCCTTAGTATTGACGTTCGTGTAAGAACAATTCACTCTATAGTAGATCTCACCGTTTACATCCACTATTGTGGGAGCTACTCAGTATAACCCAATTGGTATGAGTTATGTTTGTACTCACTGGTTAACTAACGCAGCTTTATTTATTTGTTAGGCGTCGACCTCGTACGGAACTACTGGGAAGGATATGTTTTGAATAAATACTGACCAGATCAACATACAGTGCACGCTGTAGTTACCTATTGCTCACTATACAACTGACCTTGACAAATACCTGCACTGGCATCATCATTCACGTTCAAAAAAGTCTAGGAATGCTTCCAGTGACATTTCAGTTGTATCTCCACCGATTAGTATAGAGTGTATAATTATGCAATCATTGTTATACAGTTAATAGGTTATGCCATCTAACATCAACGTATAGATCGCATTGAATGACGGAATTATCGCCTATTATACTGAACACATGGAAATTACGTACTTTGATATGTATAGGCATTTACTGAATATCTACTGAAGAATAACGTTTACAAGGAGCAAAGAATACTTGTGTCATTGTGGTCCATTTGCAATTTATTATATTTGTTTAAATGCCGATTGCGTGGTCCGACCAACAAGTCAACCTGTGATTCCGTAAATTGTAGAGATTCTCAAAAAGGATGGCAAACACATGGAGCTAGTTGGTTGGTCTATTCCAGTTTGTTGAACAGTTGGCACCAAATACTTATCCTATGTATAAATGTATCATGTTTTTCTTGCGGAAATAAGATTTATATCCAAAATGTCAAAACAATTAGTATTTAGAATGTCTCAAAACATTCAACGAAATGTCCGAACGCTCCACGCACTCGGCGTCCATGTTCAATGGCTTGACGGACCTTGTTGTTAAGTCATAGCTCTTGAGAAGGGTAGGTAAATATGCATATCCTACTTTCATGGACAATCACATACCAATCATCTTGACGTCGTGTTATACTTGCGCCACATGCACCACACGTTACTTCCAGTAGCTTCTGCACTAATAGAGTTACCGAGCAACTTGTACCGGATGCTGACATTCATTTTTAACTTGGATCCAATCCCTGTTGTGTTTTCAATGGCACTTGTCGTAGTAATCTTTAAACGACTCTGGCCTGGCTGCGTAACATCGCCGAGAAGACAGTCTGGTCACTTAGCCGGCTTTTCAATGTTATCCGTGTGAGGGCCTAAAAAGTTCTGCCACTATTTATTTTTGTGTGAATATAAGTTAAACGTTGAATACTTTTAATAGTATAATAATTTTATTATCTTATAAAAGCATATCCTTATTTAGTTTTTATTTACATATTATAACATATAATAAATTATCAACTTGCATGTACATTTCATGTCAAATAGTAATATGTTCTAGCGTTTGAGTTACAATAAAATTAAATCTAATAAATAAATATGTATAGTTAACATTTTAAATGGTTAATAAAAATATGAACTTTTATCTAAAAAAAGGATAGATAACTTCTCTAACACGTCCTTAAAAATTGTAAATTAAAAATAATTATGTTAAGCTAATAAATTAATAAATACATATTATATATATATATATATATATATATATATATATATATATATATATATATATATATATATATATATATATATGTATATATATATATATATATATATATATATCAAACATATCCTTTAAAATGAAAAATTATCTATCTAAAATTATTATGTTAAACTACTAAATAAATAAATATTATATTTGTAAAATGTCATCTAAAATAAAAACAATTATGTATACAATTATTATTTTAAGCTAAGATTTCACAATAAAAGAAGATTTCGTATTCATTACTCTGGGTCCGCTATTTGAGAACACGTTCACCCGCACTCTCCCCCACGTACGGCAACACGAACCAGCGTCAGAGAACTATGTCATAGTTGGCCTGAGAGCCAAGCAGCGTCTCTACCCTACCTTGAGGTAATGCCTCCCTGGGGCAACATCGGCAGAGCATAAATCATCAGGCAGATTTGAGGGACTAAAAAGTGTCGCCACCTCGCGGAGACTGAGTAATCGAGACTAGTGTCGTAAGCTAATGTAGGCAGTTGCATATATAATCGTACTACCTGTATTAGTTCAGCCCAGCTAGATGGCGCCACCACCAGTAACTTCCGCGCTGTTTCTCGCGTTTGTGACGGCCAGGGGGCTATACCCCAGATTAGGGTAGAGATGCTAATTGGCTCATATAATATTATGACTGATACGAAAATGGTGCTGTACCTCCATCGCACCGCAGCCCTTGCATGTATACAAGAACGCAGTAGTCAGAACCCCTGACACAGATATCTTCGTGATTCTACTTTACTACGCCCACGTCATCGAGCAAGCTGACTGTATACCATGATATCGGGTCAGGGAAACATCGACAACTAATCAACCTCTCTGATCTCGCAGTATCCCTTGGAGAAGACTACTGTTCGACGGTTCTTGGGAAGGTGGGGCCCCTGGAAAAGCTGGAGAAGCACCCCAGGTTTCAGAAAGCGTTCAGGTAAATCGGTGAGGAATGGAACCTCAAGTAGCACGTGCTGAAGCAGTTGGAAGAGTTGACCTGCCTGGTGTACGGGCAAAACCGCGAGCCTTCCATGGACGGCCTCCGTGCCAAACTCCTGCGCAAGATCGTGGGTGAGGACGAGAAACTCACTTCCAACTCTAAGATCGACCTGGTTCGCCTTCCTCCCTGCCACTCTGCCTTGAAGTCACACCTCCAACGGTTGAACCACCAAGTATCCATATATAAGCGTGCTGGCGAATCCTTCCTGGAAAAATTAAACCCTACGATGATGGTCAAGGGTGGATAAGGACTGAGGATGGAGTGTTGGAACTGGTGTGGTCCTGCGGTGCTGCGTTACCAAACTCACTGGTTAATCTTCCGGACACTGGTGATCGTGAAGAGGAAAAAGAGGAGGAGGAGGTAAACGAGGATGGACGAGTTTGACTTTGACGATTTCAGTGAAAGCGATGGTGAAAGATGATCTATATAACACTTATCGCACGAAGCCCACAAGAGGTTGAGGCGCGGCAGCTAAGAAAAGATCATTCTAGCTTGCTATTTACCTGGGTCAGTAAACGAGTTGGTAATTGAACTTGGTGGAATTTCTTTATTCAAAATACTTTGAATCGATCCCTTTATCAACCTTTGGTCGCAAAAAACACGATTTCGTACGTAGACGCCCTCAAAAACCGTTTCAACTTACATGCTATATTGGCTATGATACAGCGAAAAAGTCACGTTTACGATTACCGTAAATGTGACGAATGAAAAACAGTAAGTGAAAGCTAAATGCAGATAAGACCGAATTTCTCTTAATTGGTACCTCAACGACACATATCCTGAGTTAGTATCACACCAACTGCCTCGGTTTTAAATCTCGTAGTAACGTTTGATGAAAACTTCAATTTAAAAAAACGTATAAAACGTATTCGCCAGTTTATATCACTTTCCGTTGCTAAAACCATCGCAACAGGTCAAATAAGCAACAGTCTTGACTACTTCCCTCCTTTATAATACCGCAAACAAGGATATAGCAAAACATCAGCGTGTTCAAATTATTTTTAGCAAGGGTAGTCACGCGTTCTCCTCGTTTTTCTCGCCCAGTGCCGCTTCCAATATCAGTGTATTTGCTGCCTGTGCACTATCGCATTATTTTCAAGATGTTTACAATAGCCTATCAAGCACTCTCATCTACACAACCAGCATACCTAAATTCGATGCTAACTCCAGCAAGAAATTCCAGACAGCTACGCTTAACCAGTAGTAACCCTCTTTACAAACCTCGGGTGAAAACGAAAGCTGTTGCCGCACCAACTGTGTGGAATTCGCTTCCTGGCAGTGTTAAATCAGAAGGTAATATTGTTTCACTCCACCGAAGTCTAAAATCCTATCCCTTTAATGCTCCTTAGCGTCCTAGCATCTCCACCCATCCATTGACGACTCACGCACTCTTTTACGATTACGAGTTTGTTTAATCCCTTGGTTTTGTCGCGCCACTGAGCTTGATCTTCGAGGACATTGGTGCAAAATAAGTCATTATTATTATTATAAGTTCAGGGGAGCAAGTTGTAGACATAATTTATGAGTCGTTGCACCATCGCTGATTTATTATGAAACTCACTCCTCCACCTTTCGATTTGCCTTATAGCTCTGGCGAGCGGTCGGCGCGGTGGAGTGTGTACCCAAGAATGAAGGACAGCAGAAGTATGGGGTCAAAGGGTCAAGCCATGTTTCTGTGAAGCAGCACACAGAACAGTCACTAAAATCAAGCCTAGTCTTCATCAAGTAGGAAAGTTCATCACGCTTGATTTTCAAAGATCTTACATTTGATAGAAATGTTGCAGGGAGAGGAGGGCGTTGTGCCCGTGTCCTGAACCGTGTCAACACGCCGGCACGTTTGCCTCGCTTGCGCCGGCCATGAGAGTTGGGGTGTCTATTGTTGTTGTTGTTCCCGCATCGGGTGCCGCGCTGATCAGTAGCACGTGTCGGTGTGCCTCATTGTTCTCACACAGTGATATTTCAGTACAAGAAAGCAGGAATGTGGGTATCGAATTTCTGTCAGAATGTTCACGTATGCGTAGTAAAGTGTCTCTGTAATACGTTCGCAACCACACAACTCTTTCTCTCTCTCTCTCTCTCTCTCTCTCTCTCTCTCTCTCTCTCTCTCTCTCTTAAAATACAACATATAAATATGCACATAATAGTAAGAGCCAACGCATTGTCGCCATACACCGGCGCCATCTTGTCTCTATATTGCATAACAGTACACCAGCGTTGGTGCACTGTTATGCAGCTACCATAACAGTACACCAACGGTGCTGGACGGTAATTCATCTAGATTGTTATAACATAATTACGTATAGAAGTACAGATAAGGTAAGATAATGAACGCTGTTTTCTAGTGACTATGTTTACATCAATAGTATATTAATCTGTTGGTATTCCCACAAGGCTATTGCTAGTTTTACATCATATATGGTGTTGCGTCAGTTCTTTGATGTGTTCCGGATCTTCATCCAAATGTTTGGGGCATATCGGTATTATATTGTGGTGGCGATGTACGACATATCGAGTTGCACGGCGTTGGTTCATTTCTAGTTGGTTTATCTGTGTAAAGGTGTAGGGGTATCAGACAGTACAGTTCGCTTTCTAAGATGCGTCTGACAAAGTGAAGTAAACCTGAGGTTTTATTAGAATTGACGGAAGTTTGAGATTTTTACGGCGGAAGCCTGGTGATCTATCTGCTATTAAAGGAATTTAAGTTGTGTGGGCTTTCTATTGGAGGTGTGAAATATGGCCAAGTCAAGAAATGTTGCCATGAATCAGTTTCCAGTAATTGTCCATAAAGCATGCATTTGGTTGTTAGTGAGAGTAATCAGCCGTAGCGACCCCTGGCGCGCGAGGATGCATTCCGTGTGGAACCAGGCATTGCAAGAATATCAAAAAATCATCTGTGTTTCCATGTTTCGTATTTATGACAGATACCCCATGGATATTTCGGCAGGATTTTTCCCAATGGCGTTTGTTAGTAGTGCAAAATTGGGTTTAAGAGTTTTTAACAACGTTAATAAAATGGTTCTCTGACTCTCAGCTTTCCAGAAACAATGTATGTAATTGTAAAGAGCCAGGGATTTGTCTTTAATAATAACCAAACGTACAATATCCTGTCTGAGTAATGTATTTCAAGTCTAGCAATATGTGACGCAAGTCCCAAGTGATCTATATCCAGCGTATATACTTTTTGTTTACGATAGAACCATATACTCGCTTACAACAAATCAATAAACGTCTTATCAGCAAGACAATGAACTTGTTGACAACAGAACAATAAACATGTTTGTAAAAGAACAATACATAGCACAATAATTGTAATAATACAGTGTTCAGCATGTCGCTTTTTTAGCAACTGTGATTAACAAAATATCTACATTTTCCACATAACTATGTGTGAATTGTCAGCCACGTCGCGGCGTTTGTGTTAATACGTACACAAGAATGTCTGCGTAGAATAATGGATAACATGCCTGGCAGTGGTCGTAGAAATGTTACCAAACGCAACCATTTATGCGTTTAGCCAAACGTACCAAGACAACAGCGACAGTCGTGTCCAATGTGTGTCTTACAGTTCTGAGTACTGAAACGCTTCAGGGGATGTCTTACAGTTCTGAGTACTGAAACGCTTCAGGGGATGTCTAACAGTTCGGAGTATTTAAACGCTTCAGGCGATGTCTTACTGTTCGGAAAATGTAAACGCTTCAGGGGATGTCAGGACGGACATGAATTCCCTCTTGAACTCCTTGATGCTGCCGTAGGTCGTGGGAACCTCCAGCTGGTTGAAACACGTGTGGGTGATTGGCCGTCGTTCCAGTCCCGTGAGTGTCGTGAACGTGACATTGATCTTGTCCGGCTGGTGGACAGACCCGGTGACAAATAAGAGAAAGTCCGTAAGAGTGTCAAAGTCGAGCCCGGCGACGAACTCCTTGAGGAAGTAGAGAGTCCTGTCCTGGTCACCCGTCATGTCCTCCATAGGCGACGTGATCACATCGACCACTTTCTCTGGCGTCGGCCTCTGGGCGTCAAGGATATGCGCGATGTCATCCGCTGACAACCTCTTCCAGAACGCCGCCATGTGACTCGCTGGAATACCTGCTCGCATCCTAGACACCAACGATTCGGGTTTCTTTACCAGATCCTGATGCGCGATTGCCAGGATCTGATCCAGGATTTCAGTTCCCTTTGGGAGTGTGTGAAACCCGTGGGCGATGTAGAAGTTCTGCAGTCTGCTATATTCGTCCGTCGTCAAGCTACTGAAGTCCGACATCGCTTTCGTCAACAGTTCTTTCTCTCGCAGCGTCACAAAGAGAAGCAGGTCCGTGAGCAGGCAGTCGTCGTCCACCTCGGTGTCACTGGCCAACTTGACGAGGACAGATCTAGCCAGGGTTGACGGGACTGTCGTTGTCAGCGCTACTGTGTGGGTCAGAATACGTCCGAGACTTTCAAACTTCCACGCCTCCTTCCTGCGTCTGTGCAGGGGGAGATCAGGGACGACGCAGTCTTCTCCCGTGAAAAGATCCTTTGTCACTTCCCTCCAGAAGCTCGTGAAGAGATCCCTAGTCAGACCCCTACAGTCGACCCCTGCTTCTCCCTCAAATATGACATTCAACGTTTTACTCGCTATGTCCGGGTCTTTGTAGAGTTCCAGTAAATTGTCGACGAGTGTGTGGCGAATGATGTGCACGTCGACCTCCTGATCGCTTTCCCTGGTGCAAGCCAGCAGAGCTTTGAGCCCTGAAACAGACATAGTGCCGGTTGTAAAAGACAAAGGCAAGTTCTTATAAAGCGCAGTATCCAGTCCTCGGGACAATTCAAAGCGCTTTACACTTACCTCCCTGACAGACCTGTTCACCCAGACACCATCTCGGCTTCTCTGGGAAGCATCCAGCCGCCATATGCTGCGCGTGCGCGATAAAGGTAAATCATCAATTTGCAGCGAAACAACAAAGTATTTTTTTGTATAAATGCCATGGGCTGTTCGTTAACTCTCCTGCCATGATTACTGTGAAAAGTTGCTTAAAATGTCGTTCAATACAATATCATATTACATTTGTTTAAATCACTGTCATTAAGGCGAACTACAGTCACGTGATTTACGCTTGCTATCAAAACATGCCTCAAAACTTGTTTGCCTCGTGTTAATTTACGACAAATAACGTTGCTGAGAGGTTTTATATATACATCTTAACGAACAACTCGTAGTATTTATACCATAAATGCTTTGTTCTATCGTTGGATATTGATGATTTTACATTTATCGCGCATGCGTAGTAACGTCAATCGGAACGTTTATAGCGCCGGAAAAATGTAAGCGCTACAACGACCTTCCTCGGAAATATCTGAGCTCGCAAGTGTGGAATTTGAGTAGCCACGCGGCGATTTGAACGACAGCGCGACAGGTATTATAAACATTCAACGGCGTATTTTTTAAGTTGGTTCTGCTTCGTTAAAACATATTTTTGTTTTCAGTACCTCATAATAGATGTAGGTTGTAGGCGATTTACATGCCACTGCCTGACTTCTGTTCAATCGAACATTTTACGACACTCACGAATCTCTCAATTACTGTGCTATTTTTACACAATCAGTATACTACACCTTAATCTGTTAGTTAAAAGTGAGACTATCTAATAAAAGTTCACGGATTACGAACTTACGAAAATTGTGTTCGAAACCAGAAAATATACGCATCGCTGAATCACATATTCAGAGACATCACATTTATTTTAGCAAATGTGTGACGACGAGTACGTTCCAAAAATACGAAAGAGAAATAGTGGAGTATAAGTACCTGCAATGACCTCGTGTCTGATGGCTGAGGGTCTTTGTCCGAGGTGCGCATGTGTCGCGTCTGTTATTCCAACAGTCTGAACAAAAGCACATTCTACGTAAACAAATCGTCTGTTCTATTTATTTAATTAATTTAAAATACATACGTATATGTATATGTTTGTCTCTAAATAATATGTTATATATATTATTATTTAGAAACAAACATACATATAAATATATATATATATATATATATATATATATATATATATATATATATATATATATGAGCAGGTTTTTAATATTCAATAATGTCAATATTCAATACTCTTATTTAAAGCATTACAAACGGAATGTTTTTCCGTCAGATGAGTTTTGAATGCCAGAAACGATATAGAAACACCGTAATAAATTGTTGAAAACATGATGACAGCTTTGAAATATGGTTTGTTTATATATATATATATATATATATATATATATATATATATATATATATATATATATATATATATATATATATATATATATATATTTATAAAATACTGATTGAAATTTGAATTAGAACGTATTCAACTAAACAACAACGACATATCACAAATGCATAGTATGGTGTACTGCTGCTGCTGTAGAAAGGAATGTGCTGAAGTCATATGACGTCTCAGAAGTTATGTGTACAGAATCCAGTTCCAAATGGTTTTATCTGGAGAGAAAAAACAGCCCCCGATGTAAAGCAGAGCAATTGGTCCATGTTTTATATTCATCAAATGTTAGTCCCTGCTATTTCAAGGATAGTGTCATTTCACTAGTGAAACACACGTGGCTACTCACCTCAGATAATTCACTTAGCCTCGAGTCAATCGACCTACAGTCACCGTCTATCGATGACGCTGGTGTCGATGGGTAATCGGGTGGTGGGGATGGCGGGGGTGGTAATCTACTCGAGATCACGTGATCACTCAACTGGCGACGCCCTGTATCAGGGCGAGAGGAGTTAGCCGGAAGTGGCTGTTGCATTCTGGGTGAACTCTCGTCACGTGAGTTGGGCGAAATCACTCGGTCCTGCGTGTCGAGTGGATCTGGGCTCGGGATGCCCAAGGTGAATGGGCTCTCTGTAATGCATAAGGGATAATCACAGAACTTCGACCCCAGGTAGATATTGGACGAAAGTAGTTTCGGCTTGGGAGCTGCAGTTTCGTATGGCATCATATATCAAAATTTTAGCACCATTTATGAATTTGCAGATGACGTGTTTTGTCATAATGACTTAAGTTATTCACTAAGTGATCAGACCATTTGCGATACGCTGGATAACTAGAAAACAAAGCACATTAAAAACAAACAAAACAAAGCAAAACATGAAAACAAAACAAATGAAAACAAATGAAAACAAAACAAATGAAAACAAAACAAATGAAAACAAAACGAACCGAACCGAACCGAACCGAACCGAACCGAACCGCACCGCACCGCACCGCACCGCACCGCACCGCACCGCACCGCACCGCACCGCACCGCACCGCACCGCACCGCACCGCACCGCACCGCACCGCACCGCACCGCACCGCACCGCACCGCACCGCACCGCACCGCACCGCACCGCACCGCACCGCACCGCACCGCACCGCACCGCACCGCACCGCACCGCACCGCACCGCACCGCACCGCACCGCACCGCACCGCACCGCACCGCACCGCACCGCACCGCACCGCACCGCACCGCACCGCACCGCACCGCACCGCACCGCACCGCACCGCACCGCACCGCACCGCACCGCACCGCACCGCACCGCACCGCACCGCACCGCACCGCACCGCACCGCACCGCACCGCACCGCACCGCACCGCACCGCACCGCACCGCACCGCACCGCACCGCACCGCACCGCACCGCACCGCACCGCACCGCACCGCACCGCACCGCACCGCACCGCACCGCACCGCACCGCACCGCACCGCACCGCACCGCACCAAATCAAATCAAATCAAAACAAAACAAAACAAAACAAAACAAAACAAAACAAAACAAAACAAAACAAAACAAAACAAAACAAAACAAAACAAAACAAAACAAAACAAAACAAAACAAAACAAAACAAAACAAAACAAAACAAAACAAAACAAAACAAAACAAAACAAAACAAATGAAAACAAAAGAAACAAAACAAAACAAAACAAATGAAAACAAAAGAAACAAAACAAGCAAAACAGGTTCTTACGAGGCAGTTCTTCTCCGTCGAACGAGATGACGGCGAAGACGGGCGCCGAGCTAACGGGAGAGAACGCCGCCAGATACAGCCCGGGCTGTAGCGACGTCAAGGTGTGGGCGACGACACAGTTGTCTTCGGTCTCTTCGCACAAAATCATCATGTCCAGTACGCCATCGCCCGCCTCAGATGTGTCAACTGAAATGCGAGTTATGAGCTGTGTCGAATGGATGTTGTGCAGAATGTTGGTTCTTACAGAGCACAGTGTACAATCCTACGGATAGGTCTCGTTTTAATATTTACATATTTTAGATGAGCCAACCTCTCAGTAATGTGGAAGAATATTTCGGATATACAGCACTTTACAAATACAGATTATTATTAGTATTATACGGACGCAAGATATCAGAATAGTTTACAACGTTTTGCCCATAAAGCTTTTAAACAGGCCCATGCGGGGGAACAAAATTAAGCCATTTTTGATGTTATGAGATTTAATACAAACAAACATGCGTCCATATAATAATAATAATAATAATAAAAATAATAACAAAACAAAACAAAAACAAAACAAAAAAATAATAATAATAGTAATAATAATAGTAATAATAATAATAATAATAATAATAATAATAATAATAATAATAATAATAATAATAATAATAATAATAATAATAATAATAATAATAATAATAATAATAATAATAATAATAATAATAATAATAATAATAATAATAATAATAATAATAATAATAATAATAATAATAATAATAATAATAATAATAATAATAATAATAATAATAATAATAATAATAATAATAATAATAATAATAATAATAATAATAATAATAATAATAATAATAATAATAATAATAATAATAATAATAATAATAATAATAATAATAATAATAATAATAATAATAATAATAATAATAATAATAATAATAATAATAATAATAATAATAATAATAATAATAATAATAATAATAATAATAATAATAATAATAATAATAATAATAATAATAATAATAATAATAATAATAATAATAATAATAATAATAATAATAATAATAATAATAATAATAATAATAATAATATTAATAATAATAATAATAATAATAAAAATAATAAAAATAATAATAATAATAATAATAATAATCTGTATTTGTAAAGTGCTCTATATCCGGAATATTCTCCCCACTTACAGTTGTAGAACCAGGGAATAGACACTCATAAATAGTTATACAATCTAAAAACATTAAACACCTCTGTAAATCGTTTAGACCAATTCTGGTGAAACCCGGCGATCTTTTACGAAATGCAAACGCAAATAACACTAAGCATAGGAACCAGAACACGTGATATTATAGTTGATATTGAATATGAAGATCTGATCATTGAGGAAGAAAATGTATCCTGCGATCAGACCTTCATAAGGCATCACAAGGGATGAAACGTGCAAACTGTAAACATAATCTGCTGCAGATGCGCAAACAAGAGGACTTACTTTCAAATTCAACGATCTCGCCGGCCGAGTATTCGCTGACAGTGGTGACAAACACGGCATTGATATCGTAGGCACTACTACTGCCGATGATTTTGCATCCGCCACATGACACCTCTATGACATAGGTTCCTGTAGTTAACATACAAAGACATGGTCAAGTGACACAACGTCACATCGTGATACTGTCTCAAGATGTATAAGCTAGGTGCTAAACGCAATCTCTGACTACAAGCATTGTAATGCGCAACACATTTAATATAAGAGGTAAGTTCTTACACAGCGCTGTATCAAATCCACAGGATTGTTCAAAGCGCTTTTCACTTTTCAAGACATGTTCAATCGAATTTTATCTCGGATTCGGTGGGAACTATCCAGCATTGCTGCAATTGTTGCGCGAATATGTTATGTAAACACATTTTCACCACTATCTATATCCTGTTATTCATTCATACAGCTGCGTAAACAGTCATGTTTCGTATTTAATTCTGCTGAACTGTATATATATATATATATATATATATATATATATATATATATATATATATATATATATATATATGTGTGTGTGTGTGTGTGTGTATGTACACATACATACACACACACACACACACACACACACACACACACACACACACACACACACACACACACACACACACCTACCAACTTCCGCAGGCATGTACTCCACCACGTAAATGCAGTCGTCTTTCGTGTCGATTGTAGTTTTGATCAGACTGCCAGAGGGCGCTGCAAATTAGCGAACAGTCGTCTTTTATTTATCATGAGGATGTTAGCAACAAAACCATTTAGAAGATGCTAGTATTGACTGTAGGACAATCATGAATCAGAACTAGATGAATGAAGCTGGAAATATGTTTTATTAGAGGAGATAGCATTGCATGTACTTATGACGGTTGCTTACTTAAATAAGTGCCTGGCATGTAATGGAGCGTATATATTGAAATCATACGATATCCGTGAGGAAGCCAATGCAAACATTTCAGAAGTAGCAAACTTATTAAACAAAAGTAGTGTGAGAAAGGTACTGTACTTACATGTGATAGTTGCCGACACAACGCTTGTGTTTTCCAGAGCGGAGACCGTAAATGACGTCGGTTTGTGGACAGGCACACGCTGTAAACCGGGCCCCGAGAGTGTGACCGCGCTTTCACGGATGTCAATCGTAAAGGGACTTCCTAAAAGTGCAGTATAGTGTTGGGAGAGGAAACGTTCGTTTTGAGGTGTATTCGTATGTAGCACATTCAGTATTTATGACATGTATGCTAAGTATGTTTTAGTACATGGAAGACCTGTTCATTCGAACACGATATCCATTTCTCAGTTTTAATCCATGGGGCTAGGGACAGATGAAGATTATTCGTTCACAAATATGCAGAAATGTATATAGCAAGTTACCCGGCTTTTTGTCCACGTATCAACTTAAGTTAATTATCTCAGCAGTTTCGTTGCAGAACAATTTGAAATCACAAGGATATCCATAATTTGCAAGTAAAAACCACCAGTCACATGGCTAGACCCTGATGACATGGAGAGAACACCTACCTGGTACAGCTTTACCGTCCAGGGTCATTTCAATGACATGTGGCTTGGCTTCCCGCGGTAGGAAAGACGCGCGGAACCGACGACTACCAAGTAGGTTGACAGTGCACTTATCACTGCCGTCGTTAACGACAATCTCAAGGCAGCCTCTCTCTGCTTCATAGGCATCGACTGCGAGGAAAGATTGCTGCCTTAACACAGTATCTGTAGTAGACGTGTGGGTGCATGTATGACCTGAGTTGGTGTGTGTGTGTGTGTGTGTGTGTGTGTGTGTGTGTGTGTGTGTGTGTGTGTGTGTGTGTGTGTGTGTGTGTGTGTGTGTGTGTGTGTGTGTGTGTGTGTGTGTGTGTGTGTGTGTGTGTGTGTGTGTGTGTGTGTGTGTGTGTGTGTGTGTGTGTGTGTGTGTGTGTGTGTGTGTGTGTGTGTGTGTGTGTGTGTGTGTGTGTGTGTGTGTGTGTGTGTGTGTGTGTGTGTGTGTGTGTGTGTGTGTGTGTGTGTGTGTGTGTGTGTGTGTGTGTGTGTGTGTGTGTGTGTGTGTGTGTGTGTGTGTGTGTGTGTGTGTGTGTGTGTGGTAACACGTCTAGCACGGCGCTGTGTGTGTTGGTCGCACCAACTACACATCTTTCTGATCACTGTTGTCAGCTGTGGTCATCTTCGCTATCCAGGTAATGCCTATCCATCTAATTATGTATACGTCCCTAACATCACCGTCACGGAAGTCACGCTTGGTTAAACCAAAATCGGCGGAATTTGAAATGAACTGATTGGATCACAATGCGTTACTTTAACGCACTTTACTTTTACAACGTAAATTAAGAAACTTACACAAATACGTAAATACTAAATCCGTCTGCGAAATACACATATAATTAAACGAAGTACTTACTTTCAAATTCAAACAATTTGCCAACCAGACCCGTGTAACTGAGGTTCTTCAGTTTAATGTCTTTCGGCTGTCTCCGTGACGTCATCTTAGCAGATTACGTATACAGAGTGGTGTATGCGCAGTCAGATAGATCTGTGTCAAATGCGACGGACGTACATTTACACATACTTGCATATACATACATGCGTGCATACGTACTTCACATACACAGTGACGGTGATATATTGCTTAGCGTGGTCATGGTTCAATGCCACAATACGGAACTCAGTGCAACACTGAAGCCACGTGCCTGGCTGCGTCATACTCTATTAATACCATTCAACCAGGAAGTTGGCCGTGTATGGAAACATGAACTTACGTCACACACCTACCATATATGTACATGTTGTATTGTCGTTGTCACACGTTTTACATATTACGTAGAACATGTCCTTCTTTACACACAGGTTGATTGTCATTGACTTTCATCATCTAAGTCAAACTGGGCAATTATCCACTTTCCTTCTCTCGTTAATACCGCTACCGCTACCGCTACCGCTACCGCTACCGCTACCGCTACCGCTACCGCTACCGCTACCGCTACCGCTACCGCTACCGCTACCGCTACCGCTACCGCTACCGCTACCGCTACCGCTACCGCTACCGCTACCGCTACCGCTACCGCTACCTTCATACTTCATAGCTCGCCACATATCTACACCTTACTCGACTGAATATCAACCAACAACATAACCACCTGCCACGTTTAAATGCAACAGCTACTTACCGCCTAATTCCTGTTTAGACAAACTCGAGTGTTCCTCAGTTCACAATAACAGGCAGTGTAGTGTAGAAAATCCAATGTCATTGTAACGTCGCCAACCGCAGTATTACTCTAAACGGTACTCCACAAGACATACTACCAAGAGTGTTGCCAACAGATTGTGAGTGTAGCTAAAAATCCCTGACCTAGTCACCCGTGGTTATGCGTCGGTCACGCGTGACTGCCTCACGATGGCATTCAGTAATGACGCGCTGGGTATTTTATAAATGCTATATTTAGAGTGGCTCGCACACTGTGGGTATTAAGCGGAAGACCGCTAGTGAGCCGGTGTACAACAAACAAAATACACTACCGTAAAAACCACAGATGTGGTTTTGAATGTATCAGCAAAACTGGGAAATGTTTGAGTGACTCAGAGTTTTAAAAATATTTCAAAATCAAACCCCGTGGTATTTCCGAATCAGTGATGTGTTAGGCCATTCGTGGGCCCTATGGCCTGTTGTAGGGCCAGGATACTTTCGTGGGCCTTACGTAGGCCCAGGAATTTATTCAGTGATGACAATTTACGAGGACCTATAATAAAACGATGCCCCAAAGCGTCTTATGTTCCACGGCTCTCAGATCCTTCTTGTACCGACGAAATTTACTCTTCTGACTTTTCTTCAGTTGTATGTTCCATTTTAAGATGCTCTTAGCACACTAGTACAAACTGTGTACCGGATCCACATTTCCGTTCTCGATGATAGGATCGGCTTTAGCGAGGACACAACGCTTTTCTCTTCAGTCGCGCCGACATAAACAAATCGGGAAGACCCTCGCTAAAGTCGATCCTGCTTTACAACTATTAGTAAGTGTGATATATATATATATGCAGTTTGTTGTCGTCTTCCTTGCACCACACACGTCTTAAATCGGAATGACTGCTACTGCGATGGCTTATTATGACGACGATTGGTCTTTATTCACAATAACAGCAGAGTGTGCAATGTTTGCAGCCCTTGTACACATAACACAGGGGGCGTTCCGGGGCGTTGCCCCGACTGGCTAATCTACAACTATCAAGCTACCATGAGTGGGGTCTGGCCTTCCACATTCTTCCCTCCTGATGATGTTTTAAGGCTAATCACACTTCTCCCTTCTGTTAAGGACTCCCAATACAATTTCGCAACACATTTATTAATTTCACATAATTACATAAATTACAATAACCCTGTCCTACCACGCTTGTAGTGCTTGTGGACGTGTTGATGATTTGTGGAAATGACAGGCGAGCTCACGAACATTGTATCTGACATATGTTAGATTGTTTCGTGCAAAAAAGTAAATTTTGCATGTCGTGGCGCTCTTTCCCGATCCCATTTTATGATCGTTGTCCACTAACCTACATATATCTAAGTTTGCAGTCACCCTTCAGTTGCAGCGTGGCGATAATGTCAACTATAAAGAAGATACTATGATGGAAGAAAAACAATCAAAACTATGGACGGTAGCGAGCGAGTAGCCAGACATGCGAAGAAAGAGCCCATCTGATTGGCGAGTGGCCAGAAATGCAACAACAGAGCGCGTGTTAATGGCTCACGTGTTCGAGTGGCGACATCGAGCGATCGTGTTTGTTACTAGTTCATGTGTCTCTACTGAATCGTGTTATATTCTATATATATATTAGCCATGCTATATTCGCAAAATATTACAATAATTCTATCCTCGCCGTACGCCGCTATTGTGCCTGCTATTCGTGAAACTCTTCATGAACATTTATTGAAATTCAAAAAGATTCGAGGGTATTCGAACGAAAAAACAAGAACATTAAAGACTTTCGGCGTCCTGGCCGCTGCAATCTCCGGCTGCACACTTTATGTTATACACAACTGATTACCTACGCTACCATGAACGATATTCTTTTGTCTTTATTGATACCGTTCCCTAGCGGACACGTTGGACACTACCTATGTAAACAAACTAGGGTTTCCTACTAAAAAGCTTGCTTATTATTATAACGATGGTACATAATCAAAGTATTATCTTACTTATGTAGCATTCATGCTTATTACTTTATCTGTTATATATTCTAACAAATAATCAGATTTATTCAATATTGTTTACAAACTTGTCGAAGGTTAGATCACTGTTTACTTAACTTTAGCGATTAGCATATGCACATGTAGTCGTATCACAATAAAGACTGTGTTGTGTGCAACAAATTATTTTGTACTTGTAATCGTGGTGGCGTTATTCGTCTAAGGCTAGGCCTAGAACTGGGATTCGCGACTCCTGTCCTTTACTTCGTCTTCGCCAATAACCTCTTCGGTGTAGGCACTGCCAATGCAGAGTCATCATTAATTAATACGCTATCCCATCCCTACCATAGAATAACCGCGCAAGCTAACGTCTACATCAAGAAGAAAAATTGTGTTTTATTCGACCAGTATTTCAAACAGTGCATAAACTATATCCATGTAAAACAACTCAGAACCAATACAAATATAAACATCACAGCTAACTTGGTAATAATGTATAATAACTAGCAATTTAACGTACGGTCAGGAGACTCCTCTAAGACCATGCTAGTGGCCTTACCGAGAGCTCGCCATGCAGGAATTGATCGACCATCTCTATCATCATGCATTCGTGACTGCACCAAGATAATACTGTTTGGCGCTGACCATCTTTCACTTTTTCACTTTCACTTTCACTGTATTGTCATTAAAAAGGATATGCAGTGTACAACTCATGATCACATCTAAAATATATGGGATGGTCACAACAAAATGCAAATGCATTTCCAGATGTATCCACTGAAAGAACAATTCAACCTTCCTTTCAACATCAGTTTTACTAAACCACTCTTCCTTAATTTTATTGTTACGATTGAATGATGGTGACGGTCTCTCGTCATATGACAGGATAGCATGATGAAGCGTTTGGAACTCGTGTAGTGCATCAGGCTTGATAGCTCTTGATATCAGCATGCATTTGCCACATAAATAGCCTTGACTTACCTGTGGAGCTGGATCTCTCTACCATAACATCATATTATGTATGCAGTGGACATTTTACTCATCTACCGTTGCTTCTAGTATGCAAACGTTGTCACAGTAACAGTGTATCATCCATCCTTTGATGATGTTGTATGGTATGTAAATGTGTTACTCTTCAGAAACATCGGTTATCGCAAACATACGAGCAGTTACAAGTACTAACTAAAAAGTTTCAATGTGAAAGTGGAAACGTTATCAGGACCAGCTGCTTTCCTGCTGCTCTGTTGCTTGAATAGCTTTCTCACCTCGTGCTCTTGAACAGTGAAGGGAGGAGGGAGTGGCACAGCAGGGTCGGGCGGGCTGATCGATATAGGCGTCAAATTCTGACGATCGAAGCCGGCGTAGAAATTGTTAAAGTTGACAGGTGTTGCTGAGTCAAAGCCAGGGTGGAATGCTTTTGCTTGTAGCCAGTAATGCACTGGAGCACCTGCCAGACAGAGCAGGTATCGTTTGACAGGACCTGGCCTTCGAGTTTGCGCCTGTAGTCAGTTATCGCTTTTTCGACACCGTACTTGCCTTTTTGTACAGCGCACGGTCGCCGCTCTTGAAAGCTTCCTCCATCTGTTTATGTTTTATTTTCAGGTTTCTGGTGAACCACGGCTTATCGTTGCCGAACACTTTCACAGTCTTTTGGGGAATACACAGACTATGGCAGAAGCCTATGTATGATGTCGCAGTGTCTGCATATTCATGAATTTCGTTAGACGCGTATTAAAAGAGTCCCAACCGAAAAAGGAGAACATACGTGTCGCTGGCGACGTAGAATGCACCCGAAGGTTTGTGACGTAACAACACATATGACTAGTTCCCGTAGTTACTAACGTTTTCTAGCTGACGACTAAATAATGTTAGCAAAACGGTGACTGCACATTTTGGTTCTTAACAAGAAACCTCCATAATGTGGCAACTACAACGAGGTAAGTACGCTATGTACTAATGTAGGCGTCGACTCTGATCTAAAATAAAAATAAAAGGATAACGCCTCACGTACTAATGAGAACGTTCCTATACAATCACAACATTCTAGCTATTATAGACAGTACAGCGGCCTAACTGTACGCAACAGAGTTAAGCGAACCAATCGACGTTTTTTTTTTATTACAATCGGCGTACTGAGAACATCTTGCTTTGAGTATATTGCAAAGAATCAATCACGAGAAACAACCTAACGAATTCACATGTAATGTTTTCTTGCTACATGTGTGTCATTTCTTCAAGGTGCCAGTACGAATCCTTGTTTGACTCAACGAAGATTCCGACACCTTCACTTTGCCTACGTCAAGTGTTATTGTGTGTCGCTTATGGTCATTGTCACATACAAACATTAATAGGAAACCTTCTATAGTGGCTTTATCGTCAGGAATCCCATACACAAATCAATAAGCGTAACCTTTTACGGACGTATGTAAGAGTCATCACTGGAGTATGGAACCGCCGAAAGTTAACGGTGGGAATACGATTTCAAACAAATATGACCTGAGAGCTTTTGGCGACAAGTGGTTACTATGTAGAATTATAGAATTATATTGGCTTTATGACGATAGAGAGTTGAGTCAAGATTTTGGATACAGCTACATAGAAAGGGACAGCACGTTTGTCAGTCTTAATATTAGAAATAAACAGTTGTTGGGAAAGAGATCTGTATATATACATTATGTATAATTATATATATATATATATATATATATATATATATATATATATAAACCATGTATCTGCTCATATAATAGTAATATTTACGTAACTTCTGTTGCGCCTTGACTCCTTAGAAACATTAATAAAAGCTATGGCGGCAGCTTCAGATATCTACTGCACAACCATCTTATATCAGACAGTTCGGCTTCAGACCCACCATAGCTCAGCTGATGTTCTAACCAAGCCATGGTCCAATGCTCCGGACAGAGGTTATGAAGTGCGTGTTATTGTCCTGGATATCAAAGTTGCTTTCGATACGGTGTGACACAATGGTCTTTGCTCAAATGTAAAGGAGTTACTCTCAAGTTGCTGACTTGACTTGAGAGTTACTGATCCATCAAAGTGTTCTTATCAGGCCAATCCTCATGTGCCGTGCCATCAACGGCTCTGTACCTCAATGCTGTTCTCTGTATATATTGACGACCTTGGAGATGAATGTGAAAACACACTGTATTTGTATGCAATGACTCCACCCTATTCTGTGAGATCAGACCCAGTAATGATAGCAGGTGTGTAACAGCAAGCGTAAACAGAGACCTGATAAGAATGATGAATTGGACAGACATATGGAAGATAACCTTTGAGCCATGTTAGTACAACATCCTGATCATCTCAGGAAAGAAGAAAAGAGGAATCCAGCAAGGTCAGACCTATTCTTTAGAAATATTAACCTGCCATAAGAAGATAAGCTGGACATCTTAGGTATCACTGTTGATAGGAAACCCACCTGGACTAAGCACATTTTCAACATTACAACCAACGCTGGACATAAACTAAGAGCACTAAGGAATGATGCTAACAAACTGAACATCGAGCAGAGCCACATTGTACAAAGTCCAGATTCGCACCGTCATGGAGTACGCGTCATTATGCTGGATGAGTGCTTCAACCACCACACTTAAACTTCTCAACTCCATCCAGAGTAAAGTACTGAGGATCACTGGTGTGAATGGACAGCAGGTACGACTGAATCAAAACAGCCCCGCATTACACCAAAGCTGTCAGGCGGCTATATCCATCAGATCTTAAGCTGATGCCAAGGCATGCACTCATCGAACCAATCCCAAGAACCGACTCCACTGGCAGAACGTTCAACCACACTGCGGTTCAGATCTGGAATGGGCTTTCGGACAATGCATTTGGTAAAATCTATGACAAAGCTGCCCTTCAAGAGCCATCATCTTATTTTTGCATATATATATATATGCAAAAATCATCATCTTATTTTTGCATATATATATATATATATATATATATATATATATAAACTCTTAAGTACACGCATATATTCATATAAACAAAACAAACAATTTTATTTGGTCTTGACATTCAAGTTCATGGACACACTTATACATGCACCCATACATTTATGCAAACGTAAATGCACACATCAATTCGCACGTAACACAAATAAGGTATTAAGAAAAGGTATATTTCCATTTCTGTAGCATTTGACCTTCAGATTCAAAGTCACAAAGCCTGCCGTGAGGCCCCTTTAGTTGGATGACTGGCCGTGAAAAGTTATATACATGTTCACATTTTTCGTGCTTCCTAATGGTATCTACTGCATCCGACAAATAACGACACTTCGACATGCAACTTGACGTCATTGACATTATTACCCTAGGTGATAAAAGAGGCATGTAAATAACAACAACGGCATTCATTTTTATGTGTTTCATTTAATTCGGCAGAATATACAAACCACTCTGATTAATACAATTCGTATATGTAATGCCTATGTCTACTGCCTCGTATATTTGATGTGTGTAATACATCAACCATTCCCATATCACCGTGTCACCGGCATATATATATATATATATATATATATATATATATATATATATATATATATATATATATATACACATATACATATCATTTAAGCCCAGCTCGCTTAAAATGAATAACGACATGATAATCAAGTATACTGTCCAATGTAGCTGGCAGTTCAGCAAATCCATTCAAAGGAGGCGTCAACATTGGAAAGTAAAAGAGAAATGATACATTATTAAAGAGGCCAACGTCCCTACATAATATCAGCCTACCACATTCCTCATGCTACACTGCCAAACCTACTGACAAAGACCATGAAAATAACAACTTGCAGTCACTTACCCTGATGAAACAATAATTGAATATAAATACATTAACATAGGTGATGTGGCGTTGCCGTTCAACCAATAGCAACATGTAATGTTGTGTATTACAATATATAAATTCACGTTAGGAAGTGACATTTTCCCACTGCAAAATCCACTAAATTAATTGCTTTGGTTACAATGAGGATTACATCCAGGGCAAACGCTTGCAGGAAAGTCGAAGGGGTGATGTGCGATAGACGCATATCATGTAAACGTAAAGGAAATGTACTCAACTCGCATATACATGTACACGAATGTATTACAGACGATGGCACTAATAGAGAAGGTCCAGGTTTGCAAAAAAGAACTTACTAAGAATAATCTTTGTTGTTAAGAGAGCCGATAAGAGAAAATAGATTAAATGAGAGTGGAGGTTGGAGTGAAAGAAAGTTCTAAGAAGAAATTGGTGAAGAGTACATGGGTTGGTCATTTAGAAAAAATGTAAGATTAAAAACTGGCAGAGATCAGATGCCCAGAAAATTGAGGGGAAATGGAGGTGAGGAAAACCGAAATTGCGATGGGGGATTGTATTAAAAATGACATAGAAAGAGTAGGAGAAAAATGCGGAAAATATAGATAGAAAGAATCGGAGACTGCTGACAGAGAACATAGTAATAAAAAATGTCAGAGCAAAACAATTAATAAAAAAGGAATTCATGGATTTGTTTTCTTGAAAATGAATGGAATTCATATCCAAGATAATAATAATAATATAACAAAATGCAATTTGACCCTAGTTTAGTAACAGGGCTACTATTATTTTGAATCCTTAATAACCATTAGCCATTATGCACATTAGAAATGATGATATTTGTATTGTATTTGTATGTTCTGTCCACTGTTATTCTGCAGCCAGCGACAGAAGTGGAGAATTCCTAATTCAATCCTATCTGAATGATGACGTTTTTGCGAAAAGGTAGGACTGGGAAAGAAAATCTTACACAGGAATCATAAAACCCACTGTACGTTGTGACTCTATTTGAATCAGGCAGCCAATTATTTGTCTTCCGTTCCCCACAATCCATATTTTTTTCAGGAATGGGGGCATGGCCCCCTGGGCCCCCTGGCTTCACTGATCACCGGGTCACCGGGTCACCGGGTCACCGGGTCACCGGGTCACAGGGTCACCAGATCACTGGGTCACAAGGCAGTTTTGGCCTTGAACAGGTGTGCTAGAAACATAACACGAACTACCACGGCATTCTGGAAAACACATTTCAGTGTATAAATTGTTCTTGGTCGACAGAGCAGAGGAGGTCCTGCTAGGAGGAATACATTCCACCCAGGTTGACGTCACATTGGAGTGCCCCAGGGCTCCGTCCTACGATCTCTCGTACATACATCTCCTACCAAATTGTTCTCAGACGACTGGCTGATCATTGTGAGCATTACTACTGATAGAGACCAGGCGGCTCTCCCGTCAGAACTGGCAACACATCAATTTAACACAGGAAAGTGTACACAAATCAGAGTTATGCCAAAGAAAACCAAACCATGAAGCGTCGTACACCATCCATACAAAACTGCTAGAAACATCACACACAAGTGTACATTGGCGTCTCAATCAGTGACAACATGACATTGTCAATATACAAAGCAACTTTCATGTTATTAGCGCATATACAACCCCAAAGCGAATACGTTTAAGCAAAGGTAAGACCCAGTCCAGTATTTAAAGAAAAATACGAAAACACTGACCATATATCACACAACGTCCGAAGTCACGACACCTTTTAACCGTCAGGTACATGAACTCAAGACACGTCTTGGCCACAACAAAACCACAACAACGGAGAAATGGTTGTCTAAAACAACGTGCCTAAATACGTTTATCCCTTAACCATCAACGCTCTGTGCTGGTTCCGACCACCCGCGTGAGGATTGCGCGAAGTTCAATCGCATGCGAACGGGAGGTGGACGTTTCAATGCAAACATACACAGTTGGGGACTACGTAATTGTGCAACTTGCCAATGCAGGTTTACTCAACAAGCTGCATTAATACAATGTATTTGCATATGGTATATGTGCGCGAGCGCGCGTTTGTGTGTGCGTGCGTGCGTGCGCGCGCCTCTGTGTGTGTCTACGTTTCTGTGTGTGTGTGTGTGTGTGTGTGTGTGTGTGTGTGTGTGTGTGTGTGTGTGTGTGTGTGTGTGAGTGTGAGTGTGAGTGTGAGTGTGAGTGTGAGTGTGAGTGTGAGTGTGAGTGTGAGTGTGTGTGTGTGTGTGTGTGTGTGTGTGTGTGTGTGTGTGAGTGTGTGTGTGTGTGTGTGTGTGAGTGTGAGTGTGTGTGTGTGTGTGTGTGTGTGTGTGTGAGTGTGTGTGTGTGTGTGTGTGTGTGAGTGTGAGTGTGTGTGAGTGTGAGTGTGAGTGTGTGTGTGTGTGTGTGTGTGTGTGTATGTGTGTGTGTGTGTGTGTGTGTGTGACTGTGTATATGTGTGTATGTGTGTATGTATGTGTGTATGTGTGTATGTATGTGTGTGTATGTTTGTGTGTGTGTGTGTGTGTGTGTGTGTGTGTGTCTGTGTCTGTGTGTGTGTCTGTGTGTGTGTCTGTGTGTCTGTGTGTGTGTGCGCGTGTGCGTGTGTGCGTGTGTGCGTGTGTGCGTGTGTGCGTGTGTGCGTGTGTGCGTGTGTGCGTGTGTGCGTGTGTGCGTGTGTGCGTGTGTGCGTGTGTGCGTGTGTGCGTGTGTGCGTGTCTGTGTGGGTGCGTATGTGTGCGTGTGTGTATGTGTGTGTGTGTGGGGGGTGTGGGGGTGTGTGTGTATCTGAGTGTATGTATGTGCGTGTGTGCGTGTGTGCGTGTGTGCGTGTGTGCATGTGTGCGCGTGTGTGCGCGTGTGTGCGTGTGTGTTTGTTTTATGTATCGGCTGCATCTGCAACAGTTGTGGTATGTTACCTGGCAGATAGTACCTACGGCATCGTAATAACAAACCCGTTTCTTTTGTGCGCAATTGCATGCGCCCTGTGTTTCTAAAGTTAATAATTATAGGCGGTGTGAATGATATTTTATTTGTCAGCCTATTAGTGCAATTTGATACCCATTTTCTTCTACTGATGTAAAGTACACTTGTCACAGAATACGTGCCAGTAACACATACGCATACATGTGATGCTTCGAGATTACCCATGTCCCAATATATGCCATCTTAATTTCCCTCCCTAATTAATATCCCTTTACCGCCACCTCCTTCAGTCTCAGATAGAATTTCCTTCTATATGGCAACTAAGTATCATTTAGTAATTTCAATAGTTCAGACTGCCATATTCAGTCATTAAAGGGAATATGTTCGCTCATTGTTATCGTACAGTCGTGTCGTATACTATATATATACCTCTTATGATATCCTGACCCACCTGTGTTTCCATTAACGATTTTGTAGACCTTTTTATATTTCGGAAGGAAAATATTTACAAGACAGCGCACATCTTTGAAGGCGTTGACCCAAATCCAGTTACTAATATGTTACTAATTTCTTATGATATAAAATCGTTATTTCGAGATCAAAGTGACAACTCGATGTTAAGGTTAAAAGCGTTAACGCTTAAACTATTTAAGCCGTAAGAATGTAAGAATATAGAATATATGTAGCATAACATGAATTTATAATAAACACGAATAGACAACACCATTTAGGTATGTTTACTTAACAGTACTATATTTGTTAGCTCTGCTTGTTAGTCTATGGTCTATCATATCTTGTCACAGGTCTCCATAGAACTATTAAAGTTGACATTTATAAATGACACATACGTGGTGCTACACGTGTACGTCATCTCTCTGTTTCTCCGGTCACTCGATGCTAGCTCGCACAACTTCCAGCCTTCGTTCTTGTTCGGGATTTCGATGACGACATTCTTGGTTTTGTCCTTCGTGTACTGGCACTCTGCCACGCACGTGGTCAGACCACCAGCTTCCGGGGCAGAGACTCCGCTCAGCCGACAGATGTGGTAGTTTCCTGACACCAGACCGCAGTTTGGACGCTTCGTGCGCCTTGTCATCACCGTGATGTGTGATTTGGAGCAGACGAGACGATGTCCGGTGAGTGTTACCTTGAACGGCCCATCGATGGACCTTGATGACGAGTGCCTTGATGACGAGTCCAGACCTCCAGCAGGCATTATGCGGTTGTGGCAGCCACTGATTCGTCGACGGCGAGAAGGTGTACATCTCCATGTCATCCAGGACCAGGCAGGTGTCGTTGTTCTCGTCAACCAGACGCATCGACACATTCGTGGAGACGGGAGGGTCCAGTTCAGGCGGCCCTGTAACAGTTAGTTGCTAACGTAAACAGTATTTTCAGTATAAAATGCTGTACCAGAAAGGAGTTGTTTTGCAAATAAACAACGTGATATTCCCCTATAAAAACGTCAGTGATCTAGATTCCATATATTATATATTTTCCTTGTTACCAAGCCCACTATATATGAGCCTTCTTCCATAAAAATGTACTGACAAACCGTCTAGCTCATGCGCCAGACACCGGAATATGGACAACGGGTACATTTTAAGGAGGAGAGCATGCTCTTAGTGGTTTTTGGATAGATCTGCATTCCTAGAGAGGGGACATATATGACAGCATTGCAGGACTCTCAGTATTCTGTGTGAAATCACTGTTATTAGCACTAACCCGATTTTCACGACAACACATTTTCAGTGAATTTGCAAAATGTGTGGCCTAAGACAAGCCACAATAGTATATTGAGTATACATCTCAGTAGTAGGTATATATTATATAATATGGGAAATGGTTCTGTTTCAGATCCTTATTAAAATTAGTTTAATACTTTGACATTTGCGGATTTTATAATTTTGTATCTACCACAATACATGTCTGGCTAGCTATCTTGTGCGGCCTCATGGAATCCTCGTATTGCACAAGAATGTTAGTCAATATCTTTAAACACTGACGATATGTGTTAGCATTGCAAAGCATAGTATTGCCTGTGAAATCACCGTTTTTAATCCATTTCGCATTTTTGCAGTTACTCTTTTTTAATGACTGTAGCTGTGGCAAAGTTAAATTACCAAAAACGAATTATTCTCTTACCCAACAGTATGACATTTGGTGATATTACAACCATGTAATGTGCCATAACAGTGCCAAAAATATTTAACATAATAAACAAATGTGGATTTTATAGTACGCAATCTTGTATGGCCTAACGAAATGTTCGTATTGCACAATAATGTTAGTCAATATCTTTAGATATTGATAATACGTGTTAGCATTACAAAGCACACAGTAAGCAAGTACCTTTTACCTTTTACCTTTTACCTTTTACCTTTTACCTTTTACCTTTTACATTATACGTTTTACGTTTTACGTTTTACGTTTTATATTTTATGTTTTACGTTATGATCAGACAAGCCTGAAATACTCACTGGGTTCTGTTAAGAACAGAGTCTTGTCTCGGCTGTTTACAACTATTCCGAAGGGACTACCAAGGTTTTGTGCAATCGGTGTTTCACTTGCACCGTCCCCCAGCTTCGTCTTATGGATCTCATTCGGGAGCCGAAGTGCGTGGAACAACCATCTGCAGATGAGTGAAGAGGCGGAATGGTAGAGAATAACATTCACATGTAAACATATAATAATGTTACTACTACTAACAATAATAAAATAATTATAACTAATATTATTAATATTTTATTTATAAAGCGCCTTATATTCATCCAGTTATTGATTCCACCCAGAGGCGCATAAAAAAAACTTTTGTATAACACAAACACGCATAATGCACATCATAATTTAAGTTTTCACAGTAAAACAAAGGTATCTACACACGGTGACAGGTAAAACATGAATAAATTGTGTTTTCTATAGACGCATCAAGCACCGCATAACATAATAGTAGTATTATCTTTGCTAGATCACGATGACCCTGCCGTATGAACCACGTATTGATAATAATAATAATAATAATGATAATGATGATAATGATAAGTTTAGTGTTAATGATAGTGATAGTGTAGATATAGTCATAGGGATAGTAATAATAATAATAATTATTATTATTATTATTATTACAATAATAATGATATTATTTCAGACGCAGTCCACATGTAAAATTATATTTGACGATATTTTTAACAGGTAGTAAAAATAGATAACAAAATATTTTATAAACACACATGTCTATTCTTAATATATATATATATATATATATATATATATATATATATATATATATATATATATATATATATATTAAGAATACATCATAGCCCAATATGTGTATATTGTATACGTGTGTGAAATTTGCGTTTTAAATGAAAATAATCTTAGGAGACAACAAAACCATCGTGTGTTCTCTTACCCTTCTGCCGGGTCTAGGGCAATTCCCACCGGGATACCGGAATCCGAATACGAAATAAACGTTTCTCTCCCGCTGCCGTCGAGAAAAAATTGTAGTAGAGTTTGCCAGCGCCCGTGTCAACTGCGAGTCCAAGTACGTGTCCGGTGCCTGCAAGTGTAACCAACGACGATGAAAATGAAACATATCTATAAACATTACTGTTCCGTTCATCGGTTTGAAAACATTATAAATCATGTGCGCCAATGCGCATGCGTACACAGATGCAAGCGTTCACACGAGTGCGCAAACACACATACACATATACATGCACATGCACACGCACACGCACACGCACACGCACACGCACACGCCCACGCCCACGCACACGCACACACACACACACACACACACACACACACACAAATACACACACACGCACACACACACACACACACGCACACACACACACACACACACACACACACACTCACACACACACACACACACACACACACACACACACACACACACACACACACATACACACACACATGCATCTACATACGCTTGCTTAATTAGAGGTAGATGTGCACATTGAATTGATATATCCAGAAAATCCGCATGGAAAGGGTTATTTAGTAATGGTTGCCTATACGTATACAAACAGACGTAGAAGAAAATATATTTCATATATTGTAAATTATTTTAAGACTCTCGTAACCGTTCCGGCTTATTATATTGTTTAGTGATTCGCATTTTTTTGCACCACTTATTTGAGGTATTTGAGAATGCATGATATGTGGAAATATATTGTTACAAGTAACTACAACACAGTATTACATACAATTACAACGTATTATTACAACTAATTAGCACTAACCCTGATTTTCGGTCTTTTTCTACATTTTTTATTTCCGTTAACTAGTAATACATCTGCCTTTTCAATAGCAGGCATCAAATTCGACCACCTTTCAACTACCCAACATTCAACCGGTCACCTTTCGTTCTTAACTCTTGTCCACTCCACTCTTCAGCTTCTTCTTGAAACATACTTTCATATTTAATTGTTTATACATTTGGATTATGCGATCTTGGCGATTTGAAATAATACTGCAGTTATGTAGTTGCGTGTCTTTATTGTAGTTGTATCAATTATTTACATAGCATTACCATTTACATACCAGTAATGATCTCTTCGCTGAAAGATCCATTCAGTTTGGCCCGGTTGATGATGGGTTTGCTGCTCCAGTAGACGTAACCATGTATGTGGTCCATTGCAATGGCTTGCTTGTTGGCTGCAGGCACTTCAGAGATTCATACGGAATCTTTCTATGGGGTTCTTCACTGCATTGTCGAGTTACGGTAGTGGCTCGAGACACGAGTCCGCTAGACGTTTGAAATTTACTCAGCGGGATTCCTGCGTTACTGCTTGTAGAGTGAACGCCGTCCTTATGTTCTGATGACAACAGTATTGCCGAAATATCTACTGTAGCTGACTACATTTCGATATCATCCTTCGTTGTCGTCCGATATCACCCGGTGATGAACATTTTCCAATCGCATCCCGTGTCGCTACGTCGCATCGTGGTAAAGCTCTGGGCCAGTCCACTAAACTGCAGGTTTGTGAACTCCGTCTGTGAGTCCGCCCCACTTAGTTCTAACACAATAATACAGTATATGTACCTACGTCATAGACCGAAGTATTTAATTATTGACTGAGTGTCGTTTCCTGTCGTTGACTGGCTGACGTTTCCTGTCATCGATTCCCAGCTTCGTTTCTACACATCTAAGCAGCATATGTTTCCTATCACCTTTAGATACTTAAATATTTATACACGTTGTCAGTGTTTCAAATGACTGGTTGATTGACTATCGTTTCCATCATAAAACTTCTGTGAACAAATCACGATGACACTAATGTCCGTGGATGAAATAAAGGCGGATTAGTGCAGATAACATCAGCTGTTTCCGGTACTAAATTATTTAGCACCTTATCGGACGATTCTGACGACATTTGGATGTTTCCGGATATAATTTCTCCAAATGAATTTGTTTATTGCGCCTCCGAACTTCATTTTTCTGGGATTTAGGCGCAACAGATGCGCTAAGACTACACCTCATTACATAACATTATACTGCTCTACTGTAAGCAAGTCGAACAATGCGTTTATTGATAAAGAATACGCTTCCAGAAGGCGGCACGCTCCTCTAATAACTCGCTCTCGCACCACTTGGCGGAGCCGGCGCCAATTGCTGGCAAACCCGCTTATCAGGCTGCTGGTTATACTGAGATACTGGGTGCTAGTGTTGACCGGTCGCTGAGACGTAATTGTTGACCGGTCGCTGGCCCAGGGCAAACTGCGCCTCAGCAGTTGTCCAGCTCGACCAGCTGGGCGTGGCCTTATACTACAGTGCCCTCTGGCGACAATAAGTATCCACCAGGGTTACAAGTTCCCCAACTGTAAAATTTAGCCGACCGCGGCTAATGAATAGAACGTAAATGGAAACTTTATAAGTGAAATTAGTGATCTTATGCCGATCTCGGTTCTTTTTATGGGTTACTGTGATGACCCGCATTACGTCTCGTTGACCGACTAAGAGGCTGTGCTGGAGGGTTAACTGCCTCGCTATCGTTCGGGTGAGACGTAATTGTACCTTCGTATAATGGGACTGTTACCTCACTCTCATTGCCTAATCTACTCTGCCTGTTCACTGTCTCAGGAACACAAACCCACAAGTCTTTACGATTAATCACGCGTTTCTTATGTCCCCTCTAGGGTACGACAACGTAAAATGTTGTCCTCCATCTGTTCCGACACTACATACAGTGTCGGGTCCCAGGCATCCCCAATTTTGTTACGTCCTTTCACCCTATTGCGTAAGTGTACATGGTCTACAATTTGCAGTGTATCTTCCCTCGTACGCTTGTCATAAGTCGCCTTTCGATTTGCTCTGTCTAACTCCAGTTGTTCCGTCGCTTTAGCATAAGCGCTTTTCAACTTAGATTGATGGTGATCAACCCAGTTAATGTTGGTCCGGCGAACCGTTTGATGCTGGAGTGTCTCGTCGTTGTGCAATCTGATATCGATTGGCAATTGTGGAACACGCCCGAACATCAAGTACCAAGGACTAAATCCCGTGGCAGCATGAGGTGTTACATTGTACGCATAGGTAAGTTCCGGTAGGTAGTCTGGCTACTTGGACTTCTGGGGCCAGTTTCATGAAGCCGTGTAACTTTACGCGCAATTACGCGGTCTACTGGTCGTAGCTAACAGCGAATAGACAATGCAGCGTACGGCCGGTTTCATGAGACCAATTTAGCATTCGCGCCAGTAGCATTGACCCCCTTACGTCGCGGTGGGGAATCCCTGTATTTGTGATGTGTCTGAGCATCCTTTTTTGTTTCTAGCTGTGCCTTTGTCGTTCGTATAGCAAATGGGAAGCTATGATGAATGTAAAGGATATCCAGTGTATACATTAAAAATAATAATGTTGAGAGTGGGCGTGTCGGGAGCATACCGTACATTTTCAATTTCGGGAGCATACCGTAAATATTTCAACTAGCGTAAAGTTACGCCTACTAAATACATGGTGCAGCTAAGTGCAACTATGGAGCAGACTCATGAAACGCAACTAGTGTAACTTTATGACGTCTTAGGCTTACGACGGGTTATCGCCCGCTACGACGTCGTAAGTAGCCGCAATGAAACTGGCCCCTGAGCTGGTGTCAGAGTGCGTAACACTCCGTGCATTGTCCGATTATATCTTTCGCACTGCCCGTTTCCCGTGGCGTTGTGCGCGATTTGTCGACAGCGTAGATCTTGTATAACTCCGTGACGATTTTAGCATAAAAACATCTTCCTTGGTCTGAGTGTATCTGGAAGGGAACTCCGTAGCGCAGAAACCATTCACGTACTAGTGCTTTGGCCACTGTCTGGGCTGTTTGGTTTCTAGTCGGTACTGTTATTGTGAATTTACTGTTCACATCGGTCATGACCAGTACATTCTCAATTCCGTTACTAGCGGGTTCGAGTACCATGAAGTCAATTGCCACTACTTCTAACGGTTCCTTGGCGACAATGCTATGCATAGGAGTCCGTACTTTAAAATGTGGCATCTTTGCAAAATTACATCGTCCACACTTGGCAATCCAATTGTGGATGTCTGAGCGTAAATTCGGCCAATAGAACCTTGCCCGCACTAATTTCTCGACCATATCTATGCCTTGATGTCTCATACGATCATGTAATTCCTCTAATACTTCCTTCCTCGTGAAACTTGGAAGCAACAACTGGTTTACTTTGTCTCCACTCATGGGATCTGTCATTGTTCTGACTAACCGACGCCACGCATCGCAGTGACTGTTGTACAGCACGTTGCGCAACGTGTGCATATCTCTTATCTATCGCGATTAATTGATCTATTTCAAAGGTAGACTATTAATAAATGTCTACATAATGTAAACATTTGGCTGTTCAGATATCAAATCTACCGCAACTTTAGTTCGCGCTGAATGTATGTTCACTTTTAGCTTCACCGCCGTAGAAATAGTAATGACGACCCGCCAACTGATCCCCACCCAACTAGGCTTTTTAAAGCATGTTTAGATTTCATGCACGGGTAACAGAAATAACGATGCCTATATTTAATAGTCATTATACCACGGCCCTTTTGGTTACCATGTAGGCCCGCAGGACACACAATAAAAGTACATAAAAGAATGTCACAAAACGTGTATTACAACAGCTGAATATCCTCTCTGCGTATGGGACGCGAGAGGTTCCCATAACCGCTAAGAAGACATTTATGCTGGGGAAGTGCCTCTATTATGGCGTGCACAATGGTCGCCATTATAGGTGGGCGTTTTAACGACGGATCATTAAATGCACATTTAATGACGGGAGATCGACTGGTATCGTAATTAGTCTGTTGCTGTATACCAAATAAAATCATTTGCATCTCAGTTCAACTTAGTTTGCACTTTGAACGTTTTCACTACATTCCTTAGTTATATGTCATTCTATGAAATAAACGACGGCTCCTACCAGCACTTGCCAAAGGCTGTTTGGTTCCAACCACAAATCAAATTGACACGATCAGTTACTTCGGGTGGTCTGAATCAACATAATGTAGCCGAATGCGGGAGGTTTCATGTAGCGATCGTAACGATTTTATCTGGATTGTCAAAGCCGTAAGGCAACACGAACGACATGAATATATGTGTTTGTTTGTGCTGTGTTGGTCGAAAACGGTTCTGAAGCAGTCAGCCCATGCAACTAGTGTACACCTTCACAATAATTATGTTTATGTTATTTTGGAATTTCTTCGTGTTAGTCATTCTAATATTAAACGGATGTTAACGAGGATCGTCTTAGACAGTTCTTAATGAAGTGGTGTTAGTTTGATACTGGTTAGTGGATTAAAGCAAAGTTAACACATTCCAGAAAACAACACAACACAAAGTAGGTATACAAACAATAAACCAGTAAGGAAAGCTGGACTGTTATGGGTCCTTACGCCACTATTGCTGTTAGTTATATGGACTAATATAAGATGTAATCAGACAAGTCGCCCCTATGGTTTGGACATGTTTGCTGTCGCCAAGCGAAAGCCTACTAATTATTAAAGACGTTTTTATAGAAGACGTTACAGGCGAGAACAAGAGAACGACTCAGAAGCGGGGAAGCGAGCGGGTTAGCTATGAAACGAGACTCCCGCTGTTAACAGCACAGCGGTGTATAGCAGACAGGAAGAAATGGAGGGAATGATACGGAGAACAGCGTTGGGTCAAGTTGATCTATGTCAATACATGAATTATTACAGGGATATGACGCGAGATTGAAGCAACACACCCTTTTGTCATCGGTGGAACTGATCAATAATTTACTTATGGACTAATTCATACATGTCTTGTCTTGTTTTAGCTGTGTTGTCATTAGACGGAAACACAAAACAGCTAAGCTCTTGTATAACGCTGTCAACAGTCGTCAACACTGCTCAGAAAGATTGATACGTCATTCTCTGTACACCTGTTCGTGCTAACGCAATATCGAATACTCGAGGCAGTTCTAAGCCAAATTGCAATCACTGCGCCAACAATCTTCGTAAGCAAACAACCAGCAATGCTTGCAGCTATGCACTCATTCAAAAAGCTGAGTGAAATATACAGGATATTTAACGTTTATGTTGGATCGTAGTTTCTACTATCCGATGCAATACCACAATATCGTGCTCGTCCGCCATTACCCGACCAAAGAGTACATACCGAAATAGCATTATGCAGGTTGTCTGAATTTAGTGAGGACATACATAATGTCGAGCGAGTAGAAATTATGTTTTTCTGCAGCGTGGCATCCGAGCTGTCAAATTACCACATATGGCAGTCGGTGTTTGTCTGCCTAGCTAATGATACCTGTATCATTTGTATTGGTGATGTCAAAACGACAAGTCACTATCTGATTCTAGCAGGAATGCAGAGGCGTCAAGTTTTAAAGTGGTTTATGGGATCTGATGTATTAGAAAGAGGATAAATATGCTGTGAAATATTCGATAACAGGTATATTTAAATTCGATAGGAAATGAAGGAAAACACAAATGCGGTCATAGGCCATATATGCCGATTCATTTTACACCTGATAGAAACAAAATAAAAAAGGTTGACCAAAATTATCGGTCCATTGAAGCGGCATTAAGTGGTTTTGAACCCATGACCTCAATATTAGCAGTCCACCAGTCTGACATCCGTGCCCCATGGTTTTACGTGTACCCGACCTCACCGTTTAGCGATAGTGCAATCCTTGTCACGCAACAGCCATGCGGCCAATTTTATGTTCACTATAGAATTGCTCTTGCTTGAGTGCGATAAAATCGGTCAAGGCTCTTGTATTGCTGTGCCTAATTTGGTCGACTGTAGACGGCTGCATGTGCGTTGGCAGCTAGGAGAAATGCCTTAAGGATAAGACACCACGAGACAAGTAGGTCTGTTCATTCGTGGCGTACGTGGTCGAACAGAACACCACAGTCTGAGTGAAGCTGCAGCATCTGTGGTGAAAGTGTAAATGGGAATACAGTAGTTGTAGTGTGATAGGATATAACAACTCTACAATATAAGTCAGATGGTAACAGTCGTGACGTATACAAGCAATATATATGATTACACAACCAGTACTTTTCTACTAGTCGTGATGTAATTGAATAGGACGCCACAATGTGAATTGATATTATGTACCAGTCACGGTGCGGTCAAGTGAAACGTCTTGACATGAGTATATAATTTTCCTATTTTATCGAATATATATATATATATATATATATATATATATATATATATATATACACACATATATATATATATATACGCCACGTACGCCGCGAATGAACAGACCTACTTGTATCGTGGTGTCAACTCTCGGAGTTGCCTTATCCTTAAGGCATTTCTCCTAGCTGCCAACGCACATGCAGCCCTCTACAGTCGACCAAAATAGGCACAGCAATACAAGAGACCTTTACTATATATATATATATATATATATATATATATATATATATATATATATATATATATATATATATATATATATATATTTATATATATATATATATATATTTATTTATATATATATATATATATATATATATATATATATATATATATCACCACTATAACGTAATAGTCGTGGCGTGGTTGAATACGAAGATAACATCACAACATGGACACAATCGGGCAGTTATGCTGTCTACCAGAAATATATGTTTCCCCCGGGGATACAGAGGTGGCGCCGTACATGATAAACCCGACGTCATGAATATGTGACCGACTAAGTATGAGATCATTTGTTTTGGAGAAGTTGAATTTCTAAAATAAAACACTATTATAATTACACGCGACTAACTGTAGCATCACGACCGACACCACGGGACCTCACATTCTAAGCCAGCCGCATTACACCAGTAGACGCTAAAACATGACGCTAATACATGTGTTTTGTAATATGCCGTAACTCTAAAGCAACAAAATGATGACAAGAAAGCAAATAATCTGTCTTGCAAAGTGTATTCAACACAAGCCGCAGAAGTCGAGCAAAGCGACGAACGGAAACACCAAGTGTAGTGTTGGGGGTAGCTAGCAAGTCTGCCAGAACAACGAATAATATGCGCAGTCACTGGTCACGTGACGTCGGTCCCAGTGGTAGCTTTAGCCGCGCTTATTATAAATCGTTTCGACAACTTCCGACGATTCAAATCTGGAAGGTCTGTGCCGATTATTTTCAAATCCGTTCAATCTGAAAGGTTTTGAACGTGACAGAACAAAAACATACAGTAGGTATGTATATATAGATGTCAACGCTCGAGTACAGCTCTGTAAACATGATTTCCATGTTCACACCAACTGATGCCAGCCGTCTTAGAAAGTATAGGCGCTGATGGGCATTTTAGCAGCAGCATCGATATTTAAATCCCATTTACCATTTAAGGTCGCTAGAGAATGTCGAGTCAAGCAATTTGAAATGTTGGACGATTTCCACCGTTTTGCCATTGATCAAAGGAGGCGAGCCGGCGGACAGTTTTTTATTTTTTTATTCTGATATACACAGTAATTTATATTGCTTTGTTTATCTTGAGCTCCAGATTGTTTTCGCTGCACCAATTGATAAGTTTGTTTTATCTGATCACGATATTCAGACTCGTTTGAGTTTGTATTGAGCTGTAATGTCACCCGCATATTTAACTATTTGGGTACTTATGTGTGAAACTATAGCATAGGATTGGTGACACACTTGAGGCGCGCGAGTAGACAAAGTAATTGATGACGATAAGTTGTCATCTATTTTATCTATTTTCACAACGGACACACAGACACAGGGAGTGTGGAACTCCGACATTCTGTATCGTCTCAAACAGTTGAAATAATGGTAGGTAAAACAGAGCTATGATCAACGCAAATGATCACAGCGTAAGTATATCGGGACCTTCTAGACACCGGAGGACATAGAGCAATACTGAACATGTCTGTGAAGTCACACGAAAGCGGGCGGGCGGGCACACTGTTTGAGTAAACATGTAGATTATATTCTTCACACAGCATGTTTGCTATCGAGGCTTTCAAATAAATGCTGGTGATTACAGTCTTTTTATAGATTTGTGCATAGTGTTTTGATGAATAGCTCACGCAACCAAAGTACCTTGCATTGAAGTTGAGCTGGGTACGCATTATTACCTTGTGTAACTGTCACCTGAGAAAATTGGAATAAAACAGTAACTGCTCAACTGTTTCAGATATGCTTGATTAAGAAACATGTAATTAGTTTCTTCATATAGAATTTTGCATATGTTATTTTAAGTTGCTCAATCAACCAAAACACTTTAATTTTAGTTGAACTAGGTATGCACCCTTTCAATTTGTTTCAATCCGCCCACGAGTCTGAACGATAACATTAACCACCAAAGCCAAGGGCCACGAGGACCTAAGGAATGAAGCAGAGCTGGACAGAGGTGAACGTTTAAAACTAGCTCATCGATCATAAAGAAAGGCGTGATATTGGTATTGACTACGCCTGTCCGGAGGCAGTACTTGCTGCACTGGATGTTAACCATTTTAAACATTACACACGTACGCCCGGACTCACACACACACACACACACACACACACACACACACACACACACACATACACACACACACACATACACACACACCAACACACACATACATATATACATATACACACCCATACACGCACCCACACACGCACCCACACACACGCATGCACCCACACACACAGGCGCGCCCATACACGCACACAAGCACCCACACACACACGAACACACGAACACACGCACACACACGCGCCTACACACGCACTTACGAGCACCCACACACGCACACACACACACACACACACACACACACACACACACATACACACATATACACACACATATACACACACGCACACACACGCACCCACACACGCACCCACACACACACGCATGCACCCCCCCCCCCCCACACACACACACACGCATGAACCCACACACACGCGCGCCCACACACGTACCAACACGCAAGCATCCCACACACGCGCGCTCACACACGCAAACATGCACAAACACAAACACACACCCACTTACACACACCCGCCAAATCACGCACCCACAGGCACCCACACACGCACACACACACGCGTCTACACACGCACTCACGAGCACCCACACACGCACCTACACACACGCACACACGCTCACACGCACACCCGCACAAAGGCACACACACACACGCACACACACACACGCGCCCACACACGCACACACACGCGCGCGCCCACACACACACAGAACGCACATACACACACACACCCGCACCCGCACCCGCACACGCACACGCACACGCACACGCACACGCACACGCACACGCACACACATACACACGGACTCTCACAGTCGCGGTGCCCCAATCATTCGCATACATTGAAAGTGGCCATTTCGAGACAAGTTGCAGCGCAGCGGAACCCTTCCAAAATAAGTTACATTTGTATTACAATGAACGGGTCTGGCTGGGGTGGAGTGCAACATGGCTTGGAAAACACATTATGTAAGAACTTGTTTGACATTTATGTTACGAATTCGCTCTGTTTGAGAATTACATGGCATGGTGGCATAATTTCTAGAGCGTTGGACTCTCAATTGAGAGAGACCAGGTTTTTATGTTATGATTTCGTTTCGAATACTTTCTTTCAGACTACGTTGCTCCAGTTCATTTAGCTATAACAACTAGTTCCTTGCTTTAATTAGCGGAAGCCACTATGTACAATACATATTCGCGTATTAATTGCAGAGTGGCTGAACGCTTACACAATAATAGATTCGTTTGAACGGATTTGCGAGGGTGTAGTAAGCGCCGCGCTTTGAAAAATACTAATGAATGGATACTGGACTACATAAGTTTGTAACCATAACTTAACTTTAATTTACAGTTTGAATGCACTGGAGTAAGTGATTTGTTGTTACTGCACTGCCATTGCTAAATCCCACCGATGTTGGTTCACATAATATAACACCCTCACACAAACACACTTTGCAAGACGGGTGTGAATGTTCCTGCTCACTATTGCGCAAGAATGAAAACAATGCCTAACTCATTTAAAGGTTAATATAGGCAATCAGAATGTTTGGTTCATGCAATCATTTACGTCATCTACTGGTCAAGGTACGCTTCTGCTGCATGTTGCCACACTAACCTGATAAAAGGCACATTCATAATCAAATTTATCAGACCGGTTTGAACTGGATATGTTGGTAATATTGAAAGGCGCATGCGTAAAGCACCAATGGAAAAACTGGCCGTCGATACGGACGGTGCATTCTGCGGGCTATATAGAGCGTGTTGCTTGTTGTGGCTGGCGGAGAAGGGCGAAGGTGGACAAAGCGTTCGACCAGCGGCTACCGACGGTCAAGGGGCGACTTGAGGTCCTGCACACGTCAAGCGAAACTCGAAAGGTACGTCCACTTACCCGTGCTGGCCAGAACATATGTAAGCAATTACATTTTGATTATGCAGCTGTGCTCACATACCTCTTACTACAAGAGAAAGAGGATTGTCATAAAGGCGACGAAATCACGAATCCATTATCAACAGTTGAACATATTACGAGGTCGCCATTTTGTTTGATCTTTATGCCATGGTCGTGTTACCTAGGTTGACAACTATCTACTAATGGCTTATTATATAAACTGTTATGATATTAACTTAGACAACTATAGCGGAAATACGCATGGTCTAGGTTATAGGTATGTACTTTGTATTTTGTTTTTATGGCAAAGGTATGTTAACCGTGACAATGACAGTGGCGTTCTGTCATCATAGTAGTTGTCGCCGAAATCTTTGTCTCGCCAGTGTGACCGGCCATTCAATATTTTCCCAAAGAGTAGTTGTTCTGTTTTAGAAATCCGTGCCGCCAGCGCGGAGGTTGTAAGTTAGTTAAATTATATGTCTATTGTGTATGTGTGTACATTTCACATGTCACACCCCAAAGGGTGTTCAGGTGTCCGACTTTATGTGCACAGGTTATGAGCGCTGTATGTAGTTCATGTTTTACGTTTACAGTCACGATGAGGGCGACTCTGCTGGTGACTGTCGTCGTATTGGTGGCGGTGTGTTGTGTCCAAGGAAGACCGAAAACGTAGGTTCAGTAGGTTTTGTCAAGGTTGGCACGGCCATTACATTATAAGATTACTAAGGCTCTCTGAGCGACCAACCGGGTTTGCATGTGTACACGCCCGTATAAAATAATACCATGCTTTATGTATTTGATATATAATACTGTATAAAAGGCCGACCAGGTATAGCTTTGTAGAGAGTAAGTACCGTTGCAGAGAAAAGCCGCTACAGACAAGGATGGCAGCATATCTACTTTCACACGTTAGTGAACTAACGATATAAGCTAATTATGTTGACGTTCTTACGAAAATGTGTAGTCTTGATTAAGTTGACTGAGCATGTTAGTTAATCGGAAACGGAACGTTTTTGCAAAGAATATCTGATTTGCGACCCGATGTATTGTCGAGGCAATTGTACGTAGTCCTTACGAATAGGAGCCACAATCTTAAAATGTGTTAACACAATACCGCCTAATGCAAAATATGTTCGTTCGCAAAACACACACATCGTGTTTCCTTTCGATTCTACGGAAAATGTAGCAATGTACGTGTCTTGGTTAATTATTTCCTTCGAAAGCACATAGACGACGTTGCCAATAACTGTTCTGGATGCCAGAAGCTAATAACAACCCGTCCACAGCAGACACACGGAAGTCTCCAAAAAGAAAGAGGAAACCGAGAGGAATCACATACTGGAGGAACTTAGAGCACTGATCAGTGCTTCGCAGAAGAAGAGCACACCAAAACGGAAGCTTTCCAGAAAATTGAAGACAGGCGCATCAAAAAGGCAATACGATGACTATGATTTCGACGGTAAGGCGCATTCCGTCTAACGACGACGAAAACATTAAGTCAATGCAAACACTAACAACGATATATATATATATATATATATATATATATATATATATATATATATATATATATATATATATATATATATATATATATATATACGTATTACCCGTAATGTGTGTGGTTTAGGCAGAAATGCATAGCATCATGATATCACAATTTAATGTACGGCCTGTTGTCCTTAATTGTAAGCTCTGACAAAAGTGGCTTCGTGTTCGAAACCATCACAAACACTTTTGTCGGTAGGTATTTGTATATACCCGTATAATTGACGACGGGTGTTCTTTTCGAATTCAGAATATACAAATACGTAACTGATATTATCACCAATTGATATATGATATGGCAATATTGTCTCTATCTAAACATTCACGAATTCGTCTAACTCAGATCAGATTAATTGCCAACAGCAATATCTAGAATCAAGTAGATCGAAAAGAGACCCTACTAATCCGTAACATTGAAACTGATTCTCAAATTGCGCGACTAATTCAGATTATATTTGGCAGTTCCATAAATCTCTGAGGTGGCCAAAATGGGAGACGGACGTTGCAGAAGCGTAGATTATTATATCATTGGGAGTCATCTTTAAACATGTTCTCGTCTGGATAAAGGATATGCAAATGCATAATTGAATGTTCTCACAAACAGGAATATAACATTACGATGCTATCTCAGCTTAGACACTGTCAGATTAGTTAATTCAAAATGGTAAGCACAAACAGACGCGTTACTAAAAGTGACTTTAATTGTTACAGGATGTGGCGACGACTGTATGACTTGTGACGCCCCGGGACGATGTACGACGTGCCGAGACGGATTCGTGTTGATTGACGACCACTGTGAAGGTATATAATAATCTACGAAACAGTAAAATACTTATTCTTTCTTATGGCATTTAGTTCTAAACAAATTTCATAATTTCACAACTAGCAATGTTCGACTTACTTCTACGTTTCGACCACCATCGGCGGCCTTCTTCAGGAACTGAATGTTCAGTGGTCACTGCTCGCTTGTGTCCCCCTGTTGTAGTGTTGTGTCTCCCTGTTGTAGTTTTGTGTCCCCCTGTTGTAGTGTTGTGTCCCCCTGTTGTAGTTTTGTGTCCCCCTGTTGTAGTGTTGTGTCCCCCTGTTGTAGTTTTGTGTCCCCCTGTTGTAGTGTTGTGTCCCCCTGTTGTAGTTTTGTGTCCCCCTGTTGTTGTTTTGTGTCCCCCTGTAGTAGTATTGTGTCCCCCTGTTGTAGTGTTGTGTCCCCCTGTTGTAGTTTTGTGTCCCCCTGTTGTAGTTTTGTGTCCCCCTGTTGTAGTTTTGTGTCCCCCTGTTGTTGTTTTGTGTCCCCCTGTAGTAGTGTTGTGTCCCCCTGTTGTAGTGTTGTGTCCCCCTGTTGTAGTGTTGTGTCCCCCTGTTGTAGTGTTGTGTCCCCCTGTTGTAGTGTTGTGTCCCCCTGTTGTAGTTTTGTGTCCCCCTGTTGTAGTTTTGTGTCCCCCTGTTGTAGTGTTGTGTCCCCCTGTTGTAGTGTTGTGTCCCCCTGTTGTAGTGTTGTGTCCCCCTGTTGTAGTGTTGTGTGCCACTGTTGTAGTGTTGTGTGCCACTGTTGTAGTGTTGTGTCCCCCTGTTGTAGTTTTGTGTCCCCCTGTTGTAGTTTTGTGTCCCCCTGTTGTTGTTTTGTGTCCCCCTGTAGTAGTGTTGTGTCCCCCTGTTGTAGTGTTGTGTCCCCCTGTTGTAGTGTTGTGTCCCCCTGTTGTAGTTTTGTGTCCCCCTGTTGTAGTGTTGTGTCCCCCTGTTGTAGTTTTGTGTCCCCCTGTTGTAGTTTTGTGTCCCCCTGTTGTAGTGTTGTGTCCCCCTGTTGTAGTGTTGTGTGCCACTGTTGTAGTTTTGTGTCCCCCTGTTGTAGTGTTGTGTCCCCCTGTTGTAGTGTTGTGTGCCACTGTTGTAGTTTTGTGTCCCCCTGTTGTAGTGTTGTGTGCCACTGTTGTAGCTGCAAGAATACAAGTCCAAGATGCAGGAGACACAAGTGGACTTGCAAAGACAGCTGCAGGCCTCCAAGAAGGTGAGTGGCATCTCTTGTCTGTGGTGCAAGGATACCTGTCTATTAGGGTCACCCTTGGGACTGAGACCTCTCTATTAGGGTCACTCTCGAGACTTACACCCCCATTAGGGTCACCATTGGGACTAACACCTCTCTATTGGGGCCATCATTGCAAAGTTTTTAAATATGCATGGCTGCATGCAGATATGTTTGGTCAAGGAAATGATATGTCATGATAGCAATGTAATTTACATATATTATAATACATACATATATTATATATATAATTAAATAAAAATTACGTGCCTGACCTCCATGAAGCTTTGCATTTGCCAGTAATGTTGATATAGTAATGTATCCTGAAAATGAAAAGTATTTGAAAAAATATTTGAACTACTTTTCAATGTATTTGTATTTAAATACACATTTGCATTTAAAAATATTTGTATTTGAATCCCTCAAAAGTATTTGTATTTAAATACATTTAAATGTATTTGACCCATGTCTGATGGAGGTCATGCACATAATGTTAACTGTGACATAGGCTGGGCAGGCACTAGACTCCCATCTAGTAAACCGAGTGTCGCCTGTGAAACGATCTACCGGACAGTCTGCGCCTAAAAGACTCACTGGAACTTTTTAAGTGCAATTTAAAAACACATCTTTTTAAGGCCGCATTTGTAAATTACTTGTTGGGTATTATATAATGAATTTATTTAAACTGTAATAGTTTTGCAATTTGTTATACTTATTCTATTATTAAGTTATTAATACATTTTATTGTTTATTTATTATTTTATTTTATCTATTTATTGGATAAGTTTAGCTTATGAATTAGGACTTTTAAAATCTTTATTTAATTATCTATTGTTATCATTTAACATTTTGTCTGTACGTGCAAGTTTAACTGATTATGAATATTTTAAATATGTGTGTTTTACAGTGTATTTTATGCGCCTCTGAACGGAAATATTTCCGGATATACGGCGCTTTACAAATAAAAATGATTATTAATTATTATTAAAGCGACATGATCAGTTCCTGACTGCCAATAAATGTTTTATCGAAACAGAACTGACTTCGTAATGTTAAACGTCTAATGTTTATAAGAATCTCGACACTGTCACTCAAATCGCCGCGAGTGACACCCGCCCTTTGACTTTTACCAACTGGGAGCGTGCACCTGGCTGGGTGTGGCGTTAGTGGCGTCAACTTGTGTTGACGTGATACTGCATCGCATCCTTCTGGGCTTTTAGCCACGCCTAAAGCGGTTTCGAAAGCGCCTCGTCGATGTGTACACAGAGTTAAGCGCCCCTTACTGCGCCTATTTTCAAACCCTAAATGGTACATGAAAACATACTTTGACTGTCTTTACGCTATAATAGGTATAATTTATACTGTATAACATGATTTTGCAATAAAAATAAAAAGCCACGAACGGACCATGTCGCTTTAAGTGAACGGACCATGTCGCTTTAAGTGAAGTCTCACGGGAGTGTGTCCATGTTGTCAGGAGGTGAAGGACGTACAGGAGGCCTTTGAGAGCTACAAGGACGAGATGGCAGACCTCGCTGAGACGGTCGAGTTGGCAACACTCGACAAGGAAATGGCCGAGGAGAAGGTATGTCCTGTACTGGCCACAGTCTGACCACTGCCCAGTAGTGACCACCCCATGGTAATGACCACTGTATCACAGTCTGTTTTTTAAGATTAAAACCTGTATTAATTAGTATGCCAATAGTAAAAACCCAGTGAGCCCTTAAATCCTTCATTCCGTCCTCCATCAAGTATCTGAATCAGCCACAATAAAATTAATCGTTGACCTATCACAGTCTCTACTGCTGCCAATGCAATGTTGTTTTATCATCTTAATTAATTAATTTATCTTATTATAATATTGTTATATTGTTTTAGCATATTTATTTATTCCTATATATATATATATATATTATATATATTTTTAGCTACCGTTTACATATTTACATGCTTGATTTTACTGTACATGCATTACATGTGTTACTATGTGACATAAATATTGTGTTTTTATGCAACTTCCAAAGTGCAAAATGTATTTCCAATCTATGATTGGACAATAAAGTTATTATATTATTATTATTATTAGTCTAATTATGTATAGCCGTCTAATCCATAATCTGGTCAGTTATGACATTCGCAAGTGGTCGTCGAACTCCCTCGTCATTGCCTCTGTTCACAAAAATCGTATCAGTTTTATAACAGATCTTTGTGGTGAGTTAATCCCTATCAGATTCAAAGAAAATTTTATTAATAAAAAATTCAAGTGACTTGTCAGCAGAAAAATCCCCCAGATGGCGCTACATGTAGGTACAGAAATTTGTTATGTGATTTCTTTGTAAGTAACTTTTAATAAAGTGACCACATGACTGGTTAAGCACACTGGTAGAGAGACAGCCTGTATTCCTGCCCACTGCACAGAAACTCTTGTATCTGGGTCTCAGGTCAAGCTGACATCAAATGTGGGTCTAACAATCGACACCGGTTTAGCACAGCTTGAAAGGAGCATTGTTTGATGTTATTTCTGTTTTGGAAAGTGTAGGAATGACATAATGTAGAGTTAGGAATGTTGGAATGACATTATGTGAGAAACTATCAACATTTACTGAATGAAATGGATAAAGCGTCATTGCAGTATCTGCCCTCGAGAATATCAATAAAATGATTAACATTACACACAACGAAAGGTGTTTGTTGGTTGTAACTGTACAACTTCAGTTGATCTGCAAGTGAATTAATAAAATTAATTCCGGTGACTAATCAGCAGAACAATCCCCCAGATGGCGCTACATGAAGCTACAAAAATTCGTTACGTGATTTCTTTGTAAGTAACGTGTAACAAATAAACATTTCACATCGTACATCTTATATAATTGAATGTAAGAAATCAGCTGGGAAAAAAAGACTCTCGCAGAGAAATGCGATAAATGATTGTATGAATTAACTAAACTATATTGGCATGACTGGTCAAAATGCTCTCACTTTTCTCGTGTCGGTCCCCAGTTCACACTTCCTGCGAAACGTTTAATAATGATCAGAAACAAATCGTTCACTCACAACATATGACTCGTGTTTCCATTAAAGGGAACCAATAGTCAACGCTTTGGTGACAGGCGCCTAATAAAGTTAATAAAAAAAGTAAAACTTTCAACAACAATCATATTGTCAGCGGTTTACCAGAAATAAATGTAGAACACATATCCATCGAAATTCTATGGACTACACCATTTTAGAAATAAAATGACGTAGTGGAGTCGACTTGGTCGACATGAACTGTGTATAGTATCTTTTACTTACTACCCTAACCATGCACACGACCACCAATAGCCGCCAAACTTCTCCTCACATATCATTCATACATATGCATATACTATCTTACAAAAAAAACACTTCCATTCAACAAAGAAATTTTTTTGTTAGAGGAATGCAAGTCAAATTTGGTGGGTGATGGTGGACTTTTTATGGCTATGACAATCTAACCCGGTCGTTTGGCATCCTCACTGTGTATGTCAATTCTAACGAATCCACTGGACCACTGTTTCAGTTCTCTGGTCGATTCAGCTCACTGGTGATATCTTTCCCTGTACTTTTAGTACAACCGCACGAGGAACAATGTGGCATATTGCGGTTGCGATTTCGTTGCAAACTTACGTAAAGCACCGATTGGCTCTCCTTTGTTATAACAGCTGAACCAGCAGAGGGCACCGTGACGTATTACTTTTCAAAATGCAAAATAGAAGCTGGGTTTTAATTGGTTGCATCGACCAATATGATCCCGTTATGGTGTTGGTGGTTTTGCTAGATTTTCCCACTTTAAGACCTTCTGAGTAAACCACTGATGTGACAATATTGATTGTAGATACAAGTGGTTAGTTTTTGTAAACTCTTTCAGTTGAATAACACCAAACCATCTACTCTTTTGCCCCTTAATTTTCAATTAAGAACGTTTTTAGCAAGTGAATTCCCCTCGCCACCCGGCTATGAAACACAATCACTACGTGATTAGTTAGCCATCACTACTGCTGACTTGGAGAGTGGACTATGTCGAATAAACGTCCAATCTACCACGAGCTATGTTTTGTTCACACGTTATAGCAATCTCTCCACGTATTGTTCTATTAAGTATATGTTAATTATTAATGTTAACTACAGAGTTATAGCGTATGCAATCACCGATCTACGCCATGGTATTTACTATCCAATTAAAACGAAATATGAACAGTTCCCAGTTAATTGCATTAATTGTTCACATAATGTCCAATTAAGTGTATGTCACAGTGAAATAATGTTTTCACCAGCGCGTATGAAATGTAATTATTACATGATTAGTTACTCATCATTACAACGGAAGCACTATAACGTTTTTCAAGTGCAACCACTGCTTTTATTCCTCGATATTTGTCTTCACTGCTTTCTTAAATCATAACATAATCCTTTGCCAACTTGGTGCTCCACTTCTGCTGGCTATATGTCTGGGGGTCCAGTGGGGCAGGTCTGTTCAGAAGTTCTTCAAAATGTTCAGCCCATCTGTTGA
>OZ024864.1:15386897-15391897 GCA_964017155.1 Oasisia sp. SBJ-2009 | reverse complement strand
AATTATTCATCACAACTACGGAATTACAATGTAAGCAATCACCAATAAAGGGCAGGCCATTTACTTTCCTCTAAAACGAAATATGAACAGGTCCCAGTAATTAGCTTTCTTTGTTCACATCATGTCCAATTATGTATATGTTTCCGTCAAAGAGTGATTTTCATCAGCATATTATGAAAAAGAGTTTTACATAAGTAATTACTCATCAGTACTGCGTAAGCACATCCACGTTTTCCAATGCAACCAGTGCTGCTCGCATTCCTCGCTATTTAGCCTCACTGCTATCGTAAGTAATTGCATTATTCTTTGCCAATTTCATGGTGTCCATGATCGGGTTTTGTAGCAGGTGGCAATTCATAGGAAAGTTATGACACGGCGGTGACGGTCATCTTTGTCATAACACTGTCACAATTCACTTTTTTTCTTTCAAAATATTTTTGCTGTGGGTGCGTCCACCATCAACACCACGCCAATCTTTCACATACATATTGCACGGGGGTTTATAACGTCACATGCCGGACATGTGAACAAAATAGTGGTGTAATGTACTGAAAGTACACGTTTGATTAGGTCATATTTTGGCAATAATGGCGCGGATTATGGAATCCGGTAAAACAAATGTTAATGTACAACGACTTTTCCATAATAAATCATTGCGTTAAGCTGTTATTGTAGTTGCAAATTATTAATCTCTATTAAATATAGTAATTGTGTTAACGCAATAATTTGCCTTTTTTTGCGCATAAAAAGTCAAATTAGCACATAGGTCGTAATCATTTAAGGGATATATTTACGTAGTCTTAGTACAATCGTAACTTGTTTTCCGAAGATATTGTATCACTTGGTAAAATGTCGAATCAATACATTCGTTACGATTTCTTCTAGTGAGAATAGATGACACACTGTAAGTAGGCGCCCGAGAGTATTCGAATGATAACATTACACGTACACATACGCTAGCTGGAGTATATGTGTGTTCAAGTAAGACGTATATAATTTTAGTGTCCTTTTAATTAACAACAACAACCATGTCCTTACTATCCTACAAACTAACATATACATATAAACATGTTTTATAAAACATATGTCTTATACATCACTAACTTACAGGAAGGCACATATAATTGCGTGTTATTTTGTATGTAATAATAACATTTTCGTATCGGGTATATCAAAACTACCAACACAAGTTTTGGTGGCTTCATTTTAGTCACAGGTAATCCACTTTGCACTGGTCGGTCATGAATTTCTTCTGAATTATCCGACAATACCATTTGGAAACTTCAATGATATTTGTGAAATTATAAATAGTTGGCCGGTCATGGATATCATAGTTTATACTGTATGCTAGTATTCTATGATAACCTCCAAATGTATATCTCCCATTAACATATGTAGTCGAAACATAATATCATAGTAAATGTTTACTGATATACATGAGAAAATGTAATGTAGCCGATATATGACTTGACAATCCCAAGACTATTTTCACAACGTGTTATTACTTTTAAAACTGTACGCCAATTCCAATTATAGTAATACAATTGGAGTTTCAATTATAATTCCAGTGTAGTTATCGCCAAGTCTGGGTCTAAGACAAACACATTATATACCAAATACCAAAGATGTCTTACGAAGGTCCTGTCTTGACAATCCGAAGAGACCCATCACGAGTAATACTCGAAGCAGACGCGGAGTCACATCTCGTGTCGGAAGGATTGGCGACATCTTCTCTCGCCGAGGACCGCACTCGTCAATCTACATACGTCAGTCGTGGCCGAATGTAGTTGACAACAACAGGGAATTCGCACTAACAGTAGAACATACCTAAGCGAATCAATGAAAATAGGTTACGCAATTGTCAGTTCTCCGATGGTCTACCTTGAATAATTGCATGGATGGCGAGGTAGATCTCGCAAACAAGTGATACTCATAGTTAGATAATTGGAATCAATAATATAGATTCTATGTTAATTGGAAAATGCCGAGACAAGTGCTATATTGCAACATAACAACTGTTATGTTGAAATCGTTCAATTACACAAACATTCATTCCAAATGGATACGTTCTTGAGGTAGTAGCTATAGTTACACAAGCGTGCATAGTAGATATATCACACTATTTTCTCTGACAAAATTAATATCCATATCGTGGACAACCTTTTCTTATTTATTAGCTATGGATTATTTCATATGAGTAAACAGCTGAGAAACTGTGATTTCAAGTTATTCTGATGTTAACACTTCGTAGAAATATGAGACTACTGACTGACTGAAATATCGACTTTATTTTGACATGATAGGAGGAAATGCACATTCTAGGCCCGCCCGTGCGCAATACAGAGTACCCATGAATCGTTCGTAATTATCAGGTTGAGCGTACAAATTCACATTTCATCGCATACAATGCAAAATACGATACGTTTACAGCTTATGACTTTCGTTTTCTATTAATGTCCAATTAAGTACGTTTTTCTGCGAGGGAATACTCCTCGCCAACTGTCTATGAAACACGATCACACGTGATTATTTAATCATCACAACTGCTGATTTAGAGGGTGGACTACGTCTAGTTAACACCATTTAATTCAATTTCACATGAAATATGATACGTTCACGCTTAACAGCAATCTCTTCACGTAATGCCCATTTAAGAATATGTTACGCTAATGAATATTTTTGCTCATCCGTTGAGAAATATAATTACTCCTGGGTCAATTATTCATCACAACTACGGAATTACAATGTAGGCAATTACCAATAAAGGGCATGCCATTTACTTTCCTCTAAACGAAATATGAAGAGGTCCCAGCAATTATCTTTCTTTGTTCACATAATGTCCTATTATATATATATATATATATATATATATATATATATATATATATATATATATATATATATGTTTCCGTGAAAAAGTGATTTTCATCAGCATATTATAAAAAAGAGTTTTACACATGTAATTAATCATCATTACTACGTAAACACATCCACGTTTTCAAAGCAACCAGTGTTGCTCGCATTTCTCGCTATTTAGCATCACTGCTATCTTAATTAGTTGCATAATCCATTGCCAATTTGATGCTGTCCATGATCGGGTTTTGTGGCAGGTGACAATTCATAAAAAGGACAAATTAGCACACAGGTCGTAATAAGTTACGGGGTATATTTACGTAATCTTGTTACAATCGTGTTTTTTCTGAAGATATTGTATACATTGGTAAAATGTTGAATTATAAATACGCTACGGTTTATTCCACGCATAGTAGATGACGCGCTCTGTGTATGCGCCCGATGTGTAGAGTATTCAAAGGGTAATATTACACGTACACATACACTAGTTAGAGTAAAGGTGTATTCGAGTGCGACATACAGTAACGGTAACAAATCACGGAACAGCAATAAAAACTAACACTGACATTTGTCATGTTCTGAGTAACTTGCAACTTTATAGATTCCGGTTTGCATGTAAGTAAATTATTTCTTGATGTTATGATACAGACACCATCCCTGACTATACTGTTAAAAATAAACAAGAAATTAATAGTTTTGTAAATGTTTCATTATGTTACCTTGACTGTTTGCCGGTACTGTATATACTTATAGTATCGTTTACAAATTAACAACAACCATGTCTTTACTAGCCTACAATTGTTGTCATACAATTGTTTTAATATTGACAAACCTGCCTTAAACATTGTTTATGTATCAAATAGCGACATAAATTGCTGACAACTTAGGGGTTGAGACTAGCGAAAACCTCTTTGTCATATGTCCAGTGAGGCTTCCCTGTTTCGACCGTGAGCGGCAGTTTTCATCACAGCAGGACTTTCAACGTTTTGATCTTTTTCGGCTGTCTTATTCGGGAATAACTGTCAACATGTCGAAGTTCTTCGGATATATCGATAGATAGAGGATGAAAACATAATCTGCCATACACTAGAGTTGTTGTGATATTGCTGGTGAATGCCACTAAGCGTCAATTATATTAGAGATGTTTGACGAACCGACTAGCGTAGTACATTCTGCCGTTGCTATTACAAGTACAGCTCTTTCAAGGCGCCAAGATCCACATCCCTGAGGTTCACTATGTTAAAATAAGAAAATTACTAAATCTACGAACCACCCTCTAGGATTTCTACTAACTGTTAACTAAGAACACAAGCAATATTGGCGCGCGCACACTCATACACACACATGTACACCATAACCCTTGACACACACACACACACACACACACACACACACACACACACACACACACACACACACACACACACACACACACACACACACACACACACACAAACAAACAAAAACTATTTTCGTCATTTATGATTACTTTTTAAATTCAATTCGAATACCGAAACTGCCAGTGTAGTTTCGATTACAATTCCAAAGAGAAATGTTCGCAGCAATCGTGCCGTCACATCCCATATCCGAAGGACAGGCGACATCTCCTGTCGTTTGGCAAAGTACGTCAGTCGAGGCCGAGTGTAGAATGATCAACAACAGAAAAATGGAAGATCGCTTTAACAGTAGTGCAATACTCAACGAGTGCAATACTCAATCCTGCTACTGGTGTTTCGCGCACAACCTCGACTGGCGCCATCTTACATCACCGACCTGCTTGATCAAAGAGCTACGAGAGTGTTACGCTCAACCACAAACAATGACTTCTACGTGCCGCCATCTCGCAGCCGATACGGTGATAGAATGTTCTCAGTAGCTGGTCCACGACTGTGGAACTCTCTCCCTGCCGAGATGAAGAAAACCTGTTGCCTCGTGACGTTTAAAAGACAATTGAAAACCCACCTATTCCGGGCTGTGTATGAAGTGTAGTCACTTGTCAGTTTATTTAATTTGTATTTTATTTTTATCTATTTATTATCTTTTACATGTTTTACATTAATTTTACAAAATGTCATACTCATTATTTTATTATCAACATACCATTTATTTTAATAATTATCTTTAGCTAACTTATTTATTTTATTATT
>OZ024864.1:15359353-15384353 GCA_964017155.1 Oasisia sp. SBJ-2009 | reverse complement strand
AGCAGTAGCAGTAGAAGTAGTAGTAGAAGTAGTAGTAGTAGTAGTAGTAGTAGTAGTAGTAGTAGTAGTAGTAGTAGTAGTAGTAGTAGTAGTAGTAGTAGTAGTAGTAGTAGTAGTATTAGTAGTAGTAGTAGTAGTAGTAGTAGTAGTAGTAGAAGTAGTAGTAGAAGTGGTAGTAGTAGTGGAAGTAGTAGTGGAAGTAGTAGTAGTAGTAGTAGTAGTAGTAGTAGTAGTAGTAGTAGTAGTAGTAGTAGTAGTAGTAGTAGTAGTAGTAGTAGTAGTAGTAGTAGTAGTAGTAGTAGTAGTAGTAGTAGTAGTAGTAGTTGTAGTAGTAGTAGTAGTAGTAGTAGTAGTAGTAGTAGTAGTAGTAGTAGTAGTAGTAGTAGTAGTTGTAGTAGTAGTAGTAGTAGTAGTAGTAGTAGTAGTAGTAGTAGTAGTAGTAGTAGTAGTGGTAGTAGTAGTAGTTGTTGTTGTTGTAGTATTAGTAGTAATTTTAGTAGTAGTAGCAATAATTGTTCTTGTATAGTACCTATAAAACATTAATATTCATAGGTGCATCAACACACTCTGCTATCAAAACTTACTGCAAATATAACTGAGTAGATATATAAATAAATGTGTCTTACTTTGCGTTTTTTTTTTCGTTGAAAGAACTGTGCTGCGGAAATTGTGCCTTTACCGCTTGCTTTCCAACTTAACTGAATAACTAAATGCCATAAAAACAAACAAGTATTTTACTGTTTCTCAGATTATTGTATACCTTCACAGTGGCCGTCCATCAAAAGGAATTCCTCTCGACACGTCGTACACCGTCACGGGAAGTCACAAGTCAAACAGTCGTCGCCACATTCTGTAACAATTAAACTCAATTTTTGTAACGCATCTCTTTGTGCTTTCCATTTTGAATTAACTAATCAGAGAGTGTCTAAGCTGAGATAACATCGTAATTTTATATTCCTGTTTGTGAGAACATTCAATTATGCATTTGCATATCCTTTATCCCGACGAGAACATGTTTATAGATGTCGCCCAGTGAGATCATAAATTAATCTCCGCTTTTGCAACATCCGTCATCCATTTTGGACCCGGTGTTAAAACCTCAAAACGCTTTACACTTTTCTTCCCTGGCAGACATGTTCAATCAAACACCATCTCAACGTTTCTGAGAAGCATCCAGCCATATGCTGCAATTAATAAGCGAATACTGCTCGTACACGTGTCCACCACTTGTCTATAACCAGGTACTCGTATATATATATATATATATCATCATGCTGTCGGTCGCGAAGCGACAAAGACTGTTTCCATCACTTGACTCTTGCTCTCCATTTGTCTCTCTGCTGTGAGAGTGATGTACAGGAGTCGATCTTTATGTCTCTCAGCTTCAGGTTTCTCTTGATGGTATCTTTGAACCGGAGACGAGGGCGCCCTCTCTTTCTGTAACCAGAAGACAGTTGGGAGTAAAGAACCTGCTTCGGTAGCCTGTCTGATGACATCCTCATGAGGTGTCCAGTCCACCGGAGATTCTTTCTGATCAGAAGATCTTCCATAGATGGCAGCCTTGTCCGTTCGAGTATTTCCTTGTTTGTCACTTTGTCCATCCAGGTTATCCTCATGATCGAACGCAGATGTCGCATCATGAAGGCGTGCAACTTTTTCACCTGTCGTCTGTACACTGTCCAGGCCTCGGCTCCGTATAGGAGGGTGGACAGCACAATTGCACGGTATATCTTGCCTTTAACCCGCACGGACACATGGTGGTTGTTCCAGAGTCTCTGGCGTAGTCGGCCGAAAGATGCACTAGCCTTGGCCATCCTCCTCTGTATTTCATCGTCACTGCATCCGTCACTTGATATAGTGCTTCCGAGGTAGGTGAATTCCATAACAGAGTTCAGCTTGTTTCCATCAACCATGATATCCTCCTCTCGGGTTCTTGTAGAGTTGGGTTGGTACAGCACCTCGGTCTTCTTGATGTTAATCTTCAGGCCGAACTATTTTCTGCATCTCTTCAGCAGAGTGTGCAACCAGTGCACTGTCATCTGCGAATAGCAGCTCCCTCATCAGTATCCGTGTAGTCTTGGTCTTCGCTCCGAAGTGTGCGACGTTGAATAGGTCAGCGCTCTGTCTGGACTGTATGTAGATGCCATCCCCCATGTCTCGGAAAGCATTGTCGAGCATTGCTGATAGGAAGATGGAAAAGAGCGTGGGCGCCAGTACACAGCCTTGCTTGACCCCATTTGTGACCCTGAACGATTCCGAGACTTCCCCTCCAACATTAACAGTCGCCATCATTCCTCGATCATTGTTGTGAACTTCTCTGGGCAGCCATACTTCTTCAGTAGCTGCCATAGTCCGGTCCTCCCAACTGTATCGAACGCCTTACTGAAGTCGACAAATACCATGTACAGTGGTCGGTCCTGCTCAATGCACTTTTCTTGTAGTTGTCGGAGACAAAAATATCATATCCACGGTGCTCCGGTTACCTCTGAAGCCACATTGTGTCTCTGGAACTACCTCTGGTGTTAGGTGGGTAGATAGTCTGTTGAGGAGGATCCTGGCGAAGATCTTGCCTGCTATTGAAAGAAGAGAGATTCCTCTATAGTTCCCACAGTCTGTTCGATCACCTTTCTTGTAGATGGTTATAATGCTTGCATCCTTCCATGCTTGTGGTACAGAACCCATCTCCCAGGCATTGGTGATTAGTTGGTGCAGTCTGCTGAACAGATATGTGTCGAACGTAAACACACCGCGTCCGTTCCTACTCAATTCGTTATCATAACAACAAGAACAACAACAAAGGAATAACTAGTACTGGTAGGTTACCTTCACAGCGACCGTTGTTCAAGACGTATCCGTGTCTGCACAACACGCACCCTCTAGAGTGACATTCCGCACAGCCGTGTCCACAAGCTGCAAATATTTGGCGGGAGCATTGGCGGGAGCAGATGTTTGAATTTGGTGGTGCATAAAAGTTGAAAAACAAGAGGAAATATTGACTGATAAGTATTATTCTTATGTGAAGATTATTCATAAAGTAGTACTAGACATATATTGGGTATTAGTTTAGTTAACAGTTTGTCAGTTAACAGTATTTTTGAGCAGATTAGCATCGTGGGTGATAATAGGGTAATTTAGCCTTCGACAAGTTTGTAAACAGGAGTTAGCAAAACTTATTATTTGATAGAATATTTAACAGATAAAGTATTCAACATAACAGTTACAGTATTATTCTTATGTGAAGATTATTAATCAAGTTTTGGTAAAAGTTTGTTAGTTAAAAGTATTTTTGAGCAGATTAGCATAGTGGGTGATAATAGGGTAATCTAGCCTTCGACAAGTTTGTTTACAAGATTTAGCAAATCTGATTATTTGATAGAATATACAACATATAAAATAACAAGCATAACAGCTACATACGTAAGATAATACTTTGATCAGGTAGCATTGTTATTAAAAAAATAAGCAAGCTTTTTAGTAGAAACCTTAGTTTGTTTATGCAGGTAATGTCCATCGTATCCGCTAGGGAACTGTACCAGTAAATACCACATTTGTCAGTTGTGTATAACATAAAGTGAGCTGCAGTTACTGTCCACATAAAACAGTCTTTCTAAAGACTATATTGGTATACCGACTAAGTAAATTTTGAGTACCTTGGTAGTCATAAAATGGCCCCTTGCAAGCGGCAAGTGAAGGCAAGGAGGCACCTAGTGTGTGACTATTGTCACAGCTTGGTAGATTTTGCTCTATCCGGATGCACAAAGTCATGGGCTGAGACAATGGAGGAAGACTTTACTTTCCAGTGCACAGGGTGTTTGAAAGTGGAATGTCTTACAGCAGAGTTAGCTAGGCTAACCGATATTGTGAAGGGGATGGAGATGAGAATAACCAAAGAGACAGATGGAAGAGGTCGGAAGGAGCAATGCAGTGACAAGAAGGGTGAGGACAGTATACTGAGAGGAGGGAGGGCGAGTGCAAGGAAAGCAAATGGAGAAAGAACAAGTGAAAACATGGCATGCAGGAAGGTGACAGGGGAGAAAGTGACAGTAGATGAGGGGGTGACAATGGGACAGGAGATGATAGAAGCAGATGCGACAGGAGGAAAGACGAAGGGAAGAAAGGAACTGAGAGTAGATGTGACCAAACGGAAGTCAATAACAAGGATGGTGTCAGGAAGAAAAGAGGCAGGAAAGAAAGGAACAGAGAAAGCGGCAGGGGGAAAAGTCAGCAACCAGGGAGATGCAAAACGGAGGAGTTACTCTGAAGCAGTGATTGAGGGGGCATTGAGAACAGAAAGAGTGTTTATGGGCGACTCAATTTTGCGAAAGCCGGACAAGACGTTAAGTAAAGGAGAAGATGTTGTTGTTTGTTTTCCGGGCGCTCGGATAGAGCATGTGACAGATAGGGTAGAGAACGTGTTGGGGCATGGCCAGGGAGGATCTATATTAGTACATGTAGGGACGAACAATGCAGACAGGGAGGGGACAACTAGTATAGTGCAAAGATACAGACAGTTGGTAGGGAAACTGAAGAAGACAAGAGTTGAACAGATTATTCTCTCAGGATTCTTGCCAGTAATCGGAGGAAGGGGAGCAACCTATAGAAATTGCAAGAGGATGGCAATCAATGCTCTGGTGGAGCAGATGTGTGAGGAGGAAGGGGTTGGATTCTTGGATTTGTGGGGGCGCTTTGTTGGGAAGGAGGACATGTACGTGAGAGATGGCCTACATCTAAGCGGAAAGGGCGCAGCAGTTTTCTCTGAGAACCTGCTTCAATCTATGGACAGTGGAACAGGTTGCAATTATTTAAACTAGATTCGCAGGGGGGATTCACAGAGAAGCCAAATACTGGAGGCACAGATAAGGACAGCACAGATAAAACGGCAAAGAACAGTCTGGAAAACTCTACAACATGTGGTTATAAATGTGTGTGTTTAAATGCAAGGAGCATAGTAAACAAAATAAATGAACTAAACATTATGGTAGAAGATAATGACCCTCACATAATAGGTATAACTGAATCTTGGGCCACCCCCGATATATCAGATGCCGAATTAGGAATGACAGGATATGTCATGTTTAGGAAAGATATAATAGGGAGAAGGGGAGGTGGCGTTATTTTATATATTAAAGAATCCATTCAGGCTTACGAAATAAAATTAGAAAAACAAGCAGAATGTGAAGAAGCTGTGTGGTGTAACATAGTTACAGGAAACTCAACATTAACTGTTGGGTTAGTTTATCGAAGTCCAAACATAAGCACAGATGAGAATGAGAAAATACAAAACGCTATAAAGGAAGTCAGTAAACGGGACTGTATAATTATGGGGGATTTTAACCATGGGCGTATACAGTGGAACTCTCAACAGAGTACTGGGAGTGAAGATCAACAGTTTTTAAATTTAGTACAAGACAGTTTCCTTACTCAACATGTGTTAGAACCAACCAGGGGTGAGAACGTATTGGACATAGTTTTGAGCTCACAGAAGGAATTTATTGATAATGTCAGGATATGAGAGCCACTGGGGTGTAGTGATCACAACCAGATATATTTTATCATTAAAGTAAAAGGGGAACAGAATCGTAAAATACGGTACAGGAAAAATTTTCACAAAGGAAGATATAAGGACATGAGGAAACATTTAGCAAAGATAAACTGGAATAACACACTGGAGAATAAGACAGCAACAGAATGTTGGAATATCTTAAAGAGGGAAATTGACTGCATTGTCGAACAATTTGTCCCCTTGAAAAAACAGGGGAAACGGTCAAAAAAGAAACACTTATCAAAAGAAGCCATTAGAAAAATCAAATACAAGCAAATGATGTGGAAGACATATAGACATAATGGAAGTGAAGAAGACTATGCCATTTATAAAGAAGCACTTAACCAAGCTACAGCTGAAATTAGAAATTCAAAGAGAAGCTATGAACAAAAATTAGCTTTTAATATAAAACATGACAGCAAGAGTTTGTATGCGTATGTTCGAAGTAAACAGAAAGTTCAGGATAAGGTCGGACCTCTAGAAGGTAGTGATGGAAACATAATAACAGATGGATTCTTAATGGCAGAAAACCTAAATGAATACTTTAGTTCGGTGTTCACCAGGGAAGATACTAGTGCATTACCAGTACCAGAGACTAAATTTGAAGGGAGAGAGTCAGACTATTTAGGACAGCTAATTGTAACACCAAAAATGGTAGCTAAGAAAATAAGGGATATGAAGGAAAATAAGTCACCTAGAGTGGATGGGATTCCTCCCAAATTACTACTGGAAATTGTAGAACAAATCAGCATACCACTTGCAACAGCGTTCAATTTGTCAATAGAGGAAGGAGTAGTTCCATTAGAATGGAAAGAAGCAAACATCATACCATTATTTAAAAAAGGACCAAGAAGCAAGTCAGAGAACTATAGACCAGTTAGTTTAACATCGGTGGTTTGCAAACTATTAGAAAGACTAATTAAAAATCACTTGGTTGATTTTCTTGTTAAAAATAACTTGATTAACCCATCTCAACATGGGTTTCTAAAAGCGAGGTCATGCTTAACAAATATCTTATGTTTTTTGGAAGATGTCACAAAGTGGGTAGACGAGGGATCATCAGTAGATATAATATACTTAGATTTTTAAAAAGCCTTTGACAAAGTGCCACATCAAAGATTACTACTTAAACTAAAGGCCCATGGCATAGGTAGTGGTATGATTAACTGGATAGAACAATGGCTCATTGATAGAAGACAAAGAGTGGTAGTTGATGGGGAGGTTTCAAACTGGAAATCGGTTTTGAGTGGAGTACCGCAGGGATCAGTATTGGGGCCTATTTTGTTCTTAATATATATCAATGATTTGGATGATGATATAACAAGCAAGGTGTTGAAGTTTGCGGACGATACAAAAGTGTTTAGAAAAATTGAAAGTGATGCAGATAGACAGCAATTACAAGATGATCTAAATAAGTTGAACGAATGGTCTGATAAGTGGCAAATGCTGTTTAATTATGGGAAGTGTAAGTGCCTCCACACAGGACATGGAAATGAAGATGCACAATATACAATGGGTGATACTGTACTAAATACTACCGTAAAGGAAAAGGACTTAGGGTTAACTATTAGTGCTGATATGAAGGTATCAGAACAGTGTGCAATTGCAGCAGCAAAGGGAAACCAAATTCTTGGATTAATTAGGCGAAATATAGTGTACAAGGAAAAAGAGCTAATAATACCGCTGTACAAAACAATAGTTAGGCCTCATTTGGAATATTGCAAACAGGCATGGAGGCCATATCGCAAGAAGGATATTGATATACTAGAAAGAGTACAAAGAAGAGCAACCAAAATGATACAAAAACTCAGGAATATTAGTTATGAAATGCGTCTAAAAGAATGTGGATTAACAACACTAGAAACCAGGAGATTGAGAGGAGATCAGATAGAAGTTTTTAAAATATTGAATGGGTATAAAAATATTGACAGAAATATTTTTTTCTCTGTTAAGGAAGAGAGAAGGACTAGAGGACATGGAACTACATTAGCAAAGAAGCAGTGTAGACTAGATATTAGAGTATATATATAAGTAAATGTGTTTTACTTTGAATTTTGTTAACGGTGTAACAACTGTGCTCAGGCAATGGTACCTTTACCGCTTGCTTTCCAACATAACTGAATAACTAAATGCCATCAGAAAGATTAAGTATTTGACTGTTTCGCAGATTATTATATACCTTCACAGTGGTTGTCAATCAACACGAATCCCGCTCGACATCCTGTAACAATCAAGTAAATCTAGTAGTAGTGGTAGTGGTAGCGGTAGCGGTAGCGGTAGCGGTAGCGGCAGCGGCAGCGGCAGCGGCAGCGGCAGCGGCAGCGGCAGCGGCAGCGGCAGCGGCAGCGGCAGCGGTAGCGGTAGCAGTAGCAGTAGTAGTAGTAGTGATAGTTGATGTTGTAAAGTACCTATAAACCGTTAATATCTACAGTTGCATCGACATGCTCTGCAAACAAAACTTACTACAAATATAACTTAATAGATATATAAGTAAATGTGTCTTACTTTGCGTTTTGGTAACGTTGTAACAACTGTGCTGCGGCAAGTGTGTCTTTACCGCTTGCTTTCCAACTGAACTGAATAACTAATGTCGAACACAAATCAGCCATAACCGACCATGCGGACAGACACAACTGTGTGATAGACAGGGGGGGAGCGAAAGTGGTGAATAAAGAGACGAACAGGTGTGCGCGTTGGATAAAATAAACCATCTGGATTAGGAAGACGAAACCAACTATGAACAGAGACGAGGGGGGCTACAGACTAAGTCACGTGTGGGATAGTCGGCTCGCCACGCCATTTAGCGAGCAGTGACCACTGAACATTCAGTTCCTGAAGAAGGCCGCCGATGGTGGTCGAAACGTAGAAGTAAGTCGAACATTGCTAGTTGTGAAATTATGAAATTTGTTTAGAACTAAATGCCATAAGAAAGAATAAGTATTTTACTGTTTCGTAGATTATTATATACCTTCACAGTGGTCGTCAATCAACACGAATCCGTCTCGGCACGTCGTACATCGTCCCGGGGCGTCACAAGTCATACAGTCGTCGCCACATCCTGTAACAATTAAAGTCACTTTTAGTAACGCGTCTGTTTGTGCTTACCATTTTGAATTAACTAATCTGACAGTGTCTAAGCTGAGATAGCATCGTAATGTTATATTCCTGTTTGTGAGAACATTCAATTATGCATTTGCATATCCTTTATCCAGACGAGAACATGTTTAAAGATGACTCCCAATGATATAATAATCTACGCTTCTGCAACGTCCGTCTCCCATTTTGGCCACCTCAGAGATTTATGGAACTGCCAAATATAATCTGAATTAGTCGCGCAATTTGAGAATCAGTTTCAATGTTACGGATTAGTAGGGTCTCTTTTCGATCTACTTGATTCTAGATATTGCTGTTGGCAATTAATCTGATCTGAGTTAGACGAATTCGTGAATGTTTAGATAGAGACAATATTGCCATATCATATATCAATTGGTGATAATATCAGTTACGTATTTGTATATTCTGAATTCGAAAAGAACACCCGTCGTCAATTCTACGGGTATATACAAATACCTACCGACAAAAGTGTTTGTGATGGTTTCGAACACGAAGCCACTTTTGTCAGAGCTTACAATTAAGGACAACAGGCCGTACATTAAATTGTGATATCATGATGCTATGCATTTCTGCCTAAACCACACACATTACGGGTAATACGTATATATATATATATATATATATATATATATATATATATATATATATATATATATATATATATATATATATCGTTGTTAGTGTTTGCATTGACTTAATGTTTTCGTCGTCGTTAGACGGAATGCGCCTTACCGTCGAAATCATAGTCATCGTATTGCCTTTTTGATGCGCCCGTCTTCAACTTCCTCGAAAGCTTCCGTTTTGGTGTGCTCTTCTTCTGCGAAGCACTGATCAGTTCTCTAAGTTCCTCCAGTATGTGATTCCTGTCGGTTTCCTCTTTCTTTTTGGAGACTTCCGTGTGTCTGCTGTGGACGGGTTGTTATTAGCTTCTGGCATCCAGAACAGATATTGGCAACGTCGTCTATGTGCTTTCGAAGGAAATAATTAACCAAGACACGTACATTGCTACATTTTCCGTAGAATCGAAAGGAAACACGATGTGTGTGTTTTGCGAACGAACATATTTTGCATTAGGCGGTATTGTGTTAACACATTTTAAGATTGTGGCTCCTATTCGTAAGGACTACGTACAATTGCCTCGACAATACATCGGGTCGCAAATCAGATTCTTTGCAAAAACGTTCCGTTTCCGATTAACTAACATGCTCAGTCAACTTAATCAAGACTACACATTTTCGTAAGAACGTCAACATAATTAGCTTATATCGTTAGTTCGCTAACGTGTGAAAGTATATATGCTGCCATCCTTGTCTGTAGCGGCTTTTCTCTGCAACGGTACTTACTCTCTACAAAGCTATACCTGGTCGGCCTTTTATACAGTATTATATATCAAATACATAAAGCATGGTATTATTTTATACGGGCGTGTACACATGCAAACCCGGTTGGTCGCTCAGAGAGCCTTAGTAATCTTATAATGTAATGGCCGTGCCAACCTTGACAAAACCTACTGAACCTACGTTTTCGGTCTTCCTTGGACACAACACACCGCCACCAATACGACGACAGTCACCAGCAGAGTCGCCCTCATCGTGACTGTAAACGTAAAACGTGAACTACATACAGCGCTCATAACCTGTGCACATAAAGTCGGACACCTGAACACCCTTTGGGGTGTGACATGTGAAATGTACACACATACACAATAGACATATAATTTAACTAACTTACAACCTCCGCGCTGGCGGCACGGATTTCTAAAACAGAACAACTACTCTTTGGGAAAATATTGAATGGCCGGTCACACTGGCGAGACAAAGATTTCGGCGACAACTACTATGATGACAGAACGCCACTGTCATTGTCACGGTTAACATACCTTTGCCATAAAAACAAAATACAAAGTACATACCTATAACCTAGACCATGCGTATTTCCGCTATAGTTGTCTAAGTTAATATCATAACAGTTTATATAATAAGCCATTAGTAGATAGTTGTCAACCTAGGTAACACGACCATGGCATAAAGATCAAACAAAATGGCGACCTCGTAATATGTTCAACTGTTGATAATGGATTCGTGATTTCGTCGCCTTTATGACAATCCTCTTTCTCTTGTAGTAAGAGGTATGTGAGCACAGCTGCATAATCAAAATGTAATTGCTTACATATGTTCTGGCCAACACGGGTAAGTGGACGTACCTTTCGAGTTTCGCTTGACGTGTGCAGGACCTCAAGTCGCCCCTTGACCGTCGGTAGCCGCTGGTCGAACGCTTTGTCCACCTTCGCCCTTCTCCGCCAGCCACAACAAGCAACACGCTCTATATAGCCCGCAGAATGCACCGTCCGTATCGACGGCCAGTTTTTCCATTGGTGCTTTACGCATGCGCCTTTCAATATTACCAACATATCCAGTTCAAACCGGTCTGATAAATTTGATTATGAATGTGCCTTTTATCAGGTTAGTGTGGCAACATGCAGCAGAAGCGTACCTTGACCAGTAGATGACGTAAATGATTGCATGAACCAAACATTCTGATTGCCTATATTAACCTTTAAATGAGTTAGGCATTGTTTTCATTCTTGCGCAATAGTGAGCAGGAACATTCACACCCGTCTTGCAAAGTGTGTTTGTGTGAGGGTGTTATATTATGTGAACCAACATCGGTGGGATTTAGCAATGGCAGTGCAGTAACAACAAATCACTTACTCCAGTGCATTCAAACTGTAAATTAAAGTTAAGTTATGGTTACAAACTTATGTAGTCCAGTATCCATTCATTAGTATTTTTCAAAGCGCGGCGCTTACTACACCCTCGCAAATCCGTTCAAACGAATCTATTATTGTGTAAGCGTTCAGCCACTCTGCAATTAATACGCGAATATGTATTGTACATAGTGGCTTCCGCTAATTAAAGCAAGGAACTAGTTGTTATAGCTAAATGAACTGGAGCAACGTAGTCTGAAAGAAAGTATTCGAAACGAAATCATAACATAAAAACCTGGTCTCTCTCAATTGACAGTCCAACGCTCTAGAAATTATGCCACCATGCCATGTAATTCTCAAACAGAGCGAATTCGTAACATAAATGTCAAACACGTTCTTACATAATGTGTTTTCCAAGCCATGTTGCACTCCACCCCAGCCAGACCCGTTCATTGTAATGCAAATGTAACTTATTTTGGAAGGGTTCCGCTGCGCTGCAACTTGTTTGTTCACATCGAGCGCTAGGTAATGTTTATTTATACAGGTGAGCGGATTTGCATACCACAAGGAAGCACGCATACGAATGCACACAAACATGCACATAACAACGTTCGCCTGGACGTACACACACATAACATTCATTTCAAATATCTTAAGTACTTTTTTAAACCTTTCCTGAAACAGGAAACATACGCTCTTTTTGCAAGCGTTGATTTGTTCGAAATAGTTTGCAGTCGAAGAATTCCATCAGTAACGACTGACTTCACATTGATGTAACATTTAATATTTTTATTTCAACTATCAGTGTGTTTTCTCGAAATGGCCACTTTCAATGTATGCGAATGATTGGGGCACCGCGACTGTGAGAGTCCGTGTGTATGTGTGTGCGTGTGCGTGTGCGTGTGCGTGTGCGTGTGCGTGTGCGTGTGCGTGTGCGGGTGCGGGTGCGGGTGTGTGTGTGTGTGTGTGTGTGTGTATGTGCGTTCTGTGTGTGTGTGGGCGCGCGCGTGTGTGTGCGTGTGTGGGCGCGTGTGTGTGTGCGTGTGTGTGTGTGTGCCTTTGTGCGGGTGTGCGTGTGAGCGTGTGTGCGTGTGTGCGTGTGTGTAGGTGCGTGTGTGGGTGCTCGTGAGTGCGTGTGTAGACGCGTGTGTGTGTGCGTGTGTGGGTGCCTGTGGGTGCGTGATTTGGCGGGTGTGTATAAGTGGGTGTGTGTTTGTGTTTGTGCATGTTTGCGTGTGTGAGCGCGCGTGTGTGGGGTGCTTGCGTGTTGGTGCGTGTGTGGGCGCGCGTGTGTGTGGGTTCATGCGTGTGTGTGTGTGGGGGGGGGGGGGTGCATGCGTGTGTATGTGGGTGCGTGTGTGGGTGCGTGTGTGTGCGCGTGTTGGCGTGTGTGTGTATGCGTGTGTATGTGTGTGTATATGTGTATATGTGTGTGTATATGTGTGTATGTGTGTGTGTGTGTGCGTGTGTGGGTGCTCGTAAGTGCGTGTGTAGGCGCGTGTGTGTGCGTGTGTTCGTGTGTGTGTGGGTGCTTGTGTGCGTGTATGGGCGCGCGTGTGTGTGTGGGTGCATGCGTGTGTGTGGGTGCGTGTATGGGTGTGTATATGTATATATGTATGTGTGTGTTGGTGTGTGTGTATGTGTGTGTGTGTGTGTGTGTGTGTGTGTGTGAGTCCGCGCGTACGTGTGTAATGTTTAAAATGGTTAACATCCAGTGCAGCAAGTACTGCCTCCGGACAAGCGTAGTCAATACCAATGTCACGCCTTTCTTTATGATCGATGAGCTAGTTTTAAACGTTCACCTCTGTCCAGCTCTGCTTCATTCCTTAGGTCCTCATGGCCCTTGGCTTTGGTGGTTAATGTTATCGTTCAGACTCGTGGGCGGATTGAAACAAATTTAAAGGGTGCATACCTAGTTCAACTAAAATTAAAGTGTTTTGGTTGATTGAGCAACTTAAAATAACATATGCAAAATTCTATATGAAGAAACTAATTACATGTTTCTTAGTCAAGCATATCCGAAACAGTTGAGCAGTTACTGTTTTATTCCAATTTTCTCAGGTGACAGTTACACAAGGTAATAATGCGTACCCAGCTCAACTTCAATGCAAGGTACTTTGGTTGCGTGAGCTATTCATCAAAACACTATGCACAAATCTATAAAAAGACTGTAATCACCAGCATTTATTTGAAAGCCTCGATAGCAAACATGCTGTGTGAAGAATATAATCTACATGTTTACTCAAACAGTGTGCCCGCCCGCCCGCTTTCGTGTGACTTCACAGACATGTTCAGTATTGCTCTATGTCCTCCGGTGTCTAGAAGGTCCCGATATACTTACGCTGTGATCATTTGCGTTGATCATAGCTCTGTTTTACCTACCATTATTTCAACTGTTTGAGACGATACAGAATGTCGGAGTTCCACACTCCCTGTGTCTGTGTGTCCGTGACTTTCTGCTGAACATGTTGTGAAAATAGATAAAATAGATGGCAACTTATCGTCATCAATTACTTTGTCTACTCGCGCGCCTCAAGTGTGTCACCAATCCTATGCTATAGTTTCACACATAAGTACCCAAATAGTTAAATATGCGGGTGACATTACAGCTCAATACAAACTCAAACGAGTCTGAATATCGTGATCAGATAAAACAAACTTATCAATTGGTGCAGCGAAAACAATCTGGAGCTCAAGATAAACAAAGCAATATAAATTACTGTGTATATCAGAATAAAAAAATAAAAAACTGTCCGCCGGCTCGCCTCCTTTGATCAATGGCAAAACGGTGGAAATCGTCCAACATTTCAAATTGCTTGACTCGACATTCTCTAGCGACCTTAAATGGTAAATGGGATTTAAATATCGATGCTGCTGCTAAAATGCCCATCAGCGCCTATACTTTCTAAGACGGCTGGCATCAGTTGGTGTGAACATGGAAATCATGTTTACAGAGCTGTAATCGAGCGTTGACATCTATATATACATACCTACTGTATGTTTTTGTTCTGTCACGTTCAAAACCTTTCAGATTGAACGGATTTGAAAATAATCGGCACAGACCTTCCAGATTTGAATCGTCGGAAGTTGTCGAAACGATTTATAATAAGCGCGGCTAAAGCTACCACTGGGACCGACGTCACGTGACCAGTGACTGCGCATATTATTCGTTGTTCTGGCAGACTTGCTAGCTACCCCCAACACTACACTTGGTGTTTCCGTTCGTCGCTTTGCTCGACTTCTGCGGCTTGTGTTGAATACACTTTGCAAGACAGATTATTTGCTTTCTTGTCATCATTTTGTTGCTTTAGAGTTACGGCATATTACAAAACACATGTATTAGCGTCATGTTTTAGCGTCTACTGGTGTAATGCGGCTGGCTTAGAATGTGAGGTCACGTGGTGTCGGTCGTGATGCTACAGTTAGCCGCGTGTAATTATAATAGTGTTTTATTTTAGAAATTCAACTTCTCCAAAACAAATGATCTCATACTTAGTCGGTCACATATTCATGACGTCGGGTTTATCATGTACGGCGCCACCTCTGTATCCCCGGGGGAAACATATATTTCTGGTAGACAGCATAACTGCCCGATTGTGTCCATGTTGTGATGTTATCTTCGTATTCAACCACGCCACGACTATTACGTTATAGTGGTGATATATATATATATATTTATTCTGATTTAGAGGGTGGACTACGTCTAGTTAACACCATTTAATTCAATTTCACATGAAATATGATACGTTCACGCTTAACAGCAATCTCTTCACGTAATGCCCATTTAAGAATATGTTACGCTAATGAATATTTTTGCTCATCCGTTGAGAAATATAATTACTCCTGGGTCAATTATTCATCACAACTACGGAATTACAATGTAGGCAATTACCAATAAAGGGCATGCCATTTACTTTCCTCTAAACGAAATATGAAGAGGTCCCAGCAATTATCTTTCTTTGTTCACATAATGTCCTATTATATATATATATATATATATATATATATATATGTTTCCGTAAAAAAGTGATTTTCATCAGCATATTATAAAAAAGAGTTTTACACATGTAATTAATCATCATTACTACGTAAACACATCCACGTTTTCAAAGCAACCAGTGTTGCTCGCATTTCTCGCTATTTAGCATCACTGCTATCTTAATTAGTTGCATAATCCATTGCCAATTTGATGCTGTCCATGATCGGGTTTTGTGGCAGGTGACAATTCATAAAAAGGACAAATTAGCACACAGGTCGTAATAAGTTACGGGGTATATTTACGTAATCTTGTTACAATCGTGTTTTTTCTGAAGATATTGTATACATTGGTAAAATTTTGAATTATAAATACGCTACGGTTTATTCCACGCATAGTAGATGACGCGCTCTGTGTATGCGCCCGATGTGTAGAGTATTCAAAGGGTAATATTACACGTACACATACACTAGTTAGAGTAAAGGTGTATTCGAGTGCGACATACAGTAACGGTAACAAATCACGGAACAGCAATAAAAACTAACACTGACATTTGTCATGTTCTGAGTAACTTGCAACTTTATAGATTCCGGTTTGCATGTAAGTAAATTATTTCTTGATGTTATGATACAGACACCATCCCTGACTATACTGTTAAAAATAAACAAGAAATTAATAGTTTTGTAAATGTTTCATTATGTTACCTTGACTGTTTGCCGGTACTGTATATACTTATAGTATCGTTTACAAATTAACAACAACCATGTCTTTACTAGCCTACAATTGTTGTCATACAATTGTTTTAATATTGACAAACCTGCCTTAAACATTGTTTATGTATCAAATAGCGACATAAATTGCTGACAACTTAGGGGTTGAGACTAGCGAAAACCTCTTTGTCATATGTCCAGTGAGGCTTCCCTGTTTCGACTGTGAGCGGCAGTTTTCATCACAGCAGGACTTTCAACGTTTTGATCTTTTTCGGCTGTCTTATTCGGGAATAACTGTCAACATGTCGAAGTTCTTCGGATATATCGATAGATAGAGGATGAAAACATAATCTGCCATACACTAGAGTTGTTGTGATATTGCTGGTGAATGCCACTAAACGTCAATTATATTAGAGATGTTTGACGAACCGACTAGCGTAGTACATTCTGCCGTTGCTATTACAAGTACAGCTCTTTCAAGGCGCCAAGATCCACATCCCTGAGGTTCACTATGTTAAAATAAGAAAATTACTAAATCTACGAACCACCCTCTAGGATTTCTACTAACTGTTAACTAAGAACACAAGCAATATTGGCGCGCGCACACTCATACACACACATGTACACCATAACCCTTGACACACACACACACACACACACACACACACACACACACACACACACACACACAAACACACACACACACACACACACACACACACACACACAAACAAACAAAAACTATTTTCGTCATTTATGATTACTTTTTAAATTCAATTCGAATACCGAAACTGCCATTGTAGTTTCGATTACAATTCCAAAGAGAAATGTTCGCAGCAATCGTGCCGTCACATCCCATATCCGAAGGACAGGCGATATCTCCTGTCGTTTGGCATATCTCGTGTCGTCAGTCGAGGCCGAGTGTAGAATGATCAACAACAGAAAAATGGAAGATCGCTTTAACAGTAGTGCAATACTCAACGAGTGCAATATTCAGTCCTGCTACTGGTGTTTCGCGCACAACCTCGACTGGCGCCATCTTACATCACCGACCTACTTGAACAAAGAGCTACGAGAGTGTTACGCTCAGCCACAAACAATGACTTATACGTGCCGCCATCTCGCAGCCGATACGGTGATAGAATGTTCTCAGTAGCTGGTCCACGACTGTGGAACTCTCTCCCTGCCGAGAAGTAGAAAACCTGTTGCCTCGTGACGTTTAAAAGACAATTGAAAACCCACCTATTCCGGGCTGTGTATGAAGTGTAGTCACTTGTCAGTTTATTTAATTTGTATTTTATTTTTATCTATTTATTATCTTTTACATGTTTTACATTAATTTTACAAAATGTCATACTCATTATTTTATTATCAACATACCATTTATTTTAATAATTATCTTTAGCTAACTTATTTATTTTATTATTTATTACTATTACTTTCTATTAATATTGTTGGTATTTTGTTACCTTAACAAACTTAATATTATAATTCTATGACACATGTATATATACTCATGTACAGCGCCTCCGAATGGAGATTTCTAGATTTAGGGCGCTTTGTAAATGTTCTTCTTCTTCGTATTATTATTATATCAAAGCGAATATATTGTATGCAGTTTTCTGTTCCCGGAATACGTATTGTTAATAACTGCGCTGATCGCGAAGCAGATTTCACAAGCGTGTGTGAATTACAGTTAGACAATTGAAATCAATAATACTAGACTCTGTGTTAATTGGAAAACGCCAAAATAATTGGTATGTATTGCAGTCGCTCAATTATATAAGCATTCGGTAACGTGGTTATACTTAGAGAAACATGACCTCAAGCAAACCTATTTGTGTACAGCGATAAACGTCGCCGACGACACACCATGTATAAGTTTTGCAATACCTTTCCACGCACCATGCGGACATAATATACCGGACATGGATATAAACATTTCACATCGTACATCTTATATAATTGAATGTAAGAAATCAGCTGGGAAAAAAAGACTCTCGCAGAGAAATGCGATAAATGATTGTATGAATTAACTAAACTATATTGGCATGACTGGTCGAAATGCTCTCACTTTTCTCGTGTCGGTCCCCAGTTCACACTTCCTGCGAAACGTTTAATAATGATCAGAAACAAATCGTTCACTCACAACATATGACTCGTGTTTCCATTAAAGGGAACCAATAGTCAACGCTTTGGTGACAGGCGCCTAATAAAGTTAATAAAAAAAGTAAAACTTTCAACAACAATCATATTGTCAGCGGTTTACCAGAAATAAATGTAGAACACATATCCATCGAAATTCTATGGACTACACCATTTTAGAAATAAAATGACGTAGTGGAGTCGACTTGGTCGACATGAACTGTGTATAGTATCTTTTACTTACTACCCTAACCATGCACACGACCACCAATAGCCGCCAAACTTCTCCTCACATATCATTCATACATATGCATATACTATCTTACAAAAAAACACTTCCATTCAACAAAGAAATTTTTTGGTTAGAGGAATGCAAGTCAAATTTGGTGGGTGATGGTGGACTTTTTTATGGCTATGACAATCTAACCCGGTCGTTTGGCATCCTCACTGTGTATGTCAATTCTAACGAATCCACTGGACCACTGTTTCAGTTCTCTGGTCGATTCAGCTCACTGGTGATATCTTTCCCTGTACTTTTAGTACAACCGCACGAGGAACAATGTGGCATATTGCGGTTGCGATTTCGTTGCAAACTTACGTAAAGCACCGATTGGCTCTCCTTTGTTATAACAGCTGAACCAGCAGAGGGCACCGTGACGTATTACTTTTCAAAATGCAAAATAGAAGCTGGGTTTTAATTGGTTGCATCGACCAATATGATCCCGTTATGGTGTTGGTGGTTTTGCTAGATTTTCCCACTTTAAGACCTTCTGAGTAAACCACTGATGTGACAATATTGATTGTAGATACAAGTGGTTAGTTTTTGTAAACTCTTTCAGTTGAATAACACCAAACCATCTACTCTTTTGCCCCTTAATTTTCAATTAAGAACGTTTTTAGCAAGTGAATTCCCCTCGCCACCCGGCTATGAAACACAATCACTACGTGATTAGTTAGCCATCACTACTGCTGACTTGGAGAGTGGACTATGTCGAATAAACGTCCAATCTACCACGAGCTATGTTTTGTTCACACGTTATAGCAATCTCTCCACGTATTGTTCTATTAAGTATATGTTAATTATTAATGTTAACTACAGAGTTATAGCGTATGCAATCACCGATCTACGCCATGGTATTTACTATCCAATTAAAACGAAATATGAACAGTTCCCAGTTAATTGCATTAATTGTTCACATAATGTCCAATTAAGTGTATGTCACAGTGAAATAATGTTTTCACCAGCGCGTATGAAATGTAATTATTACATGATTAGTTACTCATCATTACAACGGAAGCACTATAACGTTTTTCAAGTGCAACCACTGCTTTTATTCCTCGATATTTGTCTTCACTGCTTTCTTAAATCATAACATAATCCTTTGCCAACTTGGTGCTCCACTTCTGCTGGCTATATGTCTGGGGGTCCAGTGGGGCAGGTCTGTTCAGAAGTTCTTCAAAATGTTCAGCCCATCTGTTGAGCATTTGCTCAGTTCCCGTACGTGTTTTCCTTCCTTATCTTTAACTGGTCGTTCTGTATTGCTGTATTTGTCTGATAATATCCTGGTGGTGCTATACAGCTGTATCATGATTCCGCTGCCTGGAGCTTGCTCCGCCTCTTCTGCCAAGCTGTCGATGCTCTGCGCCTGCGCCTGCGCCTGCGCCTGCGCCTGCGCCTGCGCCTGCGCCTGCGCCTGCGCCTGCGCCTGCGCCTGCGCCTGCGCCTGCGCCTGCGCCTGCGCCTGCGCCTGCGCCTGCGCCTGCGCCTGCGCCTGCGCCTGCGCCTGCGCCTGCGCCGCTCTTGTTCGACTGTTTTTCACAGCTGATTTCTTCTCTTTACGCACCTGGATCCTGCGCCAGAGTTCTTGATGTCAGTGTATGTTTTGGTTCTCGATAGCTTGCATGCTACTCCTTCAGTCCTTTATGGGCATTGGTCAAATATCGTGTCAGTCGCAAAGTAACTGGACTGAGACAGCAACGGAACGTAGTATCAAAATAAGAAGACAGAGAAGATGAAGACATCTGTAGCAGGGTAGATGTTTTTGCCATTGCTGGTGTACGTTTTTGCTATTGCTGTATACCGCTAAGCTAAATAAACAATTATATGGGAGATGTTTGACAAACACTCTAGCGACCATATCGTAAATACGATGACTTCCTAAGCAGCCTTCCAGACACTTTTGATTTTAATATACATACACGATTAGGCAAAATCAAGTGAACTATTTCCATACTGATTGCATAGTGATCAAACATCTCCAATTTCAAAGCTTTTGTAGTGTTTATAGCTTAACATAATTTATGATATATTATTTTATTCCACATTTTATATTTTATGATTTTATATTTATACTAGATCATATCAACAATTATTTATCGATGCTATAAAGAACAACCTTTTGTTTGGACTTATTGTATGTGAATGCTCTTATTTATTGATTTATTTATTTATTTTATTTAAAGTAGCAGTATATTTTATCATGATCGTTTGTTGCATGTGAGTGTATTGTCATGTGAACAAACTTATGCGACGACCCAACATTACAAGGCATTCCAATGTTTTATTGTAACGGCAATGAAAACACATGACAATAAAGCTGATCTTATCTTATCTTATAGAACTTCATTGACAGCAATCCAGTCTTTAAATGTATGTCGCAACACTGTCGAACAACATTTAAATACGGAACTAAATATGGTAAATAATTGGATGAAAATAAAACATTTTGCTAAAATAAAAACAAGTACCTCGTACATAAACTGGGAAATAAACACGTTAACAGTTTATTTACTAATTAAGATAGGTGAAACCAGAATCGAAAGAGTTCAAAATTTTCATCACAGTAACTTAATAAGAAAAATTAAGCTAGGACATTCGTATTATTATTTTATCAAAATCAGAATCACTAAATAAACAGGTATGCTAATTATCTTAATGATTTTGCTACTAAATACAAAACGTCTTGGCATACATCATTAATGTTGTCATACATTAATTATGGCCTAATATTTAACATAATATATTAATCGTAGCATAATTACATGGAAGTTTGGATGCAACAGAATCACCAAACTACACAAACACGATTATAATAATAAGCTTAGCCAAATATATTGCACACACAGATTCGTTATATAAGAAACTAAAACGGTATTAAACCGTTTTGCACATTACATTACCATTATCTTCGCAAAACATTCAATATAAGTTAAATAGAAATATTCACAACATGAGCTGTATATATATATATATATATATATATATATATATATATATATATATATATATATATATATATATATATATATATATATGTATATATATATATATATATATATATATATATATATATATATATGTATATATATATATATATATATATATATATATATATATATATATTTCTGTCATGAAAATAGGTATTATCACACGTGGGTCTGTTATATATTTCTGGTTCCTGTTCCGAATCGAACGGTCGACGAAATATGTGCAGGAATCCCGTATCGCCTCTTGTGGTACTCGTCGGAGTAGCCGTAAGGTTACGATGTTAACTTAGAAGAAAATAGTAAATTACTTTCTACGTCCTTGACTCTTTCTCTTCTCTCTACGCCATTGTCTACCTTTCTTCAATACACCCCTACGCTATTATTCCTCTCTCTTTAACAACAATACAATGCCAACAAACCTAATCAACTGATTATAAATAAAGTTCTATCGTTTCTTCTTGCCTTATTACCGACAACATGTTTTATTGCATGTCTACTTTGAATCGGTAACATTGACATTATAACAAACTGGGATATCCGGTCACTTATTTGATGCTGATCTCACACAACTTCCAGTCTTCGTGCTTGTTTGGGATTTCAACGATGACGTACTTGGTTTTGTTCTTCGTGAACTGACACTCAGCCGCACACGTGGTCAGACTTCCAGGATCCGGTTCAGTGAATCTCTCAGCTTACAAATGTGGTAGCTGCCAGACACCAGTCCACATTCGGACAAATCCGTGTATGTGGTCATTATCTTGATGTGTGGCGTGGAACAGGCGAGTTGATGACCGGTAATTTTGACTCTGAACGTCGCGGTGATATTGTCAAGTACACGTGTTTTGATAACAAGTCCCGATCTCCAGCATGCATTCTTTGGTTGAGGCAGCCACTGACCCATCGTTGATGAGAATGTGTACATGTCGGTGTCCTTCATGATCAGGCAGGTGTCATTGTTTGCATCAATCAGACGTATCGACACATCCTTTGAGACAGGAGGGTCCAGCTCTGGAAATATCGCTATAACAAACAACATACATTCTGAATGAGGAAGGAAATGCTACTGCACCTAAACGATATTAAAACATACTAACGATGTTCAGCTACAACCAGAAGACTGCTATATCAAAGTGGAGAATTATAATAAAATGTTGGCTATCCAGGAGTTTGGCATCTAACTCAGGTGGCGAATAGATAGATGAGTCAGTTATTCAACAGACCCAACCTTAATTCGTACCATTGAAATATGATTGTATCAGCCGTATATACGCCTCCACATAGGACATCATTGTGAGTAAAACTATATTAACAGTGGACATCATCATGGCTTCATGAAGGCCTGTCATACTGTAGCATCATTAAACGCGCAGCCTCTAGATATGTATCTTGTGCTTAAGTGGATAAACTACATGACACGTTTGCCACGTACTGGAGACGTTACGCAAGAAGGATAGAAAACGAACTAACCGTCGCATTGTTTGTTGTCTGTTTTCACAATGTAGCCAATGTCGCAGGTGGTACACTCTCCTGCTGTCTGACACGATACACAGTTGTCAGCACATGCTGGAACACATAACAAACAATGTTAGTAATAAAGAAACTCTGACTTAAAGGCTAAAATGTAGTTACGTTAGCTTTCCAGTGGGTCGGAATACTTCGCTACCACTCTCACGGCGTACTATTAGCTACACCAAAGAAACACATCACTAAGTTATATGGAACATTATGCCACGTATTGGAGACACTATGTTAATTCCGTCTTACAAACTTCAAAACCTTTTAACTCCCACACGCAGCAGCGTAACCAAAGACCAATATGTTAATCTTTAAAACCGTCAGATGACTGACGAAGACAGATAATTACAACTGATCAGACTTATGTCATTTACAGGGGCCAGCTGGCCAGTAAAATTACAAATTGTTGTAAATTTAAGGTCCACATCAATTATTATAACTGACACATCTTGTAGTAACATAACTCGAACAGTTCGTGTTGAAGTAAACTACTGGTAATCCTATTTCTGTCGAAAGACATGCAATCATCCCGACCTTCTCAATTGCCCACTGCACACACAGACGCTAAAATGTCATGCAAATGCTAAAACTACCACCCATACACTCCCGTTACACGTAAACATGTCTACCGCCAACAAACCCCAAACACCTCCACTACCTCATACACGTTAACATGACGATTGTGTACTGACCTCCACACTTAGTTTTGTCTACATCGAAGGGTGTATTCTTGAAGAAGCCAGCCTTGCAAGTGTCACACTGTCCCGCAAATGTGCACTCACAGTTGTCCGCACATACTGGAACACACAGAAACACTCTGTTACAATCAAGAACCTTTTAACTAAACCTGATACGTTTTTTTTCACACGAATGACTATAACTGACACACCTTGTAGTAACATCAATCAAACAGATCGTTTTTAAGTAAACCCATATGCCACATGACACAGATTTGTGACTAAACGTAACAGACTTGACAATAATGGCTACGAATGCCGTAAGTGCATATTTTGAGTAGTTCAAAGCTACTGGTAAAACTATTTCTGTCGAAATACTTGCACCCATTCCAATCTTCCCAGTTGCCCACTGCATTGCACACCCAGACACATAACTGGACTAAGCTTCCACATCTTAACACATATAACAGTTTAAACTATCTATCTTTCTATTTGCTACAATACATGTTCATATCGTTAAAACGTAGCGTTACTCGTGAAACATATCGAAACACAGGCAAACGATCACGTACTTATAGCAACTGCCACTCTTACCACTCCCCACACCACGACACCTTCAACAATTAAATACACTTTAATGTATTCCAAACACCGCACCTGCCAAACAACACCCCAATGCACCCCACACACACACACACACACACACACACACACACACACACACACACACACACACACACACACACACTCACACACACACACACACACACACACACACACACACACACACACACACACACTTAAACACAACCACTAGCTGTGATTAACTGAACTACTAGCAATAATACAACATACCACGACATCCTAGTACAATCCACAACCCATCACCTGCACAATCATCTACACCCTTATTAAAGTTGTCAGCGTCATTACATCCTGTAACCTAACCCTATATTAACCCAGTGCATCCAAACATCCCACCATACACCACACCACACTCAGTACTACGAAATATACAATTAAGCGTATCCCACGAGATACTACGAGAGAATGAATGAAAACGAACTGACCGATATCGCATTTCTTGGAGCCTTTGTTATCGCGGTAGCCATTATTGCATGTGGTACACTGTCCGGCTGTGTCACATAATGCACAGTTGTCAGCACACACTGGAACACACCAAGAACACTGTGTCATAATCTTGAAAGCGCTAGTTAACATAAGAAAATCACCATCCTAATCTACACTACAATATCTTTACTTACTTCATCCGAACAAATTCCTCTATCACCAACGCCTCAACACATTCGACTACCAACAAAATAGCGACATTACTTCTCACACCCA
>OZ024864.1:15341853-15354353 GCA_964017155.1 Oasisia sp. SBJ-2009 | reverse complement strand
ATAAGAATGTTAAACGAAGAAGAATATCATAATTCACCTATATCGCATTTCTTGGTGTCGGTGTTCACCCTGAAGCCATCACTGCAGGTCGTACACTCTCCAGCTGTCTCACACGACTCACAGTGGTCAGCACAAGCTGGAACACACAAACACCACTGTAGTAATCATGACACTGAGATGTTAAGGGTGGCATCCTGCTCCACACGTTTTACATAATTCTATACGGCCATGGATATGTTGGTGTAACAAGACAAGTGTTTCTAAAGTATTTGTTTTAAGATCTACCCAGCGGCCATATTAGATTTATGCAAATCACCAGATTGGTTCAAAGTTAGATTTTGGGCAGTCAAGCATAATTTGTTCTAGGACATAATGAGTCGAATGCAACTATAACGTTCAAAGGATAGAATATTTATAGATTTCCTATTGAACACATGTGACTGTGAAATGGAGAAGTTATTATATTCATCACTATCGATACATTTTGGGTGCGTTGAGAGATCTTTTCCCTCGCAATTGATTTCTCGGAAATGTTAACACAGTTGTTTTCTCACCCAACCCCATCATTTTTAATGTGTTGGCCACCTTATATATATATATATATATATATATATATATATATATATATATATATATATATATATAAGGGGTTTAGGTAAAGAAAATCTATACATTACGTTTGGTCACAGGCAAGCTACGTGAGTCTTATTGTAGGATACTGTTACACGACCTACATCATGTGACACAAGACGGTGCCTGATTGGTGGAAGGGTTTGGCTTACGTCTCCTTTTAGTGAAGGTTTTCCTGTATATGTTAATCGTCTCTGCGTCTGGATCCTGTTCCAATTCTCCGCTAGTTCTAGGAAGTTCATTCCGCCTGTGCAATGGCGTCGCCAGAGTGGGTCTAAGGTGGCAATGACTTCCCAATCATAGAAAATTACGAGGATATGGGATTGATTCAGTTCATACAGTGACAAGGTACATATGTTAAAACGTTGCTTTATCATGTTGCTTGAGATGTAGCGTCATAAGTATGGTAGCTATAGCAGTGTGGACTTTTATATTGTACTTAGAATACGAAGTTAAATTAACTCACCTCGAACTTCTTTAAAAAAAACATACTATGAAAAGAAATTAACTTCAGTAAATAGTAAAAGTTCCTTTCAAATGTATTTTAAGTAAGAGTAAAATTCCAAATACAATTCAATGTTTTAATTTAAAACGTTAATGCAGGCAAGCGAATGTGATGCTAGACAACGGCATTACTAGTGCACAACTATTGAGCAGCTATGTAAGACATGTACCCGTATCGCAGTTGGTGCAGGTGTATCCAGTCGTACACAGACAACGGTACTTGTTGGGTGACTTGACGCACGAATAGCTGTTTTGACATGGGTGGCTAGCGCACGCATCAAACTCTGCAGAGGAATAATTTTACATGTGACTATATGTATTATTACCTGGCTCTAGTATAGTTATTAATAAAGTATAAAACAACCGCACGACCATGGCTGTTTTGGTGTAACATCGCGTTAGTTAAGAAGTATAAATGGATGAGATTAAGAAAATGTATGGTACCTTTTCTGAATAATAAAGATGGCCGTCAATAGGAATAGTAAATAATTGTTTGATATGCAAATGTAGAAGGCGTTAATATGCCAGCAACATAGATTTTAATACAAACATACATACAATATTTTAATTACCAAAACATAGTTAAGTTGCAAGTCGATGTGCGCACACTGTCTAGTCACTTCACCATGAATATTTATAATCTATAACATCATATTAGCTACATTTTATCAACACAGTGAATAAGTCACGTTGTTGACAAAACAGAATGTGATTTGCAATCAAAGTGAGGACAGTTCGTGTATTTCGACTGATATACCAAGTGTAGGACGTATTACTTTACCGATACAGTTTAGATCATAGCAATAAGGCTACGATGTCAACTGATAAATCAATTCACATGACATTGGTCGAAAATCTTCATTTTAATGTAAAAATTTAGTGTGATAACAATTTAGCTGCAAATCACTGAAATGAAAATAAACTTCCCTCTAGCAACATGTATTGTCAACCCAATCGTGTAGGTGTTGAACAATTTTGTGTAACTAAATTTCCATAAACCAAGATGGCCATTATTGGGTATCTTGAAAATTGCACTTTTGAACCACTTCTCCTAGTGCGTCCTAGAAAGATGCACACTACCTCTGTTTTAAGGTGTTGGGGGTCCGTGGAGTCAGTTTATGATGTTATCTTTTTTCCAGTTAAAGTTCAGAACTACATGTTTGAAGTCACGTAAAGGTAATAGTTTCCCTCTCGGTGTACAATGAATGAACAAGCCTACTAACTGATAGATAATTATTCTACGTATACGAAGTAATGTAACTATGCTATTGTATGATGTAATTCATGTATGTGACATTTCAAATTCATGACTTCCTGCTACCATAAAACCATTAAACCTCAACATGTGTGCCCCTTTGCAGAATGTGTTCAATAAACATTATATCAATTTAAATTGTTTGTGCTTCAAATATGAATTATCAGTTCCAATAATTTGTTTTGTAATTTATATGACCAATTTCCTTCTAATAATTTATGCTACCTAGTATCAACAAATTGTGTCATACATTTTTCAATTGGCGTATACGAAATAATTATCAGTTGAGTTTCTATTCCAAATTGCATGAGACATATTGTGAAGAAATTCGTACATATGCAATTAAGTTATTTACAATGGGTGTAACAATAATGAGGCTGTATTCGTATCAGACAAACCATCAGCTGTGTTTGTAGTAAGTGAGGTTACATTGTCACCTTCATGGTGCCATATTGACACCACGAATTTCAATCTGCTGAAAAGCAGTCAGCCGAAAACATGTTTTATTAATTAACATACTTAAATTGTTCATTACCTATATCATCTTAATCGGGTGTTTTTCATGTAAGCATTTTTTTTTACATTAACCGTTATTTGATAAATGGGTTTCATATTGTTTCAGTACAAGTCTTGGAGAACCATGTACAAAATTAAACATAGACTGGAAATCTCGGTACGACACACGCGGCCATCTTTGCTAGGATTTGGCAAAATGTTTTCGGAATTATTCGGGATTTTTGGTTGTTGCATTTCTTGCAACAATCATTGTCCACAGTGGTGACGGGTTACCTTGGGATGCTCCTGGTTGTGGTAGATCTGTCGTCACATCATAAGTAGCGTGTTGTGTGATTGACCCCTCATCAGACTCGAATGGTGGGGCCGATACTGTTCAATAACATATTATCAGATCAGGTACACTATAGACAACTTCGTTTCGTTCAACACAATGAAAAATCAAGTTGTTTGACATAAGAGGGCGGGAGCTGAAATAACATATCAACTTGCAAACAAAATGTTAGCATTTGGTGTAAATCTTAAACTAGGGTTATATACACAACCGATACATTTAAGGGAACATGTTTAACCATGTAGCTAAGATTTCGGCAAATAATTTTTTTTCACTGTCTTAATCGCCATAAGAAACTGAATGGACAATTGATCGTATCACAATTCAGTGGCACGTCAGTGTGAAAACTCCTAGAACCTTCCATCCTGCAGCATATGAGATCAATCAAATTGTTTAAGCCGGGAACTCACTAAGCCGGCCGGCCGGCCGATTTTGCATCGGCCGGTCGTCGTGGGCCATCGGCCGGGCATCGGTTATGTGAGTTCAAAAAATCGTGGCATCGGCCGGGCGTCGTGCGTCGGGCCGATGCCCGCCCGCCGTCAGCCGGCGGTATCAAATATGTTTGATATTGCCGGCCGGCCGACGCCTACCCAACGCCCGGCCGGCACATCCTCTGAGACATTGCCACAAAAGCGGCACTTGCACCAACAAAAATCGGCATGAATTCATCCTCTGAGTCCGCCATGATGAACTTTTGGATGTAGGTCACCTGGGCGAGCATATTGAATACCTATATGGACAAAAAAGTCAATTTAATTTGAATTTAAATTAATAACGCTTAAATTATTAAATCGGCTGGCTGTGTGTGTTCGAAAAATCTTAGCATCGATCGGCCAACGGCCGGCCGGTCGGCCGGTTCTGTGCGTTCCAAAATGACCAAACCGGCCGACGGCCCGACGTTCCCACGACGCCCGGCCGATTTCATTTTTTGTGCGTCGGCCGGTTCAGTGAGTTCCCGGCTTTAGACGGTGTTGGACGAAACTTAGTTTCTGGCTCCTTTTGAGAATTGGCTCCCGATCTATCTTACGTACGCTGCGTGATCAATTTCCAGAAGGTTAACCCATTTATTCAAAAGCTCCCCTTCCTTACAAGATTCTGAGTAAACCACAAGTAAATAAATGTTGCTGTGAATGATTAATTTAAGTGATTAATGTTCTTATTTCGTTTAGATTCATAATATCAAAACTTGCAATTTGTTTTCCTGTCAGAATTGGTCACATTTTGTCTCACCATAGTGTATGTGATATTAAAATTCATAACGAGAATGATGCCTTTAACTTCCATGCTAAGGTACCCGTAAAAGAAGTTGCTTAGAACGGTATTTGTTTTAGATGATTGTTTTATTACACCAAACAGAATAACTCGTTTTAGCAGGCATGATTTAAAAATAATGTAATCGATGCTTCTCTTATGTAAAGGAAGAAATATGAAACAAATTATATATATTTCTGCAACATCTTTCACATTCATGTTTACATTTAAACGTTTAACCCCGAGACTATTTCCGGTGTTTCAATGGGAGTTTATGTTATAGTTCTAGTGTAGTTATTGCCATTTTGTGCTAAGACATAACATATGAAATATCCATAATCAAATTGTCTTACCGGAGTCCTGTCTTGACATACAACAAAGCCCCACCAAAGGTAATACTTGAACCAGACGTGGAATCAAATCCGGTTTCCGTAGCATTGGTGACATCTTCTCTCGTCAGTCATAGAACGTCTGTCGTGACCGAGTGTAGACACATCAGTAACAGTAAAAGGATGTCGCATTAATACCAGTTGACTAAACACGTAGATATCATAAACCATCGGGAATTATACTTCGGTAATTGAAATTAATATCAGTTGACTGTGTTAATTGGAATATGCCAAGATAATTACGTCCACAATTCAGTCGGGAACACCTTCATGAAATTGCGGAACTATAGTGATCATTCATAGAAGGAAATCACGATATTCGAAATGAACCCGCGTTGTCATATTTCAACACCAAGATAAAGCATATCATAATATCATCTATAACACTCTTTGTCCCAGTGATATCCAATTAAGTACGTTTTACTGAGAATTAATGTTCCTTGCCAATATGCTATGGCACACAATCACTAGATGATTACATTACTCATTACTTACGGAATTGGTTTGTGAACTTCCTCTAGTGAACACCGCCTCGTCTAATTTAAAACGAAATACGATAATGTCACACCTAATAACGATCACTATCTACGTAACGCTCTGACAAACATATGCTATGAGAAAGGACGGTCCTGCTCACCTGATCTGACTAATTATTCATCACAGCTACGGAATTAGAATTTAGACAATTACCGATAAACGCCATCCCATTTACTTTCCCCAAAAACAAAATAATGATCAGGTCCCAGCTAATAGTATTCATTGTCCAAACGATTTCCAATTAAGTATATGGTACACTGAACGACTGTGGTATCAGCCGTCTATGAAATGTAATCCTTTCGTGATTATCTATTGATGAGCACCATGGGAGTAATTCTCCTTTTCATGAGTGCCCACTGCCTTTGTTCGACAATAGTTTGATTCTTTGCGCACTTGCTTCGTAGCATAATCCACTTGCCGACATGACACTGTTCACAATTTGCCAGTCAGCCCAGCATGCGACACTTCAGTTGAAAGTGGTGACATGAGAGCGATGATATTCCTTGTTACCATAACGATGTCAAGTTCGGCTGTATTGACTCACTTTGCCACTACGGGTGAGTCAGTCATTACAGCCGAACTTGACAACGCTATGATGACAAAGAATATCAATGCCATACCATGATAAATGCTAATACACATGCACACACATATCACAAGGATATATATATATATATATATATATATATATATATATATATATATATATATATATATATATATATATATCATCCATGTAAGTCGTTTATAGCGTACAACATGAAACAAGAAATCAATATCCAAATTTGTTTTCATCACAATTTAATGTGTTGAATCTTTATTTGTTGAATCTTTATTTAACAATGTTAAGAAATGGTGTCTCATTACTACAACTTGTGCTAATTTGCATATACACAAACACCAATATTACATGAATGAAATACAGACTACAACATGTTAAACGCTCGCATCATTATATGTAACACATCATAATGGTAATATTCAATAATAATAAATCCCAAATATTCCAATAAAGACGTTTGCATCAGATCTCTATCGCACTGCATTACAGAGGCGTTGTTCATTGTTTTCTAAATTGTTATTATGATATTAATTCAACTATGCGGTCATGAATTCAATTCCAGATAGTTACAACTCTGATGCAAAAATGTTTCTTTGTTACCTCATATTTAAATAGTTTGACGACCTTGTACCTTATTGCTGAGAATATTTTTACACTCATCGAATTTAGTCTATGCATGACATTATATACCATTACCATATACGTACAAACCGCGCGGAGTTTGGGACTCTCGATATGACGATGTTTCAATATTTGCGAGAAGCCGTGATTGACGTCGAATTGATAGCGGTGATACATCCAGCGCACAAAGAACCGCTGCACTTGATCTAACTGGTCAGTCACGCGCATGTACTACCTAGCTGATATATTCATTGCATTGCATTGCATTGCATTGCATTGCATTGCATTGCATTGCATTGCATTGCATTGCATTGCATTGCATTGCATTGCATTGCATTGCATTGCATTGCATTGCATTGCATTGCATTGCATTGCATTGCATTGCATTGCATTGCATTGCATTGCATTGCAATGCATTGCAATGCATTGCATTGCATTGCATTGCATTGCATTGCATTGCATTGATTTGCATTGCATTGCATTGCATTGCATTGCATTGCATTGCATTGCATTGCATTGCATTGCATTGCATTGCATTGCATTGCATTGCATTGCATTGCATTGCATTGCATTGCATTGCATTGCATTGCATTGCATTGCATTGCATTGCATTGCATTTCATTGCATTTCATTTCATTTCATTTCATTTCATTTCATTTCATTTCAATTCAATTCAATTCAATTCAATTCAATTCAATTCAATTCAATTCAATTCAATTCAATTCAATTCACTTCACTTCACTTCACTTCAGTTCAGTTCAGTTCACTTCAGTTCACTTCAGTTCACTTCACTTCAGTTCACTTCAGTTCACTTCAGTTCACTTCAGTTCACTTCAGTTCACTTCAGTTCACTTCAGTTCACTTCAGTTCACTTCAGTTCACTTCAGTTCACTTCAGTTCACTTCAGTTCACTTCAGTTCACTTCAGTTCACTTCAGTTCACTTCAGTTCACTTCAGTTCACTTCACTTCACTTCACTTCACTTCACTTCACTTCACTTCACTTCAGTTCACTTCAGTTCACTTCAGTTCACTTCAGTTCACTTCAGTTCACTTCAGTTCACTTCACTTCACTTCACTTCACTTCACTTCACTTCACTTCACTTCACTTCACTTCACTTCACTTCACTTCACTTCACTTCACTTCACTTCACTTCACTTCACTTCACTTCACTTCACTTCACTTCACTTCACTTCACTTCACTTCAGGTCAGGTCAGGTCAGGTCAGGTCAGGTCAGTCCAGTCCAGTCCAGTCCAGTCCAGTCCAGTCCAGTCCAGTCCAGTCCAATTCAATTCAATTCAATTCAATTTATTTAAATTATACTCAACTCAAATATACTCAATTCAATTATACTCATTTCAATTCAATTATCTCCCTAAAAAGGATATTCTTCATAGAACTAACGATCGTGTGTAAAATATGTAAAAGTCTGTCAAAGAAAATAAATGCGGGTTCTAGACAGTACAACAGTATACTCGCACCGGACGCACACATGGGTTTAATCCAGCAATGAGAGGACATGCGTTAGCAGCATTAAAATAGTGAAATATCAGCGCAATAAAATTGATTGCGCTATATATTTTATGTGAAATAAATAACATGTGGTATATAATGAAACGTGTATCATAGTGCACCTGTAAACTTTACTTAATCAAAGACACGTTGCAGTTACTAATATCAGCACAACACAAATCAGTTGTTATTTGTAAACAGTCGCATACATTGATACAAAATAAATACAATTGCTGTAGATTGTTGTCATAATATTCTAACTAAATGCTCAAATCAACGTGAGTGTTGTTAAGGGTGAATACCATTAAACATACACTCAGTGAGTGGGTAGATATTTGACAAATACACACGCATGTCCTCTTCAATTGATATATGGGGCCTTGATAATAATTAGGTCAGAAGCATCAATGTTTTTATATTTTACAAGTTACTTAAAAATCACATTGTCCTCTCGTCATCCAGACCTCTGACATTTGATAAAAGATGACATCCGAAATTTTACTATCTAAAAGGAGACGTCGTTATCTTGAACGTGTTTGGCGTAAAACACGCTCATCACTTGATAGGTCACGTTATTCTAAACAGTGTCATCTTTGCAATAGACAAATGGCAAAAGCTAAATCTGTATATTTCACTAACATGGTTTCAAGTAACTCTGAAAATTCTCACCAGTTATGGAGTTGCATTAATAAAATCCTACACAGACGGGCGGCCCCTTCTCTGCCAAAACATAATTCATTATGTTCTCTATGTGATCTATTTTCAGGTTATTTTAAGGATAAAATTACCCGTATACAGTCTTCCTTTCCTGTTCATATGTTAAACAAAGTAGAAGTTCAGCCTCCACCGATAAGTGCTCTACTTTCTTCTTTTACTCCAGCTACTGCTGAGGAAGTAAGGCAAATTATTATGTCTTCTCCAAATAAATTTTGTGATCTAGATCCAATGCCAACTGTATTGTTGAAAGCATGCATTGCCACCTTACTTGGTAATATAACAAATATTGTAAATGTGTCACTGAGGACAGGTATTTTTCCTGATGATTTTAAACAGGCGCATGTAAATCCATTACTTAAAAAGACAACTTTGTCGAAAGATAACTTGAAAAATTATAGACCTGTTTCTAATTTGAGCTTCATATCTAAAATTCTTGAAACGGTTGTAGCAAAACGCCTTGGATCTCACATTACTTCAAATCATTTGTCAAATGTATTCCAATCTGCATATAAGAAACTTCATTCTACAGAGACTGCTCTCTTAAAAGTGCATAACGACATCACTCTAAATATGGACAATGGTAGAGTTACTGCACTCACCTTACTTGATTTGTCAGCTGCTTTTGATACGATTAATCATTCTATTCTAATGGATCGTTTGTCTGTGTGGCATGGTGTGTCTGGTATAGCGTTAAGCTGGTTTAGATCATATCTGAGTGGTAGACACCAGAGAGTTAAGATTGGGGATTGTTTTTCGTCACCACTTAATATTTCGTGTGGTGTTCCTCAGGGGTAAGTTTTGGGACCATTACTTTTTACACTGTATACTACTCCATTGAGTCTAGTGATTAATAGGCATCATTTGAGCCATCATCTTTATGCAGATGATACTCAAATTTATATATCATTATCCACTTCAGATGCAAGTAGTTCTTTACAGCAGCTTAGAACTTGTATTGATGACATTTTTTGCTGGATGACTGACAGTAGATTGAAGCTGAATGCTGATAAAACTGAGTTTCTTATTATTGGTACACACCGGCAGCGTGACAAAATTAAAACTCTTTTTCCTATACCCTTACTTAATCAGCATGTTATGCCTGCTTTTTCGACTAGGAATTTGGGAGTAATTTTTGATGATAAATTAAATTTTAGAGAACACATTTCTCAAATTTGTCGAACATGTTTTTACCACATTCGTGATTTGCGGCGTATTCGTCGATATTTGCCTGTTTCTGTTGCAAAGACTATTGCAACTGCATTAGTTACTAGTAGATTAGACTATTGTAATTCACTTTTTCATAATATTGGTATTAAGGATATCACAAAACTACGTGTTCAAAATTGCTTAGCAAGGGTGGTGACTAGGTCTCCACGCTTTACTCCTTCTAAGCCGCTTCTAAAGTCTCTGCATTGGCTGCCTGTCCAATATCGTATAATGTTTAAGATGTGTACCAATACTTACCAGGCACTTTCTTCTAAGCAGCCATCGTATTTACATACTTTGCTTACTCCTATAAGAAAACCTATTCAACTTCGGTCATCTACTTCTGATTTACTCTTTGTACCAAAGGTCAATACTAATATGGGGACCAGGGCTTTTGCTGTGGGTGCGCCTACTCTATGGAATATGCTTCCTTCTAGCGTGAAATCAGTTGAAAATATTGCTAAATTCCGTCGTCATTTAAAAACATATCTGTACAATCTGGCCTATCCACCATAGCTCCCTGGCGCATCAATCAATCTGATGACAACTTGATTTGTTTACCGACTATGAGATCGATTAATCCTTTTTGTTTTGATGCGCCTCTGAGCTTGGTTTCTAAGGATATAGGCGCAACAGAAGTTAACTAATTATTATTATTATTATTATAGGTGACTAGTACGGTGGAATTCATAGACAGAGATTCGGACATAAAAAAAGCGATTAGATAAGAACATACAACAACGACAGCATAAATACTCAAGCGATTAGATAAGAATATACAACAACGACAGCATCAATATTAAATCGATTAGATAAGAACATACAACAACAACAGCATAAATATTAAAGCGATTAGATAAGAACATACAACAACGAGAGCATAAATACTAAAGTGATTAGATAAGAACATACAACAACGAGAGCAACAATATTAAAGCGATTAGATAAGAACATACAACAACGACAGCATATATACTAAAGCGATTAGATAAGAACATACAACAACGAGAGCATCAATATTAAAGCGATTAGATAAGAACATACAACAACGAGAGCGTCAATACTAAAGCATTAGATAGGAACATACAACGACGACAGCATCAATATTAAAGCGATTAGATAAGAACATACAACAACGCCAGCATCAATATTAAAGCGATTAGATAAGAACATACAACAATGACAGCAACAATACTAAAGCTATTAGATAAGAATATACAACAACGACAGCAACAATACTAAAGCTATTAGATAAGAATATACAACAACGAGAGCATCAATACTAAAGCGATTAGATAAAAACACACAACAACGACAGCATCAATACTAAAGCGATTAGATAAGAACATACAACAACGAGAGCATCAATACTAAAGCGATTAGATAAAAACACACAACAACGACAGCATCAATACTAAAGCGATTAGACAGGAACATACAACAACGAGAGCTTCAATCAATTCTAAAGCAGCCGATATCGACTGAGTCATAATTATGATAACCTGCTGAATAACCACCATGGCTGTGACCGCGGGGGTAGTACAACAGTGGAGAAGGACTCACATTTCGCCACCTAATGGTATCCGTCTAATGATGATTGCGGAGAGGAATCGAAACGTCACGATATCTAAGGCAAGCATATTGTGAAAAGGGCAAATCGCTCTTTATTCCTATTCCTCTCTACGTGATCGTTTACCTGTCTTCCCTACAACCCTTCTGCATCATTCCTTAATTCCTTCTTTACCAATATAAATTCCGTTTGTCAGCAACGACTTTTCAGCTTATAATAAACACACTTATGAAGATCGTCATCTGTCGTTATCACCGACAAACATAAATGCATCTGACTTGAAGGCCAGCAACTTTACATGATTTAGTGCAGGTCTCCGTGGAACCAGCAACATTTACCCAGCCTTAACTATTTCACTTGGTGTTGTTATCCTCTCGGGATCAGGGGTCAAGTTGGCCATGGTTCCATTTCCTTCGTCTTATATCTTCGTCTTCTATACCCTCAATTTTCTATCAGTGTCGAGTCATTTATTTAATGCTGATCTCACACAACTTCCAGCCTTCATGCTTGTTCGGGATTTCAACGATGACGTACTTGGTTTTGTTCTTCGTGAACTGACACTCAGCCACACACGTGGTCAGACTTGCAGGATTCGGCTTGGGGACTTCGCTCAGCTTACACATGTGGTAGTTTCCAGACACCAGTCCGCAGCTAGACAAATCCGTGTGTGTGGTCATTATCTTGAGGTGTGACATGGAACAGACGAGACGATGACCGGTGATTCTGACCGTGAACGACGCGCTGATGTTGCCCGGCACATGTGACTTGATGACGAGTCCCGACCTCCAGCAACCATTCTTTGGTTGAGGCAGCCACTGACCCATCGACGACGAGAATGTGTACATGTCGGTGTCCTCCAGGATCAGGCAGGTGTCGTTGTTTGCGTCAATCAGACGTAT
>OZ024864.1:15329353-15336853 GCA_964017155.1 Oasisia sp. SBJ-2009 | reverse complement strand
CTTATCACAATTCAGTGGCACGTCAGTGTGAAAACTACTAGAACCTTCCATCCTGCAGCATATTTCGTCTCGTTTTCGAATTTACAGATCTTGCCGAATAAAATGCTTCCTCTCTGGTTGAAAAACCTAGATAGGTTTTGGAGAAACAGGTACAACATTAAACATATATTGGTTAGGTTTAAGCTACATATGTTTTCGGTACCACACACGCCACCAACATTGCTGGGATTTGGCAAGTTTGTTCGGAATTTGTTGTCATTGCATTTCTTTCGACACTAATTTTCCACTGTGGTGAAGGGTTACCTTGGGTTGTTCCTGGTTGTGGTAGGTCGGTTGTCACATCATAAGTAGCGTATTGTGTGATTGACCCCTCATCAGACTCGAATGGTGGGGCTGATACCGTGTCGGCGACAGTTCAATAACATATTATCAGATCAGGTACACTATAGACAACTTCGTTTCGATCAACACAATGAAAAATCAAGTGTTTGACATAAGAGGGCGGGGACTGAAATAACATATCAACTTGCAAACAAAATGATAGCATTTGATGTAAATCTTAAACTAAGGCTATATACACCACCGATACATTTAAGGGAACATGTTTAACCATGTAGCTAAGGTTTCGGCAAATAATTTTTTTTCACTGTCTTTAATCGCCATAATAAACTGAATGGACAATTGATCTTATCACAATTCAGTGGCACGTCAGTGTGAAAACTACTAGAACCTTCCATCCTGCAGCATATTTCGTCTCGTTTTCGAATTTACAGATCTTGCCGAATAAAATGCTTCCTCTCTGGTTGAAAAACCTAGATAGGTTTTGGAGAAACAGGTACAACATTAAACATATATTGGTTAGGTTTAAGCTACATATGTTTTCGGTACCACACACGCCACCAACATTGCTGGGATTTGGCAAGTTTGTTCGGAATTTGTTGTCATTGCATTTCTTTCGACACTAATTTTCCACTGTGGTGAAGGGTTACCTTGGGTTGTTCCTGGTTGTGGTAGGTCGGTTGTCACATCATAAGTAGCGTATTGTGTGATTGACCCCTCATCAGACTCGAATGGTGGGGCTGATACTGTGTCGGCGACAGTTCAATAACATATTATCAGATCAGGTACACTATAGACAACTTCGTTTCGATCAACACAATGAAAAATCAAGTGTTTGACATAAGAGGGCGGGGACTGAAATAACATATCAACTTGCAAACAAAATGATAGCATTTGATGTAAATCTTAAACTAAGGCTATATACACCATCGATACATTTAAGGGAACATGTTTAACCATGTAGCTAAGATTTCGGCAAATATTTTTTTTTCACTGTCTTTAATCGCCATAATAAACTGAATGGACAATTGATCTTATCACAATTCAGTGGCACGTCAGTGTGAAAACTACTAGAACCTTCCATCCTGCAGCATATTTCGTCTCGTTTTCGAATTTACAGATCTTGCCGAATAAAATGCTTCCTCTCTGGTTGAAAAACCTAGATAGGTTTTGGAGAAACAGGTACAACATTAAACATATATTGGTTAGGTTTAAGCTACATATGTTTTCGGTACCACACACGCCACCAACATTGCTGGGATTTGACAAGTTTGTTCGGAATTTGTTATCATTGCATTTCTTTCGACACTAATTTTCCACTGTGGTGAAGGGTTACCTTGGGTTGTTCCTGGTTGTGGTAGGTCGGTTGTCACATCATAAGTAGCGTATTGTGTGATTGACCCCTCATCAGACTCGATAGGTGGGGCTGATACTGTGTCGGCGACAGTTCAATAACATATTATCAGGTCAGGTACACAATAGACAACTTCGTTTCGATCAACACAATGAAAAATCAAGTGTTTGACATAAGAGGGCGGGACTGAAATAGCATATCAACTTGCAAACAAAATGATAGCATTTGATGTAAATCTTAAACTAAGGCTATATACACCACCGATACATTTAAGGGAACATGTTTAACCGTGTAGCTAAGATTTCGGCAAGTAATTTTTTTCACTGTCTTAATCGCCATAAGAAACTGAATGGACAATTGATCTTATCACAATTCAGTGGCACGTCAGTGTGAAAACTACTAGAACCTTCCATCCTGCAGCATATTTCGTCTCGTTTTCGAATTTACAGATCTTGCCGAATAAAATGCTTCCTCTCTGGTTGAAAAACCTAGATAGGTTTTGGAGAAACAGGTACAACATTAAACATATATTGGTTAGGTTTAAGCTACATATGTTTTCGGTACCACACACGCCACCAACATTGCTGGGATTTGGCAAGTTTGTTCGGAATTTGTTGTCATTGCATTTCTTTCGACACTAATTTTCCACTGTGGTGAAGGGTTACCTTGGGTTGTTCCTGGTTGTGGTAGGTCGGTTGTCACATCATAAGTAGCGTATTGTGTGATTGACCCCTCATCAGACTCGACAGGTGGGGCTGATACCGTGTCGGCGACAGATCAATAACATATTATCAGATCAGGTACACTATAGACAACTTCGTTTCGATCAACACAATGAAAAGTCAAGTGTTTGACATAAGAGGGCGGGGGCTGAAATAACATATCAACTTGCAAACAAAATGATAGCATTTGATGTAAATCTTAAACTAAGGCTATATACAACACCGTTACATTTAAGGGAACATGTTTAACCATGTAGCTAAGATTTCGGCAAATAATTTTTTTTCACTGTCTTTAATCGCCAAAATAAACTGAATGGACAATTGATCTTATCACAATTCAGTGGCACGTCAGTGTGAAAACTACTAGAACCTTCCATCCTGCAGCATATTTCGTCTCGTTTTCGAATTTACAGATCTTGCCGAATAAAATGCTTCCTCTCTGGTTGAAAAACCTAGATAGGTTTTGGAGAAACAGGTACAACATTAAACATATATTGGTTAGGTTTAAGCTACATATGTTTTCGGTACCACACACGCCACCAACATTGCTGGGATTTGGCAAGTTTGTTCGGAATTTGTTGTCATTGCATTTCTTTCGACACTAATTTTCCACTGTGGTGAAGGGTTACCTTGGGTTGTTCCTGGTTGTGGTAGGTCGGTTGTCACATCATAAGTAGCGTATTGTGTGATTGACCCCTCATCAGACTCGATAGGTGGGGCTGATACTGTGTCGGCGACAGATCAATAACATATTATCAGATCAGGTACACTATAGACAACTTCGTTTCGATCAACACAATGAAAAATCAAGTGTTTGACATAAGAGGGCGGGGACTGAAATAACATATCAACTTGCAAACAAAATGATAGCATTTGATGTAAATCTTAAACTAAGGCTATATACACCATCGATACATTTATGGGAACATGTTTAACCATGTAGCTAAGATTTCGGCAAATATTTTTTTTTCACTGTCTTTAATCGCCATAATAAACTGAATGGACAATTGATCTTATCACAATTCAGTGGCACGTCAGTGTGAAAACTACTAGAACCTTCCATCCTGCAGCATATTTCGTCTCGTTTTCGAATTTACAGATCTTGCCGAATAAAATGCTTCCTCTCTGGTTGAAAAACCTAGATAGGTTTTGGAGAAACAGGTACAACATTAAACATATATTGGTTAGGTTTAAGCTACATATGTTTTCGATACCACACACGCCACCAACATTGCTGGGATTTGACAAGTTTGTTCGGAATTTGTTGTCATTGCATTTCTTTCGACACTAATTTTCCACTGTGGTGAAGGGTTACCTTGGGTTGTTCCTGGTTGTGGTAGGTCGGTTGTCACATCATAAGTAGCGTATTGTGTGATTGACCCCTCATCAGACTCGATAGGTGGGGCTGATACTGTGTCGGCGACAGTTCAATAACATATTATCAGGTCAGGTACACAATAGACAACTTCGTTTCGATCAACACAATGAAAAATCAAGTGTTTGACATAAGAGGGCGGGACTGAAATAGCATATCAACTTGCAAACAAAATGATAGCATTTGATGTAAATCTTAAACTAAGGCTATATACACCATCGATACATTTATGGGAACATGTTTAACCATGTAGCTAAGATTTCGGCAAATATTTTTTTTTCACTGTCTTTAATCGCCATAATAAACTGAATGGACAATTGATCTTATCACAATTCAGTGGCACGTCAGTGTGAAAACTACTAGAACCTTCCATCCTGCAGCATATTTCGTCTCGTTTTCGAATTTACAGATCTTGCCGAATAAAATGCTTCCTCTCTGGTTGAAAAACCTAGATAGGTTTTGGAGAAACAGGTACAACATTAAACATATATTGGTTAGGTTTAAGCTACATATGTTTTCGGTACCACACACGCCACCAACATTGCTGGGATTTGACAAGTTTGTTCGGAATTTGTTGTCATTGCATTTCTTTCGACACTAATTTTCCACTGTGGTGAAGGGTTACCTTGGGTTGTTCCTGGTTGTGGTAGGTCGGTTGTCACATCATAAGTAGCGTATTGTGTGATTGACCCCTCATCAGACTCGATAGGTGGGGCTGATACTGTGTCGGCGACAGTTCAATAACATATTATCAGGTCAGGTACACAATAGACAACTTCGTTTCGATCAACACAATGAAAAATCAAGTGTTTGACATAAGAGGGCGGGACTGAAATAGCATATCAACTTGCAAACAAAATGATAGCATTTGATGTAAATCTTAAACTAAGGCTATATACACCACCGATACATTTAAGGGAACATGTTTAACCATGTAGCTAAGATTTCGGCAAATAATGTTTTTTCACTGTCTTTAATCGCCATAATAAACTGAATGGACAATTGATCTTATCACAATTCAGTGGCACGTCAGTGTGAAAACTACTAGAACCTTCCATCATGCAGCATATTTCGTCTCGTTTTCGAATTTACAGATCTTGCCGAATAAAATGCTTCCTCTCTGGTTGAAAAACCTAGATAGGTTTTGGAGAAACAGGTACAACATTAAACATATATTGGTTAGGTTTAAGCTACATATGTTTTCGGTACCACACACGCCACCAACATTGCTGGGATTTGACAAGTTTGTTCGGAATTTGTTGTCATTGCATTTCTTTCGACACTAATTTTCCACTGTGGTGAAGGGTTACCTTGGGTTGTTCCTGGTTGTGGTAGGTCGGTTGTCACATCATAAGTAGCGTATTGTGTGATTGACCCCTCATCAGACTCGATAGGTGGGGCTGATACTGTGTCGGCGACAGTTCAATAACATATTATCAGGTCAGGTACACAATAGACAACTTCGTTTCGATCAACACAATGAAAAATCAAGTGTTTGACATAAGAGGGCGGGACTGAAATAGCATATCAACTTGCAAACAAAATGATAGCATTTGATGTAAATCTTAAACTAAGGCTATATACACCACCGATACATTTAAGGGAACATGTTTAACCATGTAGCTAAGATTTCGGCAAATAATGTTTTTTCACTGTCTTTAATCGCCATAATAAACTGAATGGACAATTGATCTTATCACAATTCAGTGGCACGTCAGTGTGAAAACTACTAGAACCTTCCATCATGCAGCATATTTCGTCTCGTTTTCGAATTTACAGATCTTGCCGAATAAAATGCTTCCTCTCTGGTTGAAAAACCTAGATAGGTTTTGGAGAAACAGGTACAACATTAAACATATATTGGTTAGGTTTAAGCTACATATGTTTTCGGTACCACACACGCCACCAACATTGCTGGGATTTGGCAAGTTTGTTCGGAATTTGTTGTCATTGCATTTCTTTCGACACTAATTTTCCACTGTGGTGAAGGGTTACCTTGGGTTGTTCCTGGTTGTGGTAGGTCTGTTGTCACATCATAAGTAGCGTATTGTGTGATTGACCCCTCATCAGACTCGATAGGTGGGGCTGATACTGTGTCGGCGACAGTTCAATAACATATTATCAGATCAGGTACACTATAGACAACTTCGTTTCGATCAACACAATGAAAAATCAAGTGTTTGACATAAGAGGGCGGGGGCTGAAATAACATATCAACTTGCAAACAAAATGATAGCATTTGATGTAAATCTTAAACTAAGGCTATATACACCACCGATACATTTAAGGGAACATGTTTAACCATGTAGCTAAGATTTCGGCAAATATTTTTTTTCACTGTCTTTAATCGCCATAATAAACTGAATGGACAATTGATCTTAATCACAATTCAGTGGCACGTCAGTGTGAAAACTACTAGAACCTTCCATCCTGCAGCATATGAGGTCAATCAAATTGTTTAAGCCGGGAACTCACTAAGCCGCCCGGCCGACCGATTTTGCATCGGCCGGTCGTCGTGGGTCATCGGCCGGGCATCGGTTATGTGAGTTCAAAAAATCGTGGCATCGGCCGGGCGTTGTGCGTCGGGCCGATGCCCGCCCGATGTCGGCCGGCGGTATCAAATATGTTTGATATTGCCGGCCGGCCGACGCCTACCCAACGCCCGGCCGGCAGATCCTCTGAGACATTGCCACAAATGCGGCACTTGCAGCAACAAAAATCGGCATGAATTCATCCTCTGAGTCCGCCATGATGAACTTTTGGATGTAGGTCACCTGGCGAGCATATTGAATACCTATATGGACAAAAAAGTCAATTTAATTTGAATTCAAATTAATAACGCTTAAATTATGAAATCGGCTGGCTGTGTGTGTTCGAAAAATCTTAGCATCGGTCGGCCAACGGCCGGCCGGTCGGCCGGTTCTGTGAGTTCCAAAATGACCAAACCGGCCGACGGCCCGACGTTCCCACGACGCCCGGCCGATTTCATTTTTTGTGCGTCGGCCGGTTCAGTGAGTTCCCGGCTTTAGACGGTGTTGGACGAAACTTAGTTTCTGGCTCCTTTTGAGAATTGGCTCTCGGTCTATCTTACGTACGCTGCGTTTCCAGAATGCTAACCCATTTATTCAAAAGCTCCCCTTCCTTACAAGATTCTGAGTAAACCACAAGTAAATAAATGTTGCTGTGAATGATTAATTTAAGTGATTAATGTTCTTATTTCGTTTAGATTGATAATATCAAAAATTGCAATTTGTTTTCCTGTAAGAATTGGTCACATTTTCTCTCACCATAGTGTATGTGATATTAAAATTCATAACGAGAATGATGCCTTTAACTTCCATGCTAAAATAAGTTGCTTAGAACGATATTTGATTTAGATGATTGTTTTATTACACCAAACAGAATAACTCGTTTTAGCAGGCATGATTTAAAAATAGTGTAATCGATGCTTCTCTTATGTAAAGGAAGAAATATGAAACAAATTATATATATTTCTGCAACATCTTTCACATTCATGTTTACATTTAAACGTTTAACCCCGAGACTATTTCCGGTGTTTCAATGGGAGTTTATGTTATAGTTCTAGTGTAGTTATTGCCATTTTGTGCTAAGACATAACATATGAAATATCCAGAATCAAATTTTCTTACCGGAGTCCTGTCTTGACATACAACAAAGCCCCACCAAAAGTAATACTTGAACCAGAGGTG
>OZ024864.1:15276853-15324353 GCA_964017155.1 Oasisia sp. SBJ-2009 | reverse complement strand
TAAGAACATACCACAACGACACAATACTAAAGCGATTAGATAAGAACATACAACAACGACAGCATCAATACTAAAGCGATTAGATAAGAACATACAACAACGACAGCATCAATACTAAAGCGATTAGATAAGAACATACAACAACGACAGCATCAATACTAAAGCGATTAGATAAGTACATACCACAACGACAGCATCAATACTAAAGCGATTAGATAAGAACATACAACAACGAGAGCATCAATACTAAAGCGAGAATACGTCCGTACGCGCGCGTATGTGCAAGCATGTGCGCTAGTGATGGCTTATTCATTTGTATGTAAGATTATGCATTTGGGTGGCTGTTGTTTAATAAAATTCATAATTAGAGGTTGACGACATCATGCTGGACGACAAAGATGTGAGGAACTTCATTTTTAGCACCAGCTCAATATTTCTGGAGGCATTTCTACTTGTGTTCTTGAAAATGACGGAATAAGTTTCTGCAGTACTGATAATGCGTGATTTGATAGTATCATCCTGAGTCGTCCGTCCGTCCGTCCGTCCGTCCGTCCGTCCGTCCGTCCGTCCGTCCGTCCGTCCGTCCGTCCGTCCGTCCGTCCGTCCGTCCGTCCGTCCGTCCGTCCGTCCGTCCGTCCGTCCGTCCGTCCGTCCGTCCGTCCGTCCGTCCGTCCGTCCGTCCGTCCGTCCGTCCGTCCGTCCGTCCGTCCGTCCGTCCGTCCGTCCGTCCGTCCGTCCGTCCGTCCGTCCGTCCGTCCGTCCGTCCGTCCGTCCGTCCGTCCGTCCGTCCGTCCGTCCGTCCGTCCGTCCGTCCGTCCGTCCGTCCGTCCGTCCGTCCGTCCGTCCGTCCGTCCGTCCGTCCGTCCGTCCGTCCGTCCGTCCGTCCGTCCGTCCGTCCGTCCGTCCGTCCGTCCGTCCGTCCGTCCGTCCGTCCGTCCGTGCGTCCGTCCGTCCGTCCGTCCGTCCGTCCGTCCGTCCGTCCGTCCGTCCGTCCGCCCGCCCGCCCGCCCGCCCGCCCGCCCGCCCGCCCGCCCGCCCGCCCGCCCGTCCGTCCGTCCGTCCGTCCGTCCGGTTGATGATGATATCTGTCGGTTGTAGTAATGGACACATGCAAATAAATGTATGCTTTAGTGATAACAGTTTCGTATGAATCCTGTGCTGAATAACTCAATTACCCAAACAGTCGTGGCGATCATTAATCAATTTCGTCCATTCACCATTTGTTGCGAACTTATCACAGCTGATTATGCACGCCGTGTTTTATCCTGCGATATGCGGTTTTGCGAAGGTCCAACTGCCACGTATTAGCAATCGCAGCCACTGTACGACTGATTTTCATGTGTCGGCATAAGACGAAAGTCCGCTTTGTCATTACAAGACTGTTACAAAACATTGACAAAAGGTATGCAAGGGTAGGATATGCCCCATTCACATGTCACCTGTAGGGACTCGATGCCTTTGTTGTCAGAATAAAGACCGTAAGACGTTTGCAATAATTATACTAGAGTTTGCAGATCGTTAATTTCGAGACCTCTCATTTACAACCCTAATGCATCGTCTTCCAGGTTGCATGTATTACACCATAACTGTTTTACGAAATAATATAGTGGAATACTACTCATGATGATGATGTTACAACTGTCCCATCCATCCTCGTTAAGCGGCGTAACATTTTCCCTTGAAGACTCGGCTAGAAAATGTGGCGTTGAAACGTGATAAGTGTTTGAGGAAGTGGATGCTCGATATTTATCTTCGTCAATCTGGTGTCCTACACTCTCCGTCTGCGAAGCCGATCTGGCAGCCAGGACGTATAAAACTGATGTTATCAGAGGAATCATCGGAGCGTAGCCGTGCGGTATGGCCGGTAATTGCACTATTCTAAAGAACTACCCATATATCTATAGGTGGCTTTATGCGTCGACGGTTAGTGGATTAAGTGCGGATAATTCCATATCATAGTAGACAACGGGCCTGTCGCCAACCAAATTGTATACGTTGGTTTATATCGAAGCATATCTTAAAAATAATCGGTGATTGCCGCTAATATCTGGCACCTGGCGGCAGGAGACGACTACAATAACTTGAACTTTGTTTTACTTAGTCCGTTTGGTGCAAAAACACGCACCGTTCGGATTCTATTATGGGGACTCGTGTGACTCGTGTGTATTCGCTCGAGCTAACGACCACATAGTGTCTGACATGTCTGACAAAGGAAGTCTATATTTATATGAGATCCAACTATAAAACTATTGTTATCGTATGAGTCATCGGAGTTTGGCCACGCGATACGACAGGCGACTGCAATATTCTAAAGACGTGTTCGTATGGCTGTATGCGGCTTTGTGCATTGAGACCTTCCTGATCAAAATCAAAACTTATTACCCCAACCGTGGCGAGTGTTTTGGACAAAGGTATATGTGACTGATTATGTGTTCTATGTAAGAATATACGGCCATCGTTGTATTCCAGTAGAATGTAGAGGAATAACGTGCAAAGCGTGAAGCCATTTGGCGTTACAGTACATACACAATTACCTTTAATGTGGCGCTAATTTATTCACACGAGGAGTTTCGTAACTTTGGTCCGGTGCGAGGAACTAACATTAAAACATAGTTGTTTTTCGCACATTTAAAAAATATTAGCATTAATATCATATTTCAATTTGTTCACGTTTATGCATTGAATGCATTGTTTATCAAATGTAAAATGCGTGCTTTTATATGAGCAAAACGGAACCGTTGCCAACCTCGTTATTAAAGAGTATACTCAGAAAAGCCGCGTCATTGGATAATTTAGTATAAATCACCCATTAAGATGGGCTTTGCAGCAACCAGAGGCGTACAAAATGTACAGTAGGGGGTAAACCGCAGGGGGCGTGTATCATGTCCCAGTCACAGTGTCACGTTCTGGCCGCCATCTTTAGCTATGTTGCGAGACATGGCCGAACGTGAATACAACGTGAGCGAACATGGAACAACGTGGCTAAGACGTGATGAAACGTGACAAAACGTGAACTGGACATTTTTATTTTGGACATGTTCAAAATTCGCTGGCGTTTCCCCACAATGTACCACAACGTGGCAACAACGTGGCAACAACGTGGCAACAATGTGGTGCAACGTATTCCAACTAGGCAATAATGTGGTACAACATGGCTACAACGCAGGGGCGTCGATCCGGTTTTAAAAGTGGGGGGACGGGGGACCAATTTATATATACATATATGTATGCATAATATATATATATATATATATATATGTCATATAATATATATTATAATATGTCATATATATATATATATATATATATATATGACATGTATAATATATATATATATATATATATATATATATATATATATATATATATATATACATATATATATATATATATATATATATATATATATATATATATATATATATATATATATATATATGACCTGAAATACACATAAGTATTTTTTTAAATATAAAACATAATTCATTGTTGGGCTGGTGCTAATTCTAAACTAATAAAGCCTTTATGTTATGCTATTTATAATAGTTATGTTGGCAACACATATTTGAAGAGGGGCCATGGCCGACCCAATCACTGAACATTTGGGGGTAGTCTTTGGACCCAACACTGCTTGCCTGATTCATAGAGTGACAAGATGCAGAGCTTACAGGGGTGCCTGTGTAGGACTTCCCAATCCCACCGTTTGGCAAAGAATTTTTCATCACTAATATGAGATTAAATTACACAAAGTGCACAAATCCTCTGGTTCCGCCGTAGGCGATATAAATATCCACCAGGGCGACCAGGCTACAATCCAAGGAGTGACAGGGTAAACAAAAATTAATAATATATTATGTGCTTGATGGCTATATATCAATACAAGGGTGCAAAAAGACAGAGCCCGGCATGATGCATATTTAGATCAAGTTGCGGGCTGCTGCCAACCAAGCAATATATTTTATTATTAATTTTACTACTAGACCGATGTAGGGTTTTTAAGAGAGGGGAGTGATAAGTTTCGCTATAAATATATGCCTATAAATTTGTTTTATGAACTGAAAAAGTATGAGGACATTTCCTATGCTGACCCTCTCAGGCCATGGGGTGGTCAGCGTTCCCCTCGTCCCCCACCGATCGACGCCCATGCTGTGCCTGCATAGAACTTCCCAATCCAACATTTTGGCAAAGAAATTTGTCATCACTCAAATGGGAATACGTTACACAAAGTGCAGGAATCCGCCACTTCTGTCGTAGGCGATAAGCATCAAGCAGGCGAGGGGTGAAAGTGCAACACAAATTTCATCATTTAAAATGTGCTTGATGGCTAGAGCCTATTAATAATATCAACACAAGGTTGATAGAGCCCGGCAGCGACTTACATTTTCCGGTAGTTATAAACTTTCCGATTGGCCTTTCTGCATATGCGCAAGAAATGTAAAATCATCAGTGTGCAGCGAAATAACAAAGCATTTTTGGTATAAATGCCACGGGCTGTTCAATAACTCTCATGTGATGACTACTATGAAGAGTTGTCTAAAATTTCGGTCAATACATTAAATATTACGTTTGTTTAAATACCTATCACGGATTATGGCGCACTAACAGCAAAACATGCCTCAAAACTTGTTTGCCTCGTGTTAATTTACGATAAATAACTTTGCTGAACTTCATATCGCGAGTTTATTGTGTCAAGCTAGTCCTATGTAGCGGCTTTTAAGAGAGAGAGAGAGAGAGAGAGAGAGAGAGAGAGAGAGAGAGAGAGAGAGAGAGAGAGAGAGAGAGAGAGAGAGAGAGAGAGAGAGAGAGAGAGAGAGAGGAGTGTTGAGTCAGGCTATGTGCCTCGCAATTTTTCTGAACTGAAAAGGGGGGACAATTCCCATGCTGTCCCCCATCCTGAAAAGTGGGAGGACGCGTCCCCCCCGCACCCCCCCCCCCCCAGCACCCAGTGCTTGTTTTCCTTATTCATGTATTTTAACAATTTCGCAACAATTATAATTCGTGAACACAAACACAAAAACCTATGGCTATACAGCAGCATCATAATAGTGCAACAAGTTAATTACAATAGTGAAATAGTGAATTACAAGTGTACCACAAAATTAAATACGTCGATGCACGCGTGTGACAAGTAAAATTGTATTTAAATGATTGTTTAATATAATTATAGAAAAAACAACGTATAATAACAGTACATTCAGAACAGAAACAACCTATTACTGATTTTTCATAAGTAAATATTTGACACTTTTTTTTAAAGATATGTACAGTGGCAGAATATTGTAGACAGTTGTCTAAGATAAGGGTGTTCCATATTTTTGGTCCGACATACGCCAAGGATAATTGTCTGCACTTTGTTCTGCAGAACGGTATTTTATATGCGAATTTCTGTCTTGTGCAATATTTATGTGTCATGGGTGACAATACAAATACGTCATTAAATAAGGTAGGTAACATAGCCTTATTATGCTTGAATATTAATATGCAGCACATATATTTGTTTATCTGATATATATTCATTATCTGCAATGTTGAAAATAAAGGCTCTGTGTGGTCAAAAAATCCTACATGACTAATTATGCGCACAATTGTTTTTTGCAATATATATGTTTTATCTAGATATACATTCGGGGCCCTTCCCCAAATAGTATTACAGTAAGTTAGATACGGGTAGATAAGCATATAATATAGATTTAGCAATAATCTTTTTTCTAGTTTATTCTTCACCTTTTTCATAATGCCAATATTCTTAGATATTTTACTACATATATATTTAATGTGAGCACTCCAGTTCAATTTGTTATTTATAATTAAACCCACATTTTTTATCTTGTTTACAGTGTCAATTTTTATGTCGTCTATATATATATAACGTGGAATCGATCGGGTCGCTGCTACAAAACATTGTTAAATACTCGGATTATGTTGTAATAATTTCAGTACACAGTTAGCCTGATATATCCTCGACAGCGAACATGCCTTTGGAGTTTATTTCGAATGCATGAAATGGAGTAATAGAAGCAAAACGGCCGATTTTAGATCGACAATGAACTCGACCATGTGCTTACTTGACCGCGAACTTCAAGTGCGTTTTTCTCCGTTTGAAACGTTCTACCCTAGGCATGTTCAGCATCCAATACTTTGGCTCTGTGTGAGATATGTACATAACTTTTACACCTTTGGAAAGATTAATACATATTCTTTCCAATGGTGCGACTAACTCAATTTATTTTTTTGACAAACGACTCATTTCGTTAGAACACGTCACAATTATATATTATTACATATGGCTTTTGGATAACATAAATTATCTACAAAGCATGCCCACCGTACGCCGGCCGATGATTGTTGGAGTTTGACTCAAGGATGAATAACTGCGTGTCGATGGTCCTGGGATCACTGCACTCCGTCCCGTTGATGGTGAAGAAGAAGAAGAAGAAGAATTTGTTTTTATTTGACCATTTTGTCAACACAATACATACATACACGTTATCCATGTCATACATATATAATCTGAATAATACAAACATGAAAATTCTAGCAAACATGGTAATAATGCGTATAAATAATAATAAAAGTAGGGTCAGGAGACTCCTCTAAGACCTGGCTGGTCGCTATCGAGGAGCCACCTTTCAGAAAATTTAACTTACAGAATAATTTCTTCATTTAGAACAAATTCTTCAGAAACAGACCAAGATAAAAAGAAAAATCAAGAAAAGAGAAAAATCACCAAACGGCGGCGAACGGAGGACATCTTAGGACCGTAATCTCTCAGTCGTAGGTCTCCATTCCACACGACTCGCAGCACCGTGTCATTCTGTTTCTTGACGAAGTCACACGACTGAGAGGACATTAACAAACACAGGACATTGGCATCTACCACGGAGGTCACAAAACTCATGCACGTTTCGAAGAGAAATACGTTATATCGATTAGGTACAAGTTTACGTTATATCGATTAGGTACAAGTTTACGTTATATCGATAAGAATATCTGCATCGACAACGAACACAAAATATTACCCATAGCAGAGAGTTTCAGGAAGCGAATTATTTTATAAAATGTTAACTTTGTCAGGGAACGGGTGCTGTTGGTGGTATTTCTCTTTAACAGTCAACTGGACGGAGGGACGATGTACTAGCGGTAAATGAAATAATGTACTACATAAGGAAACTAAATAATTTTTTATGTAGTATGATTGGCATACATTGCAAAAACAGGCACAATAAATGCACAGAGACACAAGTGACGATACACAATGTGACAAGAGTACTCACAAAAAGCAGACCATATTCCCGGCCGTCATTCAGACCCCTCTTTGAACATTGCTTCACGTTGACAACAGATCGGTATCGCCCTAAGCAAAATAATTGCAACTTTTATTAAGGTGTATATTATGCCATCTATAAGAACAAAACGCTACAATTAAAAGGTAACATGCATTGTGTTATAACTTATTTGATATCATAAATTTGGATTTTATCTATTTCGTTGTAAACCCGTCGTAGTTACGGACCTATAGCCTACCTATTGCTATTTCAATGCATAATGAGAGAGACGTGTACACTCGAACTCACTGTTCACTTAAGCATGTTAATGTAATTTATGTGTATCGTCTGACCCATGCAAGTTCATAATGACAATTAATATACGTACTTATATTATTACTTCCTTCCACAAATCATTAAAGCTGTCATAATGCAAGCATTTATTACACGAACACGATCTAGGGTCTATCTTTTTAGGTGCACATTAAGCGCAGTGTAAATGTCATTGTATATCGATAGGGCATTATATAAAAAAAACGGATCGCAACGAAAGTGTTTTCACAATTATCTGCTTTCAATGTTGTTCTTTCTTGTCGCAGTTTTGTAATCTCGTCTACATCCGTCAATTAATTTAAATTTCAGCATAACATACTTTGTTTGATTATCAGTAAATTTAGCGAAATTGTTTGGTGGGTGGAGGTATATTTGGGGATATGTATGTGGATGCGTATGCGTATGCTTATGTGTTTGTGTGTGTGTGTGTTTGTGTGTGTGTGTGTGTGTGTGTGTGTGTGTGTGTGTGTGCGTGCGTGCGTGCGTGCATGCGTCCGTGTGTGTGTGTGTGTGTGTGTGTGTGTGTGTGTGTGTGTGTGTGTGTGTGTGTGTGTGTGTGTGTGTATGTGTGTGTGTATGTGTATGACTGATATGTTTCGTGTTCAGTGTACGATATGCTTCGTACTGGTGCAAAAAGCTGTATTGTTGTGTGTAAATTAGTTAAACTTGCATTTTGTCTTTGTTGCGAACCGATATATCACTGGAACATTGACGTCACTTTACGAGAGAACGAAATATTGGAATTTGACTAAACTGGACCAGCATGTCAATAAGATGATGGTAACAACAGGCAATAAGTTTTAGAATTTTCCTTCATCAGGTTTTTTTATAATCCTACAAACCGCTAACATGGTGGCCAATGGAAAAAGTTAACTGTGTCTTGAGCCCTGATGTAAGTCCACAACAAGGTGTCCTTCCGCCATTACCCGAGCGATCATTAAAATACCCTTTATAACAGCATTATACAGGTTGTCTGAATTTCTGTGAGCACATTATTATGTAGTGTGGAGTGAGTGGAAATTATGTTTTTGTGCAGCTTGACACCAGAGCTGTCAGTCGGTGCATTTCTGTGTATTAATACAGTTGTTATTTTGCTTGGTCATGTAATCAGGGACAATCCATGGGTGGTTCAAGCTGAAATGGAGGCGTGTAAGGTTTGAAAGACGTTTATGGGAGCCTGAGGTATTAAAAGTTAACGAAATTTTAACTGAACCTCTGTCTATGGAGGGTACATATGCTGTGAAATTGTCAATAACATATATGTCATCAAGATTTAGTAGGAAATGAAGGAAACGTTATAATGGTGGCCTATGGACAATGCAAATGAGATCTGACTCCTAATTATCCTCGACTGCGCTTATAATTCAATGTTGACTAAAGTCGACCAGCATGTCAGTGAGATGACGATAACAACAGACAACAACGGCGTCTGGTTTTCTTGTAATCCTACAAAATCTTAACACGGTGGCCAGTGGGAATATTAACTGTGTCCCGACCCCCAGAAGGCGGCGCCAAGCTCTGCGTGCGTCTTCTCGAAGAGGGGATATACCACAAAATGGCATCCGTCCGCCATTGCTGATTGTAGTCCTGATCAATACTGCATTATAGAGTTTGTGTAAATTTCTGGAAGCATTGAATGTAGGACTGGTTGATTAGAAATTATATTGTGTGTAGCATGGCATCAGAGCTGTGAAATAATGACATTTGTACTGTAGGGGGGTCAGGGTAGAGATTGGATAGTAGGAGAAAGACATGTAAATTTCATGAATTTTACACATGGCACGTGTGAATGGAGGCTAACTAATGTCCGAAATTATCAATACCATGGTTTCAAAAAGCTAGCTGGAAATTAAAGAAACGTTACAATGACCGTGTATGGGGGGAATCAATAGTGGTATCTACCCAAGAGACTAGCGTGCCTACCCCCCCCCCCCCCCCGCATTGACTGATAATTATAGTCTTCTCGCTGGATTCTAGATACTTGGAATCTGTATGACGAATATCGGGGGGGGGGGGGGATATCAGGAGGTTATCCTTGAGCAATGCGACACATATAAGATGGCCGCCAAAGTGGACTCCGGTTCCACATTAGGGTGATATTAATCTAAAACTCTCTTATGAATGTTACAAATTAAATCGATGCTGAATCTGGGGTGAGGATTGGGCGCAGGAGTTCTTCCGTCTGAGCTGTTCAGTATCACAGGGGCGCGTCGTTTCTGCGGCTACATTTGTCACCCACGCAACACACACATTATACCAGTTGCAATAACACAGTCAGTGTGACTACAATCAAACGACCAACGACAGTGTAATTAGATGATTTTATTAATAACAAATCACGAATTGGACGAGACGATTACGATTTCATAAAATAGCAGCGGCCGGGCGATTGATGACTACATGTGTTCATGTCTCGGAATCCACACATTTGGGTTGTTCGCTAAACTGTCCGTCTGTTCACAACAGGCGTTGTTCTCGATGAGTCTCACACAACTCTCGCGCTCCGCGAGAGTTGTGTACGGTTCGTGCGGCCGGGCCTCCGTCGGTGGCGGCGGCGCCGCCTCCAACGACTCGGCCGACTGTGTGCGGTGGTGCGCCGCCCGACACGCCAGTCGGTGCTGCTTGTGCGTCTCGCTGCTGTTGTTCGCGTGCGTTACGCTCGAGCTGGACACCGTCGACTCGGACATCGAGTAGACGGTCTTGTCGACGTGGCGCCGCCAGCGCGCGCCGCCGCCGCCGCCGTCGCACGCGCCGCACGTCGGCCAGTGGAACTGACCGAAGCCGCCCTCCGGCCTGAAGCAGCGCAGCAGCGACTGGAAGAAGAACGTCGCGTACGTCCAGCTGACGGCCATGGCGACCATGAGGAAGGTGCCGAGCTGGCGGTAGGCGAGCACGGTCGTCGGCATGACGAGGGAGCCCGCCAGGAACGTCGTCAGCGCCGCGACGGCCACCGGGCTGTCCATGCGCGCCGTGGCGCACGCGACGCGCATCTGTCGGTCGAGGTCCGGCGACAGGCGGTAGGCCACGCCGTAGGGCAGCGTGAAGTCGATCGACAGCCCGACGTCCGCCGAGATCGTCACCGACTCGAGCACGTTGAGCTGCCAGCCGAGCAGCACGAGCGCGGCGATCGTGACGAAGATGGCGGCGGCGATGCTGAGCATGGCGTAGAAGGTGATGAGCAGGTTGAGCGTCGTCAGGAAGGCGACGACCGTGGCGACGGCGATGGCGATGGCGATGGCCAGCAGGTGTGCCCTCGGCGATGCTCGCCTGCAGCGCGTAGAAGTCGAGCAGGCTGACGAACCAGCCGTGGCGCATCTCGTCCGGCGCCGTCAGCATGCGCTCCGACACCCAGTCGTCCATGTAGCGGTAGAAGGCGGCGAACTTCTCGTTGCTTAACGAGTGCGGCTCCTTGCTCTTGAACTCGACGACGAGCGCCACCAGCCGGCCCGTGTCCTTCGCGTAGCGCGGCCCGGCGTTCGGGTTGGCGCGGTAGAGGCATGTACACTCGCAGGCAGCGGTTGAAGACGTCCTCGTTGTAGGGGAACTCGTCGAAGCCGCAGCACGCCCGCTGCGCGGCGCTGGCCGTCGCGTCGCAGCCGGACTCCATGAACAGCTTGAAGTGCTCGATGAAGCAGTTCGTCAGCTGCAGCCCCGGCTCGCGCTGGTAGAAGTCGGTGGCGCGCACGGCCCGGCAGAAGCGCAGCAGCCAGCGCTGGGCGCGCGGCGTCGCCGGGTTGAACGAGTCGTCGTACACGACGCCGCCCTTGCTGAACGGGTCGAGCTTGTCGACGGCGTCGACGGCCTTCACGCCCCACACGATCGTGATGGGCATCGTGCCGAGGCCGGTGCCGACGCCGCTCTCGAAGTGCCGCTTCATGCGCAGGTCGAACACCTCGAACAGGTGGTCGTCGGAGAACAGCTGGAAGTCGTCGGACGTCGGCAGGCGCGGCGCGTAGAAGACGACGACGACGGCGCCGAGAGCGACACGACGCGTCACGACACGACACGAGCGTGAGGAAGAGCGACGTCGTGTAGACCCACATGGCGAGCAGCGCGACGCCGAACCAGAGCACGTCGTCGTGCAGGTAGCGGTTGAACAGCTCCTGCTTGACGCCGACGTCGACGGCGACAACCTTCACCTGCGCCGCCGGCGTCGACGTCGTCGTCGCCTCGAAGCTCTCGTACAGCGGCACGGCGCCCGTTCCGGCGGCGACGGGCAGGAAGAACATGCTGTAGGACAGCTTGTGGTTGACGCCGTCGCCGCCGTCCGCCATGAAGTCGACGTCGGCGAGGAAGTGCAGGATGTCGTACACGGCGTTGTAGCGCTTGCACGGCGCCGGCACGTCGGCACACTGGCGGTAGCGGTCTCCGCGCGTCTCGGCGGCGTCGCAGTCGGCGAGCAGCGACAGGGCGCGGTAGTACGGCACGCACGTCGTCAGCAGGTCATCGACGCGTCGGTCGCTAGATGTCGCCCTTGCACCTCCGCTGGCTACTTGCTAACCACTCACGTACATTGTCAACCTAACCCTAACACTCACCCTAAACCTTATTCCACATAAGACCAACCAAAAATGGGCATTTGTACGTGAGTGGTTAGTAGTCTTAGTCAGATGTGTGTCTCAAACGTAAATATGTGAGCGTATAACAACTCTAATGATATTACTAGCCACATAGTGAGTAATTATATCAATTATATAATATTTCAGTTTTCATGGACGGAGTTAATGAAGTTTGCGAAGAGTATGTACGAGTAAAGAAATGTATACACATGATAACATTATAGTGTATTTCTTCTGGCCAGTCAAAACCCTTACAAAAAAGAGCCAATGGTATACCATTGAATACCATTGAATACCATTGAATATCATTCAGCATCAATGATATTTCAGCAGAACTCAGTGGCATATATATATATATATATATATATATATATATATATATATATATATATATATATATATATACTCTCAACGGTAATTTAAGATACCATTCAATACCACTGAACGGTACACAGAATCCAAAATACCATTCAAAATACCATTCAGATACCATTCAAATACCGTTGGCCATTATACTACCTAGTACCATTCAATGGTATTTGAATGGTATTTTTTGTAAGGGTAACGCCGGACGACAATGCCATTTCAAACAAAGCACTCAGTTATCTAAAGTGATCACCTAAATAAGTCATGTTTATCCATTTGTTATTTCAAAATACTCTGCATCTGTTGTGAGTTTTTGTTAACACTGTCGGCAACACGCGGCAACCTGATAATTATCGTACTAACTAAGTACTGATAATGTTTTTCGGTTGTGGTGAACTTAAAAACGCTGGGTGACAATGAAACAGGATTACCTCGATAACAGTCATGTTTACCCACGCAGCTGTTCAAGATACTCCGCTTCAGATAATCGAATCAATTTTTCAGCTAGTGGGATGGACAGACTTTAGACTACATTTAACAAATGAACAAATGAAAAGGTTCCCCATTCAATAAAAAAAATGGACACGTTTCTACGTATTACTGCTAAGTGCATCTATGCGCATGAACACATTAACATTATATAGCGCGTGCGCGCGTGCGTGTGTCTGTGTGTCTGTGTGTGCGTGTGTGCGCGCGCGCGTGTGTGTGTGTGTCTTGTACGCATGTGTGTATGTGTGTGTGTGTGTGTGTGTGTGTGTGTGTGTGCATGCGCGCGTGCGTAAGTGCGTGCGCGCTTGCGTTCATGCACACATGTATCCAGGTTCTTCATGGTTCTGTCATCGCGAAGACGACTGCGTATGCTCAGGATTAAGGATTAATAACTCAAGGATTAATAACCAACCAACCAGCCAGCCAGCCAGCCAGCCAGCCAGCCAGCCAGCCAGCCAGCCAGCCAGCCAGCCAGCCAGCCAGCCAGCCAGCCAGCCAGCCAGCCAGCCAGCCAGCCAGCCAGCCAGCCAGCCAGCCAGCCAGCCAGCCAGCCAGCCAGCCAGCCAGCCAGCCAGCCAGCCAGCCAGCCAGCCAGCCAGCCAGCCAGCCAGCCAGCCAGCCAGCCAGCCAGCCAGCCAGCCAGCCAGCCAATCAATCAATCAATTAGTCAATCAAGCAACGGTTTTTCATACAGGAGGAACACAAACTAAGACCGTTTCCAGCACACCTCAAACATACAATAGCGACAAGAATAGCTAAGCAATAACGACGAGAACACACGGTTGTCCGTGACCACGAACACCTGGAGTCGTCGTCCCAGACTCAGCATGAATCTACCGAATCCGGGACCACGACGGTAGCGGACCAGGATTCTCCGTTGTTACTAACATAGTTTCGTTTGTAATACACCAAATATTCCAATATGATTTGTATTCGAATTTTTGTTTTATTCATTGAGAACAAATCGGTGTGTCCGCGCAAGATGTCAGAAAAAATAAAAGGGGCACTGCGCTTGCGCGCGCATTCGAGATATGCGTTTTGCTAGCCTCGGTTACCCTGACTACGTGAGTTGGCAGCCCTTTTCAGTCCCTCAACTCCTCGGCTTCTCGGCGAAGTTATGCCGCCGAGTGAGTCAGCGAATTTTTCCGAATCTTGACCTACCACAACGGCAAGCATTTGTGTATGATGTCACATAATTACCTATAGGAAACAATGTGCAATTATAATAGTAATATGGTTACGTCATAACGTAAAAGATCGCCAAAATTGCTACTAACTTATGATGATTCATGAAACCACGGCTTCGAATGCGTCCTCTGCGTGTTTTTGTAGGTAGCGCCCTCTGCCGCATAATATGCACTAAAAGACTAAATACTGGCTTGTATGATTTCTGTCCTAACTACAAACATGACCACATATTTGGAACATTAAAGTTCTGCTTCTGTGAGATGTGTGTTTTCATTAAAATACGTAAAAGCATTAGACTGTTGAAGTACAGATCTTGAGCGTCAAATGAAGCAAACATTGATCTGCAAACCACTACCGTTGCTTAAAAATAAACAAGTAAAAACAGTGACTTTTAAAACGATCAAAAAGTCAACATTGATAGGATAATAATATTTTGATTTGTTTATTTCTTAGCGATAATACCGCCGATTTACAAACACAAATATTATATACAAATCCGTCACAGTTAACCACGAGACAACTGATCCTTATCCATTGCTGATCCGGAATTAATTTCCACAGTAAGGAACGGATATTACTATCGAAAAAATGTCACCCGTGTGTGTCTTCTGCAGACTACTGACAAGACGAGTTGTTAGTTCTATCGGCGTCAGATTAATTGAATGTCGTTTCGGACACTTAATCCCTTGATCTGACTCTTCAGCAAATCGTCGCCATTTGTCGGAAATGCGCAAGAGGTAGTATCTCACGCAAACAGTTCAAGCCTAGTTAATTACATGTTGGCCATCTGCAAGTGAATTATAACACGCGATGTACCTTTGCTGCCGGCATTCCGTAAATAGATTCGTAGGCGATGAACACACACACACACACACACACACACACACACACACACACACACACACACACACACACACACACACACACACACACACACACACACACACACACACACACACACACACACACACACACACACACACACACACACACACACACACACACACACACACACACACACACACACACACACACACACACACACACACATAATGAGAAGGAGAGGGGGAGAGGGAGGGACACACACCACACATATAGACATATAGGCAGCTACGCAAGTAAACCCATTTGAATATACATACATAGATATATATATACATACACATACATATATATATATATATATATATATATATATATATATATATGTATATATATATATATATATATATTCAAATGGGTTTATATATATATATATACATACATAAAACGTATATTGAATATATATGTGTGTGTGATGTGTAGTCTATGGGTGTAGTTTTTGCATGTGGTGTATGTTTGCCTGCGTTTGTGTATGTAAGCGCGTTTGTGTATGTAAGCGAAGCATTCGTGACTCATGCATTAATAATATTAATGTATATAACATAATATCGTACTTAATAAAACAGCTCTTCCTTTATCGTGTGCAATTTGGGCCTCCACGATACTTGCCCGGGTTCCTTCGCCTCGGCTACGCCAAACTTCCGAAGTCTGTAATTATTCCAAATAAATAAAACAAAATTAACACAGAATAAGACTCAATTGTGACAATCATTAAATGTGCTTGATGAACACGAATAAAAACCGAAAGAGCATCAATCATTGGAGTATCGGCATAGAATGAGAACATCCCTTGCTTATCGGGAGCAAAACTGGCGGCCGGAGACGTGAAAATTGCACGGACTCGACTATTTTCTCCAAGGATGTTACATTAATTGAAAAACCATTGCAGAACTGGATATATAACTATTCTCGCAGACGTGTGTAAGACGGGAAGCGGGACAGAAGGAATGACACGACAATTACTATTGCGAACCCACGTAAATAGCTTTGTGACCCAGTTGTTTGGTCTCGACCGAAAGGTTATGAACAGCTGCCCTGAACTGTGCAATTAGTAAACCAACGAGAGTCTAGGAGCAAAATCTTCTCAGGAAGATGTACTAACTGTGTAGCTGTATATGATCAGTGATACGATAAAATGGAATTTAACAATATATAAATCTAAAAGAAAAGGTGTACAGATATGATCACGAAAATGGGCAGAAGGCAATACTGTGAACTTACCTTCGCTGGAGTTTCTCTATCTCTACTTGTTCCAATTGTAAAGCCTGTTGCGTCACGTGATATTTTACCTGCATACATATAACGATGATAATTATGGCGTGTAACATAAATGTAATATTTCGATCGGTTGAGCTTCGTACTTAGATTCTACAATATATCTTGTGTATTTGTTGTAGTTTTACTTTGGAACTCACAACTGGACGGACGCTGGTAGAATATTAAGGTCGATAGCCTGTTTTGGTGTCAGCAATGTTGCAAATTAATCAAACCAACACAAACGCAACACACTTCCATAACATAAAGATACACAGACTGTAGCACATCCACAGTAATTCAAACAAAAGCATAATAAAAAAAAACAATTATTGCAGATATCAATAAAATGCAGTGACCACTGGGAGTAATTATCAATTTGACCAAAGTCATGACCATAATGGATAGTACCATACCAAACTAACGCAGTGACTATCATCACATCGCATAGTACAACCACTTACAAAATTGACCTAAAATGCAACAAAAACGCATAACAGTGTACGATACGAAACTGGTGTCGTCTTGGAAAGTATCGATGGTAGTTTGGCAAAACTGATCGTTGTGTGTAGCCCTACGAAGATTAGGTATTTATACCTGGCAAGTATAATTTGTGATGTTCATTTATGACAAACGGCATGTTCTCTCTAATGATTATTCCGTACAATAACTGTCAACAAGAAATACGACAGGAAAAGCAGTCAAAAATAATATTTATGTGGATTGGCGAATTTGATAAATATTGGCACAAATATGTAACGGAAAATACACTTATGTCAAATGTTATTTCCCAAGAAACCGTCCATCTGATTTGGTTGGCTATAGTATGTAGTATGCATTCAAGGTTACTTACACTTTGAAAGAAATCAAGGTTAGCATAACAAGATATACTTGTCTCAATACCATCCTAAAACGTTTTCTGAGCAGAAGCCTAATGTGAAATGACTCAGAGATATTAAAACTAAAACCTCAATTGTACAAGTTTGTGGCGTTTTTACTGAGTTTTATCCACAATGCCAGCAACACAAACACATACAAAACTAACACAGTTACGACCATCACGTATCTCAGTGCATACATACACAGAACCACTATAGCTGTTACAAACACACCCACCAATTCGACGGCCAAAGTTTAAGAGAGCACAAAGGTAATGGCATGAAGCGACTGACTACAGTAGATGAAGTAAGTCTACTCACAGTGTACTGATGCTGCTCGCTGTCGTATAGAAATATCTGTAACAAACGAAAAGCATCTGCATGGAAATAAAGCCGACACGCTTGCGTCCCATGCATATATGGAATGGTGTGTGTGTGTGTGTGTGTGTGTGTGTGTGTGTGTGTGTGTGTGCTTGCGCGTGTTTGTGTGTGTGTGGTGTGTGTGCGTGAGAGTGAGAGTGTGTGTGTGCATGTGTGAGTGTGTTTTGTGTGCCTATGTATGCGTATGTGTGCGTGTGTGCATATGTGTGCATATGTCTTTATATTTATTTTGCAGCACAATAGAATATAACTAAAAATATGGTGCTATATAAATTAATAAACATTTACATGTGTGCATATGTGTGCGTGTGTGTGCGTGCACTGGCTGTCGATATGTAACTAGTAGTCGTATACATGTGTGATGTCGTTCACCAGGCATGCACACACTCTAAGGTTCACGTGGATAAGCAAACAAACTGTAAAACAGCTGACACACAAACACGTGTGGTCGGCGAAATGTCATCAGTACCTTGCTCTCTGTCGCCACCGCCAACTCTTTCAGCTGGACACCTCGCCTCAAACACCGCTCCAACTCCACGATCGCCTCTGTTACAAGCCCTCCATATTGATTTTTGATCGATTATTTTATTTTCTCTCGGTGACAAACTAAAATTTCATTATTTTCGATAATCGAGCCATTTACACATCAACCGTACAACTTGATGGGAGGGACAGAACGGTTGTTTTAAATTTAAAATGGTAATTTATTCCATAATTTCATATCGGAGGTTGAAACGGCGTTGATAGTAGATATTTCTGGTTCTGGATGGTTTCGGCTGAGACGCATTTCTTGTAATGTATGAATGAGTATTTGATGTAAACATATCATAGAAATATTAAGCTAATTGCTAAGCAATTTATATAGTAGTAGTAGTAGTAGTAGTAGTAGTAGTAGTAGTAGTAGTAGTTGTTGTTGTTGTTGTTGTTGTTGTTGGTGGTGGTGTTGTTGTTGTTGTTGTTGTTGTTGTTGCTACATCACACACATCAAACGTTTATTTATTTTACTAGCAAATAGTGAACTTCCATTGCGAAGGTGTATTTTTCTGACAGAAGAATGCAGACATCTAATGCAGGTGTGTACCTCTAATAGGCAGCACACATGCTACGCCTGCTGGCTGTACAGTATGTTGTATGATTTTTTAGGTCACACACACATACACACACTCTCTCTCTCTCTCTCACACACACACACACACACACACACACACACACACACACACACACACACACACACACACACACACACACACACTGTACAGCCAGCAGGCTTAGCATGTGTGTTGCCCATACATATATATAGTACACAAGCCACGTACCATCAATCACAATGTCGCATTCAGCTTCCTGCAAGAAAATAACAAACACGTTATATTAAATATAATTGTCGGCTATCTTTTTGGTGGCAGTTTTGATGGTGGTGCTGCTGCTGCTGCTGCAGCAGCTGCTGCTGCTGCTGCTGCTGCTGCTGCTGCTACTGTGGCTGTGGTTGTGGCTATCCGAATGTGCGTGTGATTTTGTAACATTTTATATCTGGGGCAGGCCTCAATACAAGGAAATATTAATACCGAAACAATTGAGGAAACAAACTATTACAATAGATACAGTATATATACGTCGGCAACTCAACCGCATATTCCGGTAACGTTCTGGCCACTTTCACATAAACCAACACTTATAGGTTCCAACTGCCACGTGACAGACTTGCTACATCTTACCGTTGACGGGTTTTGGTTGCGTTGAATCGATGTCGGTTTAACAGACTTCCTCGTCGTATTCGTCTGAAACACCCGGCAAGAGATATGTTTCGATCGAAAGGTAATAAAAAAACATTAATTATTAAGAAAACTTGACACTTTGCATGCATAACACACAATGTCACACACACAATGTCACATATACAGTGTCACACACAGTGTCACACACACAGATACAAAGTTTGTATAATTATAATATGTTTGTGTATATTGTACGTAATGATACTATATGTTTCACGATAATCATGGCAAATTCAGAAGGTGGTTTTTGATAAGTAGGCACTGAGAAACTGATGCATGGCTAAAACAAGGAAAGATCAATTTATTATAGACAGGTATAAAACAAAAACAAATTAGCATAAACAAAACCAAGGTTTAAATTAATTAATCATTGTTTTTTTTATGAAGAGCCAATAATGTGCTGTTACCTATGCATGCAAAATGTCAAGTAGAAAACAGTCTCATTTCACGTAGAAAATTGTCTCATTTTCAGGCTTAGGCGTGTTTTGTAGCAAGTTAAAAGATAGTGCCCAGCAGAAACTTATATCTTTAAAACTGTGTCACACTGAGCCTCAAAATAGAGATTGTTTGGGGTATCGATTTCAAATCTATCCTTTTCGACCTTATGCTACATTCGCGTCTGCCATTAATAAAGATATTTAATGGAAAGATCTCTATTATATGCATTATATCTACTTCGTCAGAAAACTAAGAAAATTAATGTGTGTCGGACAATAAATAATCTCTTATATAAATCTACGGTTCAGTCAGTCCTATGCTACTGTCTAATTTGTTGGGGTGGAAGCTTATCAGTTAAGAATAGAGTGCTGCTAGATCGCATAGTATGGTCAGCCAGCAAAACCATTGGCACGACATTTCCGACAGTGGATGAACTTTACGAAACATGTGTGATGAAAAAGACAAGGGACATCTTAAAGGACACCTCTCACCTACTGCATGAATGTTTCTATGTTGCACAATCTGGTTGTAGGTACATTTCCGAAAGAACACGCACGAACATTTATCGAAACACATTTCTTCCAACTTCTGTTAGGCTACTAAACGTGAAATTGGGAGGGGAAACTGATCGGGGATGATGGGGGGATACGATGGGGCGCACTACTATTATAAGAATTGTCACTACTAATGTCGTTGTGTTATGTGAATATTTTCCACAAGAATTCCCTCTTGTGTGGACTATTAAAGGTTATTGTATTGTATTGTATTGTATTGTATTGTATTGTATTGTATTGTATTGTATTGTATTGTATTGTATTGTATTGTATTGTATTGTATTGTATTGTATTGTATTGTATTGTATTGTATCTTAGGCACGGTGTCACGAAAAATCCCACTGATAGGTAACGAATTGGCGATTTATAGTGAATGAAACAGTTTGCATTCGGCGACATTTACAGTATAATATACTGTTTATACATATTGTGTCCGCCATTTTAAACAGATGGCGCGAACCTTTCCAGTTTGTGTCCTCGTGCTTGTCCACGTGGTGTCGCTGCGTTCGGTTTGAATGGCGATTTCACGATTACGTCTCAGCACAGAATATGCTACAAAACGCAACATGACGGTGCTTTGTTACTTCGCCATATATTTTTGTCGTGCATACAATTCAAATCTTCAATGTAATCAAAGATGTTCGGTGATTTCATATATATCATTCTGGCTTTATAGCTTATACGTCAGCATTTATATATTGCGTGTTAATTTAACAATATACGTCAGTATCTTTACAATTTATGTTCGTAGCTGATTGAACAAAATCAGCAGAGAGAGAGAGAGAGAGAGAGAGAGAGAGAGAGAGAGACAGACAGACAGACAGACAGAGACAGAGACAGACAAACAGACAGAGACACAGACACAGACACAGACACAGACACAGACACAGACAGAGACAGAGACAGACACAGAGACAGAGACAGAGGCATAGGCATAGGCATAGGCATAGGCATAGGCATAGGCATAGGCATAGGCATAGGCATAGGCATAGGCATAGGCATAGGCATAGGCATAGGCATAGACATAGACATAGACATAGACATAGACATAGACATAGACATAGACATAGACATAGACATAGACATAGACATAGACATAGACATAGACATAGACATAGACATAGACATAGACATAGACATAGACATAGACATAGACATAGACATAGACATAGACATAGACATAGACATAGACATAGACATAGACATAGACATAGACATAGACATAGACATAGACATAGACATAGACATAGACATAGACATAGACATAGACATAGACATAGACATAGACATAGACATAGACATAGACATAGACACAGACACAGACAGACAGAGAGACAGAGAGAGAGAGAGAGAGAGAGAGACAAAGAGAGACAGAGATAGAGAGAGAAAGAGAGAGAGACAGAGAGACAGAGAGAGACAGAGAGAGACAGAGAGAGACAGAGACAGAGAGAGAGAAAGAGAGAGAGAGAGAGAGAGAGAGAGAGAGAGAGAGAGAGAGAGAGAGAGAACGGAGTGGGAACGGAATCCAAATAATAAATTGGAAAATTGACACACATTGTGGGAGAACATTACTCGCTCACAGGTTTTATTTACTGGCTGCCTTTACAGCCGCCCGCTAATTATAATTATGTGAATTGTCTCCGCTCTGTTAGTGACCAATAACAATCGCTATTGTTATACCGCGTTATCGCTGTACCCAGTAAACTACGTAAAATTGATTAAACTCTGTGGAACAATCACCTCCCACGACTCCTTGAATTACTTGGCAACGAACAAAACAATAGTTGGTTTGCTACACTTAATTGCCATGTCCTTGTAGATCAATAATCAGGACTGTTCAAAACGCTTGACCCGCAGGACCCAGTATCGCGCTTACATTTTTCTGGTCGTCAAAAACGTTCCGTCCGATTAACGTTTCTGCGCATGCGCGATTAATGTAAAATCCTCGATGTGCACCGAAAGGACAATGCATTTATGGTATAAATACTACGGGTTGTTCGATAGGATGTATATAAACTCTTTGTTATCTTTGTTCTTATTTGTCGCAAATTAACACGAGACAAACAAGTTTTGCGGCATATTTTGATAGCAAGCATAAACCACGTGACACTAATGCGCCATAATCCGTGACAGTTATTTTTTTTTAAACACGTAACATTTTATTGCATTGAACGACATTTTAAGAAACTCTTAACAGTAATAATCACAGGAGAGTTAATATACAGCTCGTGGCATTTATATCGAAAATGCTTTGTTGCTTCGCCGGACATTGATGATTTTGCATTTATTGCGCATGCGCAGAAACGTCAATCGGAACGTGTATAACGCCGGAGAAATATAAGCGCTACACCGGCCGACGCTGTAAGTGCAGCACTAAGCGTTGATACCATACTCGCCACAAGAAGATGCACATGGATCAGGCATGTCTTGAGAAGAACACAACTAAGACAGGAAAGAGATGGACGCAAAAGGAAAGCATAACGACGCAAATACATCTGGTGGACGACGATCTTAAACAAATGCATTTAATGTGGGGGTCAAGCTACACAGACTCGAAAGGTGGACCCTCCCAGTTAATAGAAATAAATCATAGAAGGTGGAACAATGTTGAACCATCGACAGGTCACGCTAGACAACATGCCATCTGACGCGTGAAGCTTTTGATATCAATGTTCTTCATCTTCCAGATACCACCTAGTCTCAACATGCTGAGGGTACAAGCGGGCGAACAGGAAAACATAAATATTTTCTTTTATGGTGCAATACAATATGTTAGAACAACAATTAGTGCACGTACACAATAATGCGTGCAAAAGAACTAGCTATGTCTAAAAAAAATGGAATAATGCAAAGTCTAGATATTGCTCTTAAAGGAATCAAGACTGTTTTGATTTACAACATATTGAGGGAGGGAGTTCCGAAGTCGAATGGTGCTTGGGAAAAAACAATACAAGTGGTAATTACATCTGGAGTGAGGGATAAGATAAGACAAGGAATGTTGTTTTCTAACTTTGTTTACAGGAATAAGATATGTTTTGTTGGTATACCCACTAAGCCATTTGCTGTGTTGTTAAATCATGTTAAAGCTGACTACTGGAACACGGAACAGCAGTATTCCTAGTCTCGCTTAACCGACTGTCAGTCGGCTGCGGAACTACGCCGAGAAGACACTCTGGTGTCCCGGGTTTTGAATGTTTATCCGCGTACTCTATACAATGCTGCCGCACACTGGCTAATTCTTCCGTAATTTATATTTTATAAACAACTGCAAATTTGTATTTCTATTTACTTTGTATTAATATAAGTTTAAAAAAATTAATACAGCATTATTTGATAAAAAGGTATCTTTATTTAATTTGTATGTTATTCGTATTGGGCTAAACAATGGTGCTGGTTAATCCTGCCGTAATTCTTATTTTATAAACAATTGTAAATTTGAATTTAACTTATTTTTGTGTTAATATAACATTAATTAACTTCAAATAACTTCAATGTTGAATACTTTTTCATATCATTATCTTGTAAAAGTATATCATTATTTTAATTTTTTATTTCATAGTTGGCCTGAGAGCCAATCAGCGTCTCTACCCTAATCTCGGGTAAGGCCGCCCTGACGGGTAACAAATGCAGAGCGTTCCTTTCTCCAGGAAGAGTTGAGGGGCTTAAAGGTGCTGCCACCTCACGGAGCCTGGGTAACCGAGGCTACACTGTTCCATGCTTCTGTCTGCTGCGTCAATAGACACAAGGAGGACCTAGGCACATACCCGCCTTGACGGCTACAGACATTGCGACAGCAGAGGGAGCAATACTGGCGCCGGCCAGGTACGAGCCAAACACCGGAAGTGACTCCACGAAGAACGACATCACCGGGTTTCCGTCGACGACCTAGGCATGGCCGACACACAATGACAACATTCATATGTCGCATAGGGGGATTCGTGTGGACTGTCAACACGTAAAATACACGTACATGTAGTGTATACAATCGCGTGCGCGTGCGTGCGTGCGTGCGTGCGTATGGTGTTTGTGGTGTGTGTGTGTGTGTGTGTGTGTGTGTGTGTGTGTGTGTGTGTGTGTGTGTGTGTGTGTGTGTGTGTGTGTGTGTGTGTGTGTGTGTGTGTGTGTGTGTGTGTGTGATGTGTGTGTTACCCCTGACACTCACACACACACACACAGACACAGACACAGACACACACACACACACACACACACACACACACACACACACACACACACACACACACACACACACACACACACACACACACACACACACACACACATTATTCCACCTCTTAGATATAACTAGTTCTTTTGCACGCATTACTGTTACATGCACAAATTACGGTTCTGATACATTACAATGCCTCCAAAACTAAATATATATATATATATATATATATATGTATATATATATATATATATATATATATTTCTGATTTTTCCTGTTCGCCCGCCTGTATCTTTAGCATGTTGAAGCTAGGCGGTATTCGGAAGAAGAAGAATAAATACGATTAACTGTGCACTCATATAACAAAATATCACCCGAAGTTCGCCTACCGCCATTATCCCTTGATCTAGACTGTCTCCTCTCTTCCTCGAAAGACACCGGAAACAGACTAAGTTTTAGGCATTAGCGCTCGTCTCTCGCAAGTAACGTCAACGCCGGCGGCTGGTCAAATATCTGTTACGTCATATCACCGTCGAAACGTGTGACGTGACGTCTGAAGTAGGTGCGCAGTAGAGTCAATTACGTTTATTCTACGCCAAACAAATTGCAATAGTAAGTGTTGTAATTTTACTGTAGGCCCCATACTTCGTATAACACCCATTTGGATAGCTACTTTGACACTTACCATAAGTAGTGTGTAATCGTGTGCCACGTTATTATGCTTTGAAAGGTAAATGTTTATCGATTATTTATTATAGCACCGCATTTATAATATATATATATATATATATATATATATATATATATATATATATATATATATATATATATATATATATATATATATATATTGACGGTGGTCGATGTTGTAAGTGACGAGGGACCTTTTCAAAGTTGTTTTCCGAGGTTTGTCAGGATGTCCAGTGGACAATTCTCCATATAGCATGATCTTTGGCAGGCTTGCATCCTTGAGACCACCGTCAGTGGAAAAGGAGAACGCGGAAAAACCGGGATCCTTGCCTATCTCGGATATGTTTCATCAGCCATCAGCGTGCCAGACGAAGACTACCTCCTATTGCATCTTTGTTCGCGAACCAGAGCCATGGTGGTGGTGGTGGTGGTGGTGGTGGTGGTGGTGGTGGTGGTGGTGGTGGTGGTGGTGGTGGTGGTGTGTGTGTGTGTGTGTGTGTGTGTGTGTGTGTGTGTGTGTGTGTGTGTGTGTGTGTGTGTGTGTGTGTGTGTGTGTGTGTGTGTGTGTTCCTCTTCCGTTGGTCGTCAGGCTGATTTCTCTTCATTCCCACACTGTCGGGTGTAGGCTTCAAAGCGCAATTTGTGAATGGATCTCGTCAGCAATATGGACAACTTTGGAGTGGAGTTCGTAAACTTGTCCACCACTTCTAGTTTCACCCCAGTGTTAGATCATTGGAGACCAGTATGTTTAGCAGACCAGTGACATTTGACGGGAGGGAGCCCGTTATTGAGAAGCTCACTTTGCGTTGCGGTGAAAGTCCATGGCGTACTGTGAAGATGATCCGGAAGGTTTAACATAATTCTTCCTTCAATGGTCATACACAGATTTCGGAACTGGTATCGCGTGTAAATTTCAGTGTTTGTGTAAATACGCGAGCTGACTTAGACGAGTAGTATTGTCTCTGTGAATCGAAGTCATTATTGTTTAGTTTTATATTACAGACCGTAACGCAAGTAGGTCATGTCTGCCTGCAGACCTCCCTCCGTCTGTGTCCTTGTTAAATATAGAGGAAGGTGACGAGATCTGGCAAAATGTCAGTGGTGACTGTTGCCACGTGCAGACACTCGACTACATCATATCACATATGAAATAAATTATTTATTAAGCATATATCGCATAGCAGTGTTTCACGTTGACAGTAAAGGTTTTGTAATTACGATGAAGTTTTAAGTTATATATCGTGGAGGATTGTTAGCATTTCTTAGATTACTGGGTGGTGGGTTGTGGTGAAAGGTGGTGGGGTGTTGAGGGGTAGTGAGGGTGGTGAGGGGTGGTGAGGGGTGCGGGTGAGGGGGTGTTGAGGGGTGGTGGGATGTTGAGGGGTGGTGGGGGTGATGAGGGCTGGTGGGTGTTGAGGGGTGGTGGGGTGTTGATGGGTGGTGAGGGGTGCGGGTGAGGGTGTGTTGAGGGGTGGTGGGATGTTGAGGGGTGTTAGCGAGGGGTGTTGAGGGGGTGGGGGTGAGGGGTAGTGGGTGTGCTGAGGGTTAGTGGGGTGGTGGGAGGGCGAGGGGTGGGGGTGAGGGGCAGACGTCTAGCCATGTGTCTTGCATGTGACACCCTCTCCCATGCATGTCCAATGTCACACATACTACACACTGAATGACAACATGCCAAGTAGGTTTAGTAACCAATGTGGTGGCCAGGAAGACTTTCACTGACGCCATTGAATGGAAGACAAATATGCGACATCATCTACAGAGGCAAAGAAGTAAGTGAACTGGACATATCGTCGACTGCCTGGTGTGTTAAAGGAAGTATGCATCCCCATGTACAATAATCTTATACTATATAAATTAAATACGCTGTATCATACCGACAGCCCAAACATGTTTTAATGAACTTGGTGACATTTTATTCATGACGAATGAATTATTTACCCTCGTAAGAATCATTGACTTGAACGATAAAAGCCACACCGACTGTGAAGTACTGAAATCTGTAGGTATGGGTAACGACCTTGGGAATGATCCTAACTCGCTATTAAAGGATTTCAGTGACAATGCAGTGATTTGAATAAGAGTGCCGGGATAAACACTGAACGGTTAAATTCTGAAGTTGGTTTAGTTTCATTAAAGCATATTTGGGTTCTCATTACACTGTACCTTACAACATATGTAGTTTATATTGTATAATATAATGCACAATAAAAAATAAATATGAAAACAAGAGCCATACTCCATTTAACACTAGCAAAATATAACTCAACATTGAGTTCACTTGCGACCTCTATAACACAGCAATAACCATGACTGCTTCTAAGTTAGGTTGGCTGTTCTTAATTTTTTCATATTAATTAATACAACATTATTAAAAGGGTTTGAAGGTATGAAATTACATTTAATAAACTAAGCCTGTTTACTGTTCAGTTTGAATGTTTAGCGTGCAAAAAACAAAACATCGTAACTACAAACAACTCTACTGACACAGTGAACCTTTAAGTGGTGCCATTTCAGATATTTATGAAAGAATGACACAATTTTTAGTATCAGTTCCCAAGTAGATTACATATATATATATATATATATATATATATATATATATATAGATAGATATCAAGATCTTGACAAATAACAAGTTGCCAGCAGCAGTCATACATTCCTAGCACGGCATAACATGATGAATAAAATCTGGTAAGGGGTCATTCACATGTGTTGATATTTACCTACTCATACAAAGCTTACAAGAGGGATTTAGGGGCCATGTGAACGCAATATAATAACGACATTAGTTATAAGATAATGGCAAAACCAGAGTGATTGTAAATAAAGGTCTGTATAAATAAATGTCTGTATATTTTACTTTCATCGCTATTACAATGGCCTTACCATGTGGAGTTATCGACAACTACTAATTCATGGGAAAATACAAGGGTGTCTGCTAATTAGTATGCGATGTATAAATATGGGTAGGCATCATGCTAACACTTGTAACTGCCCCCTAACTTCCCTCAAAATAGATCTGTGATCCCGCTGACAAGCAAGCGTTCCGATTGACGTTTCTGCGCATGCGTGATATATGTAAAATCATCAATGTACACCGAAACAACAAAGCATTTTCGGTATAAATGCCACGAGCTGTTTGTTAACTCTCTTGTGATGATTACTGTGAAGAGTTTCTTAAAATGTCGTTCAACGCAATAAAACATTACGTTTTTTTATAAATCATTGTCACGGATTATGGCGCACTACAATCACGTGATTTACGCTTGCTGTCAAAATATAACTCAAAACTTGTTTGCTTGTGTTAATTTGCGACTAATAACTTCGCTGAGAGGTTATATACATCCTAATGAACAACCCGTAGTATTTATACCATAACTGCTTTGTCCTTTCGCTGCACATTGATGATTTTACATTTATTGCACATGTGTAGAAACGTCAATTGGAATGTTTATAACGCCGGAAAATTGTAAGTGCTACAGCGTTATTATACCACAGGGAACATCTCAAAGTGGTTTATTGCAGCGTTGTCTTCAATCAGTCCACTCCACGGGAAGCAGCGTTTGTGAGGCGCAGCCAAAACTGCTGCCGTCTTAACGGTTAGTTCCAACAAGTGCCAGCAGGTGGCAGTCTTGCGCATCACCAGAGGGCACTGCGGTCTAGCTGAGGAAGCGGTTGTGGATGTGGAGGAGTTCGAGCGGCTGTACGTGCATGGGGAGGGTGGAGCCGTTGCCGGGGGTGACGGGGATGCTGACGCTGCCCACGCACTCGCTGGAGCCCGCCTTCTCATGCAGCACCTGAAAGACAGGAACGGACAGTGAGGCGGACGTGAGGACGGACGGGCGGGCGGACGGACGGACAGCTAGACAGATATACAGACAGACAGACACAGACAGACAGACAGACAGACAGACAACCAACCTGCCATCAATCAATCATTCAATGAATTGTTCCATCAGTCACTCATGCACTCAGTCGCTCAGACAATCAGTATTTCAGTCAGTCATTCATACTGCCAACTGTCCACATAGTCATTCATTCAATCAGTATGTCACTCAGTCAATGTCTCAGCAAATCATTATTTTATTTCACAATCAACGTGGTGATCTATACAAATATCCAATATCCATATATAATCAAAGGAATAACTACACCACAGCTAACACAAGACATACATCCAACTGACAGATTTTACCCACTCAAGCCTTTACTCTGTTACCCTCCTCCATGCCTCTAATGCATGGCACATAAACCACACAACCCAGAGACACAGGCTACACTGCAGTGTCCAGTGGATCCTTGCGTCACCACAGTCATCACATCTGTGGCTTCGTGAAAATGTTCATCAAGTTGACAGTATATTATTCCAAACAAATTTCATAATTACATAACTAGCAATGCTCTACTTACTTCTACGCTATATGTGCTACATTGGTGAAACAGAAAGAACATTTGGTACGAGACTTGATGAACATAAAAAAGAAGTTGAAACCGTAACAACTAGACGTTTTACTCGGGAAACAAGGAAATGTTCGACATACGTCGAACACAAATCGGCTATAACCAACCATGCGGACAGACGCAACTGTGTGATAGACTGGAAGGGAGCGAAAGTGGTGGATAAAGAGATGAAGGTGGATAAAGAGACGAACAGGTGTGCGCGTTGGATAAAAGAATCCATCTGGATTAGGAAGACGGAACCAACTATGAACAGAGACGAGGGGGGCTACAGACTAAGTCACGTGTGGGACAGTCTGCTTGCCACGCCATCTAGCGAGCAGAGACCACGGAACATTCAGTTCCTGAAGAAGACCGCCGATGGTGGTCGAAACATAGAAGTAAGTAGAACATTCCTAGTTGTGTAATTATGAAATTTGTTTGGGACATCTGTGGCTGTTTTCAATCGCTCAAGGAAACGAGCGCCTGGACAATTTGGGCCATTCAAAATGCAATATGTTAAAGCGACATGGTCCGTTCGTGGCTTTTTATTTTTATTGCAAAATCATGTTAATCAGTATAAGTTATAACTATTGTAGCGTCCTGGCCGCCAATTAATGTTTTATCAAAACAGAACTGACTTCGTAATGTTAAACGTCTAATGTTTATATACGCTGTCACTCAAATCGCCGCGAGTGACACCCACCCTTTGACCTTTACCAACTGGCAGCTGTGCAACTGGCTGGGTGTGGCATTAGTGGCGTCAACTTGTGTTCACATGATACTGCATGTTATCGAATAACAATTAAGTTTAATGTTTGTGTACTTTTATCGATATTTTATTTAACCTATTTATTATAAATGTATATATTTATTCAGCTTAAATAATTTGTGTTATTATATTTATATTGATATTTTAAATTTCTTATAATTGTTTATATGTGTCACTACTATATTTAGGTGTTTTCCTTCTGGTGTGTATTTGTTATTTTATTTTAATGTATGTAAAGCGCCACAAACAATTTGAAATTGGATGTGGCGCTGTATTAAATAAAATATAATGCACTATCATGCATTTCCTGCTGGGCTTTTAGCCATGCCTACAACGGTTTTGAAAACGCCTCGTGGTCAATGTGTAAAAAGAGTTAAGCAGCCCTTACTGCGTCTTTTTTCAACCCCTAAATGGTACATGAAAACATATTTTCAGTGGCTTTACGCTATAATTGGTATAATTTATACCGTATAACATGATTTTGCAAAAAAAGTAAAAAGCCACGAACGGACCATGTCGCTTTAAAGACAATCGTCACCAACCTTTGCGAACTCCGGCGTGGGGAAGGTAGAGAAGTCCGTCCTAACTTGACCCCCTGTTCGATGTGAGGCCAGCAGCGTTGTCACCTGAACCTGGAGCTGGGGACACACACGAAAAATGGTGACAATCCACAGGTTGTGACAATGTATGTGAATGACTGCGTCATGGCAGTGATGGTATTACCTACACCCATTCGCAGAGTGACAAACCATGCACAGCTGATATTCAATACTAAAGACAGAATTTGTTCTTGGTTATACACCAGTTATAGTGTCACGTTTTGGCTGCCATGTTAAGCTAAGTTGCGAAACATGGCACAACGTGAGCAAACGTGAACTGGACATTTTTATTTGAACATGTTCAAAATTCGGTTGCGTTTCCCCACAACATGGCAACGACGTGGCTACAACGTAGCAAAACGTGATAGAATGTGAACAGCGTGTACTACGTTGTGCTGCATTTCTGCTGTGGTAAGTTACGATACGTTGTGGTACGCTATGCTGCATGGAATTTAAAGTGAACTCAATCCATACAATAAGATACAAATAAATAAAATACCAGGGTGTTAAAAGTAAAAACATTGCTGGTTTATAGATCAGAAACCAGTGGTTTTGGATGCGAATGGACATAGACCTGGGCACCGGAGAGGAGATGCGGTCAGCACCCCTAAGTTGGCATCATGCCATTAGTTACCTCATTGGCCTTCCTCTGTAGTCCAGCGAGTCCAGTGGCTGACTGGACCAGTTGGTGGTACGGACTCACACTTTCCGTCACTGGCACTTCACCTGACAAACACAAGGGCACATGGTTTAATTGTTACTCAATAACATTCTTAGTTACAGGGCTGCCTACTTGACAAAATATTTGTCCGTAATGACCGGGGTAGGGAGAAATTGATGGGGGCAACCCTTGCATTAAGGAGCAAAATGGCAGGGTTTGGAGAACAGAGAGTTTCCCTAGGAATTAAGATGTGGTTATGAAACAGCACAGGTAGATGAGACTCGTGTACTTACCAGGTTTACGCTTTGTAATGTCGACAACTCTAGGGCAGGCACAACACTGGTACAGCTCCTGGCAACAGTGAAGGATTAATACTCTTGAACGTTATGGACGTCACACTTTCTCAGTGGCTGGACCAATATAGTGGAATCCACTGCCCATTGCAGTATGAAACACCAAAACCGTTTTGCATTTAAGAGAGCGTTAAAAAATGTTTTTAGAGTGCCCTTTGAGGCAATATTTTAATATCGTATACACTGTTGCTGACAGTTATGAAATATATATAATGATATATATATATATTATATGTATATATTTATATGTATATGTCTATATTTATGTCTATATATATATATATATTTATATATACAGTATATAATATTAATTTATTTATTTATTACAGTATTATTTTATTCATCCTCAAAGTATTTTAGCTAACTTACTTAAGTCATACATTTCACATATGGTGGCTGGTTGGATGGTTTATTCAATATATAAATGTAATCTTGTACATAAATTAACATAAAATTACATATTATATAAGGATAAAACAAGAAAGTGTAGGCACTTGTTTCCATTCAGGCCCTTAAACAGATACAGATACATACATACAACACATAGTCATGTGACACAGTCATGTGACCAGACAATGTGTTTCCACATCAGCTTGTGACTGACCTTGAGAAGTCCACTCGTGTCCTTGGAGAGTTTAGCGAGGTCCTCGCGGCTGGCTGCGTCTTTCTCCGCGTTCTCTCCCAACTTGACGAAGCCGGTCGGACTTGCAAGTCCAGTCGGCTTCTTGGGCACGTCCAGCGGCGGCAGACTGGCCAGTTGTGCCTGGACGATGGATGACCGCAGTGATACAGTTGCATTCTGGGTAAATCTAACATTTTTAACTCTTACTAAGACAATATATGCATGACATACAACATTAATTCCTGTTTCAGGTTGCCAGCAGAATAATAAACATATCACATGAGGATATAGGTTTTATGTTTTAAAGTGTTACCATAAAATTACATATTATGTGAAAAATATTGTATGGAGTTGTAAAAACTTTCTACTGGTACAGACCCGTTGATTTACTAAAACAAATTATTGAAAGGTGGATGGTTTCAAAAAGCAACTGTAAATGGAAAGAAGCAAACATCATACCATTATTTTAAAAAGGAAAAAAAAACAAGTCAGAGAACTATAGACCAGTGAGTTTAACATCGGCGATTTTCAAACTATTAGAAAGACTAATTAAAGATCACTTGGTAGATTTTCTTGTTAAAAATAACTTGATAAACCCATCTCAACATGGGTTTCTAAAAGCGAGGTCATGCTTAACAAATATGTTATGTTTTTTGGAAGATGCAACAAAGTGGGTAGATGCGGGATCACCAGTAGATATAACCTATTTAGATTTTAAAAAGCCTTTGACAAAGTGCCACATCAAAGATTACTACTTAAACTAAAGACCTGTGGCATAGGAAATGGTATGATTAACTGGATAGAAAAATCACTTATTGATAGACAAAGAGTAGTAGTTGATGGGGAGGTTTCAAACTGGAAATCGGTTTTCAGGTTTTCTCTGTTAAGGAAGAGAGAACGACTAGAGGACATGGATTTACATTAGATAAGAAGTAGTGTAGACTAGATATTAGAAAATTTTCATTTTCACTAAGAACAGTAAATGAATGGAACAGATTATCAGCTGATTGTGTAAGTGCTAGTAGTGTTAATGTTTAAAAAATAAAATTTACATATACCTAAGAAAGGCGGGGTACATTTAGATAGATAGGTTGGACTCTCGATAAGCCAAAGGGCTTCCTTGTCCACCTGCCATCTAGAGTTGAGGAGTCTCTAGGTGGCAATCTTGTTAAATCTTGTTAAATCTTGTTTAAAGTAAAAGGCATGTTCTTATTCAGGCAGTCTATCCTGAAGACAGGTCAGAACAGGTTCAGGAGAATCACAAACACATCCCAGGACATGAGTCATTACCTTCATCTGAGCATTCTTCAAACGTAAGTTCTCATTTCTAACCAGCTGCAGAGCATTTCTGAGGGACGCAACCTGAAAGACAGACACTGATCAGTGGAGATGATATGAGACTGAGCCCTAATGTGGTAATTGTAACAACCATTCTCTAGGATTTGCTCTGCTGTTTCCAAAGATTAAACGTTTAAATGGCAGTACCAAACTGTCACATATCAGTAACAAATGTTAACATCAATTAATGTTTCTTCTAGTAAATTTTTTCGGGAGTTAATACTGAAATTATATTTCTTGATTCATCCAGGGTCAGGCTAATTGTAAAAAAGCAAATCTTCCAAGAATTTCCTACGACACACTAGCTTGTTTGTGTAGATTTTATTTACTTTTGGTGAAATCATTGAGTAAACACGCTTTTTCTAGTGTGTAACAGGAAACATTCATCATTAATGTGGTAGCGGCGTTAACACGAAAAAAAAACTTAAATGTTCTGCATGATGAATGCTGGAATAACTAGCTAATCATATGTAGTTTTTACATAAATGTTGATTGATTTACAAAGCATAATATTTATACGATAATAATAATACTAATGGCAATTTGTATAGCGCTGGTATCCGCCCCATGGTGGCGCTCATGGCACTTTTACATATAAAACATCATGTTAAAACAATACTATTAATGCCAATAAAGTGAAATTTTTAGACCATAAGAAATAAAAATAATAATAATATAATTACCATTCAGTATAGAAGTAATAAAAATGGTGTAAAGTAAAGTTTCTAAAAATGTACATACAACAATAAAATAAAATAGTTAAACAAATTAGTTAGTGTCATCAAATGTATACAGTCCAGAACATATCCAAGTGAAAGTCCACATGTATCACTCAAAGTAAGCTTTAAAAGATGTGTCTTCAATGCTGTCTTGAAGACACAGACTGTTGCGCTGGCTCTGATATTGTCCTATAATGTCTTATTTATACACAAATATCCTATGGTGGAATACGACAAAATGCACAATGGAAGTTGATATAAATTTTCAACATAATACACACGTATTGACATACTATACGAGTAAAATGAAATAAATAAATGTGATTTGTTGAAACTCCAACAACGGGTAGGCAGCACATAACTGTGAGTTGTCAGTTATCAACATCTGTCAATTACATCATACCTGTTGTAACATCATCGGTGACTGCTTCATTCCCTCACCAGGTGGCAGGCCAGTCAAACCCACAGGAACGCCGCCTGCTCAACAAAACACGATACATTTAACTTTCATTTTCAGTTATGTTAAATATACTGTCTTCGAGAGTTTTTGTAACAGCTATTTACCTGTCTAGTTTCTGGCAATATACATTTCTGGTGGACTTATAATATTGAGAAAGAAAGCCATGCCAAAACTCCATACACCCATAGTTTAAAGAATAGCCACTTTTGATTGGACTAATTATACTGAGAAATTGCCTAAATCCATAGTCCAAAGAATAAAAATGGGCCAAGTGTCTCAGGTCCTTTGGACTATAAAGTGAGTTGGTAATTATGAATGAAAAGTGTTTTGGTGAATCATAGTCTGGCTGAAAATAGTTAAATATATTTTTACTCATTAAGACTGATTACATGCACTGAGGAGAAGAGAGTGGATTGTACGTATAAATAAAAAAATAATCACATCTACCATGTCTAACCTCAAATCACTAGTGTGCTGGAGCCATGTTCAGCCATCTCATCATCATTCACAGGTGATGTACATATAATTATGTCTGACTTTGGAAATTAGACATTCTGATCCAGAAAACTTGTTGACTGTTACTACAGCTATTACACTGTACCATGCAATAGTTACAATGCAACATGCTGGGGCAGGTTTCGTAGACCCTGTTTATGACGTCATAGCGGGCGATAACTCGTTGAAAGCCTAAAACGTTGTAAAGTTACACTAGTTGCATTTCACGAGTCTGCTCCATTGACAGGCACTTAGGCTGCGCCATGTATTTAGTATGCGTAACTTTACGCTGGTTGAAATATTTACGTGATGCTCCCTAAGTTCGTTGATGCTCCCAACACGCCCACTCTCAACTGATTATTTTTAATATTTACACTGGATATTCTTTACATTCATCATAGTTTGTCATTTGCTATATGAACGGCAAAGGCGGCAGCCATACATGCCAACTCTTACGGATTTCCCGTAAGACTTACGGATTTTTTAGCATTTGGCGGTCTTACGGGCGTAGGACTAATTCCTTACGGGTAATACGTATTGTCAGGTTATTATTTATTTTTTAATATAATAATTTTGCATGAGTCGTTATCATCTAAATCGTGCTTTTCGTGAATCGGAAAATGGCCATTTTGTTGTATTCATTTTGGATGAAAGCTGCCACCTATCGGATACATGTGCACCAGAGCCGTAATGTAATGAAGTACATTTACTTCGTTACTTACTTACCCTGCGACCGGCCAGCGAAAATGCAGTTTTGTATACATGTACTGTTACAATAAAAATATAAATTATATTTACTGCCAAATTAATTCTTTATTATAATAAATTATACTATCTCTATTATGTCAGACAATCACGGTGATATTATAACCTGAACGTCATCCAAAATACTATGAAAAAAATAAACGCACTATCCCGTTCCTAAATAATTACTGAGCGGACACATTTCCTACTTCCAGTGAGACAAACGTAGCCATACATATTAGCTCCCAAATAAAACAAAAATGAATCAAATCCGTTGAGAACCTTTATTTTTACGAATTATTTTGGACATCGCGGTAGGCCATTTTAGGCCGGCCGATTGCTGCTACATTCGCCACCGGCGCAAACCCGCGTCGCGAACGGTGAGATGTTGAGCTGACAAATGGTCGAATTTTCACACCAAAAAGCATCCAAAGTTGTTCTAACTATTTGAACTAGTATAATAGACACATTCTTGAATACGGTCAGTTGTCTTGTCGAAACATAGACACGATAACTTGAGATATATTCATCACGGAAGGCGATAAACAAAATGGCGACCGCTGCGTGATTACCCAGACGCCGTGAGGTGGCAGCACTTTTTAGCCCCTCAGACCAAATTTGAAATCACAATCAGATAATAATTATTTATTATATTGTAAAAACTATTCAAAATTAAACTTATAATGAAACATGTCACACACAAAATAAATGAAAATGTCGTTGTTAATGTGTCGTCTCATTTTTTTCTTTTCTAATTTGTTTTTTGTGCATTTTAATACTTAAGTTTGTTTTCAAAAGCATACATGCTATTATGGACATTAATTATTATGAATTAATCCCAAATGGTCTTAAATGAGGGGTTCTACTTTAATATTAAATGAGATATTATTACACTTCATTTGTATGGGTATTATAACTGTGGGCATAAAAGTGATATAGTTATGTTGTAATGTGGATGTAAATAAAAATTGTATGTTTGGGAAAAAATGCCACAAATTCCTGTCCCTCTGATAAGGGGACACCTGCAATGTAGGGACACTTTTGCTTGGCCAGACAGGTGTCCCTACAAGACAGGTTCTACTATAATGCAAAATAGTTTGGCTTTAAGTGACCCTAAAATTGCACAAAATTCAAAATTTTCTTGACGGGCTTACAGCGCCCCCCATACCCCCAGCTGCAAGGGACTCGCTACGCTCGTATCTTATCCCTCATATTTTCACAGACTTTTTCCCGTTCTACCACTCTCATCCATGACTAATGAAAGTCGCACGTGATCTATTCCAGGGTCGATCCCATTTCATTTGTATGTAGCCGTGAATTTAAAATCATCAGCTCCCCCCTCCTTTTTGCTGCTTGCTTATGGATTTCTTATGGATTTTTGTCCAGAGTCTTACAGGTGTTGATCAGTAAAGGTTGGCATGTATGGCGGCAGCTAAAGTGAAAAATGGTGTATACAGACACCACAAATACAAGGATTCCCCACCACGACCTAATTTGGTCAATTCTACGTCTATGTGTTAATGCGAATGCTAAATTGGTCTTATGAAACTGGATGTAAGCGACACTGAATAGTTGCTGTTAGCTGCAACCAGTAGACTGCATAATTGTGCGTAGAGCTTTATGAAACTCAGCCCTGGAACGTAGACACATTGTGCAAGGTGAAAATACAGCAGCAAATGTTACAAACGTACCTGATTGGCCAGTTCCACTTCGAGCGAAGCCTTCAAGCATCGACTTCTTCGACATCAGTTTGATCTTCTCCTTTAGTTCCACTTTCTCCCCCTCGAGGGCCTCTATGTCCCCCTGTAGGGCGTCTATCGTGTCGTCAAACTCCCTGGTCAGTGACACATCATTTGTGAGACATCATATAAAACATCGACACAGGGATCGCACTTATGATCGACATTGACAGTGACATTCTATGACATTTCCATGATGACACTGTAAAATCTGTGACAAAAGCAACTTACATTTGAGCACAATAGTTACACAAAACTTACAATTTAATTTTAACATGATATCTGACATTCTTTACCTTCAGTTGAGCTTGCATGTATGTGTTTTGGGTGTATGTTCATAATTTTCTTCGTTGGACATTAAAAATCAAGGATTGAAAACATGGACTTTTCTAAATAAGCCTGGTGAACCCAGAAATTGACATAAAAGAGTATTGCGGTTAGCCCAGGCCACCTCACCAATATTGCCAATGTAAAGGTTTATTAATTTATATCACCATTTAAACAATAATACACATACATTTTTATAACATAAAACAGTAAAATTAAATATGTATATCAATAAACAAATTATTTAAATAATAATAAATAAGTTTTAAAATAATAATAATAAATAAATAATAAAAAGTGAAACTATTATAAAACTTACCAATAAAATTAGTAAGAAACAGGACGTCATTCAAATGTCAAACAGTGCTACATGAACTATACACAATTCAGGAGGCAGTATAATTATGTTCAACATACCAATCACAGTGTTATGAAAATTATGGTGAAAATCAAAAAACTAGACACGCTCCTCATTAGTCTCGCTTATCCGACTGTCGGTCGGCTGCGGAACTATGCCAAGAAGACAGTCTGGTGCCTTTGCCGGCGTTTGAATATTATCCGTGTGGGGCTAAACAATGCTGCCACCTCACGGATACTGGTTAATCCTGCTGTAATTCCTATTTTATAAACAACTGGACATTGTTATTTATTTTTACGTTACAATGAGTTAAATTTTGAATAGTTTTTAATACACCATTATCTGTTAAAAAAGTATCGTTATTTAATTTGTTATTTCAAATTCGGCCTGAGAGCCAATCAGCGTCTCTGCCCTAGTCTGGAGTAAGGCCGCCCTGGCGGCTACATCGGCAGCCATTAATTCCCCAGGCAGAGTTGAGGGGCTGAAAAGAGCTGCCACCTCACGGAGCCTGGGTAACTGAGGCTAGCTCCTCACAAGAGACGAACAGACAGCCACAGACTTACTTCTGTTTCTGCTTCAGCTGTTGGTTCGCCTCGTCCAGTTTCAGCTGGACACGCTCCAGCTGACCGTGGGTGTCTCGCGTCGCGTTCTCTAGCTTCTTCTCCAGCAGACCCAGACGCACCTGCTGCTCACTGAGCTCCTCTTGCTGCAACACACAACACACCTCTCTATAGCGACCAACTCTCTCACAGAGCCTGCTGCTCACTGAGCTCCTCTTGCTGCAACACACAGCACACCTCTCTATAGCGACCAACTCTCTCACAGAGCCTGCAACACACAACACACCTCTCTATAGCGACCAACTCTCTCACAGAGCCTGCAACACACAACACACCTCCCTATAGCAACCAACTCTCTCACAGAGCCTGCTGCTCACTGAGCTCCTCTTGCTGCAACATGCAACACACCTCTCTATAGCGACCAACTCTCTCTCTCTCTCTCTCATAGAGCCTGCTGCTCACTGAGCTCCTCTTGCTGCAACATACAACACACCTCTCTATAGCGACCAACTCTCTCTCTCTCTCTCTCTCTCATAGAGCCTGCTGCTCACTCAGCTCCTCTTGCTGCAACCAACACACCTCTATATAGTGATCAAATCTCACTCCCACTCTCACTTCTCTGTCTCTCTGTCTGTCTCACTCTTTTTTCTGTCATCTATTCTCACTCTCTCTCTCCTTTCACTCTCTCTCTCTCCTTTCAGCCAGCCTCTCATCTCATTTAAAAAGTTAAAAACACTCACTGCTACATGTCAGCCACTCACTTTCAGTTTGAGAAGTCGTTTCAGTTCCTTGATGTCCTCATCCTTCTTTTCCAGTTTTAGTTTCATCTTCTCAGTGTCAGCCAACTCAGCTTTCACCAACTCGGCACGCATGACAATTGGTGGAATCGGCTACAAAGAAATTATACATAACTGCATAAATAACATTTCAGCATTACACCACGATGTATGTGCCACGCACCATTACAGCTAGACATTATTCCAAACAAATTTCATAATTACACAACTAGCAATGTTCTACTTACTTCTACGTTTCGACCACCATCGACGGCCCTCTTCAGGAACTGAATGTTCAGTGGTCACTGGTCACTGCTCGCTAGATGGCGAGCAGTGACCACTGAACATTCAGTTCCTGAAGAAGGCCGCCGATGTTGGTCGAAACGTAGAAGTATGTAGAACATTGCTAGTTGTGTAATTATGAAATTTGTTTGGAATAATATACTGCCAACTTGATGAACATTTTCACGAAGCTAGACATTCTGTTTTTAAATGCACTGTTGGAAAGACACTAAAGGCAATGACAGCTTGTACAACATTACTATTACCACTAAGAAGTTACATATACCATTGGTAGAACTTCGGCATTTATTTTACTAGACAGCGGGACTAGTAAAGACACAAGTTTACTAGTTCGCCTAATGGCTTATTAGTGCAGTAAAATATATAAATCAGTCAAATTTAAATCTTTACAATTTATTTAAAATAAAAAACAGCGTGTTTTTGCACCCCCGTTAAATAACAATGCAATGTTCATAAAGGTAACAATGTAGTATTAAATAATTATAAACGTGATTAATGAAGAACTGAAGGTGACTTGTATTAAGAAACTGCGCAACTGAAATTTTTTTCCATAATCATTCCGGAAATTAACCTTATATTACAGTCTTAAGAAAACAGCTCTGCTGGACTGTATTAATAGAAATAAAAATAACACACTACAGAAAATTATGTAGCTATGAAAGAATGTTGCCTAACACTGATAGATCTCACTCAACTGTATACAAGTATCACTCCTGCACACACATATACACAGGAAGTCTATTTCTTTTAAAGGGATACTCCAGTCAGTGAGAGGTTCACAGTATTAACTTATATATGTATACTATATTAGTTATGCCTAGTAACTGTGCACAAAGATCGTTAATAAACTATTAGTTGTAGTTTAATGGTATCAAAAACATGCTATCTTAGACTTAGATTCAGGGCGCTGCCATCTTGAGACATGTGCGTCAGTGGCTTAAGCCAAATCGTTTACGTCACTGGCGCATTGTTGAAAAAGGCATGGATTGGCGGAATAATCGCTAAATATTGTGATAGTGATGTATGCAATCCGCAAAGTACTGGACACATCAAATACCATTGGACAGACATAGGATGTTCTAATGTGCATGCGCCAGTGACGTAAGCGGTTTACGTCACTGGCACATAAGTCTCAAGATGGCAGCGCCCTGAATCCAACATGGAGTGTTTCTCATACAATTATACTATAACTAATTCTTCTTTTTCTCATTGTAGCTCAGCACTCTGTAATAGCCATGAATGTACGTGGCTAGAGTATGGTTGAGCTTGGTCGGTCACAAGTAGTGGGTGGTGTTGCACGGGGGTGGGGGATAATAAGACATACATATATATGTACTTATGTAGACATTGACTGCAGAAGCCTTCTAAATGAATTGAGTGACTGTTTGCTAACTAATTGTTGTGTGCATTTGTTCCATGATTTGATGGTGCTTGGAAAGAAGGAGTGTTTGTAGGCTTCGATGCGGGTGAATGGTTGTAAGTAGCGGTGTGTGTTGCCTCTGGTGCGTGTAGGAGCGGCTGTGAGTGCGGATGTTGATACGTCTACTAAGTTGTTTGTAATTCGATACAACATTACGAGCTTGGCTTCCGCCCGCCTGCTCGCAAGGGACACCCAGTTCAAGGTTTCCAGCATGGTGGTCACACTGCTGCGTCGACGGTAGTCGCTCTTCACGAAGCGTGCAGCCTGTCGCTGCACGTTCTCCACAGATTTGATGTTTTTCTCTGTGGACGGGTCCCATACCGTCGAGGCATACTCCACGATTGGCCTGACAAACGCTTGATAGCATAGCGTTTTGATAGCCTCGGGGCATCTGTTGATGTTGCGCTGTAGGAAGGCCCTGGTGTTGTTGGCTTTCTTTGTCACATTGTTGATGTGTTAATTCCAAGACAGAGTTCTGTCTATGGTTACTCCAAGATACTTAGCGCCTTTAACTTCCTTTAGTTGATGTTCATGTACGGAGTAGTTGGTGACAATTTTCTTTTTCATTCTGTTAGTGATTCGGATGATTTCGCATTTATCTGGATTAAACTCCATCAGCCAGTCCGCTTCCCATTTTTGCAGTTTGTCTATGTCTTCTTGCAATGTCTCTGCGTCGTGTGTTGTGTTGATGTTGCGATATAGGAGACAGTCGTCAGCAAATAGTCGTACAGTTGAGGAAACTTGGTTTGGTAGATCGTTTATGTAGCACAGGAAGAGGATGGGGGCGAGTACAGATCCCTGTGGGACGCCTGAGGTCACTGGGGCCGGTGAAGACTTTTTCCATTCCAGGATTACTTCCTGTGTGCGACTGCTCAGAAAGCTTTGCACCCATTCCAGCATCTTCCCTCGCATACTGTAGTGATGGAGTTTGGTTGCCAGATGGTGGTGGGACACTTTGTCAAACGCCTTTGAGAAGTCCAGCAGCACAGCGTCGATCTGGCCACCCTCATTGAGGCATTTCGCAAGATCGTCGACAGCTTGAATGAGTTGCGTCTCACAGGATCTACGTTTACGGAACCCATGCTGATGGTCGGACAGGATGTTGTGACATTCCAAATGATTCATTAGGTTACTACGTATGATGTGTTCCAATGTCTTGCAGGCGATGCTTGTGATAGATATAGGTCTGTAGTTCGAAGGTGAGTTTCTCGCTCCTTTCTTGAACACTGGTATGACCCAGGCATGGTTCCAATCTGCTGGAACTCTTCCTTGGTTTAGTGAGGCCTGGTAGATGTGTGAAAGCACTGGTGCTAAGTCGGCAGCATAATCTTTCAGGAGTCTAGCTGGAATCCCGTCTGGTCCAGTGGCCTTGTGTGGTTTGATGTCTTCCAGTAATTTTCTCACTCCTGCTACGGATACTGTGATATGCGGTAGTTCGCTGTATGGGCTCACTCCCAGACTCGGAGCGTTGCTCGCGTTTCCAGTGGTAAAAACTGAAGAAAACTGCATATTTAGGATGTCAGCTTTAGCTTGGCTGTCGCTGTGGACAGTGCCATTCTTCATGAGTGCGGCTACTCCGCTGTTTTCCTTCTTTTTACTTTTGATAAAGGACCAAAACTTCTTTAGGTTTACCTCATTTTGATTGTTTTCGTCTAGCATAGAATTTATGTACTCGTAGTACGCCTTTCTGCACTCTGATTGGGCTAGCTTTTTAATGTCACGATATTTTGTCTGGTCGTGGGCACACTTAGTACGTTGTGCCTTCTTGAAATACTTCTTTTTCTTTCGAGACAAGTTTCTAATTTTTCCGTTGGCCCAGGGTTGGTTGTAACGTCGTGAAGACAGTTTAGTAGGGACGTGCTTGGCTAGTACTTGTTTGCACCTGGCAACGAACAACGCCCATGGTGTTTCTACTGGTGTGTCTAGGTTGTGGTGCTTTTGTGCGAATGTAGCCAGCTCGTCGTGGATCAGCCTGTTATCTGCTTTCCGCCAGACGTGAATCGTCCTCTGGATAGGTCTATGTCTTTTTGGCAAGATGTCCGAGTGTACATAGACGGCTGCATCGTGGTCACTGATCCCTGGTACTGGTTCGCAACTGTTAACGAGGGATGGCCGATTCGTGAGGAAGACATCTAGGGTGTTGTCAAGTCTTGTTGGGAACGTGGCCATTTGGGATAAGCCCAGCATGGAGAATGTGTCGAGGAAGTGTTCGTTTATTTGTTTTGTGTACTTATGTTTCGTTACTGTGTTTGTTTTCCACTGGATATCTGGGAGGTTTATATCTCCAGTTATCCATGGGGGCTGTTTGGGAATTTCCTGGCAATGCTGGATATGGCGTCACACATGGAGGTTGAGTAGTCAGTATTGTTATCTGTAGGTCTGTAAATTCCAATTACAATGAGAGGAGTGTTTGGGGTTTTGAGTTTTACAGCAACCAATTCGCACGGCGTCGGTATCATTAACTGTTCAGCGGTAAGTCCAGTCTTGATAGCAGTCATGACCACTCCATAGCCATCAGCCCGATCTTTCCTGAAAGGAGGGTCATATCCGGATGGCATGAATTCACTGCAGTTGACGGCAGGCTTCAGCCATGTTTCACATGCAACTATGATGTCAGGTTTTGTGTCCTCTACCAGGAGCTGAAATTCTAGTTTCTTTGCGCAGATTGACTGCGTATTAACGTTTATTAGGCTAATATTTTGTTTGCTTCGGTCCATAATAAAAATACATAACATTATAAATATATGATTGTATTACGAATGTAGAAAACAATTAAAGATATTTGTCTTAAAAACAGTAATAAAATGAATTATTTATCTGAGCTAAATTGAATGTGTATTAAAAATTGAAGTAAAAACACTGATAAAAAATTTATATGTATATAATAGATAAGGTAAACAAATTGGGTCGTGTTAGAAGTTAAGATATGTAAAATCCAGTTATAGCAGAGCGTTCAAGCGGCGTGGGGGTGCAGGGATGATGCTGAGTTGTGCAGGATAAGACGGGCTTTGAGGTCGCAGTTGTAGCGATCTAGGGCGACTCTAGATCATGTAGCTCAGCGTTCGGTAAAAAGCCTGGTTAGTAAAAGTAAAAGTCTGGTTAGTAAAAGTCTGGTTGGATTCGTTGCCAATATTACGTTGATGTGAGATGTGTGGGTACGTGTTTGCTACGCGATTTCGATCGTCTGCGAGGTAATTAGCGTTAAGTATGGTGCTGTTGATGACGTAATTGTTTGTCTACTTCTAGCTCGGGCGTGGCCGAGAAGGCGGGAAATGCAAATTTAGATATCAGGTTTAGATGCAAATGTTTACTTAGCTGATTTCATCATTTGGTTTTCAAGTTTCTGTCGTCCGGTTCTTTGTGTGCTATAATATCCACAAACTGATTTGTACTTCAGAAAAGTGCTTGTAAATTACTAAATACAACATTTGCCGGAGCCCGAAGCAACAATACCTCCGCTTGCGCCACCTAGCGACCAATCCTAATTGTTTATTAACGATCTTTGTGCACAATTACTATGCACAACCAATATATTATACATATGTAAGTTAATGGTGTGAATCTCTCACTGACTGGAGTATCCCTTTAAGGAGTTTGGCTCCATTCTTAAGCCTTGTCAACGTGGTCTTAGCAAAGTGCTATTGTTAGTGAACTACAAGTTTCAGAACCAAACAGGAAACTTGTCAGTAAGCCAAACAGTGTAAACATTTAGTTGAAGAACTTTGGGACCAACTATTACAACGTTGTTAATATTTGTTCATCAGCTACAGTTACGTGCATGTTACAAATGAAGAAATGACAGCAACTGACATCTCCCAGAGCAAACTTCCTAATTGCAAAACATCTAGTCAATCAAAGATGTTAATAATTTGTGTGCATAACCAACACATGTGTACATAGACACTCGAAGAAGCACACTAGTGAAGTTTACCTTTTTGCTCTGAAACAAACAGAAGTAACAAAATGTGTGTAACGTCAAACTACTGGAATTCATTGTATATATTGTTCATGGCTCCAAGAAAGGTTTATTGTATGATTTAACTTACTTTGGAGCAAAAATTTGTCGATGAATACAACATTTCTACCCGTCAGCTACGGGCCTTGTTCACACTAACGTACTGACGCATGAATCCAACTGGCACAAGAGAAAAGTGAAGGAGGCTATATATGTATATCAAACAGAGAGCCTCTACCATGAACAGAGACCAGGGATACCATCTGCCCACCATCTACAATCAAATTATCCTGCCGAAATCTCCGCCAAAACACTTGACACCAGTACGTGACGGGTTGAAATGTTGTACTCATCAACAAATGTTTGCTCGAAAGTAAGTTAAATCATACAATATACGAGAATTCAGCTAGAAATTAAATGTTGAACAGGTTCAAAACATGTTCTTGTTTACTGTTTATGTAGAACTGACAATATAAAATAGGACATGCAATTCTCATCTTCCGCCATATCAAGTTTATGCTATTTTGCCATTTTCGCCAATGATCCGGTCGCCAACGACTTGAAGGGGCTATGCATTCTTTCACATACGGACGTGACTGTCACAGTAGAAGCCTCTGTTGTGAGTTATATACGTTTCCACCCAACAAAAACTAATTTTGAAGGTGGGAGCTGTTATCCACATAAAGTAATTTATTTTAAATTGTTTATGTATTGCAGTAATTTTGACTCTGGATATGCATACTAACAATGAGGCAAATGAGGAAATGTATGGTTATGTAACAATGGTGCCATATGGTGGCTCCGTGGTACACCTCTGGCTGAGTTGTACCATCTGCTCTTCCAAATGTGTGTTTTGTGGACAGAGGGGAAGACGGGATTATGGAAGATTCAAAAGTATTGTAAAAAAAGGTGAAGGTAAGTTCTTATGTAGCGCAGTATTCAGTTCTCAAGATTGCTCAAAGCGCTTTACAGTTTACTTCCTAACAGACCTGTTCATTCAGACACCATCTCGGCTTCTCTGTGAAGCATCCAGCCATATGTTACAATTAATGCGCGAAGGCTGCCTGTACACATATACACCACTGTCTGTAGCCAGGTACTCATTTATATAGCTGAGTGAACTGGAGCAATGTAGAGTGAAAAAAACTTGCTCAAGGTTTTAACACCGCAGCACAGGATTCGAACCCGGGTCCTCTTAGTCGAGAGTCTGAAGCTATTGCGCAGTTAGTTACTGATGTAACACCTCACGTGGGACACTGGTTTTGTTAATAAAAAACATTCAATAGTTGTCATTGACATATGCTGAATCCAGTAGTATAGCAACGACAACACAAATATGCATGTTCATAAACACACAAACCATTTCAATTTTTTAGCTAACCTAACATCAACAGTCATCAACCGCATAGTAATACACTCACAGATTCACCGTTCTCTATCAGCCACACGATGGCACCACCAGTAAATATTGGTTTGGTGGCGTTAATGACAACGCCATGAAACTACCATGATAACATTGCAATGGTTGATGCACTCTTGGGATCAGCGATTATGTGACATCTGGTCTTGTTCCCAGCAATGATCCCTGGCAAGCTACACACAACTGGAAGAAGACAAACTAGCACTTGCTGCAATCAAA
>OZ024864.1:15266853-15271853 GCA_964017155.1 Oasisia sp. SBJ-2009 | reverse complement strand
ACATGTTTGAGGGAACATAAGAGGGAATAGAAAATGGAACACAAGAGAGAACACAAGAGAGAACACAAGAGAGAACACAAGACAAAACACAAAAGAGAACAGAAAGAGTGAACACAAGAGTTTAACACAAGAGAAAACATCAGAGAGAACAGAAAGAGTGAACATAAGACAAAACACAAGAGTGAAGACAAGACAAAACATAAGAGAGAAGAGAAAGAGTGAACACAAGAGTGAAGACAAGACAAGACAAAACAAAAGACAAAACATAAAAGAGAACAGAAAGAGTGAACACAAGAGTTTAACACAAGAGAAAACATCAGAGAGAACAGAAAGAGTGAACATAAGACAAAACACAAGAGAGAAGAGAAAGAGTGAACACAAGAGTGAAGACAAGACAAAACACAAAAGAGTGAACAAAAGAGTGAACAAAAGAGTGAACAAAAGAGAGAACACAAGAGTGAACACAAGAGTGAACACAAGAGAGAACACAAGAGTGAACACAAGAGTGAACACAAGAGAGAACACAAGAGTGAACACAAGAGTGAACACAAGAGTGAACACAAGAGTGAACACAAGAGTGAACACAAGAGTGAACACAAGAGAGAACACAAGAGTGAACACAAGAGTGAACACAAGAGAGAACACAAGAGTGAACACAAGAGTTAACACGAGAGTGAACACGAGAGTGAACACAAGAGTGAACACAAGAGTGAACACTAGAGAGAACATAAGAGTGAACACAAGAGTGAACACAAGAGTGAACACAAGAGTGAACACAAGAGTGAACACAAGAGAGAACACAAGAGTGAACACAAGAGAGAACACAAGAGTGAACACAAGAGTGAACACAAGAGTGAACACAAGAGAGAACACAAGAGTGAACACAAGAGAGAACACAAGAGTGAACACAAGAGTGAACACAAGAGTGAACACAAGAGTGAACACAAGAGTGAACACAAGAGTGAACACAAGAGTGAACACAAGAGTGAACACAAGAGTGAACACAAGAGAGAACACAAGAGTGAACACAAGAGTGAACACAAGAGAGAACACAAGAGTGAACACAAGAGTGAACACAAGAGAGAACACAAGAGTGAACACAAGAGTGAACACAAGAGTGAACACAAGAGTGAACACAAGAGTGAACACAAGAGTGAACACAAGAGAGAACACAAGAGTGAACACAAGAGTGAACACAAGAGAGAACACAAGAGTGAACACAAGAGTTAACACGAGAGTGAACACGAGAGTGAACACAAGAGTGAACACAAGAGTGAACACTAGAGAGAACACAAAAGTGAACACAAGAGTGAACACAAGAGTGAACACAAGAGTGAACACAAGAGTGAAAACAAGAGAGAACACAAGAGTGAACACAAGAGAGAACACAAGAGTGAACACAAGAGTGAACACAAGAGTGAACACAAGAGTGAACACAAGAGTGAACACAAGAGTGAACACAAGAGTGAACACAAGAGAGAACACAAGAGTGAACACAAGAGAGAACACAAGAGTGAACACAAGAGTGAACACAAGAGTGAACACAAGAGAGAACACAAGAGTGAACACAAGAGAGAACACAAGAGTGAACACAAGAGTGAACACAAGAGTGAACACAAGAGTGAACACAAGAGTGAACACAAGAGTGAACACAAGAGTGAACACAAGAGTGAACACAAGAGTGAACACAAGAGAGAACACAAGAGTGAACACAAGAGTGAACACAAGAGAGAACACAAGAGTGAACACAAGAGTGAACACAAGAGAGAACACAAGAGTGAACACAAGAGTGAACACAAGAGTGAACACAAGAGTGAACACAAGAGTGAACACAAGAGTGAACACAAGAGAGAACACAAGAGTGAACACAAGAGTGAACACAAGAGAGAACACAAGAGTGAACACAAGAGTTAACACGAGAGTGAACACGAGAGTGAACACAAGAGTGAACACAAGAGTGAACACTAGAGAGAACACAAAAGTGAACACAAGAGTGAACACAAGAGTGAACACAAGAGTGAACACAAGAGTGAACACAAGAGAGAACACAAGAGTGAACACAAGAGAGAACACAAGAGTGAACACAAGAGTGAACACAAGAGTGAACACAAGAGTGAACACAAGAGTGAACACAAGAGTGAACACAAGAGTGAATACAAGACAAGACAACCGTACCTCGTCACTGAATGAGAGTGGTGCGGCCGACACTCCAGCCTGCTGAGGAATCCTTCTCTTTACCTACAGCACAAGTTGAACATAAGAATGATTTCAGGACAACATGCAATTTTGGAAATTTTTGACAAAACATTTGTGAGTTAAGTTAAACACATGACGAGTTAAGATGCTATCTGAGTTTATAAAAATTTGACAAATCCTCATTATGTTTCTCCAAAACAGGCCATCCATCTTTTTTATCAAACTGCGAAAAATCCATCTTCAACAAATGAGCATCACCTTGTCACGAGTGCCTAGTGACGAAGTGGGCTGTGTGGTTACGTCATGTTTTAATAACACAATCATTTAGTATCACTTTCGTGAAACACATCAGCAACAAATATTTCAGGTTGAGATACCAATATGAAATGTGAATTTTTATTCTGAATGTGCATCAACTTTTTCAAATTCCTATTTACACTGTGAGCATGAATCAGACAAGTGGTAGTTTGTCGAAACCATTGAAAATGGATAAATCATGTTTTGCCATGAAACCCAACAAATAAACATCTGAATAGTTCAACTAGTGTCACGACATTAAAAACAAAGTTTTGGGGATCAAATTAGTCTGAATAAAGCCTTTCTATTGCCCAGCATTCAATGTACACCATCACATGTACATATTTTAGTATAGTACTTTTTTATATTAGCACATTGTCTTACTGATAACATTTATTTACCAGTATTTAAAAACAATTATATATTTTAATTATTATATTACTGTTTTTATTTATTTTATATTTTAATTAATCATTTGTATTTTGTGAGGATCACAATGGAAATAAGTGTACTTTTGTGTGCTTTAATGTATTATCCTCTGTATTATATATATATATATATATATATATATATATATATATATGTATATATATATATTATATATATACACACACACATATATATATATAATATATATATATAATATATATATATAATATATATATATATTATATATATACACATATATATAATATATATATATTAAATATATATATATATATATATGCTTCTTCTTTTGCTTTTGCACCGTACTTATGTTTATTTGCATTTATTTTTTCCAAATAAACTCAATCAATCAATCGATGCAGATGACTTTATGAACTTAAAACTTTGTTGTGCTGACGTCAATGAAGCCTTGCTGCACCTACCTTGCGCGATGACACTTTGATTTCATTGACCGACGTCTCAATGTCCTTCAGAAGGATGGACACGTCACTTGTCTCTTGACCAGGCTGGACACACAACACAACACAGTTCACAGAGACACTCCACAGCTAATGATGACAGGCGTTGTGTGCCATTTGGTTAGACAAACTGACATTTCTACACACACACCCACTATAGGAATAGGACTGAAAATAATTGTGTTTAGAGCAGTTTCACTTTCATTTTCAATATACCCGGGTGGGATTTAATCCGTGACCCACTGCAAATGTTGCATGAAACCTACACAGGGGAGAACACGATCGGAGAAGAGACGGAAAGCGAGTGACCCAGGGAAAACAGGGAGAGTGGGAGAGGGAATTGGGAAAGTGAAAGTGAGACCGGGAAAGAAAGTGAAAGGGAGTGCATGGGGAACGGAGAGATGGGAAAGGGAGAGAGAGGCATGTAACTACCTACAACCAGTCACACCCACTTGACACAGAGAGAGTGTTACGTGTTGTGAAGTGCCACGTGACGGCCACCTACCTGCAGGGTGAGCTTGAGGCAGCTGATGTCAACGTTGAGACAGTCACAGGCGGCCAGGAACACCTGGGTGACGTCTGTGAGCACACGAGTGCTGTCCACTGTCACCTCCGCCAGATGGACACTATACAGGTGCTGCAAATACACACAGGTCAGTGTGCAAAATGATTTACACACAGGCCAGTCAGTGTGTGCACAAGTGCTGTACACAAAGTCAGAGTGTACATCAATGCAGTACACAAACTCATAGTGTAAGGTCAATGTGTACACCAATGTTGTACATATGGTCAGAGTGTACACCAATGATGTACACCAATGCAATACATGATGTCAGTATGAACACCAATGATGTACATGACGTCAGTGTGTACACCAATATTGTACATAAAGTCAGTGTGTACACCAATGCTGTACATGACGTCAGTGTGTACACCAATGATGTACACAAGGTCAATGTTGTACACGAGGTCAGTGTGTACACCAACGTTGTACACAATGTCAATGTTGTACATCAGGTCGGTGTGTACACCAATGTTGTACATGAGGTCAGTGTGTACACCAATGCTATACATGAGCGCATATATAACCTTCTGATGTTATCACTGGCTTATAGGGAATTAAGTACAATAGTTTAATTATATATTCAAACAAGATTCCTTATTTCACAACTAATAATATTCTACTCACATCAACGTTTCGACCAACATCAGTGACCTTCATCAGGAACAGTATTGTCATTGCTCGCCAGATGGCGTGGTGAGCAGACTGTCCCACACATGACTTAGTCTGTAGCCCTCCTTGTCTCTGTTCATAGTTGGGGAAATCTTCCTAATCCAGATGGCTTCTTTAATCCAACGTGCAAACCTATTTATATCTCTATCCACCACTTTCGCTCCCTCCCAGTCTATCACACAGTTATGTTTGTCCACATGGTCTGTTATTGCCGACCCGGTTTTTCATTTGTCAAGCAGTTTCTCTTCTCCCATGTAAAACGTCTAGTTGTTATCGTTTCAACTTCTTTCTTGTGTTCATCTAGTCTTGTGCTAATATGTCACTGATATAAGACGTATTGCAGGTTTTACATAAGAGTGGGTATATAC
>OZ024864.1:15046853-15264353 GCA_964017155.1 Oasisia sp. SBJ-2009 | reverse complement strand
TCTCCTCTTAATCTTCTAGTTTCTAATGTTGTCAATCTACATTCTAACAGGCGTCTTTCATAGGATAAATGTTTAAGTTCTGGAATTAGTTTAGTAGCCCTCCTTTGAATTCTTTCAAGTTTATCAATGTCTTTCTTTTGATATGGCCTCCATGCCTGAATGCAATATTCTAAGTGTGGCCTAACTATTGCCTTGTATAATGGTATTATTAAAGTCTTATCCATATATGTGATGTTTCTTCTAATTAATCCTAAAATTTGATTTCCTTTTGCAGCAGCAAGTCCACATTGCTCTGAAACTGTCATGTCGGCACTAACTGTAATTCCCAAATCCTTTTCTTTTACCCTTGTGCCTAATATAGTATTGCCCATAAAGTATTCTTTGCTCATATTACCATGTCCAATGTGGATGCATTTACATTTACCAAAATTAAATAACATCTGCCATTTTTCAGACCATTTTACTAACTTGGTTAGATCATCTTGTAAAGTTTCTTTATCTGTATCAGTTTTTACAGTTCTGAACACTTTTGTGTCGTCTGCAAATTTAAGTACTTTACTTGATAAATCATCATCCAAATCATTTATAAATATCAAGAACAGTATTGGTCCCAACACCGACCCCTGTGGAACTCCATTCAAAACTGGTTTCCAGTTTGATATCTCTCCCTCTACTATTACTCTCTGTCTTCTATCTGTCAACCATGCTTGTATCCAATTTATCATACTTTCCCCTATACCATAGGCTTTTAATTTAGTTAACAGTCTTTGATGTGGCACTTTATCGAATGCTTTTTGAAAATCTAAGTATACTACATCCACCGGTGAACCATCATCTACCCACTTAGTAATATCTTCTAAAAAACATAAGAGATTGGTTAGACAAGACCTAGCTTTTAGGAACCCATGTTGAGATTTAGTTATTAATTTGTTTTTTACAAGAAAGTCTACCATGTGGTCTCTAATAAATGTTTCTAATAATTTGCATAATACTGATGTTAAGCTCACTGGTCTATAATTTTCTGTCTTACTCCTCGACCCCTTTTTAAATAACGGTGTTACATTTGCCTCCTTCCATTCTGCTGGAACAATTCCCTCTTTAAGTGATATATTAAAAAAATTAGCAAGTGGTGTACTTATTTCGTTTACAATTTCCTTAAGTAATTTAGGTGTTACTCCATCAACTCCTGGTGATTTATTTGTTTTCATCATTTTAATTTTTTTGGATATCATTTCAGGAGTGACAAACAACTGCCCTAAATTTTGTGATTCATCACCCACAAATTTCCTCGCAGGTAACGGCAGTGAACTTATATCTTCTTTAGTGAATACAGAGCTGAAATATTCATTCAGATCCTCTGCCATTTGAAACCCATCAGATATTACATTACCTGCACTGTTTTTTAGTGGTCCTACTTTATCTCGAATCTTCTGTTTACTCCTTACGTAAGCGTAGAAACTCTTACTATCATTTTTTATGTCGTTCGCTAATTTCTGCTCAAAAGACCGTTTTGACTTTCTCATTTCAGCTGTAGCTAAATTTAGGGCCTTTTTGTAATTGTTATAGTCTTCTATATTTCCAGTGTTTCTGTATATTCTCCACATTATTTGTTTGTAGGCAATCTTTCGTATAGCTTCTTTTGACAGGTGTTTCTTCCTAGATCGTTTCCCTTGATTTTGTATAGGAACAAATGTTTCAATAATGCCCTCAATCTCATCTTTCAAAATTATCCAACATTCTGTTGCTGTCTTGTCCTTCATTAAGTCAGTCCAATTTATGCTTGCTAAGTAGGTTCTCATTTGTTTATATTTGCCTTTATTGAAATTTCTCCTCCCTCGCTTTTTGCCAGTAATCTCTGTTTGTATTTTTATACTAAAATGGATCTGATTATGGTCACTAGATCCCAAAGGCTCACATATTTTAACATTATCAACTAATTCGTTTTGAGAGGAGAATACTAAATCCAACACATTTCCACCTCTCGTTGGGTCTAAAACGTGTTGTGTAAGGAAACAGTCCTGTATTAGAAGTAAAAACTGCTGGTCATCTCTTCCAACACTCTCTAGTGATTTCCACTGAATATGACCATGATTAAAATCACCCATTATAACACATTCTCTTTTACTAATCTCCTTTATGGCATTGTGCAATTTTTCATCATCCTCTTGTCGTATGTTAGGACTACGATAAATTAGCCCTATCGTTAATGTTGAGTTTTTTGTGGCTATATTGCACCAAATAGCTTCTTCGCATTCTGCTTCCTTTTCCATCTGTAATTCATATGCTTGTATAGAATCCTTAATATACATAATGACCCCACCTCCCATTCTCTCTTGTCTGTCTTTTCGAAACATTACATAACCTGGGAGCATTAGTTCGGCATCAACCATGTCTTTGTGTGCCCATGATTCTGTGATGCCTATTATATCGGGTTCTATATCCGCTACCATGAAGTCTAAGTCACTTTTCTTTTTAATTATGCTTCTGGCATTTAAGCATACACATCTAAGTTCATTTTTATTGATATTTTGTGATTTTTTCCTTGTAGATTTGTTTGTACGGTTGGGCAATGTGCAGGGCCTGAAGTACGGTTGGGCAATGTGCAGGGCCTGAAGTACGGTTGGGCAATGTGTGAGGGCCTGTAGTATGATTGGGCAATGTACATGGTCTGAAGTATGATTGGGCAATGTGCTTGGCCTGAAGTATGATTGGGCAATGTGCAGGGCCTGTAGTATGATTGGGCAATGTGCAGGGCCTGTAGTATGGTTGGGCAATGTACATGGTCTGAAGTATGATTGGGCAATGTGCTTGGCCTGAAGTATGATTGGGCAATGTGCAGGGCCTGTAGTATGATTGGGCAATGTGCAGGGCCTGTAGTATGGTTGGGCAATGTACATGGTCTGAAGTATGATTGGGCAATGTGCAGGGCCTGTAGTATGATTGGGCAATGTGCAGGGCCTGTAGTATGGTTGGGCAATGTACATGGTCTGAAGTATGATTGGGCAATGTGCTTGGCCTGAAGTATGATTGGGCAATGTGCAGGGCCTGTAGTATGATTGGGCAATGTGCAGGGCCTGTAGTATGGTTGGGCAATGTACATGGTCTGAAGTATGATTGGGCAATGTGCTTGGCCTGAAGTATGATTGGGCAATGTGCAGGGCCTGTAGTATGATTGGGCAATGTGCAGGGCCTGTAGTATGGTTGGGCAATGTACATGGTCTGAAGTATGATTGGGCAATGTGCTTGGCCTGAAGTATGATTGGGCAATGTGCTTGGCCTGAAGTATGATTGGGCAATGTGCAGGGCTTGTAGTATGATTGGGCAATGTGCAGGGCCTGTAGTATGATTGGACAATGTGCAGGGCCTGAAGTATGACTGGGCAATGTGCAGGGCCTGTAGTATGATTAGGCAATGTGCAGGGCCTGTAGTATGACTGGGCAATGTGCAGGGCCGCCTGTAGTATGGTTGGACAATGTGCAGGGCCTGAAGTATGACTGGGCAATGTGCAGGACCTGAAGTATGATTGGGCAATGTGAAGGGCCTGTAGTATGATTGGGCAATGTGCATGGCCTGTAGTATGATTGGGCAATGTGCAGGGCCTGTAGTATGGTTGGGCAATGTGCAGGGCCTGAAATATGGTTGGACAATGTGCAGGGCCTGAAGTATGACTGGGCAACGTGCAGGGCCTGTAGTGTGGTTGGGCAATGTGCAGGGTCTGTAGTGTGGTTGGGCAATGTGCATGGCCTGTAGTATGGTTGGGCAATGATCAGGGCCTGTAGTATGGTTGGACAATGTGCAGGGCCTGAAGTACGGTTGGGCAATATGCTTGGCCTGAAGTATGGTTGGGCAATGTGCAGGGTCTGTAGTATGGCTGGGCAATGTGCAGGGTCTGTAGTATGGTTGGGCAATGTTCAGGGCCTTTAGTATGGTTGGGCAATGTGCAGGGCCTGTAGTATGGTTCTTCTTCTTCTTCTATTGATCAGCCAACATCAATGTTGTGATGATTATGCTGATTTGTGGAGGTTGCAGTAGACACTTCTGAAATGTAGTGAAAGGGTGTGTGGCATAGTAGAGGGGGGTAGTAGACATAAGAAACAAAGGGGAGGGGAAGGGGAGGGGGAGGGGGTGGTCTGTCGTGGTTACAGGTGGGCAGCAAGCCTGGACTTGAAACAGTCCAGGGACTTGGCTGCCACTATTTCCTGGGGCAGGCTGTAGCATTCAGGTATGGTCCGGGGGAAGAATGACATCTGTCTGTACTGTGTCCTGCAGTAGGGGATGTTGTAGCTGTGTGTGTTGTTCTTTCTGTGGCTCGATCTGTTTTCTGTTGGCTGTGGTAGGTATTCAGAATCAATGGTGAAGAGGCGGTGGTGAAATTTGAAAAACATTTCAAGTCGAGCTTTTTTACGGTGTTGTTGGAGTGTAGGCCAGGCAAGAGAGTCAATGATGGAGTTGACACATGAGGTCTGGTGGTGTCTATTTGTAACCCATCTTGCTGCTCGGCATTGAACTTTTTCTATCGTTTTTATGTCGTTTGCAGTGTGTGGGTCCCAGACAGTGGCTGAGTACTCCAGGATTGGGCGGACAAAGGCTTTATATGCTGTTTCTTTGGTTTTCTTGTTTCCGATTTTTAGGTTTCTTCTGAGGAAGCCAAGTGTCTTGTTTGCTTTATTGGTGATGGTGTCTATGTGGGGTCCCCAATTCAGGTTGTCCTGTATGTTGATGCCAAGGTATTTTGCTGTGCTGACGTTTTGCAGGTTGTGTCCGTGTAGTTGGTATGACGGTACAATTTTCTTTTTCTTTCGTGTGGCACTCAACGTGTAGCATTTCTGTGGATGGAAGCTCATGGACCACTGTTTCTCCCATATGGTGAGGGTTGGACAATGTGCAGGGCCTGAAGTATGACTGGGCAATGTGCAGGGCCTGAAGTATGATTGGGCAATGTGCAGGGCCTGTAGTATGATTGGGCAATGTGCAGGGCCTGTAGTATGGTTGGACAATGTGCAGGGCCTGTAGTATGGTTGGGCAATGTGTAGGGCCTGAAGTATGGTTCGGCAATGTGTTAGCTCTATGACCTTGTGGCTGGGCAATGTTTGATACGATTGGGCAATATACAGGACCTACGACACAGCTGGGCAATATGATTGGGCAATATACTGGACCTAAGACACAGCTGGGCAATATGATTAGGCAGTGTACAGGACCTAAAACACAGCTGGGCAATATGATTGGGCAATATACAGGATCTAAAACACAGCTGGGCAATATGATTGGGCAATATACAGGACCTAAAACACAGCTGGGCAATATGATTGGGCAATATACAGGACCTAAAACACAGCTGGGCAATATGATTGGGCAGTATACAGGACCTAAAACACAGCTGGGCAATATGATTGTCAGATCAACCAGGGATGCCACTGGAAGTGCCCAGTAAGACACAGACACAGCCACAGACACAGACACAGCCACAGCCACAGCCACAGCCACAGCCACAGCCACAGCCACAGCCACAGCCACAGCCACAGCCACAGCCACAGCCACAGCCACAGCCACAGCCACACAGACACAGACAGACACAGACAGACACTCACTGTTCATACTGCTTGAGAGTTCCCTGCAGCACAGACAACTCGTAGATGAAATTCTTCACGAAAATGTACGTCATCCCGTTGTGACCCGAGAACACATGCTCCCTCTGGAGTGCATCCGGAACATCAAACTGCAATACAGAAGTACAAGTTCGGTTCGTTTCGGTTCAATTATTACTAATAATCTGACATTTTTGTCTAGTAATTATAACCATTCAAAGGCACATTACAACACTAAAAAGATTTCTTGAGAGGTAATTCATTTTATTTATAACATGAACCAAGAAACCGGATCTTTACATTCGAAGATATAAAGATTTCCTTTAAAAAGTTAAAATAGAAGTGCATTTGTAAAATAAAAGTAACGAATTGATAAATATAAATAATTAATATTAGTCATAATAGTACTAAAATACTAATAAATACAAATTAATTATACTACAAGATAAAAATAAATAAATAATAAAATATTTGATAAATAATTGTTACTCAAATGTTCAGATTTGTTTAGTTTTAATTTCAGAACATACTGTAAGATCACAAATTATTTGTGAATTCAGAAGAAAACAGAACCTGTCACCAAAGAGATAAATTGTGTATACCTTGTCTCTGATCTGGCTGATGAGTAGGTCCGTTTTGGCCACGAGTCTGGGAACTAGGAGTAGGACAAGTACTCCATCTCTGTCCCCTAAACACACACACACAAGTACTCAACAGTGGTCCAATAAATATACACAAGTACTCGTTCATAGTCCACTACTAAACAGTTAAAATTAATCCCCTAAATAGACTAAACTACTCCACCATAGTCCACTAAACAATTAAAATTACTCCATAATGATCCACTCAACAGACAAAAGTACTCCATCATGGTCCACTAAACATACAAAATTGCTCCATCATAATCCACTAAACAGACAAAAGTACTCCGTCATGGTCCCCTAAACAGACAAAAGTACTTCACTATGGTCCACTAAATATACAAAATTACTCCATCATAGTCCACTAAACAGACAAAAGTACTCCATCATGTAAGTAAATCATACTAAAATAAACCATTCTTGGAGCCATGAACAATATATTTACTATCTATTACTCCATCATGGTCCATTAAACAGACAAAAGTACTCCATCATAGTTCACTAAACAGACAAAAGTACTCCATCATGGTCCCCTAAACAGACAAAAGTACTTCACTATGGTCCACTAAATATACAAAATTACTCCATCATAGTCCACTAAACAGACAAAAGTACTCCATCATGTAAGTAAATCATACTAAAATAAACCATTCTTGGAGCCATGAACAATATATTTACTATCTATTACTCCATCATGGTCCATTAAACAGACAAAAGTACTCCATCATAGTTCACTAAACAGACAAAAGTACTCCATCATGGTCCCCTAAACATACAAAAGTATTCCATCATGGTCCGCTAAAAAGACAAAAGTACTCCATCATGGTCCCCTAAACAGACACAAGTACTCTATCATGGTCCCATGAACAGACAAAAGTACACCATCACGGTCCCCTAAACAGATAAAATACTCTACCACAGTCTTCTAAAACATACAGAAGTACTATAACATAGACCCATAAAAAGCACACGTAGACTTGCTGATCCATTTCTTAACTATCACTACTATCGAATATAGATAGTTCAATGTACTACCAGCAATTACTACTGACAACTAAATTTACTATCAACTGCACATCACTGTCTCGTAGATCTCCTTAGTGAGCATGCACAGGCGTGTGAGGAACCTACCTCCAACTCTGGAGAAGGAGTCAGGCATGAAGGACGTGAGGTATGAGATGTGTTGGTTCGCCTGCTGCACGTCTAACTTCCTCAGCTCCATGTCAATGGCCTGTCACAAACACAATATGTGTCACATGTCAATTGCCTGTCACAAACACAATATGTGTCACATGTCAATTGCCTGTCACAAACACAATATGTGTCACATGTCAATTGCCTGTCACAAACACAATATGTGTCACATGTCAATTGCCTGTCACAAACACAATATGTGTCACATGTCAATTGCCTGTCACAAACACAATATGTGTCACATGTCAATTGCCTGTCACAAACACAATATGTGTCACATGTCAATTGCCTGTCACAAACACAATATGTGTCACATGTCAATTGCCTGTCACAAACACAATATGTGTCACATGTCAATTGCCTGTCACAAACACAATATGTGTCACATGTCAATTGCCTGTCACAAACACAATATGTGTCACATGTCAATTGCCTGTCACAAACACAATATGTGTCACATGTCAATTGCCTGTCACAAACACAATATGTGTCACATGTCAACTGCCTGTCACAAACACAATATGTGTCACATGTCAATTGCCTGTCACAAACACAATATGTGTCACATGTCAACTGCCTGTCACAAACACAGCAGATGTCACTTGTCAATTGCCTGTCACAAACACAGCAGATGTCACTTGTCAATTGCCTGTCACAAACACAGCAGATGTCACATGTCAATTGCCTGTCACAAACACAGTAGATGTCACATGTCAATTGCCTGACACAAATATAGTAGATGTCACATGTCAATTGCCTGACACAAATATAGTAGATGTCACATGTCAATTGCCTGTCACAAACACAGCAAACGTCACATGTCAATTGCTGTCACAAATACAGAGATGTCATATATCAGTTGCCTATCACAAACACAGATGTCACATTTCAACTGCAACATAGAAAAGGTCACAAGTATGTCAACTTGCTATCAGGTTGAAGTGTATTTGTTATACATGTCCACACTGCTAACAATCATGTGTCTGCAGGTGTTACCTTTGTGTAAGCCTTCACTTCAGCAAACTTCGTCTTGAAGTCAACCATCTCAATGGTAGGCAGATCAGACTTGACCGACCCTGCAGTCGCCTCCTTGCTTCGTAACTCATCATTCTGCTCCTAAAGCAACAGACAAACATGTGTTGCAATTTCATTTACTTTCAATGTTTCGTCGTAGAAACCACACCAATATTTGCCCTGTGGCTTGCTCTAATTCTATCTCTGGAATTAGATCCCTTTTTGTATTAGATCAGCTGAACGTACTACAAAATGTTGCATTCATTTAATTTGCGTATCCACTTTATTTACATTCATTTGATAACAACTCTAATACTGTTTACTATTTCGCATTGATGTGCCTCTTTCATGATTTTGTATAATTGATTGGTTTTATAGCTTTTCTATATAAAATATATTGTTTTATATAAAATATACAACATATTTATAAAATATAACATATATTTTATTTAAAATGTATCCTATAAAATATACAATTCATAACCGAATGATATATTTTTAAAATACAAATATCTTCGCCATCTTCATTCAGACGTGGACGAAGTTGCCCCCAGCCTTCCACTCACTTGCATCTGCCCCACGAGCATTCAGACACGGACGAAGTTTCCCCCAGACTTCCACTCACCTGCATTTGCCCCACGAGCTGCCTGAACTTATTGATGGTGGCGTCGTAGTCCACGATCGTCTCTTGCATTGCGTCCAGTTTACTGGTCAAGTCGACGGCATGCGCTCGGGCCAAGTCCAGTTCCTCTCGCAACTCCAACTCTGTCTCGCGACTCGACTCTTGCAGCTCGTCGTTTAGCTCACACAGCGCCTCCTACAGGGAAAACCACACCTGTGATGAAATAACTGTCATGAGTGTCATCTGGTCATAGGCCAATTTGAATTAAAATTTATCAAAAAGAATCCAATTTATTCGTTAAGGCAGTCACTTTTGTGTTTCTTTCTTAGTCGAAGGTTAAATTAACATTTGTAAATGAAGCTGACGTGTCAGCAATCCGAAATCACAGAGAATGGTAATAAAGTCAAAGGTTAAATTAACATTTGTAAATGAAGCTGATGTGTCAGCAATACAAAATCACAGAGAATGGTAATAAAGTCAAAGGTTAAATTAACATTTGTAAATGAAGCTGATGTGTCAGCAATACAAAATCACAGAGAATGGTAATAAAGTCAAAGGTTAAATTAACATTTGTAAATGAACTTGATTTGTCAGCAATACAAAGTCTTAGAGAATGGTAATAAATTCAAAGGTTAGATTATTTTGATTGATTTATTTAATATAAAATGTAAAACACTGTACACATATGCATAATATATAAATACAAGGTACATTTAAATATTCGGATAACACAAAAAGTGCACTTATTTCCATTGTGGTCTTTGACATACACATGACAGACACTGACAGAAATGACAAATTAACATTTGTAAATGAAGCTGATGTGTCAGCAATCCAAAATCATAGAGGATGGTAATAAAGTGTGAAATATTTTATGCCGATTTGAAATGAAAATGTGAAACTAACTGATTCGAATATTAAAACGAGGCCTTGTCATAGAACATGAGCCTTCATTTATGATGTTATGTGCACGGCTTCATACAAACCTTGTGTTCTGTCTATAATCATGATAACAGGCCATAAGATCTGGAGCGACTATTTGACATTGTAGGACAGATGTTGTATTTTCTCCCACCCGCAGCAAACACATAGTCCACTTTCCGATGAGTTTTAGTATGTATATTTTATCATAATTTATTATATTTTATATTTTTATTTTTTTATTTCATATTTTACATTTTAAGCTACTATATTTCTACTAGATCGTATCAATTATTTATCGATGTTATAATGAGCAATTTTTTATTCGGACCTTTTTATGTGATTGTTCTTATTTATTTTATTTAATGTAGTAGTATATTTTAACATCATTGTTTGGTGCATGTGAATGTATTGTCATGTGAATGTACTATTACGACGACCAATATCATTACACATTCCAATGTTTTATTGTAACTACAATGTGAACACATGGCAATAAAGCTATCTTATCTTATCTTATCTTATCTTATCTTATTGGACCAAGTGGAACTGACGTGGACGTTAAAATGTCTGTCGATTGGTTGTTTGTTACAAAGATCGCCACCTGCAGAGAAAACACCTGATTGGATCCATTTATAGCCAATCACTGACCAGATCTGTCTTTTCCTCCTCCAGTTGCTGCATGCGTTCCTCTTCCTCCAACATCTTCTCAGTCAACTGTTCGACCATCTCGGCCGCCCCTTGGGCCGCGTCCACCTAGTGGCGGAAAATGTCATAATCAATGCCGTTTCATTCTTGAGCTCGGCGTGGTGTAACATCACAATGCAGTGCTTTATTTTGAATCGCTCGCGCAAATCACCCATCGAGGGAGCGATTTATCGCTCGCGCTAATTACGATAATCGCTGGGGCTGGTCTCATGAAGTGGTAATACAGATAATTTGAAGTTTTATTGAAAAATACAGATAATTTGAATTTGATGCCTAATGACATAGCTGATCTAAGTAACACAACAACTAAAATGACCTACATTTTACTCTCTTACGCCAGGGGCTGGTCTCATGAAGTGACTAAGAACGTTCATAATGCTAATAAGTTGACTGACATAGTAAATTATGTGTTTGATGTACATACGCGATCCAGATGTTTACGAGGCGCTAAGTAAGTAAATGCATAACCAAAAAGATCGCTCTGCAAAACCAGCCGCATGACACGATTACACAGTGGCACCGCCATGCTGATAACATAAAATGCCACCTGGTGGATAAAAAAAGAGTAAAAATCACTCCCTCAAATTATTTCGCATTTTGGTGAGCGATAAATCGTTCGCCTGGGTTTTTCAAATGTGAAGCACTGCATATAAGAACTTACCCTTATTTACATTGTTGTTTTCATACACACACGCATACGCATGCTCGTACAGAACGCACGCACGCACACACACAAACACACACACATGTCAGTCAATATACCATTGCTGGACATGAGAAACAACCACACCTAGCCCATGACTCACTGAGCTACCCCAGACAGTTCGTTACCTGTTCCTTCAGTTCGATCACTTCCTCCTCCAGTTGTTGTAGATTCGCTGCGAACTTCTCCTTCTCTTTGCCTAGAGAGGTAGACTCCGCCCTGTGGATGTCCAGCTGCTTCTGAAGTCTCTGGTTCTCCCCCTTCTCATGATTCGACAAGTCTCGCAGCCTGACGCAATCAAAGACACGAGTGAACGCGGGAATGGGTATGTTTTAGAAGCTGGCTAAACGCTCTACCTAATAACATTAAGACGTCTGTCTGTTTAGCCACCTTCAAGGCACGCCTAAAAACACATTTCTTCTGACTGTTCTTGCGGTTAAGTTTAATGTTTGTGTACTTTTACCGATATTTTATTTAACCTATTTATATATTTATTATACATATATACATTTTTTCAGCTTAAATAATTCGTGTTATCATATTTATATTTTTTATTTTTGTATTGTTTATATGTCACTAGTATATTTACGTGTTTTTCTTCTGGTGTGTATTTGTATTTTAGGATTTTAATGTATTGGATGTTGCGCTATGTTAAATAAAATATATTATATTATTATTATTAAACGAGGCAGTTGGGAACCGTTTCACTAACGTTCCGATGAGCTCATATTCTGCTTCTTAAATTTAAAAAACAATTTCGCTGCTTAAGGGAGTCTGAAATGTGCAGTCTGAAATGTGTCATACTTTTATGATAATGTTTGTTTTCCCTTTACTATTTGTAACACATGCAGATGTGTGTCACCTGTCCTGGGTCACTACAAGACAGATGTGTGTCACCTGTCCTGGGTCACTACTAGACAGATGTGTGTCACCTGTCCTTGGTCACTACAAGACAGATGTGTGTCACCTGTCCTGGGTCACTACAAGACAGATGTGTGTCACCTGTCCTGGGTCACTACTAGACAGATGTGTGTCACCTGTCATGGGTCACTGCTAGACAGATGTGTGTCACCTGTCCTGGGTCACTACTAGACAGATGTGTGTCACCTGTCCTGGGTCACTACTAGACAGATGTGTGTCACCTGTCCTTGGTCACTGCTAGACAGATGTGTGTCACCTGTCATGGGTCACTGCTAGACAGATGTGTGTCACCTGTCATGGGTCACTGCTAGACAGATGTGTGTCACCTGTCCTGGGTCACTACTAGACAGATGTATGTCACCTGTCCTGGGTCACTACTAGACAGATGTGTGTCACCTGTCATGGGTCACAACTAGACAGATGTGTGTCACCTGTCCTGGGTCACAACTAGACAGATGTGTGTCACCTGTCATGGGTCACTACTAGACAGATGTGTGTCACCTGTCCTGGGTCACTGCTAGACAGATGTGTGTCACCTGTCCTGTGTCACAGCTAGACAGATGTGTGTCACCTGTCCTGGGTCACTACTAGACAGATGTGTGTCACCTGTCCTGTGTCACTGCTAGACAGATGTGTGTCACCTGTCCTGGGTCACTACTAGACAGATGTGTGTCACCTGTCATGGGTCACTACTAGACAGATGTGTGTCACCTGTCCTGGGTCACTGCTAGACAGATGTGTGTCACCTGTCCTGTGTCACAGCTAGACAGATGTGTGTCACCTGTCCTGGGTCACTGCTAGACAGATGTGTGTCACCTGTCCTGTGTCACTGCTAGACAGATGTGTGTCACCTGTCCTGGGTCACTACTAGACAGATGTGTGTCACCTGTCCTGGGTCACTACTAGACAGATGTGTGTCACCTGTCCTGGGTCACTACTAGACAGATGTGTGTCACCTGTCCTGGGTCACTGCTAGACAGATGTGTGTCACCTGTCCTGGGTCACTGCTAGACAGATGTGTGTCACCTGTCATGGGTCACTGCTAGACAGATGTGTGTCACCTGTCCTGGGTCACTGCCAGCCCACTTGAGCAGATGTCACCTAATCCCTACATGTAACAGTGACTTACTTACTGCGAATCTACTGGCCCAACCACATTTTGAACAAGGAACTCCACGGAAGAATAGGCATCCAGCCCATCTCTCTCAAGGTTAAACGCCACAGATGGATTGGCCATGTCAGTAGAATGCCATTGACATCAATTCTGAGAGGGGGGGGGGTGTCAAGTCACGAAGTTGAGAGCAGACAGTAAACATTGGCGTTCTTTTGTGGTTAGCGGCCTTATGTGTGGACCCACATGAAGAGATTTAACAAGATTTAACAAGATTTAACAAGATTGCCACCCAGAGAATCAACTATAGATGGCAGGTGGACAAGGAAGCCCTTTGGCTTATCGAGAGTCCAACCTATCTATCTAAATGTACCCAGCCCTTCTTAGGTACATGTCAATTTTATTTTTAAACATATTAACACTACTAGCACCTACACAATCAGCCGATAATCTATTCCATTCATTTACTGTTCTTTGTGAAAATGAAAATTTTCTTATATCTAGTCTACACTGCTTCTTTGCTAATGTAATTCCATGTCCTCTAGTCCTTCTCCTGGTTTCTAGTGTTGTTAATCCACATTCTTTTAGACGCATTTCATAACTAATATTCCTGAGTTTTTGTATCATTTTGGTTGCTCTTCTTTGTACTCTTTCTAGTATATCAATATCCTTCTTGCGATATGGCCTCCATGCCTGTATGCAATATTCTAAATGAGGCCTAACTATTGTTTTGTACAGCAGTATTATTAGTTCTTTTTCCTTGTACACTATATTTCGCCTAATTAATCCAAGAATTTGGTTTCCCTTTGCTGCTGCAATTGCACACTGTTCTGATACCTTCATATCAGCACTAATAGTTAACCCTAAGTCCTTTTCCTTTACGGTAGTATTTAGTACAGTATCACCCATTGTATATTGTGCATCTTCATTTCCATGTCCTGTGTGGAGGCACTTACACTTCCCATAATTAAACAGCATTTGCCACTTCTCAGACCATTCGTTCAACTTATTTAGATCATCTTGTAATTGCTGTCTATCTGCATCACTTTCAATTTTTCTAAACACTTTTGTATCGTCAGCAAACTTCAACACCTTGCTTGTTATATCCTCATCCAAATCATTGATATATATTAAGAACAAAATAGGTCCCAATACTGATCCCTGCGGTACTCCACTCAAAACCGATTTCCAGTTTGAAACATCATCTACCACTCTTTGTTATCAATGAGCCATTTTTCTGTCCAGTTAATCATACCATTGCCTATGCCATGGGCCTTTAGTTTAAGTAGTAATCTTTGATGTGGCACTTTGTCCAAGGCTTTTTTTAAATCTAAGTATATTATATCTACTGGTGATCCTTCGTCTACCCACTTTGTGACATCTTCCAAAAAACATAAGATATTTGTTAAGCATGACCTCGCTTTTAGAAACCCATGTTGAGATGGGTTAATCAAGTTATTTTTAACAAGAAAATCAACCAAGTGATCTTTAATTAGTCTTTCTAATAGTTTGCAAACCACCGATGTTAAACTAACTGGTTTTTATTTCTATGACTTGCTTATTGATCCTTTATTTAAATAATAGTATGATGTTTGCTTCTTTCCATTCTAATGGAACTACTCCTTCCTCTATTGACAAATTGAACATTGTTGCAAGTGGTATGCTGATTTGTTCTACAATTTCGAGTAGTAATTTGGGAGGAATCCCATCCACTCCAGGTGACTTATTTTCCTTCATATCCCTTATTTTCTTAGTTACCATTTTTGGTGTTACAATTAGTTGTCCTAAATAGTCTGACTCTCTCCCTTCAAATTTAGTCTCTGGTACTGGTAATGCACTAGTATCTTCCCTGGTGAACGCCGAACTAAAGTATTCATTTAGGTTTTCTGCCATTAAGAATCCCTCTGTTATTATGTTTCCATCACTACCTTCTAGAGGTCCGACCTTATCCTGAACTTTCTGTTTACTTCGAACATACGCATAAAAACTCTTGCTGCCATGTTTTATATTTAAAGCTAATTTTTGTTCATAGCTTCTCTTTGAATTTCTAATTTCAGCTGTAGCTTGGTTAAGTGCTTCTTTATAAATGGCATAGTCTTCTTCACTTCCATTATGTCTATATGTCTTCCACATCGTTTGCTTGTATTTGATTTTTCTAATGGCTTCTTTTGATAAGTGTTTCTTTTTTGACCGTTTCCTCTGTTTTTTCAAGGGGACAAATTGTTCGACAATGCAGTCAATTTCCCTCTTTAAGATATTCCAACATTCTGTTGCTGTCTTATTCTCCAGTGTGTTATTCCAGTCTATCTTTGCTAAATGTTTCCTCATGTCCTTATATCTTCCTTTGTGAAAATTTTTCCTGTACCGTATTTTACGATTCTGTTCTCCTTTTACTTTGATGATAAAATATATCTGGTTGTGATCACTACACCCCAGTGGCTCACATATCCTGACATTATCAATAAATTCCTTCTGTGAGCTCAAAACTATGTCCAATACGTTCTCACCCCTGTGTCCAATACGTTCTCACCCCTGTAAGTAAGTTATACCCCGTTCACACTACGAACAGGCTACAAACCGGCTTAGTTAATGAGCCGGTTCAAATACTAGACACATTCACACTACAGAATCCAGAGTGGGAGTAGTTTCCATCCACTAATCGGTTTCTTTTGATTACATAATGACTTAGAGGTGCAACTGGGCAGGGCATTAATTAGGTCAAGTGATGCTAAGAGCCCAGACTGGCCAACCATAATGGCCTCAACATGTGGCATTAATTATGTCAAAGTGAGTGGGACTTGGCGCTAACCTTCTTTGCATTTACACTAGCAATCTGAACCGGTTCAAAACTAAACCGGTTCGAAACCCCCTCAAAGAGGTGGATTGCGTTAATCCCCTTCAACTCACTCACGGTTTTGCACCGGATTAAATTGGCTAGAGTGGATGTGGTATAAGTGACCTACTTGACGAGAGCCTCCTTCAGTCGTTCATTCTGCTGCTCGAGTTGTTTCGCCTGGTAGTTGGTGGCGATGCCGTCGGAACCTGAAGCACAACAAGGACCGGTTATACCTAGGATGAATATTTTATTATTTTTATAAATTATTTTAAATATCAAATAAATTATCTATTCATATATTCATTTTAATAAATTTATTATTATAACAAATCGTTATTATTGCAGGACATTTAATTTTAATTTTTTTATTTTACTTATGTATTTATAGAGTATGTATTTTAATTAGTAGCATTTCTAATGGCATTTTATAATTGTTTTTTTTATTTTATAATATATTTTTTTATTGTATAATCTTATAAGAAATAATATTATATTTGAGTGAACTCTCAATAAGCCAAAGGTTTCCTTGTTCACGTGTTGTCTGGAGCTTGGCTCTGGGTGGCAACCTTGTTAAATAACACATCCACCAATCCCAACAAATTCTCAAAATAATACCTGATCTAAATAACACCACAACTAAAATGACCTACGTTTTACTCTCTCACTTGACCTCCAAAATACACCTATGTTTGACCTTGACCTAGTTACCACTCCCACATGACCACCTACTTGCTGCCTCGCTGAGTTCCTCCTTCATGATCTGCAGGTCAAGGGTCACTTCCTCTAGTTTATCCTTCAGTGAATCCACTTCCTGTTGCAGACTCTCGTTCTGAAAATGGACACCAGCGCTGTCATGTGACGATCCTGTGAGCTGGACTGAGGAATGACCGACTGGACACATACGTATTCGAGTCAGCTGCCGAGTATTGGGGGGGTCGCATAAATTTAAAATGTCTGACAGATTACGCATGACTGGTGATGGTGAGAGATTATCACCATGTACTGAGGACACAATAATAAACATAGTAGCGCCACCTTGTATGTAGAACAGGTACTGATGCTACTGTCGATATCCGAGTTACACAGTATGGTGGGCAATATTTTGGCAGCCTGCGTCTAATAGGTACTGATTGGCTTTTGTTTTGGAAGACATCTTTGGTGGCTCGCTAAAAATCCCACAAACCCAACACCACACTTTGGATGATTCTTTCGACCAGCACGACACAATGTCCATCTTCTGGACACTGTCCACTTATGAGACGACCCCAGAAAATCTCAACGAATCAATAACGGCGAATGCACACCGATGTGACAGCTGCTGCTTCGGTCCAGTGTCAACGACAGGACGTCAACAACAGGCTGCAGACGGCACAGCACGGCACAGCACGTCACGTTCACTCGCAGTTGTACACAAATTTGTTACACGTTACTTACAAAGAAATCACGTAACAAATTTTTGTAGCTTCATGTAGCGCCATCTGGGGGATTGTTCTGCTGATTAGTCACCGGAATTAATTTTATTAATTCACTTGCAGATCAACTGAAGTTGTACAGTTACAACCAACAAACACCTTTCGTTGTGTGTAATGTTAATCATTTTATTGATATTCTCGAGGGCAGATACTGCAATGACGCTTTATCCATTTCATTCAGTAAATGTTGATAGTTTCTCACATAATGTCATTCCAACATTCCTAACTCTACATTATGTCATTCCTACACTTTCCAAAACAGAAATAACATCAAACAATGCTCGTTTCAAGCTGTGCTAAACCGGTGTCGATTGTTAGACCCACATTTGATGTCAGCTTGACCTGAGACCCAGATACAAGAGTTTCTGTGCAGTGGGCAGGAATACAGGCTGTCTCTCTACCAGTGTGCTTAACCAGTCATGTGGTCACTTTATTAAAAGTTACTTACAAAGAAATCACATAACAAATTTCTGTACCTACATGTAGCGCCATCTGGGGGATTTTTCTGCTGACAAGTCACTTGAATTTTTTATTAATAAAATTTTCTTTGAATCTGATAGGGATTAACTCACCACAAAGATCTGTTATAAAACTGATACGATTTTTGTGAACAGAGGCAATGACGAGGGAGTTCGACGACCACTTGCGAATGTCATAACTGACCAGATTATGGATTAGACGGCTATACATAATTAGACTAATAATAATAATAACTTTATTGTCCAATCATAGAGTGGAAATACATTTTGCACTTTGGAAGTTGCATAAAAACACAATATTTATGTCACATAGTAACACATGTAATGCATGTACAGTAAAATCAAGCATGTAAATATGTAAACGGTAGCTAAAAATATATATAATATATATATATATATATATAGGAATAAATAAATATGCTAAAACAATATAACAATATTATAATAAGATAAATTAATTAATTAAGATGATAAAACAACATTGCATTGGCAGCAGTAGAGACTGTGATAGGTCAACGATTAATTTTATTGTGGCTGATTCAGATACTTGATGGAGGACGGAATGAAGGATTTAAGGGCTCACTGGGTTTTTACTATTGGCATACTAATTAATACAGGTTTTAATCTTAAAAAACAGACTGTGATACAGTGGTCATTACCATGGGGTGGTCACTACTGGGCAGTGGTCAGACTGTGGCCAGTACAGGACATACCTTCTCCTCGGCCATTTCCTTGTCGAGTGTTGCCAACTCGACCGTCTCAGCGAGGTCTGCCATCTCGTCCTTGTAGCTCTCAAAGGCCTCCTGTACGTCCTTCACCTCCTGACAACATGGACACACTCCCGTGAGACTTCACTTAAAGCGACATGGTCCGTTCACTTAAAGCGACATGGTCCGTTCGTGGCTTTTAATTTTTATTGCAAAATCATGTTATACAGTATAAATTATACCTATTATAGCGTAAAGACAGTCAAAGTATGTTTTCATGTACCATTTAGGGTTTGAAAATAGGCGCAGTAAGGGGCGCTTAACTCTGTGTACACATCGACGAGGCGCTTTCGAAACCGCTTTAGGCGTGGCTAAAAGCCCAGAAGGATGCGATGCAGTATCACGTCAACACAAGTTGACGCCACTAACGCCACACCCAGCCAGGTGCACGCTCCCAGTTGGTAAAAGTCAAAGGGCGGGTGTCACTCGCGGCGATTTGAGTGACAGTGTCGAGATTCTTATAAACATTAGACGTTTAACATTACGAAGTCAGTTCTGTTTCGATAAAACATTTATTGGCAGTCAGGACAGGACGCTACAATAGTTATATCTTATACTGATTAACATGATGTTGCAAAAAAAGCCATGAACTGATCATGTCGCTTTAATAATAATTAATAATCATTTTTATTTGTAAAGCGCCGTATATCCGGACATATTTCCGTTCAGAGGCGCATAAAATACACTGTAAAACACACATATTTAAAATATTCATAATCAGTTAAACTTGCACGTACAGACAAAATGTTAAATGATAACAATAGATAATTAAATAAAGATTTTAAAAGTCCTAATTCATAAGCTAAACTTATCCAATAAATAGATAAAATAAAATAATAAATAAACAATAAAATGTATTAATAACTTAATAATAGAATAAGTAAAAAAAATTGCAAAACTATTACAGTTTAAATAAATTCATTATATAATACCCAACAAGTAATTTACAAATGCGGCCTTAAAAAGATGTGTTTTTAAATTGCACTTAAAAAGTTCCAGTGAGTCTTTTAGGCGCAGACTGTCCGGTAGATCGTTTCACAGGCGACACTCGGTTTACTAAATGGGAGTCTAGTGCCTGCCCAGCCTATGTCACAGTTAACATTATGTGCATGACCTCCATCAGACATGGGTCAAATACATTTAAATGTATTTAAATACAAATACTTTTGAGGGATTCAAATACAAATATTTTTAAATGCAAATGTGTATTTAAATACAAATACATTGAAAAGTAGTTCAAATATTTTTTCAAATACTTTTCATTTTCAGGATACATTACTATAGCAACATTACTGGCACATGCAAAGCTTCATGGAGGTCAGGCACGTAATTTTTATTTAATTATATATATAATATATGTATGTATTATAATATATGTAAATTACATTGCTATCATGACATATCATTTCCTTGACCAAACATATCTGCATGCAGCCATGCATATTTAAAAACTTTGCAATGATGGCCCCAATAGAGAGGTGTTAGTCCCAATGGTGACCCTAATAGGGGTGTCAGTCTCGAGAGTGACCCTAATAGAGAGGTATCAGTCCCAAGGGTGACCCTAATAGACAGGTGTCCTTGCACCACAGACAAGAGATGCCACTCACCTTCTTGGTGGCCTGCAGCTGTCTTTGCAAGTCCACTTGTGTCTCCTGCATCTTGGACTTGTATTCTTGCAGCTACAACAGTGGCACACAACACTACAACAGTGGCACACAACACTACAACAGTGACACACAACACTACAACAGGGGGACACAACACTACAACAGGGGGACACAACACTACAACAGGGGGACACAACACTACAACAGGGGGACACAACACTACAACAGGGGGACACAACACTACAACAGGGGGACACAACACTACAACAGGGGGACACAACACTACAACAGGGGGACACAACACTACAACAGGGGGACACAACACTACAACAGGGGGACACAACACTACAACAGGGGGACACAAAACTACAACAGGGGGACACAACACTACAACAGGGGGACACAACACTACAACAGGGGGACACAACACTACAACAGGGGGACACAACACTACAACAGTGGCACACAAAACTACAACAGGGGGACACAACACTACAACAGGGGGACACAACACTACAACAGGGGGACACAAAACTACAACAGGGGGACACAACACTACAACAGGGGGACACAACACTACAACAGGGGGACACAACACTACAACAGGGGGACACAACACTACAACAGGGGGACACAAAACTACAACAGGGGGACACAAAACTACAACAGGGGGACACAACACTACAACAGGGGGACACAACACTACAACAGGGGGACACAACACTACAACAGGGGGACACAACACTACAACAGGGGGACACAACACTACAACAGGGGGACACAACACTACAACAGGGGCACACAAAACTACAACAGGGGGACACAACACTACAACAGGGGGACACAACACTACAACAGGGGGACACAACACTACAACAGGGGGACACAACACTACAACAGGGGGACACAACACTACAACAGGGGGACACAACACTACAACAGGGGGACACAACACTACAACAGGGGGACACAACACTACAACAGGGGGACACAACACTACAACAGTGGCACACAACACTACAACAGGGGGACACAACACTACAACAGGGGGACACAACACTACAACAGTGGCACACAACACTACAACAGGGGGACACAACACTACAACAGGGGGACACAACACTACAACAGGGGGACACAACACTACAACAGGGGGACACAACACTACAACAGGGGGACACAACACTACAACAGGGGGACACAACACTACAACAGGGGGACACAACACTACAACAGGGGGACACAACACTACAACAGTGGCACACAACACTACAACAGGGGGACACAACACTACAACAGGGGGACACAACACTACAACAGGGGGACACAACACTACAACAGGGGGACACAACACTACAACAGGGGGACACAACACTACAACAGGGGGACACAACACTACAACAGGGGGACACAACACTACAACAGGGGGACACAACACTACAACAGGGGGACACAAAACTACAACAGGGGGATACAAAACTACAACAGGGGGACACAACACTACAACAGGGGGACACAACACTACAACAGGGGGACACAAAACTACAACAGGGGGACACAACACTACAACAGGGGGACACAAAACTACAACAGGGGGACACAAAACTACAACAGGGGGACACAAAACTACAACAGGGGGACACAAAACTACAACAGGGGTACACAAAACTACAACAGGGGGACACAAAACTACAACAGGGGGACACAACACTACAACAGGGTGACACAAAACTACAACAGGGGGACACAACACTACAACAGGGGGACACAACACTACAACAGGGGGACACAAAACTACAACAGTGGCACACAACACTACAACAGTGGCACACAACACTACAACAGGGGGACACACAGCTAGTACAGACGTTCTTGTGCAGACACGTGACACTAAGCATCTAAGCAGTGTTGGTGAATATGGTATTAACCCTTTCAGTGCTACAGCCCTCAGATGCTGTGATCACTGAATACCACATTCTTAGCGACTTGACATGAAAATCAACTGCATCACTTCAACTGAAGATTTTGGCTACAGTAATGCATTTTATCAACAGGAACATATGCATGTAGTAGCAATAACATGTATTTTCACTGAGAAACAACCATTAAAAATGTGATTCAGTCACAACTCAACTACGATAGTCCACTTGTATTTATCTCCTTCATGAAAAATCCAAAAGGTTAAGATAGGATTAAAATATGGAAAGAATTAACATTTCATTCATTTACCCTGGAAGCAAACTGAACACTGTTCTTTTTGTTTTTGTAAGAAATTGACTTACGTTGAAGCAACCTATGTGAAATGTTTCAACCTGTCAGCCATAAGTCTAGTTCAAGTGCAGGATAATTTATGCTCCAAAGTAAGTTCATTTCTTACAAAATAACCAAATCCTGAACAGTACATTGCATATTGATAAATTTTAAATGTGTTGGTGTTATTAGAAATATTTATAAACACATGCACATATTACCTGTTGTATCTGAATCTTCAGTTTTTGCAACTCCTTCAGTTTGACCTTGTCTTCGGCTCGTTTGACCTTGAGCGTCTCTAGTTTCTCCTCGGTGTCCTTCAGTTCCGTGCGCAGGTTTGTGATCTCCTGCTGTTGTTGTAGCGACTCCATCTTGTCTGTGATGGATGCCGTCATGGCACTGATGTCAGCAACAGTCGGCTGCGGGCAATCACGATACCGTGTTTCTGTTAGGTTATTTGTGCCAAGATCTTGAATTATCACTACTAGTCTGGATGTCAATACATTTCTTGCCAGTTGAAAAAAGGCTTAGTTAATTTACACACACCACCATGTGTATGCACTGTTTCTTGCATACGCCTGCATGTGTTTCCACTTGTAATACTACGCACTACTTTTTAATAATTTCACGACAAAGAAAAATGCAGGCCTCATAACTGACCAAACGTTACCAGGGTCCATACACATCCAGACATATGAAATTCAAGGCTATTCAAGACTTTTCAAGGCTATTTGAAAAAGAAACTAAAGACTGTTTTAATGACGTATGTATATTTTTACTCGACTAAGAAAACAATGTCGCCGACCACAATGGTACAAGGTATTTTTGTGCGTAGGCTTTTCCTTTTCTGGCTGTTATTCGTCACAATAATTGAGTCAAAACAATATTTTATTGACCACAATTAAATTCAAGACTTTTCAATACTAGTTTGTAAAATTCAAGGATTTCAAGGCCTTGAATTTGGTCCAATCAAATTCAAGGCTTTTCAAGACTTTCAAGGCCCTGTACGGACCCTGCGTTACCTTCTTCTCCTCAGCTGGAGGTGCTTTAGCCGCATCCTTCATCTTGGCAGCTGAAGTGGGCGGGGTTTGTTTTGTCGTCCCTGAGGGTGGGGTATCTTGTCCTGGGGCGGGGTCACTTCCCTTTGGGGTACTCCGACCAGAGCTGCCCCCATCAGATTCCCCATCTGACCAATGAGAAGGTTCTACTCAGTACAATGAACATTGACAGTCGATCAGAGAGGAAATGTAATCAAATGTCACGATTACAATGCCACGTTGTTATAATCTACGCCATTGTGGATGTTCATTTTATCTAGTTTTAAATAGAAAGACAATATAGTTCTTTGTTTTTGTATAACCTAGAAGTAGATTTGTAGAAGGAATGCCAGCCGCCAAACTGCATTTAATAAGCCTTAGGTAATATTCAATGTAAGAGTGGTGTTCTGTGTCTATTATGCCTTACCCCCAGGGTAAACAATGTTCAAAGTGAGAGTCGTGTTCTGTGACTATTATTCCTTACCCCCAGGGTAAACAATGTTCACTGGAAGAGTGGCTTCCTGTGAAATGTTCTATATTTGTAAAAAAAATTACAGTAACAGTATTGCCCTGTGAACTGTTCAAACTGCAAACACAACAGTGAACTAGTAAAGGCAGTCTACTGGGAGATGTCACGAAGCCAGGCCACCAAACACACAAATCCCTCTAACGTAGGATGCACCCTTCATACATAACCACCAAAGGGCCGAAGTACAACATATTAAGTGAACTTCCTGCTATTGGGTGATTCCAGGTGTGGCATAGCCAACTGTGCATGTATCTAAAACTATCTGTACAGAATACAAAGCAACTGACACACACCACCACACATATATTTGACTGTACCACCACCGTCAACTGAAAGCCAGTGAGCCATAAGAGTTATTCCTTAATCCATCAGAGGAGAAGAAAGCAGTGAGTGTTAACTCAGGAGCAACTACAAGCATTTTTTCTCATGTGTTTTACTGTTAAACTGACAGCAAACTAGAAGCAGAACTATCCTACGTAGCTATATAATTAGGCTACTAGGTAATATGCTACAAGCTGAACTACAAGATCTGACTACAAAGTGAGGACCAGGTCAAGTGTTTTATATGAACCTTCACATACTGAAGATGTGATGATAGAAAGCAGTGTGTGTGTGTGTGTGTGTGTGTGTGTGTGCGCGCGCGTGCGTGCGTGCGTGCGTGTGTGTGCATGCGTGGTATGTGTGGCATGTGGCGTGTGAGTGTGTGGCATGTGGGACATGTGTGTGCGTTGTGTGTGCATGCGTGCATGCATGCGTGCATGCGTGCGTGTATATCCCCTCCTTACATCATTTATGCTATCTCTCTCACTCCAAAAAATCTAAAAATTTCTGGTAGTAACCAAAAACCCTTTCTAAAATTAAAATATTGTAATTATGTAAATATTTTAGCACATCAGTTGTTAGACTCAACTTGAAATGTGAGCAAAAATAGGAAGAACCATGTCAGATGTACTAATGACTTTAAGCACTACAGAAGCTGACAAATCGGAATAACTAGCGCAGCTGCCACACAGTTGTGCGAAGTAGCAGAAATAGAAATGCGACAGGTAGCCCCACCTGGTGTTGCAACAGCGATTCTGGAAAACGATGCTGCGAACACAGAACAAAAATAACAAAACATAATAAACAAAACCTCTAATAAAAACTGAAATGATAAAAACAACATGCTGCTGAATCTCACACACGGTCTCATTGGTAATACAACCAATTGAAACTGACGGATACATCATGTGACATGTTGCCTAGCAACTGGCTTCGCCATCAGCCAAGCTTACAAAATGGCAGAAGCGAACACGTTGGGGATTCTGTTGTGTGGTCTGTTGAAATTCCAAGATGTTTTTCTTTGCAACAGAAACACAAGGTAAAGTTGTGTGCGCATGAACCGTGGGAAATAGTTTGACCTGGTTGCTATCCAGCTGACCTTACATACATCACAATCAAAGGTTTGCATGTGACCTCTTTCAAGATTTGCCTTTGACAACAATACTGATAATGGTTATTTATGCAAATTACATGACTAATTTTCATGAATCAATCTCTCTTGCATACAAATGATGTATAAAAAATATTTTGTTTTTCAAAAAGGAAAAATTCAGGGGCCAGAAGGTCAACAAAGTATTTTATGGGACATTGAAACCAACCAGCAGGTTCAACGTCCATTTTTGATGGCTTGACAGAGCAGCTACTAGGCTACAAGTCACATGATGAACAGGTCAGTTACAGTCATCATTTTGACCAGTGGGTGACCTATCATTGAGATTCAGTAAATATCACTGCAACTGTCATGCATGCATGCACAAATAAATTGATACGAAGCGGAAACAATAAAGCAATAAAACAAAAAATAATAAAATGCCTGTTCAACATAGAAACAATGTTAATTTTATTAACATGATTGTGATACACAAAAAACGATGCAACATTGTATTATATCAGTGCGTATGTTAGTCATGACATCCCATCAACTATCCATATGTTACACCTTTACCAATCAGGCTGTAAAATGCTCAAATCGGCAATGGGTGAATAATTTTAGTATTTAATAAAAATGGTGTGTAACTTGTAAAAACAGTAAAATCATTAAAAAATGAATGGACACTTCTGCACTTTCTATATTTTTTGTTCAGCCAAAACAAAATGAACTAAACAGTTTGGTTGGTGATCTCATCCAAAAAACAAGTTTTTTATTTTTATTACCCAAATTAGCATGTAGTGGTTAATTTTAGATTTATTTCAAAAAGCCTGAGACAAGAAAGTGAAACTGAACTGTGGAGATAGATTTAAGAAGGATTAGGGCCTGTTCACACTGCTAGTCAACAATGGTAAACTGTAGTGGCAAAGAGCAAAATAAAAAAACACTATATTAAATTCTATATTAAATTTTCTGTTAACACTGTTTCACAATAAACCACTTGGCGGCAAAACTGCTTAGTGGTAAACCATCAAGAATTGAAATAGGAGTAATTTTTCGGAACATTTCTGAAACGTTTTTCTTTGACAAATCAGTGTTGTTGTTTCTGGTGACGTAAAATTGCGCCATCTATAGATTATTTGCTAGCGTCTGCACTGTAAATGTGCATATGCCATCATAGACGCATTCTGTGTACATGGCTCTGCTCATGGTCTAGAGCTTTGCCATTGAGGTTTTGCCATTGCCATTAAGCAGTGTAAATGGATGGCTCTATACAGTGTAGCATCCATACTTGTTAAATGTGAGCAGTGTTACACTGGCCACAATGTGTTACACTGGCCACAATGTGTTACACTGGCCACAATGTGTTACACTGGCCACAATGTGTTACACTGGCCACAATGTGTTACACTGGCCACAATGTGTTATACAGGCCACAATGTGTTACTATAACACACATGCACTGGCCCCAGGCCACACACATTGGAATGGTTTAAATTTATTTGAACAAAATTCATAACTGGGCAAAACTAACTACTTGTGTACCTAACATAAGTTCTAAAGGTAGTAAATCATATAATATGTGACAAACAACGAACTTGTTTGCATACTCAGCTACTCTAAGTTCACTGTGAAGTTTATGTACATACCACTGTTTATGAAAGTTTAGAAATTGAATAAAATAAAATAAATTATTCAACAATTCTTCATACCAGTAGAAGATTATTTATATTATCAGTGAAGAATTCTTTCCTCATTCTTCTGCGTTCACACTTGACAAACATTCCAAATCTTTTTAGTACCACATTTAGAACATTACCAAATAATTATTTACAATATCTTTATAAACTACTAAATATTTACACATCAGTTTTATTACATGAATAAGGGAAGCTATTTCACCAACTGTTATGTACCCATAAGTTTTATTTTGTTCCTTTCCAGTGTCCTTATACAGAGAATAGTCAATACCAGGATGTGTCACCAAAACATGACATCACACTGGTGACTATTTTGAAACAAAATTATAGATTTTAACAACAGCTTAGTGCATAGCTTTATGTAGAGACCCGTCATTAGAAAAAACGAATATGGATGGGCAGAAATATGGGTGGACGGGTAAAAAAATAATGAACAAAAAAAAGGCTCCCAAAACCATAGATATTGTTAGTTATGCTTTGAAAGTGAGTGTAAATGGTGTCATGTGTGTGTTTGTAGTCCATGTCAGGTCATCAGGCACATCTGAAAGTTTGTAACCTAGCTTAACAGTTAACATTTATGTGTCGACCAAAACATGTGTGACTGGCAATAATTTTATCCTGCATAAAGCCCTGGCTTAGTTGGGTGTGTTTTTTCTGATAACAGCTCAATATGTGACCGTTACATCTTTATTTCCGTAACACCGTCATTGATACTTACGCGGCATGTACAAACAAATAATAACATAAATAAATGTAAAATAAATATATAAAAAATATCTGAATGTCTGTGTGTCTTCCTTGATCATTAGTACTTACTCTTGCCAACAGAGGGAGGGCGCAGACCGGACATAGACAGCCGATTCTGTGCTTTCTTCTGCACCTGTTGTTTCGCCGCGATATCCTCAGTGCTTCCTGCCTTGCGGGACATTCCCCCCGTCTTAGGGGGGGCCTGGGGCTGGGGTGGGGACTTGGCTGCCTGATCTCCCCCTGTGTATATGGCGAGCTGCAAGGGGTGAAATCACAACTTGTGATTAAAATAAAATAATATATAATAATTGTTATTATTATATATTATTAATAATGAGAACAATTATACTGCTAAAAGTATAATGATAATAAATATGTAAAAACATGGAGTAACGCTGATATAAAAATACGTACAAGATTAATAATAAAACATTAAATGAGACAATAAATATGTAACAATTATATCGTTAATGGCATAATGATGATTAATGCATAAAAACATGGAGTAACACTGATATCAAATACATACAAGATTAATAATAAAACATTAAATGAGACAATAAATATACGACAATTATATCGTTAAAGTCATAATGATGATCAATGCATAAAAACATGGAGTATGACTGATATAAAATTACACATACAATTAATAATAAAACATTAAATAAAACAATAAATATATGACAATTATATCATTAATGGATAACAATAAGTACAGAAAGACATGGAGTAAGACCGATATAAAATTACATACACGATTAATAATAAAACATTAAATAAAACAATAAATATATGACAATTATATCGTTAATGGATAACGATAAGTACAGAAGAACATGGAGTAAGACCGATATAAAATAATAGATAAATAATAAAACATTAAAAACTTAAACAATAAAATGTGAAATATACAAAGTGTTGTATAATAACATAGGAAAAGATGAGTTTTCAAAAGTTACAAGTGAAGAGATTATCTTTGTCTCTCATGGAGGTGATGACAGCAGTCTTGGAACAGAAACCAGGAACGTATTGTTGCTGCATCAGCCACAAGATGGCGCCACGCACAACTCACTGTTTAGGTTTACAGTCAGACACAACCCTTGAGGAATCTGTTGTCCAATAACTAGGCCGGTGATAATCTGTTTTGAGGCTAAATCAACTGGCAACCATTATAATACCAAAACACTTGTTTGCAATCTGGACATTTATGATGTTTCTGAAGTCTTCCCCTAATTAAATGCAATATTTATTCTAGTCACAAGATGATTACGTCAGTTACTGTAAACAATAGAAACAGACACCTTCCCTTTAAGTAATCGGACACCTTCCCTTTAAGTAATTGGACACCTTTCCTTTAATTAATCGTGACCTGTCTGACCTTTGACTTTTTGGTGGGTTAGAACATACCTTGGAGGGGGGAGAAGGGGTGGGGGTGGTGTCTCCCTCATCGACCACCACTATCTAGTAACAACAAAGCAAGGCAACACATGCAGACAGAACGGCCAATGGGGGAAGACCAACTGAAATACTCAACTCACCTGGCCAAGTGAACAACCATGTCAAATGTCCAATCAACAACAAGCATCACTAGCCGACTTCGATTGGCCTATTCGGGTTACTCATGTAACCATAACGTGGTATCCAGTTTACGATGCGCACACAGTACCACAAGAGAAATCCAACTGAACAGTGATGATTGTGATCACGGAGATAAACCCCTTATGTAAATAAACTAAATAAAGTAATCATTTGTTCAGTGTGTAAATTGTCGTGTTCATTTCTTGGTCATAAATTATAATTCATAGAATAGGGTGACTTTAATCCATATTTAAATGATTGTGTCGTGTGATGTTTAATTAATTTCTTGTGTAGTAGGGGCCTACGTTCCCTGGTGGCTGTCACTGCTAATGACCTCAGTTACTCGAGTGAATCCGCTCCAAACTGCGATTGCCTCGGGTAGCGGCCTTGAAGATTCACCTTGCTTATATATAAAAATCTATGTCAAGAATGGTCACGTGAGCACTGAGCAAGTCATCTTGGATGTTCGATTGGTACTCGAGTTACTCGCATAGCTCAATCGAAGTCGGCCAGTGAGTCACCAGGGTCACTGAGTGACGTGTGAAAGTTCAGTGGTCAAATCATGCAGTAATGGGCAGAGAAAGGTTAAATAGGACAACGTCAACTTAAAACGAACGCCTGGGACCAGCATGGACCAAATTTGACATCTCTGTGTAATTTAACAAAAAACATGCAAACACATTTGCATGTTTTTTTAATAACTTTTATATTCCTGAATAAATAAGTCACAATTTCCAACACCCAAATTCAAACTAATCATTGAAAATTTATATCTAGGTGATGTTTGAATGCCATTAAATAAGAAATAAGTCAAATAACTATTGCAATCATTGATATGAAACTGAAACTATACATGTTTATATTAAAAAACAAATACATTCCATATCGGGTATGTTTGCCGCGTTAAACCTTCTGTCATTTTGACTGTTATGTTACTATGGCTTGCTGATCCCAGGCATTACATTTAAGCAATGCATTCCTGGAAGAACTGAGAATGGAATGCATTGACAAATTAAAGTATAGTAAATAGAAATAAATAAACAAGTAGCAACCACAATAAACAGTGTTCTTAATAGTAGCATGCAATAATTATGTTAATATTATGTAAAGATAATGCAATAAGTGATAACAGAAACAGAAAATGTAAGGCTTGTACTCGCTAGGCAACGTGTATGGCTTCATTAATTATATATATATATATATATATATATATACATAAATAATTAATACTTACTCATCAGCGAAAACCTATATAGGACTGTGACAGTTTTTGCAGGATATTCCTCTTTGAACAAAAACTTTAAAATTTGCGTCAACTTTTTTAACAAAAAGTCTAATCTGTGCCCACTGGCCCCACTCCATGCACAAAAAGTAACAAAACATGCAACAAAAGATTACTTCTTGCTGGCACAACGCATAAACACACAAGGACCCAAAGACAAACTTAATGAAGGACCACCAACCTGCGACTGACGGACAAATATGCCGTGGTTGTCTTCGCACGTGAAGTATTTCTTTCCCTGCACGGAGCCGTTGTTCTTTCCTTTTGCATCGTCCAACACAACACCAATCCATTTACCTGGCAGACACAAGAACAACGTCATAAGTTCATATACACAGGGCTTTATGCAGGACCAAATTATTGCCAGTGACACATGTCATGGTGGACACATGGATGTTAACTGTTAAGGCAGTTTACAAACGTAAAATGTGTCTGATGACCTGAAATGGACTACAAACACACGTGTGACACCATTTACACTCACTTTTGAGGCACAACTAACAATATCTATGTTTTGGAAAACTTTTTTTGTTCGTTAATTTTGTACCCGTCTATCCATATTTCTACCTGTCCACAATGGTTTTTACCCATCCAAATGACGGGTGGACGGGTCTCTGCATAAATAAAGCTGTGCATATACATGTATGTTATAGTACTCCTGCTTCTGAATTCTTTGTAAAAGTGTGCGTACATTCTCTCAAATATTCTGAACTTAGCCAACCGTATTCTTAGCTGAAACATTTAAACACCTCTGTTTTACAAATATATACAGTTTATTTGTATTAATCAGTCATGCTACATTATTACTCAATTATTGTAGTATCTAAATCTGAAATCGGATCTGAACTGAATGAGTGAAATACTGACCGCTGGAGAAGAGTGTAGAGCCGATATATGCAACCTTTCCCACAATCCCCTTGCCTATCACCTCCACCTTGGAGCCCATCTTAATGGGAGGCGGTGTAGCCATGGCAACGCAGTCCTGAAAATAAAGTGACGTTTTCATTTAATGTTACTTCCTGTGACCTGTTTCCTGCAGGGTTGCCACTCATGGAAGCTTTCAAAATTCCCTGATTTTCCCCGACTCAAAGTTTCATTTTCCCTGACCATGCTGGCTGAATAATCATGAAAATGTATGCGCGATGTACATATAATTAGCAATTAACTTACAAAATGTAACCAGTGTTCGATGCCCACTCAGATTGCCTAATTCAATTCCTAGAACAGTTATGGCATTATTACAACAGCCAACTGAAGAACATATGGTATCCATTTTTAACAGCATATATTTATGGTATCAACATCGTTTCACGGGATCATTACATGTAATAAATTCGAGTTCGCGGCATCACGGCGTTACGCGTATGACATGAGAAAGTCAAATTTCCCTGACTCTCAAGGGATTTTCCTGTATTTCCCCAACTTTTCTCAAAATCTCAAATTTTCCTGACCCACCACAAAATTCCATGACTTTTCCCTGACCCTGAATTTCCCTGACTTTTCCCTGACCAATGGAAACCATGTCCTGGTGGTTCTCAATTGGCCATTTTGTATAATACAAGTGTAGTATGGTATTAGTCGTACACCAAGGTGTAGCACTGATTATCTATTTATTTAGTTATTTTCATACACATTTGAGCTTAGTACTGATCTTTACTGTAGAGCACAGTGGCTCAGGGGTAGAGCTTCAGACTCTCGACTAAAAGGATCCAAGTTCGAATCCTGTGCCGCGGTGTTTGGGCAAGTTTTTTTACTCTACATTGCTCCAGTTCGCTCATCTGTAAAATGATGAGTACCTGGCTATAGACGTAGGTATCGTGGATATGTGTACGAGCAGTCTTTGCGCATTAATTGCAGCATACGAGAAGTTAAGATGGTGTTTGATTGAACAGGTCTGCCAGGGAAATAAAGTGTAAAGCGCCTCGACCTATCCTGAGGATTGGATACTGCGCTTTATGAGAACTTACTTTTACAACTATGGGCCAAGAATAGTGCCATGCAGTACACCTGACCTAATGTTGATAAACAGAGTGCAGGACTCGTTACTAACTGCCTGGCACTGGCCACCGAGTCTGAGTAAATTGGTAATATATATAGGACTACGTGGTAGCATCATCACATGCCAGGGTAACTGCAGCATATTATGTCAGTACCAGCTCTTCTCTACCCCTGGCATATATGACTTTCCAAAACTTCTCTTTTAATATCAGGCAATGAAATCGCTGTCTGACCAAGTGGTAATTATGGGTGATTTCAGCGATACGCTGTGACTGTGTTTGTTACATGCACTGATTAGGCCGTGAACGGGTCATTCTATAGGAATTTCCACCAGTCGTGCATCGTGTATAATGGTGTAGTTCACTTCTGCACACACCCCAGCTGTATGGAGACGATCGGCCAGGGTTGGGGGTAGTTTTGATCTGTGATAGTGGAGTTTTTTAAAGGGGCACTGTATGGGATTGAACCTTCCACGCGAAACGGCAAAATTTGGCCAACCCGCGAGAGGCAGCACCGTCAGTACCTAAAAATATCTTGTTGACGATGTTGCGCAGCCGAGCGGTGGACAAAACTACGGCAACTGACAAGACAAGCGTGCCGCGTGATAACTGTTGTTGCTATTTTTTAACTCATAGCTTTTAAAAGTTATCCTGGACAGTGCAGTTGTGGAAACATCTGTAATAGATTGGAAAAGAGTGGCACGTGTCCGTGTTTGATTCAAATTCAATAAGAACATTTTTTGGTACTGACAGTGCTTTATCCTAGCAGGTCGGCCAAATTTTGCTGTTTCGCGTGGAAGGTTCAATCCCATATAGTGCCCCTTTAAATGATGCTGTAACGCAGTACTAGTTTATGAACAAGCAGACTGTGGATAATTATGTCCAGTGCCTTAGCATAAGTCATTATCAATATATCGCTCTGCAGGCACTTATGTACAAGTCGGACCCACCTAAATTTTACCATTATAACTGTATTTTTGCCAACATTTGATATTTTATGTTGTTAATTCAATCAATTATAATCATCTTGCGCATATTTATGTTTTATAAACAGCGCGTCTTGGCATACTTTTGAGGTCGAAAAGACAGCGCGATTTATGCCAGTCGCAAGCGCAACGGTGCATGTTACTGCGCTGTGAACATGGAACGAGCAATAAACAGTTTGCTTATGCCGACCGCGCTGTCTTTTCAACCTCAAAAGTCTGCTAAGACGCGCTGTTTATAAAACATAAATATGCGCAAGATGATTATAATTGATTGAATTAACAAAATCAAGTATCAAATGTTGGCAAAAATACAGTTATAATGGCAAAATTGAGGTGGGTCGGACTTGTATATAAGTGCCGCCTTGCATTCTACTCTCAGGTTGGAAGAGTTCTTCATGTCGGCTAACTGTCAGACAGTGACAACGTCACCGACACTGGTGACTGGGTCTAGAGTGGAGACAGTCTGACACCGACAGTTACTGACTCACTGAGTGAAATGCAGAGTAACGTTCTAACATTGATATCTTATCATAAGCATGCCGGCGATAATCGATATGTCCGATAATAATGCACAATTTACTTGTATGTCTGACTCACCTATTGTATATGTAATGTTAAAATGATACGTTTGATTCTGCAAAATGTGACAGTCGGTCCAGGAGCTAATGTATACAGGATGTGACGTCAGGTCAACATGTTCGGTCTGGCCCTCTGCCGGTAATGTTCGCATACTCAATTTGGAATAATCTTAGTCCACGCAGAGGCGCCACTATTTTATTGGCGCCAGGTCAAAAGTTGTCTCAATGAAATCATTCAAATCAGATACTCGTAGGCAGAATCATGTGTTCTAACGCTTATGGTTCATTTTAATACACTACTCGATTTTGATTTATCGCATTCATTTCCCACAACAAAAATAGGCACTTATGTACAAGTCGGACCCACCTAAATTTTGCCATTATAACTGTATTTTTGCCAACATTTGATACTTGATTTGGTTAATTCAATCAATTATAATCATCTTGTGCATATTTATGTTTTATAAACAGCGCGTCTTAGCAGGCTTTTGAGGTCGAAAAGACAGTGCGGTCGGCATAGACAAACTGTTTATCGCTCATTCCATGTGCACAGCGCAGTAACACATGCACCGCTGCGCTTGCGACTGGCACAAATCGCGCTGTCTTTTCGACCTCAAAAGTATGCCAAGACGCGCTGTTTATAAAACATAAATATGCGCAAGATGATTATAATTGATTTAGTTAACCAAATCAAGTATCAAATGTTGGCAAAAATACAGGTATAATAGCAAAATTGAGGTGGGTCCGACTTGTACATAAGTGCCCAAAAATAGTATTTCAAATATCATTCGGCTTAGCCTTTCTGGCCGCCCGGGAGTACATGCATTTTTCACCTATGGCTATGGCGACGCAGTGGTGAAGTATACGGAGTATCACTACTCATGATACTCTGTAGCATAGCATTGCCCGATCTAGCTATACACGTAAAAACACTATACGAATGTTTTCTTATTAACGTTATTTTTACATGTGGGTTTTGACACAAACATATAATTTATTTTGTCGATGATGACGATTACTACAAGTCAAATAACCAGTTATTATTCAACAGACTGCAACCTGCATATGACTTAATGTGTTACATGTTACTCCTACGCTACATATTAGTGTTCGTTTTCATATTAATTAAGTAATGAATATTTTATGTCATAAATCTATATAGAGAGAATTTGGTATATAACACTATGATAATTAATATGCCCTAGCTATTAGGCGAAGGTGTTATTTAATAATTATTGTTTTGCCTGTCGTCTACTCTGTCTGACCTCAGGGAAAGTCAAATATCTCGTTGTCAGCCATGTTTATTTCCTCTTTGCTATGCATAATTTATATAGTCACATGTTCATCGTCATCTAATTGCCACAGTGTGTCACAGAAACATATATAAGCATAAATAGATATGTATATAGACGTAACTCTTCTTGGGAGTATACATAGCACCAGTGATGCAAACGATATTTGCTGAAGACAAATATCCACCACCCACTCCATTGCACACACGCGCGCAAGCACACTGACACGCGCACCCATTCACACTCGATCTCACACACTCTCATACGCACACAATCGCACGCATACACACACACGCACGCACGCACACACGCGCGCGCGCGCCAGCTTACACACCACACGCACTAACGACCAAACTCACACGTCCATTCACAAACGCGCGCGCGTACACACACAAACACAGGCGAACATACGCACATACACACGCACACATGTACACGCACATACGAACGTAAACATTCACACACGCATACATATGTACACATACAAATACACCACACCATTCAAGTACCATTCAATGGTATTTGAATGGTATTTTTTGAAAGGCTATACAGTGGTGCGTGGGAAGCAGCCAGTCAGTATGGCGGCGCACGTACAGTGGTCAATGATATCAGAGTTCTGGAAAAAAAAATACTGTGGCTCTGTGCAAATCAAATCATGGTCACATACATAACCTCTAAATGGTATGTTATGGCTAAACATTCATACATATATATATATATATATATATATATATATATATATATATATATATATATATATATATATATATATATATGTATATATATATATATACGTATATATATACATATATATAAGCCTATGTATGTATATATATATGTATGTATGTATGTATGTATATATGTGTATATATATATATATATATATATATATATATATATATATATATATATATATATATATATATATATATATATATAGCCGAAACGACCAATATTCACATATAGGTACTTAGATTTACAATTTCGACCATGCAATTTCTGCGAGTTTGTTTTCAAAACGCTGTCAGTGTGACCGAAATATTCCGCCTAAACTACCAACTTTTATCGGCTACTAAAAGTGGTAGTGTGGCCGATGCTCTCTAAATGCAAAAACGACAAACGATTTAATTTTTTGTTTTTTTACTTCACGTTTGAAAACGAATAAAGACAAATCAGTTGTTTTTTTCGTTCGCAAATTTGAAAATGAAAAATGAATTCAATTCTCGTTTTTCGTTCGTAAATTGGAAAACGAAAAAGGAATTCGTGTTTCGTTCGCAAATTTCAAAACGAAAAAGGAAAAGACGGTATATACACGGACCCACTGAGTGGTCCATCCAGTATAATAGTCACTTGTACGAGGCAGATGATATCATGACAGGCTTCGGATTGACAGACGAAGAGAAAAGGGACTACGATGTGGTAAAAACCAAGTTCGATGCACACTTTGGATTTCGCCGCAATGCTATATTTGAACGGGCTAAGTTTAATAGACGTTCGCAGGAAGAAGGGGAAAGTGTGGACAGCTTTGTCACCTCGCTGTACTGCTTAGCAGAGCATTGTGAATATGGCATTCTGAAAGAAGAAATGATTCGAGATCGCATTGTCGAAGGGATTACCGACACATCTTTGTCATTGAAGTTGCAAATGGATGGTGCTTTAACAGTAAAACAAGCAATCGACATGGCTCGACAAAACGAGGCCGTAAAAGGGAACAAACCTTTTTGAGAAGCAACCTTGCTACAGGGGGTAGCAACAATGTAGATGTCGTGCAAGGCCAAGGCCAAGGTCAAGGCGCAAGAAAGCCCAACAAGCACAGGAAGATGAAAACATGGACGAAAGTTTAAAACAGTAAACAAGTCGCATCGAGGAAGTGCGATTGTTGCGGGAAATCACCAGATCACCCGAAAGCAATGTGCCCAGCACGTGGCGCAGCCTGTTTTAAGTGTAAAAAGGTTGGACACTTTAGTGCAATGTGTCGATCAGCGAGAACGGTTGACACAGTTGTCAAAAATGTCCAATCTGATGTCGCTTTCCTTGGAGAGATGGACCAAGGGGACCAACCATGGTTAGCTAAAGTTGACCTTGAGGCAGTAGAAACTAGAACTTTGACAGAGGTCAAGTTCAAGTTAGACACAGGGGCGGACGTGACAGTAATCTCGGAAGAAGACTACAAAAATGTAGGAAGACCGAAACTTTGTGAATCAACAAAAACATTGGTGGGCGCAAACCAGACAGTTTTGACACCCTCAGGCAAATTTTGTGGCAGATTGTCGCGAGGAGCCGCCATGTTGGAGGAGGACATCTATGTCCTTGGAAGTCAGAAGAGGTCATTACTAGGTAGGCGAGCGTGTGAAACTCTCGGCCTTATCAGACGAGTGTCCGTAGACACGGTGGAGTCGGCGGAGATCTACAAGAGAGACCATCCGAAACTATTTGACGGCTTGGGAAAAATCCCTGGGCAGTATGAAATAAAACTACGCAGTGACGCCCAACCGTTCGCAATCACCACACCACGGCGTGTTTCAATTCCACTGTTGGAGATAGTGAGAAGTGAACTCCAACAAATGGAAGACCTCGGCGTGATTCGAAAGGTAGAAAAACCTACAAATTGGTGCGGCGGCATGGTTGTGGTGGCGAAGAGAAAAGAGGTTCCTGAGGAGAAACAGAAGGTGCGCATCTGCGTAGATTTGACGAAGCTCAACGAGAGCGTTCAAAGAGAAAAACACGATCTGCCCTCAGTCGACCAAACACTGGGGAGACTGGCAGGGGCAAAGGTGTTCACGAAGCTAGATGCCAATTCCGGGTTTTGGCAAATACCTCTCTCGCCCAGTTCAGAAGAACTTACCACGTTCATCACTCCATTCGGCAGGTACTGCTTTCGAAGGCTACCTTTTGGGATCACCTCAGCACCTGAGTACTTCCAGAAGCGGATGAATAAGATGTTCGACGGTCTCCCGGGCGTTCTGTGTAAGATGGATGACAGCATCATCTTTGGAGACTTCCGCGAAGAGCACGATGAAAGGGTAACAGCTGTGCTCAAACGTCTGGAAGAAAATGGCGTGACATTGGACTTTGGAAAGTGTGACTTCGCGAAATCCAGCGTTTCATACTTGGGTCACGTGGTTTCAGCCCAAGGGATCGAGGCTGACCCAGCAAAAGTGCAAGCGATCATGGAAATGGAACAGCCTACCAACGTGGGTGACATTCGGCGCTTCCTGGGCATGGCAAATCAGCTAGGAAAGTTTTCGCCGAAGCTAGCAACCATCACCAAGCCACTGAGAGATTTGCTGAGCAAACAAAATCAGTGGACATGGGGACAGAGTCAAGCTCACGCGTTTGAAGAGATGAAGAGAGAACTCAGTCATACACCTGTTCTAGCTCTGTATGACCCCAGTCGAGAAACAACAGTGTCTGCAGACGCGTCATCGTTTGGGCTAGGAGCAGTTCTCCTACAACGACACGAAGAAGCCATGCGTCCAGTAGCGTATGCCTCAAGGGCGATGACAGCAACTGAGCAACGATATTCTCAGATAGAGAAGGAAGCTTTAGCGACGACATAGTCGCTGGAGAGATTCTCAGACTACTTGTATGGGATGCAATTCCATGTTGAAACAGACCATAAGCCGTTGGTGTCTTTGCTAAGCTCAAAGAAAAACCTAGTTGAGCTATCTCCAAGAATCCAACGATTCCGCATGCGATTGATGCGGTACGCATACACTATCAGTCATGTACCTGGCAAGAATCTGGTTGCAGCCGATGGTCTATCCCGCTCTCCGTTAGTACGACCACTGACAGCAGACGAATCGCAGTTCGCGGAGGAAGTTTCAGAGCAAGCAAACCTAGTCATGGGACAGATCCCAGCAACGGAGACCAGATTGGCGGAGATTAGAGCATGCCAGCGAGAAGACGAAGTATGTCGCCAAGTAATGACATACTGCTTAGAGGGATGGCCAACCTTTCCTTCTCTGCCAGGGACTCTGAAACCGTACTGGCAAGTCCAGAATGAACTGACTATCCAACAAGGACTTCTGTTGAAAGGAGTGAGACTTGTAATTCCCAGCTGCATGAGACTGGAGATGTTAGACAAGTTACACGAAGGCCACCAGGGCGTGGTTAAGTGTCGGTTGCGAGCCAAGTCATCGGTTTGGTGGCCAGGGCTGAGCAAGCAGCTAGAAGAGCTTGTGACGAACTGCACAGCGTGTGCTAGAGAACGGCACATTCATGCAGAGCCTATGATCCCTTCAGAGTCAAGACTGCGACCGTGGCAAAAGGTTGCCACTGACATGTTCTTCTACAAGGGGCATACTTACCTACTCGCTGTAGATTACTACTCGAGCTACGTGGAAATCGCCAAACTGGAGACTGTCGCTTCTTCAAATGTCATAATCCATTTGAAGTCTATCTTCGCGAGGCATGGCATCCCGGAGACAGTTGTCTCAGACAATGGCCCACAATACGCAGCTCAGGAGTTCGTGAAATTCGCAGAAGACCAGGGATTCACACACATTACCAGCAGCCCTCGGTACCCGCAAAGTAACGGGAAAGCGGAACGAGCGGTGCAGACGGTGAAGAATTTACTGAAGAAATCAGCGGATCCGTACAATGCCTTGCTATCTTACCGTGCTACTCCTCTCGAATGCGGATATTCGCCATCACAACTGCTAATGGGGAGGCAGTTGCGTACCAAGATTCCTGTGGTGCCATCAACACTTGAACCTCGTTGGGTTGAATCGAAACAGCTGCAGGATAAACAAGAGGAGATCAAGCGAAAGCAGAAGAAAACGTACGACCGCTACCATCGCGCACGACCACTGGATATTCTTCAGCCAGGTGATTCCGTGTGGATACAAGACGCCAAGACTAGTGGCACAGTGATCAAGCAGACTGATTCACCTCGCTCATACTTAGTGCGAACGCCAACAAGTTGTCTTCGCAGAAATCGACGACATCTTGTGCCTACGCCGAATGAGCACACTAGTGTCACCGACAGTCCGAGCACGAGCTGCCAAGACCGACGTTCGCTGTCGCCAGGGGAACAGCCTAAAGAGAAGTCACCAAATGTGATGCGCCTTCCAGTTGCGCAACATCGACTCCTTTTTATTCGGCCTGCCTAATCATAATAATCATAATCGTCACGTCTTTATAGTGCTGTTCCAACGTTCGTTGCTCACAGCGCTGAACAGACTTTCACATGTTGGGTGGCTCTTTGCATTTCAAAAGTGCGCTTATAACATTCACATGTGGGGTGGAGCATAACTATGCCCCTATAATTAGTAGTTTCATCGTGTCCTAAGTTCGTGCATAGCGGAATTCCGTGGCGATATTGTATTGTGCCATTTTTCAATCATTGCACAACCACTGTTAACGGAAGTTGCATTTCGTGACTCAGGCCCCCCCCCCCCAAATAACAAAACATTGTCATGGTTTCATCCTTTCTAGTTAACAACATCAGTAATGGGCTATTGTATTACTTTGTGGATTAATTTATACAAGTAAATATAGAGATGTAATACGTTAACATAATTGCTTTTTTTATTTTCAGTCGACGAGGTCCAAAAACAAATCGTGGACTCCGGACACAATACACTCGCGAGTTGAGGAAGGTGCTCGGGGGTATTAAAAGCGGTGCCGGGACCGACCAGTTGCTATCCAGCAACTGGATTTTTTTATCAGCTGGACGCGTTCCTCCGGCCCCACGTCACTATTCGGCCATCGACAACAAACGTGGTTAGCGTGGCTGTGGTTGAAGAGAGTTTTTCAAATACAAAGAGAGCCTACTGTTTAGTGAACTTTATTCATTTAACAAATTGGTGTTCATTATTAGTTAAATAATAAATCAAAATAAGAGCTGGTTTTGTTACAGTGCATTTATTTACACATTGTAATGTCATGGACCGTAATCAGTGTCTCCACCTGGCGATTAATGGTTATGCCGGTAGTGTTAATTAGCAGTCACAATAGGTGGCACTGCAGTTGGTTGAGTGGGATTTGGGAGTTGCGTGGGAGGAAGGCGCGGGACTCGAGACTTGCGACCAACGATCGAAGTCGAGATGTGATGAATTATCTTGAAAGATTGTGAGTAACTGTTTTATTGTCACGTGTTGACACTCGCTTAGTCAGGATGATGTTGTGGAGCTAGCGATCAGGGACAATTTATAATAGGAACTTGCCAATAATTATAAACTTGTATCAGTTGCAAATTGGTTTTCCCTCGTGGTGGTGAAATTTAATGGTTTAATTATCCTGTATTCTCGGTTATTCATAGGAATAATATGTCGTCGTTTGTATGTATCCTATGGTATAAGCTAATAGCGTCACAGTAGCACTGTTGTGGTGTCGATTATTGAAGATATTTCAGAAAGTAAGAAGTTTGTTGAATATTGTCCTTTGCGTAATAACCCTAATTCTCGTACCAGGATACTCGCTAGAGGGCGGCATTGAGCCAACGAGTGAAAGCAGAAGTAGTCACCCAGATGGTCGCTGGAGGTTAGCACTGACGTCAGGCTGTGGACAGGTACAACATAAGTGATGGAGTTTGGTATTTCTGTACAGCTCACTGTATTATAGTTGCCAAATGTGTGAGCATGTATTTGTTTTGGTTTATGAATATTATCATAGACATGTCACGACATTACCACATCGGATGGGTTCAGTTGTTATAATATAATTTTAGTTACCTATAATAGTTGCCAGTACTAACTGGGTACATTGTACATGTCTTGGATTCTGTTGGTTGTGTTGCGCTGTTGGACAGTGTTTTAACTTACGGTTCATGTACTTAATTTTAATGTATATTGACATCAGTTTTGAGATGTTTACTTTGATTGATGGTAAAGGTGTAGTATTGTGTATGTGTGTATATTTATATATGTGGTAACACCTGTGTTATTGTTACAGGGTCTTGTCTTGTTCTTCATGTACAATAAAGATTGTTGACGGTTACCGCCCGCTCCGCGTCCATCCTTGACAGTAATTATACAGAATACCTGTTTGAAGTGTTTTGCCATGGCATCGCCGGCTAGTACTGGTGAAGTTGTGTTTGGCGATTTTGACTAATAATAAAGAGTGCAATTTTTCGCGCAGTACAACCTGTTTGGGGCAAACGTATACATGTGTTATGATTATGTGCATTTAGACAACTTGTCAGATGTAAGTGCTTATCGAAACCACAACGTACAGCTATGTAGAATGCAAATCCCGTAAAAGACACATACTTTGTGGGCTTAATCGTCTATTAACTGCACTACATAAATCGCTATATGTCTGATAGTATGGTAAACTCAATATTAAATCGGGCAATTAAGATAAGAAAGGTATAATGCAAGATATTTATGTCCTGATTTTCCTAGTATTCATCAGTCGCCTCCATGCGCAACCAACTGCCCCAACTCGCTCAGTAAAGTTTCGTACACCCCGTATTGTAGGCGTAGAAGCAACCAAGGCCTCGCCCAACATCTACGTCGTCGACGACATTTCGTACTGCTTTGTAAGGCAACAATTGCACTCACAACTGCTAATTTTTTTTAAATCATCGTCGGAATCCATTTCTACACCCCTACATCCGGTTCATCGCCGCATCCGGTAAAATTGATGTCGATTAGTTGCACTTAACAAAACGACGTCAACTTGTTGCGCAACAAGTTGCGCAACTTGTTGCGTCGTGTAAACGCACCTTTATCGGTAAAAACAGATTGAGTAACGCTGTGTCATCTGAGAATGTAATTAGATACCTATTGGGAGGGATGCTCCTATAGTCATTTGTATACAATATGGATAAAAAAGGAGGCGAGACACATTCCTGGGGGTGAAGCAGTAGAGACAATCTTCACACTAAAATGGTGTTAATTACACGAACCTGTTGGGGTCTCCTCACCAGAAAATAAATATGACGTCCGTTCGAGGAGGACATGGGAACCACGACGACACGAGACCGTTTTTAACAGGATACCGGCAGGAATGGCGTTGTCGCTGGCGGCAGTGGCGTAGACAGTCGAGGTGTTACCCCGTGATCTACTGATGGGTACTGGCAGGAAGGCATGCTGTTTGTAATGCATACAGCGGTTCTACTGGTCGACACCTGACCATTGTCCACAGGTTATCGAGATATGTATGAAGCATGAGTGATGTTGTTACGTGGTGGTCGGTGGACCGAGATAACTTGTAGTGGAATGGGGTGAATGGTTTGTCTAAGATGGCATGTCATTTTATGGTTTTACAAATGGCAGTGAGTGTGCGTGTGCGCGTGCGCTTGTGCGTGTGTTGTGTATATATGTATGTGAGTGTGTGTGTCTGCGCGCGCGCGTGCGCGTGCGCGAGTGTGTTTAACGAACTTTTACCTTCAACCATCTCCATGACTTCACTATATGGTGGATGTTCATTTGTAGAGGCAGTACTATCTAGAGCTACAGCAGCGACAAACAACGACACGAACAACTACTACAGCCGCAGCAAAAACAACAGGCATAAAAATAGCGACTACTATAAAAATAGCACAAGAACGTCAACGGAGCGTCACATCGCCCTGAGCAATAACAACGACAATACGAACATCTTCGATTACATCACCTCAGCAACGGTACACATCAATGTGACAGTCACGTCACGGTTGACTGGTTCAATGTTTCACTGAATGTCTCTTTTCAGTGTTCTCATATACATAACAGAACATCTATTTCTTACAATTATTACTTGACTGATAGTATCACTAGTGTTCATTCACAAACTATTTCAATCTATAATTTGGAAGCAGAGGTTACCAGCATTTGCTCCCAAAAGACTGGCATTGTACCATTAATCAAACAGCATTATTATGGCTGTGTATGGTTATGGTATATTATCGTAATCTTTCATTCAAGTCCAATTGTCTGGTCCCGGTGGATCTATATGGGTATCTAGGTCGTTTCATCGTGTTCGGAGTTGCTGAGTCTTCCGTCTCACTCGCTTCACTTGGGACATCGTCGTTCGATCACGGGATGGTCCTCCGTCGAGTCACTTTCCGTCGGCGGATCTGTATTCACGTTCACCGGTTGAACCTCGAAACGTTCGCTCATAGCTGTGATCATCGATCCTTGTCAAGCCACCACTTCATAGGCCATGAGTTGATATGGAATATAGAATGTTTATTTTAGCTCTTTCTCTTCTCTTTCTCTATGACTATGTCTCATGGTTGCAGATCTGTAGATTTCGCCTTCGCTCTTTTGACTTTTCACATATTGCTTCATTCAGGGGCGTCGATCCGGTTTGAAAAGTGGTGGGAACGGGGGACCAATTTATATATACATATTATTATATGTATGCATATTATTATATGTATGCATAATATAGATATATATATATGTCATATAATATATATATATTATAATATGTCACATATATATGTGTCAAGGATGGACGCGGAGCGCTGGATCGTCATTTCACAATTCTTTATTGTACACGAACAACAAGACAAGACCCTGTCCACAGCCTGACGTCAGTGCTAACCTCCAGCGACCATCTGGGTGACTACTTCTGCTCTCACTCGTTGGCTCAATGCCGCCCTCTATAGCGAGTATCAATCTTTCAAGATAATTCATCACATCTCGACTCCGATCGTTGGTCGCAAGTCTCGAGTCCCACGCCTTCCTCCCACGCAACTCCCAAATCCCACTCAACCAACTGCAGTGCCACCTATTGTGACTGCTAATTACTAGCCGTTAATCGCCAGGTGGCGTTAAGGAAATAATTAATCGTGATCATGGCCTGTCCATGACATCTATATATACATATATATACTTACATTATATATATATATACATATATATATACTTACATTATATATATACATATATATATATAAGTGTATGTATATAACATATATATGTGTATGTATATATCGTATATATGTATATGTTTGACTTGTATAATATATATATATATATATACATACACATATATATGTTATATACATATATATATATAAATATATATAAGTGTATGTATATAACATATATATATATGTATGTATATAACTTACATATGTATATTTTTGACTTGTATAATATATATATATATATATATATATATGACCTGAAATACACACTTTTTGGGTAAATATAAAACATAATTCATTGTTGGTCTGGTGCTAATTCTAAACTAAAAAAACCTTTATGTTATGGTATTTATAATAGTTATGTTGGCAACATATATTTGAAGAGGGGCATGGTTCACTGAACATTTGGGAGGTAGACTTTGGACCCAACACTGCTTGCCTGATTCATAGAGTGACAAGCTGCAGAGCTTACAGGGGGCTTGTGTAGGACTTCCCAATCCCATCTTTGGGCAAAGAAATTTGTCATCACTAAAATGAGATCAAATTACACAAAGTGCAAAAATCTGCTAGTTCCGCCGTAGAATAGCCATCAGGTCGACCAGGCTGCAATTCAAGGAGTGACAGGGCAAACAAAAATAAAAAATCTATAATGTGCTTGATGGTTTATGCCTATTAATATATCAATACAAGAGTGCAAAGTGACAGAGCCTGGCATGATGAATATTTACTGGACTAAGACCAAGTTGCGGGCTGCGGCCAACCAAGCAATTTATCTAGTGATTTTCCACTAGGTAGTCGGAAGTTTATATCTTATTATTAATTTTACTTCTAGACCGATGTAGGGTTTTTAAGAGAGGGGTGTGATCAGTCTCGCTATATATGCCTATAAATTTGTTTTATTAACTGAAAAAGTATGAGGACATTTCCTATGCTGACCCCCTCAGGCCGAAAAGTGGGGGGCGCGTCCCCCTCATGCCCCCACTGATCGACGCCCATGCTGTGCCTGTGTAGAACTTCCCAATCCAACATTTTGGCAAAGAAATTTGCCATCGTTCAAATGGGAAATAACGTACACAAAGTGCAGGCCCAGGAATCCGCCGCTTCTATCGTAGGCGATAAGCAACAAGCGGGCGAGGGGTGAAAGTGCAACACAAATTTCATCATTTAAAATGTACTTAATTTATGGCTAGAGCCGATTAATAATATCAACAGAAGGTTGCAAACTGATAGAGCACGGCAGCGGCTTACATGTTTTCGGTAGTTATAAACTTTCCGATTGGCCTTTCTGCGTATGCGCGACACATTTAAAATCTAAAAATGTGCAGCGAATTTTAAAATGTGCAGCGAAATAACAAAGCATTTTAGGTATAAATGCCACGAGCTGTTCGTTAACTCTCCTGTGATGACTACTGTGAAGAGTTGTCTAAAATTTCATTCAATACATTAAAATATTACGTTTGTTTAAATCACTATCACGGATTATGGCGCACTAACAGCAAAACATGCCTCATAACTTGTTTGCCTCGTGTTAATTTACGATAAATAACTTTGCTGAGAGGTTATATACATCATAACGAACAGCATGTAGTAAATATACCATAAATGCTTTGTCGTTTCGCTGCACATTAATGATTTTATAGTTATCGCGCATGCGCAGCAACGTCAATCGAAATGTTTGTTACGCCGCAAAAATGTAAGCGCTACACCGCAACCCGGCAGTTTAATTACTTGTAAGATCAAGTTGGGCGCTGTGGCCAGCCAAGCAATTTATCTGGCCGATTTTCTAATGGGTGGTCGGAATTTCATTTCGCGAGTTTATTGTGTAGCTAGTCCTATGACTATGTAGCGGCTTTTAAGAGAGAGGATTGTTGAGTCAGGCTATTTCCCTCGCAATTTTTCTGAACTGAAATGTGGGGGGGGGGACAATTCCTATGCTGTCCCCCCACCCTGAAAAGTGGGGGGAAGCGTCCCCCCGTCCCCCACCGATCGACGCTCGTGGCTTCATTCGATACTTTGCTCTCGCATCTGCTTGTCTCGTGGTTCTGTCCGATTTCGATGCCTCTTTCGTGTTTGTTTCCGCTTAGGGGTGTCGTGTTGTTTCTGTTAAAGAGCGCCAGCGCTAGTGGTACTCCCGTCGATCTGTGTGGCGTGTCTCGGCAACTTTTCCTTCAAGTATTGCGGAGCGAATTACTCGCCTTTTCGAGGGTTCACGTGAAGCTCTCCGCTTGCGGCCATGCTAGTGTTGTTTTCCTGTGTTGGAAACCTGCGTACTCCACAACGCATTTGAATTATTCGAAGCTTTGAAATGGGGACCCATCGACCGATTTCGCCACTTCCGACGTGCGATAATTTAAAACAAAACGAACCCGAATTAGCAACGCCTCGAAGCATACCGATTCCACCAGCGAATATAACGCACAGGTGAGGCACCTGAAAAATTCAAATATAACCAGTAATTAGTCAACTCATTAATGTTGTTACTTTACCCATATTTGATTAACGCTGTGGTAGGCCTATATAGTATATGAATAACTACCAAAACAGAAAGGACTTAATTATAACAAGAGTTATAGTGAGTAATGTCGTATTGTTACCTTAGAGTGTGGTTGCGCCGACCGTGGAGTACTGCGTCAACGGCTGCACTCCACACTCCTGCAGTGCCTTCACGTGTCCCTTTGTCAGTTAGCCTCGCCCGGGGCCGCTACGGATCTTTGCATCGGTGTCGTTCTCGACACGTCTTCACCTCTCAGTTGCTGCGGTTGTTGTGACATTTCTAATCGCCAACTAATGGTTACGTTAACGTTCCATGACATCACAGTCGCATTTGACGAACCATAAGCCAATCAGAGCGTCGCATAACTCCCGCGGTTTTGATAACGGTTACTGCGCCGTAAGACGTCGAGAACGCTACGTTATCCGTCATAGCGTGACGTGCGACGTACCATTGTGAAATGTGACCAGAGAGGTCTTTCGGGATAGTCTTCTTCTTCGCCTTTTCCCACTAGGTGGGGTCAGCCGGCCCGAATTCTTGATTTCCAGAATGTTCTGTCCTGTGCATCCTCCGTGGTGATCCGCAGTGCCTGCATATCCCTTCGGACGCCATCCACCCATCTCCCTCTTGGTCTCCCCCTTGGCCTTTTTCCTGGTACTCTCATGTCACCAACTGCTCTCACTTCGTAGTTTTCTTCCATTCTCTGCACGTGTCCATATCAGCGTAATCTTATTTCTCTTACTTTCTCTTGTATGCTACTCACACCTAGCTCCTTTCTGATGTCCACCCACTTTATTCTGTCTCTCAATGTTACTCCTTTTATTCTTCTGAACATCCTCATCTCTATTTTCTCGAGAATCTGTTCCTCCTTCTTTCTAACTGTCCGGCATTCTGCTCCATACAGAAGTACTGGTCTAATGACAGTCATGTAGACCTTGACTGTCATTAGACAAAAAAGAGCTAATGCTACACCATTAGCTCTTTTTTGTCCCTTACGAAAAAGAGCTAATGGTGTACCACTGATTACCATTGAATAAATCATGGGTCACCGATGGCTTTCGCCACCTGATTAGGCAGAGGCAACGTGCACGCATGGTGGGTGACGTGGAACGGGCAAACAAACTCCGTAATCAAGTGAATCGCGCAGCGCCGAAATTACGACGCCAATTCTACCAATCCAAAATTGCATCAATAGAAGCAACATCATCATTGGTGGAAACATATGAAGAATCTCTTGGGTAACTCACCTGTCGGTCAAAATGAGATGTTGGGTTTGGCAAATGCATTTACTGGTGGAGATATGGGCACTCTTGTTAATCGTATGAATACATGCTTCGTGGCGATCAGTGAAGACTTGCCAAAACTACGAGCTACACACCCCATCTTTGACATTAAAGAACCACTGCCAGCTAAATTCACCATTAGTGTGGGTGACTTTAAGTTGGCACTTGATAAGATCAAAATGAACAAAGCTACGGGTCCGGACAAAATACCCCCATGGGCGTTGAAAGAGTGTTCACACCTTCTTGCGGCGCAGGTAACTGCTATATTTAATAGTTCTCTTAGAGAAGGTGTACTGCCAAAACTATGGAAGACGGCAACTATTATTCCTGTGTCAAAGAAACATTCCCAGTTACTTTTGAAAATGACATAAGACCGATATCACTTACACCCATTATAGCTAAGGTGTTTGAATCACTAGTGCTAAAATGCGTCGATTATTATGTTAAACCACAAACTGATGATAAGCAGTATGGAGGAATGGCAGGGACTTGTACCACGGATGCTCTTGTTGAAATGCTCCACAAATGGTATGAAAGCACCGATATAACGGGCAATTTGGTAAGAGTGCTTTTTCTTGATTACAGTAAAGCATTTGATCTGATTAACCACGATATACTGTTAAACAAAATGACTGGAATGGAAGCGGCGACGCTGTGTCAGAACCAGGGTATCCCAGAGGGGGCGTTCCCCAAGGGACTTTATCAGGGCCAACACACTTTTTAGTCCATATCAATGATTTGCAAATGCCTTGTCCTATTTATAAATATGTTGACGACAGCAGTATATTTGAAATATGCAACCAAGACATGGTATCTGTTATCCAGGATTCTGCAGACCTTGTTGAGCAATGGTCTTGTAATAATGACATGCGTATCAATACGACTAAGACTAAAGAGATGGTTATATGTTTCAGAAGAGACAGAACATTTGTAGATTCTCTGCCATATATTTATATGAATGGAAATAATATTGAAAGAGTGTCTCAAGCAAAGGTTCTCGGTGTAATTATATCATCTGACTTAAGTTGGAATGCACATGTAGATGAAATAATTTCAAAGGCAAGAAATAGAGTGTACATGATTTATCAATTGAAACGTGCTGGTATCAACCAAAACGATTTGATCAGAACTGATGTATCTGTAATTAGACCTGTAGTTGAATATGCGTGCCATGTGTGGCATACGAACTTACCTAAATACTTATCGGATAACATAGAAATAATTCAAAAAGGTGTCTCAAAACTATATTTCCATTATCAATACGACAATATCCTGCAGATGGTAAACCTGCCGACGTTGTACCGCAGACGCGATGAATTGTGTAGACTGTATTTCGCCAAAATGAAGAGTAATGATCACAAACTGAATGCGTTATTACCAAATGGTCGAAGTGTGCCATATGCCTTGAGGTTGTGTAACAAGTTACCTATCCCAAGGGCAAAAACTAATCGCTACAAAAATTCATTAATTCCGTGGTGTTTAGAGCATTTTCAGATCGGCTAGTAATGGACATGTATTTTAATTTGACTTAATTAATTAATGTATTTATTTTATAACAATGTTTGTGTAAAGAATATTTTAATGTACAGTGTATGTTTTAAATTTATTACGTAGGTTTCTAATGATTTTAATTTTTAACAAGATATGCTAACATTGTACATTGATGATATTGTATGGAATTGTTGATTTTAGTATGAATGTACATGTACAATCCAACTGCAAAGTTGCCACATAATAAATTTATCTTAATACCATTCGGTATCATTCAGTACCATTGGACCATTCAATGATATTTCAATAGGGCTCAGTGGTACCCTCAACAGTAATTTAAAATGGGGAGAGTTACCGGTTATGCGAATCGTACCCCTTGTTGTCCTCAAAATCTGGTGATGGTAGGGACCCAATTACTGCATGGCGCGCAAGCGCAGTCCAAGGGAAGTAACTCGCCGAAAGGAAAATGGCGGCTCAACAAAATGCAACGGCAATCCATTTCAAAGCTCTGAATAATTCAAATGCATTGCACAGGAAAATTTAAGTTACTGTCATTTATCCACAAAATATATACAAAATAAATTCGTTTCCGTGTACTTTTACAGTTTATCCCCGCACAGCTGCGATCATCTTCTAAACAACTAATTCTGGCCTACCATAGTCACAATTATTACTTATTTTGGTTCTACATGTACTACACTACACTATACAAACTATTAAAAATGCAATATTTGTAATACATTTTATTCCAGCTAATAACATACACATATACATATATAACAAGACAATAACCCCTGAATAACCTCTATCTTATCAATAACCATTTTCTTGTCAGCTCTGGAATTGTGGTTGAAACGTTTCGTGCTAAATATGGTATAATGATATATAGCTTCATTATTATTACTACTACATTTTACTTGTACCAGAATTCATTTTGCTTTTCCTTGATTGCGATGCTTCTTTCTTTAAATACTGTACAACGTGTTATATTATTAACAAAACTCACCAAACCTGACCACACTCAATAATATCTACATGAGGGTATTGCTGGATTTGTATGTACCTTAATAATTGTATAATTATACCGACTTCTTACAGGCAACAGGGACAAAAGTGTGTTACACACGTACTGACACATATTTTCGGCACCTACCAGCAGTGCTTATTAATTCATGTCGAAACTACGATGCAGCTTGGGATAAATACTTCCCTGCAATTTATTAATAAATCATCTTTAAACTAGGATCCATATGTACAGAAACTGCATGCAGACGTATGAAATATGGATCGTGTTACCTAACGGAAATCAACAGGAGTGATTCCGTATGTACAGTTCGTTTGTACGCATGCTCCATGTACACATGTCTTTTCATAGGGAGGAAAACTGAATCGCTCCAAGCAATGATTCAAATTACATACCCACACAGGTATCAGACGGGAAACTCATCACTACGCAGGTATTTCCCATTCCGCATGCCATTCCGATACAAATGGAAACTACTTTTGTCGACTTCACTCGTTTTTTAAGACGAAGCACCAAAATTATGTTTTACGACCCGCAAAACCACCATAGCACTAATGACTAATTGCTAACGACAAGAACTGCCGTGTTGGCATTTCTCTGTCAGTTTGCCACGTCTATATAGACACATCAGTCTCCACAGTCTCGCTAATAATAATCATCATATGACAAAAAATACACTGCCGTTTGTATAACAAACATGGAGCGTTGTTCACGCCCGAACCCTGATGTTGAACTGGGGAGGGTGCCCGTCTACATGGACGACGCCATCACAACCGAAAGTAGCAACGTCAAATAAGTCTGCGCTTATTCCCGCGTCGATGGTGTAGCGCTTACATTTTTCCAGCGTTATAAACGTTCCGATTGACGTTTCTGTGCATGCGCGATATATGTAAAAACATTAATGTGCAGCGCAAGGTCAAAGCATTTATTGTATAAATACTACGGGTTGTTCGTTAGGATGTATATAACCTATCTGCAAAGTTATTTGTCGCAAATTAACACGAGGCAAACAAGTTTTGAGGCATGTTTTGATAGCAAGCGTCAATCACGTGCCTGTATGCACCATAATCCATGACAGTGATTTAAACAAACGTAATATTTTAATGTATTGAACAACATTTTAAGCAAATCTTTACAGTAATCATCACAGGAGAGTTAAACGCACAGCCCGTGGCATTTACACCAAAAATGCTTTGTCGTTTCGCTGCACACTGATGATGTTACGCTTATCGCGCATGTGTAGAAACGTCAATCGCAACATTTATAACGATCGGGAAAAATGCAAGCGCGACGACGACCGGCGTGACTACGACCGATACGTCTTGATGACGTCCTTGATCTCCTGACGGCAGATCGGGCACAGCGCGTTCTGGTTGTTCTTGATGTCGATCGCGCACTCGTAGCACAGGCACATGTGTCCGCACGTGTACAGCACACAGTCGACGGCCTTCTCGAAGCACACGGAGCACTCGTTGCTGGCGTTGTCCGCAGCCTCCTCGCTCCAGCCGTCCTGTTGCACCACCGTCACGCTGCCGCCGCTCGCCGCCGGCATCAACACCATCTTTGTCGTCAACGCCTCCTGCAGCTGAACGTTCGCCATCGGCTCAACCGGCGACGACAAAAACGGGTTCGTGCTGACAGGCGTCGGGATGAGCGGCGGCGGGAGTGACCCCGTGATACTCGCACCGGAGTGGCAGTGGCGCAGCTGCAGCTGAAGCGGTGCCTGCGCCATTGGCGCCGCCGGCTGCGACAGTAGCTGCGGCGCCGACTTGTACTGCTTCGGCGGGAGAGACGGCGGCGTCGTCGCCGGTACCGACGGCAGGGCACGCTGGTGCGGCGGCGGGGGCCTAGGTGGCAGCACTGTTGTTGACGCCACAATGTCGGGCTGCGGCGGACGCGGCGGCGGAAGTGAGACGGTGAGGCGGGAACTCGGGCCTGTCGAAGACGGCGACTGCGCGGCAGTGTTGAGGATACCTAGGGCAGGGAGAGGTCAAGGGTCAATACAGTTAAACCTCGCTTTACAGTCACCTCACAATTAAGGTTGTTCTCCGATAGTCGCAAAATATTTCCACAGGAGTACGGGTAGTTAGTCACGTTAATATGGTCTCTTTTGCACAGTCCCAGAGTGACAATAAGTGCCAGTCCATTGTGTCTCAAACACAGTAAACTTGTGATTCTGACAGTAATATGTCACAATGACCGTTACAAATATTCCAGTAATAATCATAGGATCAACAAAATAATGTTACAATTTAAAAGATAATGTACCCGGTACATATGTCTGGGACCTGAAATAGCAATGCAATGGTAGTCTTCTATTATATAATCGAACATTTCAACGTCCAGGGGTCGCTGTCCAGGGGTCGCAATAGTGGTATTCTGGTAGTCTGAGGACTACCGAAGATGGAGTCAGCGGTAGCCCGATGGACTACTGCAATATTCAGGAATATTTTTATTCGAAATGTTGGTTATGTTTTTGGTATTGGTGTATATATGTTTTTGGTGTAGGGGTGTGTATGTGCTTAGTGTTTGATATTTCCATTAAACGGTTCAATTTTCATTTTTTGTATGTTTTTTTTACTGACATTTGGGCCATTTCTGGACTACCCGATATCTCTGAGGACTACCACATTTCCCAATTAGGTAGTCCTGCCTGTGACTACCAGAAATTGTTGAGTTATTTCTGCTGTCATGTAGAAGTTCAAAGTAGTAGCTCACAGTAGTGCAATTATCCAGTTTTATTTTACTTCCTCCTCTGCAAGGCAGTGTTTCTTTAAGATTCGCCATGTCCTTATAACACAACTGTACAGTTCTTAATTGTGTTTCTTGATGCTTGTCAGGCAGTTTGTTTATAAAGAAAAACCAAATTTGGTTGAGTAAATTCCACAGCCACCTAGCAACTAAACTGTGAAACTGGTCACTAATGTATGTCAGCACCACCTGTGGGCTAGTTCTGAAACTATGCAGAACGGGTAAAATGATTTGGGCAACCTGCTGCATATGCCAAGCCAAGACACTTTCATGAAAATTAAAACAACAAAACGAGATAGAAAATACATTTTAATGTGCCTATTAGCATTAAGAGACGTAATAAGAGTAGCTATTAGGACCAGCTTAGGTTTCCCTTTAAAAAACTGGAAACACTGATAGTCCCTATTAACTTAGAGCAGAACTTAAATCTGAGGTGACTTAAGCTGACTCTGTATAACGCCACCATACCTAGGAAGGCTGGTTGACTAATTATGATGTTTTATTGGTCACAACTCACAAGTGTTGTTTAATAATGTGCTCTGCAATGTGTGAAATGCCTTTTTTAGACATATTACTAACTGTAATATGGATGCAACAAATACACACAAAGATACATAAACAAACCTTGCAAAGATCAAATAAATAAACATTACAAATCCTTTCATGAAGTACCGGGGAGGGTAGTCTTTTTTTGGTGGATAGCAAACATATATTCATATATAAATATATTATAATATACAAGCCAGGTGAGATGACCTTTATGACCTTAAATAAACTACAAACACACATGTAACACCCATTTTCAAGGCATAACTGACAATATCTACGATTTTGGAAGACCTTTTTGCTCCTTCATTTGTTACCAGTCCTCCGATATTTCCACCCATCCACAATGGGTTTCACCCATCCAAATGATGGGTGTCTACATAAAGCTATGCCTACTGCAACTTACCATGTGATTTGATTTTCTGCGTGTTGCCAAATACGTCGAAGAACATCCACATTGGGAGTGTCTTGTCGTAGTGCATCAGTGTCGCCACCACGTGGCCGTTCTTTCCGTACCGAACCTCACCTGCAACAAGAACAGTTCTACAGGTCAGTCCATGTCACTGGTAAGTTTCCAGCTCATTTGGTCTCTTAACCTAAATTACGACACTGTGCAGTGTGGGACACTTTATATAATAGTATTAATTTAATCTTTCTATAATCAGTGGGAGTGTGTGTGTGTGTGTGTGTGTGTGTGTGCGCGCGCGTGCGTGCGTGCATGTTTGTCACTTTGTGTATATGTGTCTAAACATGTAAAACTTTTCCTCCTAGACGATAAATTTTCCTTCTAGGTGATAAATTCAGCTATGACTTTCAAAATGTCAAATTTGTTTAGGGCTGAAATCACTTTTAGGGCTTGTACAATGTGTGTGTGTGTGTGTGTGTGTGTGTGTGTGTGTGTGTGTGTGTGTGTGTATGTGTGTGTGTGTGTGTGCACACGTGCATGTGTGCATGTGCAGTGACCTTAGGACTGTCAAATTAAAAAAGATCTAAAAGAAAAATACTTTTTATTTATTTCTTAATTAACAGTTTTAATGTGACTAATTTAACGTTCCACATTTTTATCTGAGCGTAATTTCTAAAGTTGATATAACACACATTGTGTAGCCTGATTGGTTTTTATTTTACAGCACTTACAGCGTAGTGGATACTGCAATTTATAAATATTAAATATAATTAATATAATTATTAAACAAATTCCATCGTTAAATTAAATGACTTCTTAAAATGCAAATATCCATTCTATTAGTATTACTGAGGACACTATTCCCATGATACATCGTAACACTGTCCCACTGGCACGTCAAGGCGCTGACAGTTTTCATGTATTCAATACTCAATATCACTGATAGTGTTAAGGATAACAATTTATTTTGAAGAGCAATTTCGGGTGAAAGAGTTTTTAACAACATTAGTGACATGGGCCACAGGTGATGGGTGTTTTTGCTCTTTACCAAAATGCACTAGAAACTTTCATTTCTACATATCTGAATCGTCCGGCATTGCATCTGATGCAAAACTGCCCCACAATAGTAGCATCTATCATTTGTATTGATGAAAATAGGAAGAGTTAAATATCTGGATGGTACCATGTTTTTGTACTATCCCAACCAATCCAGTTGTAAAAATATTAAGTCTGCAAATTGCGACACACAGTAAAACAGTGTTAACATATATGGATCATCATATGTCGGAATTGTTATGTACGACAGCAGACAAAATAGGCCCAGGGCCCCACTCAGTTCTCAGAAGTCTGTAAACATTGAAATGATGGTAATGTATCAATAGTCAGTCTGAAGCATAACTTATCACACATCTACAACAAAAGCTGCCCCATACATGCAACTGAGCACATGTGTGATACAAATTTTGTCAGGGCTGATAAAATATTGCTTTTACATAGGTGTCATTTGAGAATAATTCATTTACTAGATTTCTAGGGCAATACAAACACATTTACTAGATTTCTAGGGCGATACAGGAAAAATAATTAAAATAGTCTTGATTGTCTCGCGCATAATTTTGATTGTGACGTAAGCAATCCGCGACGTTATGAACGCGGACGAATGAACACCAAGCAGCATTGCGGTTAACCCCGCCCACTTTAGCAATATGTGATACAGAACAAGACATGTAATAAATTTATTTTTATCACATATCTACAACAATGCTGCCCCATACATGCAACTGAGCACATGTGTGATACAAATTTTTGTTGTATATATGTGATCAATAAATTCTTACATGTCTTGTTCTGTATCACGCCCTGTATCATGCCCCTCATACCTGTATCAGCCCTCGTCCTTCAGACTCGGGCTGATACAGGACTACAGGTACATCGGGGCATGATACAGGGCGTGATACAGAACAAGACGTAATAATATATACATATCAATGTCCTATGCCAATTAAACCCCATCTCCCACATATTTCATTTTTTCTACACGAGATCACGAGTTCTATTACGAATATCCTTCTTGAAACAATAAAGTGACTTGAACTACATTGGAGGTAATTTTGTTTGTTATCACACATCAGTATTGTAAGCAGGGATGGAGTGCTTACAATACATATGTACAAATGTACTCGAGTACGATTACGTTGAACATGCATGAGTACTCAGAAAACAAACGTACTAGAGTATGAGTATTATTGCTTTAGAATGTACTCGAGTACGACTACGATTACATTAGAATGAAATCATGATTACTTTAATTAATGAATATCCTGTTTCTAACATAAAGGCAACTTTGGTAATGTACTCGAATACGAATACGAATACGAATACGAATACGAATACGAATACGAATACGAATACGAATACGAATACGAATACGAATACGATTACTTTGCTTTGTACTTGAATACGATTACTCAAAAAGTACTCGTACTCATACAGAATACGATTACTCTATCTCTGGTTCGAAGGTGATCTATTAACCTTGTGCACCAAGTAAATTCCTTTCCCACAGCACACATTAATACAATTGTGTGTGAAGAAAACATAGCGGACATGACAAACCCACCCACCTTGATGTGTGAGCAGAAAGCTGAGCTCATCGCCGACCTTCGGTTTTGCACAGACGTCCTTGTTAACAATCCAATACTCCGGCCTATCCAACAACATGTCCGAGTCGTCCGGCAAATGTTCCGATTTCAGACTAGCCGGATCGCAGGCGGTCATTCCGAACGCGAGACCGCCAATGTCAAGTCCGTCGCCCAGGGGCATTATGGATAATATCTGGATGACGAGCGTTTCACCACACCTCATTGGTCGATGCGAGAACACGTATCCATTACAGTACTCGTGTTTCAGTCGAACGGCGATTGTTTTGTCGGGCGACAGACACACGTTACGTCCGATGGTCGAGTGGAACGGCAGCGGAGTGTAGTGCGAGTTATGTGACGACGCACGGGGCAACGGTGGCGCCATTTCACTAGGGGGCGACGCTGAAAAGTTCGACTGCAGCGTCACTGGCGTGCTGGTCTGCGGCGAAGGTATCGAGGCGTTCTGCCAGTTGTCGTGTTGTATCGTTGTCGCCGTCGTCGTGACACTGCTGCCACCTGGCGAGCAGCTGGAGCCGAGATTGCCCCCGTTGTTCATCAGCGCCGCGCTGACATTGTTCAGCTGGTAGCCATCTGAATAAACAACATACAAGTTTCATTAATGTTTTAAGTGGCTCAACCAGCATATCATTTAAATTATTTATTAATTGGTTTTAGATTTAGATATACAAATTCAAACGTTTTAACTTATATTATATTTACTGTTTACAATGTGAACACTACTGAACAGAGCTTGTACTTTGGATTTTAGTGTATAAATAAAGTGTATTATTATTTATTTTATTCATTTTAAATATACAAATGTTTTTTTCTTATTTTAGACCTGTCGGTATCAAAGCGCTTTCAGACAGTAAATTAATCTTATTTATAACTCGACAACTAAAGATTAAACAATTGTTAATCTTGAACTGAATACAAAGATTAATTCCTCTTTTTACCGGCGAACAAAGTATTGCAGCATACATCCACAGAAACAATAACAGGGCAAGCAAGAACATTTTATTTTAGATTTGCCTAATGAATGTTCCGTATATTGCCCAAGTCTCTGTGAGTACAGCAAAGTAACCATGTAGACAATTCTTAACCAAAATAGCACAAATTTACATTTCTGAAATTGTGAAATTGTCTACTTCATAATTTTTTTACTTTTGTTTTTATCCATCAGGTGGCATTCTGTGTTATACGTATACTGTCGTGTAGCAACGCCACTGTATAATCGTTTTGTGGCTAGTTTTGCAAAGCAATTTTTTATTTATGCAGTTATTTACTTAGCATCTTGGTTTCCGTAAATATATATGGTCACTCCAGTGTTCCAGCTAGGTTTTAAAAGGTACAGGGTGCAGTTGGCAGATGGTGGGCACTTTTACGTGTGAAAGATATTTTTGAGGGCACATCATTTTAAATCAGTTTTTTTAGTTAACTTTGGCATTTAGTTAATATTCATGAAATGGAGCTTGTGACAGTATCATAATTACCAATAACACTCAGTAACGCGGTGTTCCAAAGGAGAAATACAGTCATATGTACTAGACACCCCAAACCCAGTTCAAATGTATCCATCAATAACAACTATGTGTCACTGACATAGCAGTTAAAATATGAAATGATAATCATGTCATCTATTGCAGCAACATTATGCAGTTAAAGAAACACAGTATGTTGCAAGGAGCTTTATTCTATAAAACAAATGCTGCCACACTGTGGGGCAGTCAAACTATTGGCGATCCAGTCAATTCAAAGTTTTTCGGAAATTCGCCTCTCCTTGCCAGACAGCCAATGAACCGCAACTCTTGACAGAATGCTGTCATGATTTCCTTGTGGCAGGTTCAGCTTGACGTTGAGCAGTTTCTGCAGTGTTTCCTCTTTTAATCGGTGGCGGTGGTCCGTCTTAATGAGAGCCAATTCAGAAAAAACTCTCCACCTCAGCTGTGCTCATTGGAATGGTGAGAGCAATCATGTACAGATGGGCTAGCAGTGGGTACTGCTGTCCAGGCCCAGGTGAGCCGTGTCATCTCCTCTCAGGAGCTGGTAGATGGCATCAATGGACCTACCACACCTGGGACGCTCAGCCAACACATCAAGCAGACTAGTCCACTCCATGATGAGGTGATCCTCATTGAGACGGAGGTGGGCAGCCAGTTTCTTCACCTCATCCAGGCTGTACATGGACGTCACTTCCTCCAGGTGTGAACTGTCAAGGACACCAAGGCAGCTGATCACCTCAGTGTCTTCAAATCTGTCAAAATCATTATAAATACATTATACAATAACATAATCTTAAGTACTACAGGAATCTACCATCCTTATGTATACAGTAAACTCTTTCAGACCATTTATAATTGTGTGACAATAATGTATATCAAGTCTAAGTGGTTAGAAATTGCCACACATTTTATTAGTGCACTAATGTAATAAAATGATCAAATTAGATCATTATTAATTGCATGTAAAATAACTGTCATTATCTAATTGTGATTTCATAGCAGTCACTTTGTTATCATTTGTGTTCATTCATAGATACCTCTCTGTGATGTTGTCCTTCAGTTGTTTCAGAAATGGCTCTCTGACATCAGTGTCACATTTCAGAGTTGCTCTGGCTGCCACTTCCTGGTCCAAACCTATTTCTGATGCCATGCTGTGGTACTTTCGCAGCCAGGGCCCATCTTCCTGCTTTCGTTTCTCCAGCCGTTTCTGTGCTCTGTCTACAGTCACCTCCACCATTCCTAAACAGATAAATACATGATTACATACGGCTAAATCTATCTATCTCCTCCTCTCTCAGTCTCCCTCCCTCTCCCCCAGTCTGACAGACAGTCACAGCAGTTCCCTCCCAGCCCAAGGAAGAGTAAATGTATTCTGTGGAACAGCTCTCCTCCCAGCTTTCTTAGATATACTGAATATAAATTTAAAGTTTCAATTGTATTATATACTGACAAACCAAGTCTTGTTGCAGAGGAGGCTGCCATAGTAGTATACATACTAGCAATATCATTCTTACTTTTGTACAGGGTGCAGAATAATTAAATGTTTGTGTAAATGGTTACCATAAAAAACCAATCAAGACAGTACATACCAAGATGGATGTTGTTGTTCTGAAAGAAGAGTGACAGCTCTGTCAGATGTGGCAGCACGTCAGCCAGAAGAAGGCAGCATCTTAGTACGCTTGGATCTTTGAGAGTCTTCAGTAGGCCATTCCCTACTGCATCCTTGGCGGTGGTATGCTGTTCCAGGTCAGCAACAACAGCTCTGAAATAATTAATAGGTTAAAACTAAATACAACCTTTATTAACTGAATTGTTTATGTTGACATTTTTATGCTGGTAATATTGTTTCTTCTTTCTACAAAAATAGGTTAACAGACTGAAAAATGGGGACAACTCATCGTGTACGTCCCTATGCTAATTGGATAATTAAGCTGGGCACATATATTTAATACAAATTGAAAATGAACAAATACAGTTTAGTTAAGGTAATATTGTATTATAAAAAAACTGTACTTACATAATTTACATTAAACTAGCAATATAAATTCAGACTAATACCTACACAATATTTATTTCGTACTTAGCTCTTTTATCAGCTCAAAATAATATCAGCTGAAAATAATAATACTTACGGGTCGGACCGCACAAGGGATGACACTGCTTGGTTGTGAAACAGCCATCTGTGATGTCTTGCCTCCTTTATTTTCAGCATAGGCTGACTGAATGCCGTCTGCACACTCTTCAACGTCGCGTTATTGACGGTACTATACTTGTACTACTTGTGCAGATCCTGCAGCATGTCATCTGTTTTCTGGATCACTTTGATACCAGTGTAGCGGCGTTTGCATGCCAACGCTAGACGGTGATCACGGCAGTGTTGGAAGATGAGAGAAGGATTGACCTCCAGGAGCCGAAGGCCAACACCAGACTTCTTTCCACTGAAAGTACTAGCCCCATCAGCCCCAAAAGCACACATCTTTGTCATGTCCAGCCCCTTCTTGTGTAGCTCTTTCTTAACTTCCTTGGTGATGGTCTCCGCAGTGCCATTGGGTATAGTGAGGTCACTGAGGAGGGCAACGCCGATGTTGGTGTTTCTGTGAGGTGACGTACTAACGTCAGTAACTTCATCTGCCATCATGGCAAAGCAGGGTGAGGCTTTCACATCTTGCAGAATGGTATCTTCTACTTCTTCTGACAGTGCAGATAAAAAAACCTGTACAGAGTCCCAGCTAGTGTATGTTGCATTTTTACCAGAATGCAGCTTCATGATGTTGGGGGCACCAAGTGTCTCAAGTAGCTTCACCAAATCCAAAGGCAGGTTGTGTTCAATGAGGTAACATATGACACGCAACGCATCCTGTGCTGCATCTTTTGCAGCGCTGGAATGGTTGGCTGATGCTTTTTGCGTATCCTTCTGCCAGACTTCTGCCTTAACTGCAAACTTACGCATCACTGAATTTTCGTGGTCTTGAAGCTTGTCGAACCGCAACGTGTGACATGGAACGTCTATCCACGCCTTCTTTCGACCTCCTGGTGCCATGCCAGCATGAGCTTTGCATAGATTGCACATCATCTCCAGACACTCAGTGTCTGAAGCATCTGCTGACGTCTGTGTGTGGGTAACTGTGTATAGCCATGGCCTTCCATTCAGCCACTTAGACCGAAAACCGATCTTGTGACCACTTCTCTTTTTCTGAGGTTGGTTGGTACTGGTAGCACTAGCACTAGCAGTAGCACTAGGGGTACTGGTAGTACTAGCACTAGGGGTACTGGTAGTACTAGCACTAGCACTAGCACTAGGGGTACTGGTAGCACTAACACTAGGGGTACTGGTAGTACTAGCACTAGGGGTACTGGTAGCACTAGCACTAGGGGTACTGGTAGCACTAACACTAGGGGTACTGGTAGTACTAGCACTAGGGGTACTGGTAGCACTAACACTAGGGGTACTGGTAGCACTAACACTAGGGGTACTGGTAGTACTAGCACTAGCACTAGGGGTACTGGTAGTACTAGCACTAGCACTAGGGGTACTGGTAGCACTAGCACTAACACTAGCATTAGCACTATAAACATTTTAAAGAATATTTTAGAATGTAAATGTTATGGACGTGGTTGACCGGCCGTTTTATTACAAATGATTATTGTTATCGCACGTGTGAAAACGTGGGACCACGTAGCCTGGGGCCCGCCGGACTGCCGTAGCCGTAAGCTACGCTTGCAAACCCGGGCGATCTTTCACTATCTGACCTAACCATGAAAACGACAACCTACAGTTACCATACAGTATACTTTTAATTTATCTTACACATCTACACTAGGTTACAAATTAAACTAATCTATATTCTTCTAAAAAATCGCGCCAGATACCCGACATCATTGGCATTGCCACATTGGCGGCCGTTAGGCATTACACGTACAGCACGCTGTAGCTCTGCCTCAGCTATTGCCGTAAACTATAAACCATAAATTAGCTTTACAAAAATGTGTGTAATTAGAAACGATTTTATCCATAAACTCAACATTAATTTACGTGAATTATAACGGGTAATTATAACGCTAAACCATATTTTGAGAGGTCGATCCAGCCAGCTACGCCGAGGCTACGGTCTGGCAGTCCCGACCCCGTGTTCAGGTTGTCGTTAAGACTTGCTTGGTTTCGACTAATTTCGGCATGACAGTTTATTTTTACTCACCTAACAGAAAAAAGACTGGTTAAAGTGTGTGTGCCTTTTGCGGCCTTTTTTAGATCATCAATTTTTCTTTTTTTTGTCGGCATTTCGTTCCGTTAACTTGACAGAAATGTTAATGGCGCGCGTATTTCGATCTGATTCCACCGAGCATTTTGATTGGTTAAGGCATACACGCGTGACATATTCGAGTAACGAAAATTTTGCGCTTGTGATGTAACCGTGCTCTTTATTATGCACATGTGCTGTTTATTTCCTTTTAAAGTTCATCTTTGAATTATTTTACACTCAACTGTGTTCAGAAATGCCGGATATAAATTCATATAATGAATGAATGTGGCATAACGGGTTTATTAGTTCTGTAAGTTCCCCGTTCCAATTTGATGTTACTGGATGACGGTATCGTGCTTACATTTTTCAGGTTGTTATAAACTTTCCGATTGACGTTTCTGTGCTTGCGCGATAAATATAAAATCGTCAATATGCAGCGAAACGACAGAGCATTTTTTGTATAAATGCCATGGGCTGTTCATTAACTCTCCTGTGATGATTACGGTGAATAATTGCTTAAAATGTCATTTAATACATTAAAATATTACGTTTGCTTAAATCACTGTCACGGATTACGGTGCACTACAGTCACGTGATTTGCGCTTGCTATCAAAACATGCCTTACATTTACGTGCATGCGCAGAAATGTCAACTGGAACGTTTATAACGCTGGAAAATTGTAAGCGCTACAACGGTTTATCTAACTCGACTCACCTACAAACTCCACCGAGATGGTGTTCCCGTAAATGTCAATGAGCGCCCAGATGGGACTGTTCGTGTGCACTCCGCTGAAGAACAGTCCGTTCTCCTCTCCATTCACGCCATACATCACATCGCCCCCTCGCGTCACGTAGAAGAACAACACCGTGTCCTTCTCCGCGTACCTCTCGGGCAGCGCCTTCGCCCAATAGCCCGGTTTATTCGTAAGATCCGGGCACGCGTAGCGCGGCAACTCGGCGCTGTTGATCGTCGCCGGGTTGCAGGAGGTGAAACCGAACCGAACGACGCCGCTCCAGCTTGTGGACACGTCGCTGAACTTGATGTAGACGCGCTCGTTGATGGCGACCGACCGGTTGCTGAAGCAGATGCCCTTGCAGAAGCTCTCAACGCGGTTTGCCCGGCGCTTGTCGGCCGACAACTGGACATGGTCACTGTGGGTCGTGTGGAACTGTAGTGGGTAGCCCTTCATCGCATTCGGGCCCAGGTCCGACGCACCTGCAACAAGTGGACACCATCGTTTACTGTGAAGTTACGCAGTGCTTCACTATATAACGAGTACGTCCTTCTGCCCTCGTCCAGAAGGTTCAGAACTATCATATGCAAAACAAATAGAAGCAAATACGAACGACTTCTAAACGATAAAAACCTCTGACGTTATGTGTGTATGTTGTATTTTATTTCTTTTAATTTTTTATTTGTAAAAGAAAGACCACAAGTACAACTATAACTTTAATTTTAAAATTACACTGTATATTATAGATTTGTCTTGTATTCTATTATGATTAATGTTTACATCTTGTTTTAATAATGAATTTATTTGTATTTGTATTTCTCTACTCTGTATTTTATATTTATATGATGACGAATGCTGCAAAATGAATTTCCCAGTCCGGGGAGAATAACGTTTTATTGTATTGTATTGTTTGAAAAACCCAGCTCGCTCGCTCACTCACCTAAATACGAAATAATTTTAGGGAGTGATTTTTACTTTTTTTATCCACCAGGTGGCGTTCTGTTATCCGCATGGCGGCGCCACTGTGTACTCGTGTCATGCGGCTGGTTTTGCAAAGCGATCTTTTCAGTTGTGCTGTTACTACAGCTCCTCGTAAACATCTGGTTCGCGTATGTACATCTAAACACATAATTTACTATGTCAGTCATCTCATTAGCGTTATGAATGTTTTTACTCGCTTCTTGAGACCTGCCACTGGCGTGTTGTGACGGGAGCGATTATCGTAATTAGTGTGAGCGATAAATCGCTCCCTAGATGGGTGATTTGCGCGAATTATAGGGAACGAGAGCGATCGCTCGCCTTAAAAATGAAGCACTGGTTAAGGTAAGTCAGTTCTTCTATAGCACAGTCCTCAGGACTGCTCAAAGGGCTTTATGCTTTACATCCTGACAGACCTGTTCCATCAAACACCGTCTCAACTCCTCAGGGAAGCATCCCGCCACGCTGCCATTAATGTGCAAAGGCTGCTCGCACAAATATCCACCACTGTCTATAGCCAAGTATTAATTTACAATTTCATACAACTGGCGCACTGCAATGTATAGTGAAAAAATATCCCCAAGGTTTAACACTGCAGCAGAGGGTCCGAACCAGGATTCTCTTAGTCGAGAGTCCGAAGCTCTACCCCTGCTAGTAAAGCAAAAATCAGGTGAAACGTAGCCAAACTAGTTATAACATATTCATCTGAGTCAGGGCTTTATGCAGGATCAAATTATTGGCAGTCACATATTTTGGTGGACACGTGGATGTTAACTGTTAACCTAATTTACACACTTTCAAATTGTGCCTGATGATCTGAAATGGGCTACAAACACACATCTAACACCATTTACTCTCACTTTCATCACTTTCAAGGCATAACTAACAACAATATCTATGGTTTTGGAAGTGCGTTTTTTTGCTCCTTCATTTTTTACCCGTCCACAACCCGTCCTCCATATTTCTACCCGTCCATATATTCGTTTTTACCCGTCCAAATGACTGGTGGACGGGTCTCTAGATAAAGCTATGATCTGAGTGCTTCTTTCATGATGTCCAAATATACCACATGAATATACCACATGAATATACAGATTACCTTAAAATAAAAAATACAGACGTAGTTGTAAACGAAATAGAGCAGTAAAAGCTGTTCAATATAAATAAATAATATTAGTTTTAATAACACTAAAATATTAAAACTGATAAATAATAGGCAATTATATTACAATTTAAAAAACATAATAATAATAAAACAGTGAATAAATAGTAGATATTAAAAATAGTAGATATTAAAAATAAATATTAGTTAATTATATTACAATAGAAAAAAATTAAATAGTACATATTACAAATATTTGGATATCATAATTTTTTTCTTTTAAAGTGAAAACGCTCTTTTAAACAGAAATGTCTTCAGTTGCTTCTTGAAAGAACTGATGGAGTCTGTGGCATGCATGGCAAGCGGCAGATTGGAGATATCAAGATGTATTATTATCTTTTCTTGTTATGAAATCATATGTGCAGTAACTACTATGGTACTGTATTGTACATATGTTTTATAGTTGTATGAGTAAAAAACACTACCCTTTAAAAACGGTGCAACTATCACTAGCTTAATTGATTACAACTATTGTATTATTACGACGTAACTTGAATACAAAAATTGTGATTCTATATGTAGTAGATTAATGCCTTTTTCATATTTTTATTGCGCTGTCACCCAATACGTGACAGGATGTCAGCGCAATGTTGTAACCGGACACCAGCCCTGACAGTCGTCATCTGTCAACGCAGACAATGGCAATGTCAGTCCCACACACACACAAGATGGATGCTGAACTGTACCTGCTTTTTGTGTTGAAAGGATGGGACACCAGTGCAGTACAAGCCCAACCACACATTCACTTCAAGCAACTTGATCTATCACCTTGTTGTGTGTGTTTGTGTTTGTGTACGGGCCACAAGTGTGGGTTATAATAATAAATACTTATGCTGGAGAGTACCAAAAGTACAACTAACACTAACTACAGTTGACATTATCAAGTGATAACTGTTAAAGACAGACACTAATTGTTATGATCGACACTAACTGCATAGCTTTATTATGCAGACCCGTCCACCTGTCATTTGGACGGGAAAAATGAATATCGACGGGTAGAAATATGGGTGAACGGGTAAAAAAATGAAGGAGCAAAAAAGGTCTTCCAAAACCATAGATATTGTCAGTTATACCATGAAAGTAAGCGTAAATGGTGTCACATGTGCGTTTATAGTTCTGTTCAGGTCAAAAAATTACATTTAAAGTTTGTGAACTGGCTTAACAGTTAACATTCACATGTCCACCAAAACATGTGTGACTGACAATAATTTTATCGTGCATAAAGCGCTGACTAACTGTTACGACTGACACTAACTGTTGCAATTGACACTGCTACAACTAACAGTGTCACAACTAACACTAACTGTTGACTGAATATGCCTCAGAATGGTCCATTCACAAGGAACTGCTGTTGATATCACAGTTGGATGACGTCATTATGTATGCTGCCTTTGGGATGGTATTGTAGTATTTCCTACCGGGTGCAAAAATAAAATTAGGTTGCCACTGGCATATCCATATCAATTCGTGATGCATTGAAAATCACAAAGGTATATTTTAGTTACTTACTTTTGTCTAAGCCTAAAATAGGTAAAACACCTACTTCTAATGGCCATTCTGGATTGTTTTGGAATGACGACCTGTCACTTACAGGCCATTTGACCACTGTGGACTGTTCATTGTGAAAATAAACTGCATGAGCAAGAAACCATTGCATACTATAACTAAGTGCATATTATAATCAAACAGCAATTTAAAAATAACCTGCGAGAATGTTTAAAAATAATAATTTATGAAAAAAAACATTAAGATAGCCTTTATCTACGGTTACACATGATTTATTGCAACAAAACCTGACTTAACTGACTGACAGACAAATGACCTGAACCTGGCCTCACTAGAAAGATGTACCTAGTCCACAATTCTAGTCTCCATTCCAGTAGACACTGTGGAGTAGGTGCTCTGATAGCTCCTAGTCCTACTCACTCAGTATCCAGTAACACACATCCCACAAACACAAAATTGCACTGCCTACACCTACAATCCTACATTCAGGACACATGACCTGAGCAACCCTAGGACATATCAGGACACGACTGTCCCCCTCCAAAATCCAAATAGACCAACAGTTCACCGACTTTACGATACCTGTGAAAACGATGCAGTTAAGTGCATGAAATTCAACGCTGTATCCATGCGACCTCACACTCCGCGTCTAATGTTCTTCAGTAGATGACTGTCAACATACACCAAACTGTTCTTCTGACAAAAACTATAAACTTCTGTCTTCACCGCGGGTGCGACTGATAACCGTTCGCCTGTCTGCATGGCCGTACAACCAACCGGTGGAATGTCCGACAACGTCACACCTGCAACGTGCTTGCAATACTGCACGATACGCGCCTGCAGCCGGTACTATTTGTGCCTGCGTTCGCTCAAGCGCAACGGCCAGGTGTAGAAGTTTCCGTCGCCGTGCAAGCGTGACGATGAAGGTACGGAAGCAGAACGCGTCGTGACATTACTCAACACTTTCTACGTGACACAGCACTTTGACAGGGGGCCGTCTCCACTGACAGCGGTTTCTTTTGAAGTTGAGTGACACCGGGGCAAGGGGATGGGGGAGCGTGGGAACATTGAAGTTCAAGTTTATCCCTTTGTTCAGGGCAGTTGATACTCTGTTTATCTGTATAAACCAGGGACACTGAAAATAAATTATTCTATTGTGTAATTTGCAAGTCAGTCACAATGCATTCTTCACATACCTGGTAGTGAACGAATGTCGTTGATACATCAGGGTATCCATAAAACAGGCATGCCTGAACCCTTCTTTATGGTCACCATGGCAACAGAGCCAGCACAGGATTTGAACCCGGGTTCTCTTAGTCGAGGGGTTTTAAGCTCTAGCCACTGCGCTATACCATCAGAAACTAGCCTGGCGGAATCAGAGAGTTTTGTGAAAAAATTCTTCTAGCATGGAGAAAACTGCTGACTATTTCCCACTCTGGCTATGCCAACAGGCCAGCAGTGACCCAAGGTGGACTGATAGTATAACTTGATACTAAACCTAATAACAATAGCTCGCTAAGGTTAAGTTATTGTTACCTTGTCAGAAAGCAGGTCAAGCGTGTAGTCAATATCCTGTTGGACTATGTGCCAACGCAGCATTTGTATTGTATACATGCGACCATCGGAAAACCACAATATAGGTAACATAATTACCATGACTGTATGTAAGTAAAAACTATGCATTTGTGTAATTACATGTCGTCAATAGGGTATTTAAAGTTGACATTTTTACTATATTACGTATGACTATTATGATTTTACTGATTTTGTAATACATATATTTTCTTTCATGCCACTCTATGATTAACACCCTAGGACAGGTTTACCTTTTGACAATTAGTCAATTACACTGTGTGGGGGATATTTTACTTTCCCTTGCAACACTCCACAAAGAAAGAACTCTGAAAAAAAAAAAACACTTAAATTTTGGTTATAAACAAGCTTACCGGATTGGCAGTAAAAAGGTAAGTTCTTACATAGTCCGGAATCCATTCCACATATTTTTAAACCACATTACGATTTACACTTTACAGACTGGCAGACCTGTTTAATCGAGCACCATCTTGACTACACTGGAAAGCATCCAGCCAGCAATTAGTGCACACAGACTATTTGTACACAAACATCCTCCATTGTCTATAGCCATGTACTCATTATACATCTAAAAACCTGGAGCAATATAGAACGGACAGACATGCCCAAAGTTCCACAGGATTCAAACTGAGGGTCTCTTAGCTTAGATGTTCAAGCCACATGGTCACTATTTGATGTAAGACCACAATAAGGTGTTCATCCACCATTACCCGACCAAAGAATACCCTATTAAAACAGCATTATGCAGGCTGTCTGAATTTCTGTGAGCACATAATATTATGTAGTGTGGAGTGAGTAGAAATGATGGTTTTGTGTGCTGCGTGGCGTCAGAGCTGTCAATTTATGACAGCTGTCAGTCAGTGCATTTGTGTGTATTAATACAGCTGTCATACTGCTTGGTGATGTAATCAGGGACAATCTGTGGGTGGTTCAAGCACAATGGACGGGTGTAAGGTTTGAAAGAAGTTTTTGGGAGCCTGAGGTATTAAAAGTTCACAAATTTTTCCCTGAACCACTGTCTATGGAGGGTAAATATGTTGTGAAATTGTCAACAACAGATCTCTTCAAGATTAGTAGGAAATGAAGGAAACGTTATAATGGTCGCCTATGGAAAATGCAACTGAGGTCTGACTCCTGCAGTACAGGATTCTGTCTTGGCTGTCCCACACTTGGGGACACCCGTTAGTGCCTAAAATCCCAGGCAGCAATCAAATAACCACACTGATGTTAATCTACATTGTGCACGCTTAAAACAAAACATTTGGCACTTATTTCTAATCCAATTAGCCAGAACAGATTAGGTTTGATAACAGATTGTACTAAAACTAATACTATTAAACATAATTGGATATAGAAATATAACCAGCACATTATCTCAGGTTTTACAAACACACTATGACAACAGTGCAGTGGAACCCTAGTTGATTACTGCCATAGAGTATGGACAGATGGCAGCACAGTCGCCGTTATGACTGCTGGGCCAGTGTTGCATCGTTATAAGAGACACTTTCCACAGTTTGGTTTATCGCAAAGCAAACAAGGACACAATGATCTCACCAGTGGACAATTCTGCTCATGACAGCCCTGATTATATGTCTAGACAAAACAAGCAAAATTATTCACCATTCATATCCGTTTCTTGGAAAATGAACAGTACTCTAACTGCTAATGTTGGCAAGGCCATTATTTCAAACTGAAATAAGGGAAGTAGTTTTGATGGCTTAATACACGGATCACATGCTCATTGCTCGAAAACAACATTACAAATATTTACAGTGTGCACATAGACTTTCTCAGCGTTCCCGTGAACCCTTTCAGTGCACACGCTACAGTGTGAACCATGTTAAAATACAGAAATTCAATTCCATGTTGTTGCTGATAAATATTATTTATAAATAAAACTATTTACCTGTAGTGAAATCAACTGGGAAGCTATGCATGGTAGCATTTCAGCACAGAACAAACAAACTGGTCTGATTTGTTAGAAAGTTTCTTATTTATAAACTTCTTCCTGCAACAGGAAGTCCACCACATAAATAAATATTTCCTCAGACATTGCATTGCACTTGAGATGTCAAAGATAAAACATCAACAAAGCGTGCCTGTGCACACACCCACACACACAAATACAATAGTCTGGCAAATGACTGGTTAGATTAAAATTAATAAGAACCTATTAGGTGGGGGGGGGGGGTCACTGACCATTAGGCCAAGAGGTTGGTTACAGATTTTGGGGTTAATGTTTCTGTCAGAAAGTCTGGTTATAAGTGTGTGGAAAAAGGTTTCTTTTGCGAAATGCACACATTCTGTATTTAAGAATACAAATAACCTGTCAATTTCAAAAAATGTAAATGCACTTCAAGTCTAGTTTAAACAAACATGGTTCAATTTAAGAACTAATTAGGTTGTCTGTCATCAATAAAGTAAAATGTACACATCCAAGCAGGTGAAACTAATACATAGAATGCCATTTACAGCAACAAATTCCTACATGTTATCAAATACATTCCCAACTACGAACATCAGACACAACAAAGAAAATTCATGTATACAAATGTGCAAAATAATAATTATAACTAATATTTTTTAATGTGCCTATTTTGTTCTAATATCATAATGTACATACAACAAAAAAGCTAAACTAGTGAAAACAAGCTAACAGAAACGTTTCTAAGTAACTCATGTGACCAGCCTTTATAGAACGTCAGCTATGGCAGCTCCCCTGGTGGTTAGTTTCCTTACTTTTCGTGTGACGCTTCGTCCACTAATGTATATATAACAAAAAACAAAAATAGTGAAAAGAAGCTGACATAAACGAACGTTTCTAACTCATGTGACCAGCTATGGCAGCTCCCCCTGGTGGTTAGTTTCCTTACTTTTCGTGTGGCGCTTCGTCCACAGACTGTGGACATCCTCTCGCAACGACTTCCACATTTGGACGGAGGGACCCAGGGTGGCGAGGGTAAATATCTCCCGCAGTCACGAGACCGTCTCCTCACCGTGCTACCCTCTAGTGGTCAGTTGTGGTGACACTCACAGTCTGAGGACGAAACGTCACACGAATATTTACATCGCCAACCCAGTAACAGGGTCCGTACACATCTGGACATTTGAAATTCAATACTATTCAAGACTTTCCAAGGCTATTTGAAAAATAAATTCAAGGCTGTTTTAATGATGTATGTACTTTTAAGCGCAGTTAAATAAGTTAACATTACAAATGGCAGTAAAATAAGTTAACATTAAAAATGGCAGTAAAATAAGTTAACATAATTTTTTTTATTAGACTAAGTAAACAATGGCGCTGACCACAATGAAATGCCGATTGCCCAATGTGCACAAGTTATTTTTGTGCGTAGGCTTTTCCTTTTCTGGCTGTTATTCGTCACAACAATTGAGTCAAAACAATATTTTATTGACCACAATTAAATTCAAGACTTTTCAAGTACTTTGTAAAATTCAAGACTTTCAAGGCCCTGTACGGACCCTGATTGAGTATTGACAATCAAAAATATGATTGATCAATTGGCAAATTTGGATAAGTGAACACGATAGAAGAAATCAATCTAAATATACAAAACAAAACTTTTGACGTCCATCTTGACTTTTTCCTAAAATACAAGCAGGTGAAAATAAAATTAAAAACCGGTAATTTCAACAGATAGTTATGCTGCTAGTTGGGATTTTCTTCCTCGTTTAAGATGACAATGAAACACATTTTGTAAATGACAAATACCTGAACTGTTACAGAAAAAGTAGCATTTTTTTTACTGTTCACTTACTGATCAAAACTAACTCTGGCAATGTCATATCATGGGTCATAATAATGGTAGACCGGTAGTCTGAGGACTACCAGAAACTTGGTTGGACTACCAAAGATGGTGACAGTAGTAGTCCGATGGACTACCACGAAATTGGGGAATATCTTTCAAATTTTTTTTTTGTCATGTTATTTTGATTACACCTGGACCATTTCCTGACTACCAGATATATCTGAGGACATCCAGATTTCCCGACTAAGTACGCCTGCTGACTACCAGGAATTTTGGATTTATTTCTACCCCTGCATATGAGATACTGTGCATTAATTTCGACCACTAGTCTACTACGTCTATGACAACAGCAAAATGCAGTTACTGCATCCCTCAGAATGACCAGACACATCCAGGACGATGCTTGAACATGTTATTGGAGCCAATGCATGCTTTCGTAGAACAGAACTATTACTGTCTTGCCATCTGTATTAATTAAATTAAGAGCCAAATATGACAATTACCAACATCCAGAATAGATTTGGCAGCAACCACAAGGTCAGAGGCCATGTTTTCTCAACTGATTATGATAGCGTCATACACTAACTGCACCAGCTGGGCTACAAATCAGGACCATTTGTGATGACTGCGCTGCCGTTGTTCCTCAGTGAACTTTGGAATGGAAGAGAGCAGAAAGTGTAGTTAATTAGAAACCCAAGCTTCCTGAAGCTTTCCAAGAAGAATAAAACCAAAACCAACATTCCCGGAAGAACCCACGCACATGCCACACTCCTCCTGTGTCAGTTTTCAGACATAAGGTAACGGTCACACATATCGTCCAAGGAAAGTTGGAAAACAAAAGTATTGAACTACCAATATCATATGGGATCATGTAGCCATATCTGTTTACAATGGGGTGATCGAAATAGGTAAATATACTGCATTCAGTCAAACCCACTAGACACGAAAAATGCACCTTACAGTAGCTTATTATCCTAGAGAAACCAGGACTTGTCCAATGGTATGTCCACGTAAGTCTAGAACAAAATCTAAAGCAGATCACTGCTTACTGTGCAGAATCGCCGCCACAATGACGTCATGTGTGTTTTGAGTACTGATAAACACCAATGACAAAGTGACCACTACCAGCTAGCTCACACCCAATATTATTAACAATGGCAATGCATTCGTATCAGCTAGTTCTCTACTTGCCTATCTGCCACTTGATCTGTGTCTGACATGTTCTGTCTTAGCTTCAGGTTTAACCCGTCAACAGGTTTAAATAGCATGACTTCATCAATACATAATACCCTACCCTGGGGCAGTGAATCACTCATACGTGACATCAGTTACACGCCCCCACTGTGTACAAAAATGCTAATGGCCACATACAAAATGCCTTGAAAATGAAGCTTGAACGAGCCTGAACTTCAAAGTTGAATTAATAGCAGCAACGAAAAATAAATCATTTCTCAACACACACAATAATAACTACAGGTACAAAATACCTGTGGGAGGAGGGGGATATATCAAATGGGATGTTTTTAATAGAACTGTTCACTTATATCCATTCCTTTGTCAGCCATCTATAAAATATATTCTGCGAAAATTGTAATAACATTATTCAGTTAATAGGTAAGTTCTGACATTCTGCAATACACCGTCCTTAGGTTCCTTAAAACTTCAAAGTACCATGTTCTACCTGACCTGTTTAATCAAACACCATCTCAACTTCTCTGGGAAGCATTCAGGTATGATACAGTGACTGTGCAAAGATATTTGTACACATACATGTACAGTGCAGTCATGGCCTTACTTAGTCGTAAACTGGTGCAATATGGGGTGAAACAAAACCACCTGATGTTTGAAATAGCAGACGATTCAAAACCAGAATCTGCTGACTGAGCTCGTGAGGTCGTAACAGCAACAGACACGCAACAGGCACAGCTCTGTACAGAAATATGTCATCATAGCTACAACAGTTCCTGGTGTTCTTCACGGCTGTAATATACAAATGAGGAAAATGAGAGAGTACCTTTCCTATGTTCTCACTGTAGCTTCCCACACTGGCACTTGGGAGAATGTTGTACTACCTCTACACAATCCACTCAGTGCCATCCTGAAAATGGCCTACACAGCACACTCTACTGTGGCCATCTGACCACAGTTAACTACACTAATGTCCACCTCAGGTCAGTTGTGACATGTAGCAGCTGTGTATTCCCGTTATAGATACTTCCCGGTATAGCTACTTTGTGTTTGTTATAGCTACTAATTAAGTTTGACAGTTGAACTACCCCGGTAGTCCCATTATGGCTACTTTTATATTTCTCCATTTCACAATGTAACAAGATAAGGGAGCATTAACTATTTCATTTGTATCCAGCTGATGTCCATGAGGGGTGGACTGCTTGGATGTGTCCCACTCCCACTGAGGAATTTCCACAACTGATAACTTTTAATGAGTACTTTGTAGAGACATGGCTTGGCGATTATTCAAAGATCACCATGGACATGTGAAATGTCTGAATTGTGTAATTAAATAAGTACCTGGTAGCTATATAGGGCCATTTCACGGTATTCGTTTTGTTGCGGACAGGACATTTAGAGACTTGTTTCTTTCACAGAAATTATTCTTGGGTATATTTTAAAAGTTTGAATGCATGAAAGTGAAGTACTTTGGTACCACTTCATATGAAGACAAAATCAAATCTTTGGAGTTTCAATTTTGGGGGGGGGGAAAATGTGAAATAAAATGCGTTGCGGACAGGACAGAAAATGAAGTGGGTTTTATTGTATGTTAGAAAAACCCAAAGTTCTGTACATCCACTTGTTTTCTAAGATATTAAACCTTGCACATTTATACCTAAATGCCATAGGTATATTTTGGAGAAAATTTGATTCCAAAATTTTCAAGAATGACCAAGGGGGGTACTTAACTGTGCGTTGCGGACAGGACATGGACAGAGCGTTGCAGACAGGACACTTTTTCACTTTGCATATAAATGAATTAAAATGCATTTTAATAAGGATAAAATAACTTTATTATCTAGTGTGACATGTATACAGCGTTCTCCATGATGGATTTAATATTAATTAACATTTAACAGTTTTCTGTTCAAAAATCACTTTTGAGTCATTTTATGTCCTGTCCACAACGTTTTATGTCCTGTCCACAACGTTTTTGTCCTGTCCGCAACAGAAATGAGTTATGGTTTCCCATGAAGTGTGTTATATTTTGTCTTTACTTTTGGTTGATATTATTCAGATATACCCTAGCTAAGAGAATATAAAGTTTGAGTTTTCAAATCCAACAATTTTTGGGTGAAATAAAACCCTTCGACCGAAAACGTTGCGCACAGGACACCTTGGGTCTGTGAAGTGGATTTTGTATGGCTTCACATTTAAAAAAAAAATTAAAACTGCATCATGGTATACTTAGACATAACACTAATGCTGTCAACAACATAAATTGATCTAAAGTTAAATACAACACGAGAAAACATAAAAAAACATTTGTCCTGTCCGCAACGCTGAAATCCATTGTTTCGTGATATATAGCTAATTTGCATATTAAAAATGCGCAGTTTTAACCCAAATGTCAATTTCCAGTAACTTCAGATACCTTATCTAACATATACAATTGGTATTTTGCTCAAATTCAGACTTTAATATTTTTTATGTCAAATGAAAATGGCCCTATAATGGGACTAGTTTGCATGCCAAGCTTAATGAGTAGCTATAACGGGGATTTTGTTTAGCTGTAACGGGAAGTAGCTATAACGAGAAGTAGCTATAATGGACTTAGACCATAGCAACAACAGCCAGACATAATGCAAGTTCACACCTCTGACTGAACACACTTATCTCTGAATGTCCACACTCTAGTTTTAGGATGGACAGTCACCTGAGCTGGTCACCAGTCAGTAACCCAATTGACTCAACAGAGGCCAGATTACAATGATGTCATTGTCATCCACAGGTGACTGTCATATGTGTAGGCATGGCAGTCAACTACACCCACTATGAAAAACAGGATGACCTGTGGTCAAACAGACACTGGTCAGAAAGATGTTCTAACCACCAGACCAACCATGTTTCCAATCATGAATTAATCCTAACTCCAAAGCATGGGAAAGACTCATCAGTATCATGTGAATTTATTTATTGTATTTATTAAAAAAAGTCTGTGGGAACAATTCTGTGACCAAAATACATTGACAATGATAACTGAGGCAGTTGGTTCATAGATGGACCTGAGCCAGGCGTTCACAGCCACAAGGCTGTGCAACAATTGGCACTATTGCTACATACCTCTCACAGCAGTCACTGTCAGGGTCACCCTCCAAACAATGACATTGTCACGATAGACAGGGTTGACAATGTGACATGCCACTAAGCGCTAGGGGCAGAGCAGTGTGACATTCACTGAAGGCACATTGTACTAACACAGTGACTCTAAACAGGTTTTAAACAAATTGTGATCGAGCTCCAGATGATAACACAGATGTTAACACAGCCTAACAGTACAAGGAAGCTATCGTCTTTCAGTGTTGAAAAGATGATAGCTTCCTTATACTTCCTTGTATTGTGTTCAGAATCAATGCACCGACTATCAGATACCCATTCAGACAGTTGTCAGATTACAAATTTCCACAGAAAAATATAATTTTACAATCTACAATTACAATCAAACGAATAGGTTGATAACACTTTAATTGTTAAATAGTTGTTTTAATAGGTACCCACAAATTTGTTGAGATAATAGTGATCAGCAATACCACCATATGAAATGTTTTATGAGTTAATTTCTGGTACCATAAATTTATTACAAACATGATTCTTAACTGCAGCAAACAAATCCGGACATAGGAAGTGATAATGTTCGCGAGCCACTGGAATGATAACACTTCACACATCAAGCACAGCTGATGCAGCCAGTGAAGTGAAGTAGGGGGCTACGACAGCTGTATGTCTATATCAGCCAGACGCAAAGTTCTTTCAAAATCAGCAGGACCATAATGAGTTTCTGACATCAGCTGAACACATACCTCTTCACCTCTTCTAGATAGCCTCTCGTTCAGCCTCCGTACCCAACCACTGATGAGTGGAAATGAACTCAGATCACAGAGAACGGAATACACGTTACGTAAAATCAAACACAGATGACTTGGAACTGAACACGGGCTGGTAGTGAGACGTCTGAACTGGTTGTTTAGGTGCCGAGAGCTTTAGAAAATGACATCTGTTAAAGCCAGACAGGCAGCCTGGTGTAGTGATGGAGCTAGGAGGAAGCAATATGGCAGACTACATTGACAGGTGGCGGGTGGCTACTCCCCTGTATTGAGTGAGTGCATTCACATATCCCTCGGGAACACGGCCAAACAAAGAGTAATGAATTTTACATGAACTCTGCACAACTGGCGATTTCATGCCGAACCATTGGTCATGAATTACAGCAATGCCAATACACTGGCATATGCTCCTCAGTAGATAATCGGGAAGGGAATAGATCCACAATTATGCAGCTTATAATCCCAGAAACTACTTACACTAATCACCAATGATTGATTTTGCATCATACCACCTCAAAGTCAATACGTTAGTCATATCAGTGTGTGTAAAAAGCCCTGTGTTGATCACTGTGTTTTAGAAGTGAGTCCTACACAAAGAGATGCCATCAAATCGCTGCCAGTATACCATACTAAATTAGTGGACCAACTATATCAACATACCTACCTGGTACTTGCTAAATCAGATCAAACAATTGATCATCAACATTTCATTCCAGTTAAATCTGACACTGTCAAACATGTATATAGTTTCTCTCTGTGCATAACTACTGATTGGAACTCCTTTAAAGCGCACAAATATCCAACAGTGACAACTAATAACATAGAACAGAAAATAACCCATTAGCGATGGCTAACTAAATGTGTCTGTATTTTACCTTGATTCTTAATTTATCTGATGCTGACATGGGATTATATACCATGCGGTTCTTCCAGAAAAAAAACGATAATATAAATGCAGATGCCTTGGATCACCCGAGGAGACACTGACAACCACATTTCACGGAACACTAAGTAAACCCTGAAAATTCCTAAACCACTAGTTGCCGCCAACCGTACCACAGCATAGTCTGACAGTATGTGGCTGTGCCACTGTCAGGATCTCATGTATTCAATCACCACAAATTCTTAAATTCTCAGCTGCTCATAAATAAAAAGTACAGACTGAAAAGTCATTAAACAGACTGCATTATTATTAACTGTACATATTACTTCTAGACACTTAAACAATAGGTGTTTGAAAAATGTGCAGTACTTACATTATATAAAAATATTTGAAAACAGATATTTGAAACATTAGAATATTAAAAAAATATTTGTACTGTATGTTTACCCTATTTTTTATTTTAATCACTTATTCAATTTTTTTCATGACCTATTTATTGTTATTTATTTATTTATATTACCCAATTATTTATTCTTTTACTTGTACCCCATAATTGCTTTTTTGTATTTTATGTATTGTATTTTTCCATTTTTATTTTTGTACTTTAGGTATACATAATGGACTTTGTGGTGCGAGTACTATCAATCCATCATGATGGTGGTACAGCATGCTTACTGTTACACACAGCTATGGTTGACATTATCAAAGGATACATTCAAAGGCACACAGATCATTCACTACACTGATCACTGGTCAATATTGCCCCAAGCTGTGCTATCTGTAGTAGGAAGGATCGGTGTGTCACACTTATTGTGTGGTACTTGGAAAGACTGCCAGTGGAGCAGCCAGCATGTAGGCTGAAAGGACAGTGCAGCCAGCTCCCACACAGACAGACCTACGTGTAAACAGACCTGGCGATTTCTTGGAAAGAGATTTTTATAGAATATCAGCTGGATAAGGAAATATCTGGCAGCAGCCAGCTGTCAGGACTTAGAGAGTTATGTAGGTTGTACTATGTATATATGCAGTGCTGGTCTCTACGATGGGTCATGTATGTATGCCATGAGGTATTGTCGTTTCTAGTTAAAGCCGCTTCGTCGACAGGAACTACATGTAATATTTCATTGTTCATCTGGTTCTTGTGATGTTCCCACATGTGGCGTGTGATTAGTTTAATGATATCCTAAACAATTAAAACATAACAATATTCACTTAATTTTGCATTCACATGATTATTTTCAAAATCGTGCATCAATAACCGATGCTGAATAACCACATATGTTATAATCAACCACTTATCCTAGATCGAACTCAATCTTCAGTTCAAAGTATTCACTTCCAATGGTAGTTTGTGTACTAGTGGATACCATCCAAAGGTTGGGGTAAAAACATTCAAACAGAAGAACAAGAAATTTCTTATACATTGTGTGATGCCCAGTTCTAAGAAATGTTACACACTTCACGGACCTCTTCACTCGAGCACTATTTCAGATTGTAACTGTTGAAAGCACATAAAATAGAGCAAATTACAAATTCATTTCCAGCACCACTTCAAGTCCATATGATATTATAAATTACAGTACTTTGCAATTTGCTTGTAAATTGTAATCAATTACAATATTTTTTTATTTAAGTAAATTATACAATTGCCACCAGCAGTGCAACTCTCAGACCATATAATCACAAGTCAACTATTATCAATTATAATAATAATAAAAGCATTTATATAGCGCCATAAATCCAAGTTACCTTGTTCGAAGGCGCTGTTACAACAAATCATGTAGAAAGAAACTAAAAGTAAAAAATCTTAAAAACATGGCATCAAATACTGAAATAAATTATCATAAAAATTCACATGTGTATACACTGTACTGATAATAATAATAAAAAATACATAATATGAATGTAAAAGTACTAAAAGCAGCTCAAAATAATTAATAAATCCTAAAAACTTAAAACGTCCGTCAATGTTCATGAGCAAAAAAACTCTTGAATAAATAAGTTTTAAAGAGTCTTTTGAAATGGTATAATGAACCACAAGGATTAATTACACAAGGATTAATTTTATCTTTCTCTGAACAAACTCTAGTAGTCAAACAGTAAAAACCAATGGAGTCACACTGACCTGATGGTCCTTATATAATAACCAGAATGCACGAGAAGGTCACAGTGAATCAACTTACATCTGAGATGTCCAGTACCATGGTTGACCTTAGTCAAACAACAATCGACCCGTTAAATCTAATTTCCTGTTAATTTGATCTTAACATTGAGAACTTCTCAAAATGGTTCTGAATTACTTCTATGAAACTAGAAGATCAGTGTCTCTGTTTAACCCATCTGAGTTCAGACCTTACTGTCTTCCTTTATACTTCATGATTCATGAAATGCACACGAAATCACTGACTGAAATACACACACTGACACACACAATTACTACCATATAGGTGCATCTAGGTTTATTATACAACTTTTGTTGTACTTCAGTTCCTAGCAATCCAAGTTGTATTTATATTAAAGATAAGTTCATTCTAAACAACACAGTAATAAATATACTGATCAACTTTTAAATTAAATGTATGAAATGCAGTACAGTGTGTCTGATTGTGTCTGCATGGAATGGTATATATACACCTTTAAATCTTCAATGTACACTGTAGTACACATCTACAAACTCTTGTCAGCTGATATATTCAGACAGTGGTTGTTCAAACACTTGCACAATGTACAAAGGCTAAGCCATATCAATTAGTAAGAAATCATTTCAAAATTTATATAGATCAAGGAAATATAATTATATTCATGTTTCTTGACAAGCATGATAATCTCATAAGTTTACAAAGCCAATTTTTACACACACACACACACACACACACACACACACACACACACACACACACACACACACACACACACGCACACACGCACCCGTATCCCCACCAATACATGATGTGTCAATGAAACTATGCAATTGGCATCAGATAGCATTAATATAGTAACGGTTAATTTACCAGTGCCTGTAAACAGCAATTTCTTTGCCACAATGTGGTGATATCAACCCCTTTTACTTTACAAAATAGACTACCCCATTCCCATAGTGCACCCATATGCCTTGTTTACATTAACGTATTAATGCATTATGCTCAACTTGAAGCTACATTAACTATCGCTAATCTCTACGGTTCAATAACCTACCTACATTACTTCACGTGTGTTACCTCCAATGGTGCGATGATATTCAGGTCACACATTGATAGCATTTCAATGGTTTGTTTGCGATGTTATGAATCAACTACTTCTAGCTTCGCTATCATAGACATTGACACTCACAGTAACATTTCACATGCCAAGGTTAAGGCCAGAGACATATAGAATGCACTAACAAACTTGTGATGCTGGCATACATATTTTATAAACTTGCACAACAGTATTTTATATATATTTAACTGCATAAAAAATAATAAAATATAAATAACTAGTAAGACAAATGGCATGTAATATTCCTCCTGATATATATATATATATATATATATATATATATATATATATATTACATCAGGGCTCAAAATTCTACTTGTCCGCTAGCCCGTGACAACTAGATTTGCCACCGGACAAGTGAAAGTGCTAAGTACTACTTGTCCGTTCACAGACAGAAGCTGTTTACAGACAAATTGTCTAATCATTACTTAATTGTCTGCTCTCTAAAATATTTCACATAATTATAGTAAATGTTTTCAGTAAATGTACTTCTCTTGGTAAAAAACAAAAACACGAGATCATATTGGCAGTTCAACACAAGTATAACTTTGTGCTCTCTGTCTTGTGCTCTCTTTATCTTCACAATACCATCTCCATGTCTCCATTATTATGTTAAAGCATCATCACACTAATGCATGTGGGCTACATATATATCAAAAGTTATTTAAATTGGCAGAAATTTATTTACTTACAGTGAAGTAGGTTTTGAAATTCATTTGTTCATGGGACGAGTTAATTGTTCCACGGACAAGTGAACTTTTGCTTTCACCTGTCCAGTGGGCAATTTATATATTATATATATATATATATATATATATATATATATATATATATATATATATATATATATATATATATATATATATATATATATTTGAATGTAACTAAGACTAAATTTAATATTAAAACAGGCTCACACAGGCTTCCGGACTGGGTCAGGGGCATCACAAGACCAAACACTGGTCTGGTTTTGTGATCTGTTGACCCAGTCTGGAACCTGTCTGCAGTATGTCAGGCACCCTACATCCGCTCAACAAGGAGATGGAAGAGAAATCCAAGAAGGCCACTGGAGCAGCCAGAGTTCCAGGGCAATTAATTAATCAACCCTGAACAAAAACCAGTGCTTTAGTCATCAACCAACTGATTTGTGGACCCCCTGCTACTAAGGCAGGTGACCAGGTACATAAGCCTCTGAAACATTATCTTGCAATGTAATCACCCTGTTCAGTCTGTTTGCCCACTATGTAAACATGCAGCCTGTCAAACAAATTCCACCAGCAGCAGCCTTTAGTCACTTGAGAACTGTTTACCCCAGGCAGCCAGGGAAACTACCCTTTGATTATCCCTGTCAGAATAGCCATTTTTCTTTTAGATAATCTTCTGTTGAACTTCTGATGGAAATGGTAATCAGCAATTGTGTAGACATGACAACTAGTTCAGCCATCATAAGTCTAAAACTACTTAGTATTTTAAGAAACACACCAAACTGAGGTTGTTATTTATTGCAGTCAATAAAAGTAATAATAATTGTAAAACTTCTATAGTAAATAATAATAGAGTTCACCTCTGAGGTTTATATGCTAGCCTAAAGATTTACTGTGTATATGTATAAGATATATATGGCATTATCAAGCTAAGAAATAACAATACACTCTGTACAGTGTACAGACAGATGTTGGCATCAGATTTTGTTTAAGTCTGATTATGGATGGAGTTGTGTGTGTAGAGTGCTGTAGAATAATAATTATACTTCAAGCAACAGACTCTATGAAGATATTCCAGGTTTAAAGTATAAACCATGGTTACGTTTGTTCATTCCATACTGAACATTCCAGCTCATTCTGTCACACAAAATGACTGAGTACAATTGGCTGTTCAAATGATATGCTGGACTATCGTATAATTTGTGTGCACGATGCCTTTACCCAGCAGCTGCAGCATGGTTGACTAAGTTGTGTACAGTGTACTGGCTGTATGTATTGGTAAATGCTTCCCAGATGATTTCATTCAATATACCAGCAGTAGGTCTGTCTGAGAGTGCAGGGTAAAAGCTACACTAAAACTAAAAGTCCGTAGTCTTCAAGTATTTTACTGCTTAAAAGTGATATTTCACTACCTTGCAGTTGTGATTAAGATAATGTGCGCTAAAATAATAAGTTAATGAAATAAATATGACAATAGATAAATCCAGTTAACTGTTGATTAAGTTTACATTAAAATGATGAATAAATTAATAAGATGAGAATATAATAAATAGATAAATAAATTATTTGTACATTGAATTTCACGGTCATGCAATGTAAAGGATACAGGACTGGATATTGTATTTAAATAGTGTATAATAACCCAAAAAAATAAACATGCCCTATTTTGATAACTTTCCCTAAGGTTTTAAGGGAGGCTTAAATGATTACTACTGCCATATACTCACCAGTTGCCATGCTATTAGCAAGTTAAACTTTATTTAAATATGTGCAAGAATTACAGCACCATCCAGTAGAACAGCTGAACACAGTCATCAAGTCCTTGAAACGGAATACCTACGCCAGACACATCACAGGCTAGTAGCCTGTAGCCACATTTAAAATATGCCCTCATGAATAAATGCATAGTTGTAGAACATAATTCAGTTAAGCAGCATCTCATTAAACACTCTGGAACAATTTCCACCAGTCTATTAATGACAAACAGGATCTTTTAAACAGTGCAGTGCTTCACGAAACAGTGCTTTGGTCACCTTTGCTAAATTTGTCTACACCACTTAAATCGGTAAAGTTCATTGAATCAACACAACTGTTGATGTGTGCTATAAATATATATTAAAAACAACCGAGATGTTCTGTCTTGGTGTGTTACACTTCAGTCTGATTGCTATCATTGTAGCTAGGTATGTATAGGAAATTTGCAATACACTTTGTAATCATTATTATTGCAATTGCTTTGGCTATGCTATCTGAGTTGAATGATTATATGTGTCTCTCTTAACTAAACCAAGTATGATTAATACAAATTGGACAGTGAATTTGGATGGAATTACTGTCAGTTCCAAAAGTATGTAAGTTTCCCTGCACATGCATGTTTATACATAAGCTCTACTGTTGTATCGGAAGCTCTTTTGGCACTAGGTTATAAATATACGTGAGATTTTGTGCCTTTGATTTGTTTCACAAGTTAACATATATATATCAAATACACACAACATTTCATTTAACCATCCATATTTAGCTTGCAATCAATGTCTGAAAACCCTCTCGTATATCACAAGCAATTTATTAAAAATGTGTATCAATGGGTTCCCATTCTTCTTGAGAAGGAAGCATGGAAGGATATTGAGAGTTACTGGTTAATTTGTCTTTGAACTGGTTTATGCCTAGTAAAAAAATTATAACAATACCTTCTAATCCACATTGACCTTTTTGGGTCGGACATTTGCTAATTTTAATGAAATATAAAATATATGATATTTGGGTATGTGTAGATTCATAATTAAGACAGTCGGGCATGCCATATTTGCTTTGATAATATGCAGTGTTATGCATATATGTAAAATAGACACAACAGTTCATTTAACCATCTATATTTAGCTTGCAATCAATGTCTGAAAACCCTTTATATACAAGCAATTTATTTTAAAAGTTGGGGCACCCAGACATATGCCATTTTTGTGTGAAGGAAGCTCGGAAGGATATTGAGACTTAATAGTTATTTGAGTTGTAGAAATGAACTAACACCTAGAATAAGTTTTGTGATAATACAAGCTACGCCTCATCGACATTTTTGGGTCGGAAGTTGGTCAATTTTAAAGAAATTTAATAACGTACCATCTTTGCACATGTATAGATTCAAAATTAAGGCAGCTAAACCTAGCATATTACTCAGATTGGCACATATTTATGTTTTGGTACCAAATAAGTACAATTTGTATCTAACCTTTGTGTATTTTGCTCACAATCAGGATCTGAAAACCCTCCTGCGTATGATATTTTGAATAAATCATGATGTTTATCAACTTGCTGCACATTAACGATACACTGTATTTATTTTCTAATTGTAGTTATGTAATCTTTATATTATAGAGAACAACTCCACACAATTTCACTGACACAGGCTAAAGAGTGCAGAATATATTGACTAGTGAAATGTTTGGATTCTTACTAATCTTACCAAAGGCTTTCACCATACTGATCTATTCAAAAATCTAAGAGATGACGGCAACCTCATTGGTTGTCTTCACACGGAATGACCCTATAGCCAGCCGTATGGCTGTCAGTAAATCTAACAATGTCGAAAACATTGTTCCCTCGTGTAATTCCACTGTATCAATGCAACGAGATGGAAGCAACATGCGTGTGCAGAATTAAAAAACAGAAGCGCGCGCATCGTCATCCATATAGTTAGGCCACGGGTCTATAGATACGGCTCACATATGTGCAGACACTTCGTTTTTTCATGTCATTGTTGCCTGTGATGGAAGATTTAGTACTTTCAGACGATCTTCATTAAGTTCATATGATTTATCTTTCAATGATCATCATTCATGGCACTAGTTTTGTAGCTCGGTGTTGTATACTGACGTTTAATTGGATCTTTATTTATTTATAAATTACAGTTGAATAGTCAATAGACATGAGCAGTCCTAATCTATTTTTTTCTGTTTGCTTGTCTACTGTTCTCTAACAATGAGCCAACCATTGACGTTCTTCAATGAGCTAGATTGATCAGTCAGGTATCTGATCATTCAACGTATTATTAATGTCGTATTAATTATACAGAATCTTTCTTCTGGGCAGAATGATGTTAATTAATGCATGTATGTAATATATATAAATAAATATTAAAAGTACGAATTATAATGTGACAGTAGTACAGGTAAACTGTAAACGGAGAAGATGCAACTGCAAGCACCCACCTTTTTGATACGCGTTCCCCATAACTCCTACTCCTAGCTTCGGGTCTAGCAAAGCGACTTGACAATTTCATACGAATTCAGTTCAACGCGTTAAATGCTATCATCCGCTCCATGGTATACCGACCGATGAAGTGCTACTTAAACAATCGTACCGAAAGTTGCTTTAACTTGGTAGCTCAAACAACGATGCTTTCTAAAAACAACACTGCTAGTCCAAATTTGTGGACGACAGCCGACAACAACCGGACGTGATATTGCATGCCGGCCTTTTTTTGGTATGAAATTTACTTACTTTTTGGAGCTTAGTTTGTGAAAGATAAATAAATGTCTGGATATCCAAATACAAAAGTAACCAAATCTTAGACCCACGAACAATATATTTCATATGCTGGACATAATTTGCATCACGTGATGCACATTTGTACCGGAAATCATCGTCTCAGGTTTCTGTGTTCATAATATGGAATGTGTTACCAAACAAAATCACGTTTGCCGTATCGTATGAAGATCAATGTACATATACACGACACGCGATGTCAACGTACATTTGAAACATGTCGTTTGACTTGTTTCGGGATTGGTTTGGAGCAGTGGCATCAATATACGCGTTAGTTCAGGTGTGTTGCATTGCATCGTCTGCTAGTGGCAGTGCTACAGTCCAGATATCTGCTGATCCGTATTATGTCAAGGACACAGCTTGTAAAAACACGCACGCACTGAGCATACGAAGAAACGTTTTGAAGAGTCTTTGGAATCCGAATCCTTTGCCTTCATTAGTAAAAAAGTACCGTTTACTTTAGCTTGCCAAAAATCAATGCAACTGCAAGTACTTTGTCAGTATTAATTTTAGGCTAAGGCTTAGCTTAGCCTTAGACCAGGGCTAGGCTAAGCCTATGCTATGGGGATATGGACGTTATGTCCCAAGTCAAATACGTCCTAGACGATATGTCCTAAATTTATTATTACGTTTTTATGTTATTTTTGCACTTTAGTCTTAACATAAATATGTTGATGTATTAACACTAATGCTGGCACTTTTTGTAGAACATTTCAAGTCCATTTCATGTTTAACTGTCATTTAGCATCTTGTTTTTGGGACATATCGTCCACAATATTTGGGACATAAGCGACTTGGGACATAACGTCTATAACTCATGCTATGCTAATGGATAAGCAAAGCCTAGTGCCTTTAATGTGGCTAGTTGCCAAGGCATATTGTAGGCATCGCAGTATTCAAAGCCAGTTGTATTGCCTTGGCCTTGAGCAGTCGATGCATGTATTGCTGGCAGTATAATTCGTATAACGTAATATATATGTTATGCTATTTTAATAAAAAACAGTAATTCTTTCTGGAGATATCTATGTTGTTTACTAAATCTCACACCACTCTATCAAATGTGTAGAAGCAAACTGTTAGGACAGTAAAACATTTTGAGGCATGGCATGCCTTAGTTGCTCCAAGTGTAGGAAATTTATAAACATATCAAACATTTCTGCAGTTTGTATTTCATAGGAAATAAAATACTTGTGTAGTGTGAATTCCATATCAAATCAGCGTGACTTTCATTAAACATTAGGCCTGCCCTAGTTCGTATTAGGTTCAATATAAAACAGATTTTTTTTACAAAACTGTATAATTTTATTTCCCAGGAAATAAAACTAAATGCTTAATTTTGTGACTTCCGTGACATGGGTCCCGGATGATTCCACTAAAAACATGATGTTTGGCCCAGTCTGACGGATGATTTGGCCCACTCAAATGGATGATTCAGCCCACTTTATAAAAATCCAGCCCGGGGTGCTGTGTTGCATGTTTTGGACCACTGCGTAACGAGCAGTGAACATTTTTAAGGACTGAAAATTCAGCCTGCGTTCTGTTAAGTGATTACATTAGATGCACAGGTCACACATGTCCAAGCATGCTCAAACCATGGCTATTTAATACTACAACTTGAGTACTATAGTAAACATAGTATTACAAAATATAAAGTTACATATTAAACAAAACAAAAAGGGATAAATATATATGTATATACCCTGAGGTATATATATGTATATAAATTAAGATAATTTTTTGTTTGTAATAATTGTTATCAAGGTGTAGGAAATACAAATTATGGAAACTGGTGGCACACCAGTACTACTAACACAAACATCTAGATCATTAAGAGGTAGTTCATCAACAAAGAATAATTCTAAAAAACAACAAAGTAAATAAGAAACTAGAGGTAAGTAAAGACCAAGATAGAGATAATGACAAAAGTGTTTGCCACGACTGCAACCTTGAAGTAAAGAACAACGACAGAGGAATCGAATGTGATATTTGTAAGGGATGGTACCATAAGGAGTGCCAAAAAGTATCGGATGCACTGTACCAAGTGCTGATTAGCGAAGAACAACAGCAGATCAGCTGGTACTGCTCATCATGCCAAAGAGGGGCAAAGGCAATTATGTCACAGTTGCTAGTTATGCATGAAAGACAAAATCAGTTTGACCACAAGTTATCTGAATTGGAAAATAAACATGACACACTAAACAACAGGGTAAGTGAAGTAGAGGATGCAGTTGCCAAAGTAGCAGATCTGCAGGCTCAGGCTACCAACAAATCCTTAGAGCCAAACCAGGTTCCACCAATACTAAATAAAGATGAAGTAGTTGCCACAGTCTACACCCAAGTCAATGACAGGATAAACAGAATGAAAAATATAGTAGTCTACAACGTACCAGAGGGGACCAGCACCCTAAAAGCAGAAAATACAACTCATGACAGAGATCTCATGAAAAAACTAACAGAACACGCAACAGATGGACAATACCAGCCAGAGAGCCTCCAAGTACAGGGATTAGGGAGCAGAGCTAACACCGAGACTGGGACAGATGAGGCAAGAAGCCGGCCCCTGCTTGTGACCTTTTCAGGCGAAGACAAAAAAGCTTCAGTCATGAAAAACTTGCACAAACTAAGAAACAAAGGTGAGCCATTCAGTGAAATGGTCATTAAACATGACATGAGCAGGGAGGACAGAGAGAATGAGCGACTACTGCAGAAAGAGGCAAGAGAAAAAACAGCAGGAGCAGACTACAAATTTTGTATACATAGTAAGAGGTCAACCAGGAGAAAGACAAATTATCAAGGTAAAAAAAGGAGCGAAATGAACAACCCAACTCAGGCACCAGTGTAGGTGAAATAATTGTGTGGTATAACCGGAGCACCGTGGATATGATATTTTGTCTCCGACAACTACAAGAAAAGTGCATTGAGCAGGACCGACCACTGTACATGGTATTTGTCGACTTCAGTAAGGCGTTCGATACAGTTGGGAGGACCGGGCTATGGCAGCTACTGAGGAAGTATGGATGCCCAGAGAAGTTCACAACAATGATCGAGGCACTACATACTGGAATGATGGCGAATGTTAGTGTTGGAGGGGAAGTCTCGGAATCGTTCAGTGTCACAAATGGGGTCAAGCAAGGATGTGTACTGGCCCCCACGCTGTTCTCCATCTTCCTATCAGCAATGCTCGACGATGCTTTCCGAGACATGGGGGATGGCGTCTACATACAGTCCAGACAGAGCGCTGACCTATTCAACGTCGCACACTTCAGAGCGAAGACCAAGACTACTCGGATACTGATGAGAGAGCTGCTATTCGCAGATGACAGTGCACTGGTTGCACACTCTGCTGAAGAGATGCAGAATATAGTGGATGCTTTCTCCAATGCGTCAAAGAAGTTTGGCCTGAAGATTAACATCGAGAAGACCGAGGTGCTGTACCAACCCAACTCTACAAGAACCCGAGAAGAGGATATCGTGGTTGATGGAAACAAGTTGAACTCTGTTCTGGAATTCACCAACCTCGGAAGCACTATATCAAGTGATGGATCCATTGACGATGCAATACAGAGGAGGATGGCCAAGGCTAGTGCATCTTTCGGCCGACTACGCCAGAGACTCTGGAACAACCACCATGTGTCCATGCGGGTTAAAGGCAAGATATACCGTGCAATCGTGCTGTCCACCCTCCTGTACGGAGCCGAGGCCTGGACAGTGTACAGACGACAGGTGAAAAAGCTGCATGCCTTCATGATGCGACATCTGCGATCGATCATGAGGATAACCTGGATGGACAAAGTGACAAACAAGGAAATACTCGAACGGACAGGGCTGCCATCTATGGAAGATCTTCTGATCAGAAAGAATCTCCGGTGGACTGGACACCTCATGAGGATGTCACCAGACAGGCTACCAAAGCAGGTTCTCTACTCCCAACTGTCTTCTGGTCAGAGAAAGAGAGGGCGCCCTCGTCTCCGGTTCAAGGATACCATCAAGAGAAACCTGAAGCTGAGAGACATAAAGATCGACTCATGGACATCACTCTCACAGCAAAGAGATAAATGGAGAGCAACAGTCAAGTGATGGAAGCAGTCTTTGTCGCTTCGCGACCGACAGCATGATGATGATGATTCGAATGCAGATGTATTAACAAAAGACAAACTAACAGAACTTAAATGTAGACTAAATAACAACTCCACTCCACCCCATATTATAGCTATATCAGAGGTAAAACCTAAACACTTTAAGAGAAAACTTACACTGCAGGAATACAATCTGGAAGGCTACTCAATGGAAACCATAAATATGAATGAAAATAAAGGTAGACGGTTGATGATACTATTTATCCATAATTCGTTACCATTTCAAGCACACCATTTTGAGGTTGATTTTAACGAGGCACTGTTTTGCACCTTGAAACTGAAGGGGAAGGAAACACTTCTTGTAGGTTCCTTTTATAGAAACCCCAACAGCACTACTGAAAACAATGATAACCTAAATGAGCTACTAGAGAAAATAAGTGAAAAAAAAATTTCACATGTCCTTCTGCTTGGAGACTTCAATTACCCAAAGATTGATTGGAAAATAATGTGTACATCGGTTCCAAGTATAGAAGACAAAGAGTTCAAATTTATCGAAAAGCTTCGTGATTGTTATCTCATCCAACATATAACGGAGCCCACTAGAGGTAGAGGGACAACAGAGCCATCAGTTCTTGACCTAGTAATCACCAGTGAGGATTCCAAAATTGTGTCTATTGAAACAGTCTCAGCACTAGGGAAAAGTGACCACTCCATAATCAAAGTGATTCTTAACTGCACACCAATACATGAGCCGATCAGAAAAACTGTTTATAAATATGATAAGGAGGACTACCCCAAAATGGAGGACATGTTAAGCATTGATTGAGATGCTGAATTTTTAGAACATGAGGGTGATGTGCAAGCCCAATGGTACATTTTTACAATGAAACTTAGAGAAGTTGTAGAACGGTGTATACCTAAAAAGGTGATGTCAGAAAGAACAAACAAAAATACCCTGTACCACTAAATGTAAAAGTAAGAGCTAAAATCAGAAGGAAAAATAGACTGTGGAAGAAATATCGTCTAACTAGAGATGTCCAAGCTTACCAGGAATACTGCAGATTACGCAATCAGGTTAGGAGGTTAACAAGAAATGCACAAAAAATATATGAAAAAAGTATCATTAGCCAAATAAAAGAGAATCCTAAGAAATTTTGGCAATATGCCCAGGCAAAAATGAAGACAAGAACGGGTATACCCAACTTAATAAAAAGTGATTCGAAAGATGACTTAACAAACTCAGACTCTGAAAAAGCAGAGCTGTTGGCTGATTACTTCTCTTCGGTATTTACAAGAGAACCACAAGAGAATACTCCTGAGGAACCTATAAGATGTTATAATACAGTTGAAACATGTACTATTAACCCATCAGTAGTGGCAGCAAAACTAAAAAAACTAAAAACATTTAAATCACCTGGACCTGATGGCATTCACCCCAGGGTTTTAAATGAATTAGCAGACTGCATCAATATTCCACTATCAACTATTTTTAACACATCTCTAACAACAGGCAAACTACCCAAAGAATGGAAACAGGCAAACATATCTCCAATCCATAAGAAAGGAAGTAAAACATTACCACACAATTACCGACCTGTCAGTATAACAAGTGTAGTGGGTAAGATAATGGAAGAAATAATTAGAGACACCATCACTGTACATATGAAAGAAAATGAGCTATTGAGTAAATATCAGTTTGGTTTTGTAAAGGGCCGTTCAACAGTACTTCAGCTATTAAAGGTATTAGACACATGGACAGAAACGCTGGACAATGGAGGCTGTATTGATGTAATATATTGTGATTTTATGAAAGCATTTGACAAGGTCCCACATGCAAAACTTATAAAAAAAATCCAGAGCTATGGAATAAAGCGTAACATAATTAACTGGATCGTAGATCTACTTGCACATAGAAAACAAAGAATACGAATTAACAACATATTTTCTAACTGGAAGGAAGTGATCAGTGGAATACCACAAGGATCCGTGATCAGCCCTCTTCTTTTTGTTATCTTCATAAATGATCTACCTGATGTTATAAAAAACTCATATTTTCTTATTTGCAGATGATATGAAACTGTTTAACCCTATTTATAATGAAGAGAGCTGCAACAACCTACAAAAAGATCTCACCTCGGCAGAGAAATGGACAGAAACATCACTATTGAAATTTCATCCTGATAAATGTTGTAACATGCGAATTGGACGTTCCTCCATAAGAAATGATGGATATACAATGGGTAAAGATCAGAAAACAATTAATAAAGCAGAAACAGTAAAGGATATTGGAGTAACGGTTGACTCATCACTTAACTTTGAGGCACATATGTCAGAAAAAATTAATAAAGCCAATTCTATGATGGGGATAATTCGACGCACTTTTGAATATCTAGATGACAAGTGTTTTTCTACTGTTTTTAAGTCTCTTGTTCAACCACATATCGAGTATGCAAACCAGGTATGGAGTCCATATTTAATGAAACACATAACAGCACTGGAAAATGTTCAGCGTCGAGCAACTAAATTAATTCCTGGATATAAAGAACTTGATTATAAAGAACGCCTTATAAGATTAAACCTACCAACTCTTTCATACCGTCATCTTAGGGGAGACATGATAGAAATTTACAAAATATTAACTGGGAAATATGACTCTACAGTTACATCAAATTTTGTTACATTAAGGGATAATGAATCAATAACGAGAGGGCACAACCTCAAAATATTTAAAGAAAGATGCCGATTAAACATCCGGAAAAAATCATTTGTATACCGATCTACAGTCTGTGGTAGATGCTCCATCAGTACTATCATTTGAAGGTAAACTTGATAAACTATGGGAAAATCACCCTATAAAAATGATTTTACTGCACTACCTCTACTATGGACGGTGTCACCTTTAGATGCATGCACACAGTCCCATAACAATGATCAAGACAGAGCTGGCACAAGAGGCAGGAATGCCTAAATCAGCCAGAAAAGGACCTGTAAGAACCTGTAAGAATATTAAATGTAGTATAATGCATTATATCCTTTGTGTACATATTGGTGTTTATGGATATTATCTTGTCTATGTATGAATATATATATATGTGTGTATATATATATACACACATATATACAGGGTAGTAGTTTAAAATGCGCAGAGAAGGGTTCCCGAATACACAAATCGATGCACACGCAAAATTCATATTTCACAACAGAAGCATGACAGACACTTCGGCCCATGTAGCTTGCCAGGACCAGTAGCAGATATTGTTAATTTGGCCCAATGGACCAAAATAGTTTTGGGCCGAATCATCCAGCTCACTGTAGTCAACATAAGATGAAGTAGATTGGATTTGCTAAGCTTCAGAAATTGTAAGCAGCCATCCGACTAAAAGCACTCTGCTGCAATATTGTTGCTGGTTTGCTAGTTTTAGTAACCCATTTCAGCCTGGCCAGATGAAATTTCTGTGGAAAATGCACTGTCCAAAACGGTGCACTTGTTATACTTATGGCATTCGGAGACTCAGAGGTGTATCATCCTCGACCATGGTAATATGAAGGAAGTTACATAACCATGGGATATCTCATATTTATGACCCCAGAATATATATCTTTGTAAAAAGTTTTATTTAAGGATATAGGCGCAATAGAAGTTAACTAATTATTATTAACTCTTGGTGACATTTTTCAAATGTATTTTTTATGTATACGTTAGCTTGGCTGTTAAAAAGTTTCAGAACGAGATGCACAGCAATTAAGACTATTTGATATGTTGTTTTGTTACAGATGAGTATAGTACTTTTCTTGGTAGCAGTCCTGGGGGGCTACATCAGTTTGAAGTACATGCTTTGGAAGAAGAGGGGCACTTGCAATTGTGACATTGACCTTACTGGAAAGACAGTCATCATAACTGGAGCTAACACAGGTAACATTAATTTTAAGATAGGCATTTGCCATCCGGTTGACGTATTGTACATTTAGCCATCTACCAATGGACTTTATAGTTTCTGTTGCCGAGGTTAAAGTGCTGTTAATGATGATGTGTAAATACATTATTCTGATTACATATATTTATCTGTTAGTTTCATGTACCCTTGTACAGCACTGCAAACATAAATGGATCTATTTAAAATAACTTGTTATTGTTTCATAATTCAGAGAAGCATGTTGATTTCATTATATGTTTGAACCATGATAGGTCGCATTTTATTACTATGTCTTTTGGGGTAGATGATCCATATATATGTCGAATGAAACAACCGATTGTTGTTTGAAGGTATTGGCTATGCAACAGCTGTAGACTTGGCACAACGCCATGCTAGAGTGATCATTGCATGTCGCAGTGCAGTGAAAAGCAAGGCAGCTATGCAACAGCTGATGCGGGACACTGGAAACACTAACATTTGTTGTCATGTTGTTGATATGTCGTCATTCGAATCGGTGAAAAACTTTGCAACAATGATCCGAGTAACAGAGCCGCGACTTGATATACTCATCAACAATGCTGGAGTTACAGGTGAAACACATTATTTTCACACACAAAAACATGTTCCTATGTATAAAATATCAATACCCTAAGAAGTTAAAAGTGTAAGGTTGCAAAAATGCTAGTTTTTTTATAGTTTAGATAGTTTTTTATTCAAAGTATTTTATATGTAAAACTTTTTTGGTGTACAATGCATTCATCAATGTTTAACAGTGAATCTTTATCATGCAGTTAAGTAACTCACATTTACACCCGTACTTAGAATTTGTGAATATGATTCCATGACATATAATCTCGACAGTGTACATGTGATGTATTCTTAATTAATTAGTTCACAGTTTTCAGAGTACCCGGTATGTGTCATAATTTTGCATCACCAGCGTTTTCTCCTGTTTTGTTGATTTTATAACATTTAAACGTTTTTACAATGTGGTTTGCAAGCATGTCGATTTGTTTTTCTTTTTATAGGTTTACCCTACAGACTTTCAGTAGACAAGCTTGAGTACACATTCCACACCAACTTTGTGGGGCCATTTCTTCTCACAAATCTCCTACTAGGTAGGCATGTCACGTCACATATTTGTGGAATTGTATATAAGACATTAAGATATATTATGATATAAATTTATACACATCACCCATATCAGTGCCAAAATGCAATTTTGTTTATGGCATGTTGATTTTTCTTTCAAAAATTACTACCAGTAATATTTTCTCCATATTGTAATGCCAATATATTAACCAAAATCACAATATAGTTCAAAGAATTTCAAGGCCTCTTGACCCATTTGCTCACATGTTTCATTAATTGTCAGCACATTTCTTCAGACAACTGCTGAATGCGAAAATAAAGTAATGACTTAAAGTAGTCGGACGAACCCTTCACGTATTGATTTATTTGTTGCTGCCTATTTAAATTAATCTTTTATATCCTCGGTCTAGGTTTGTTGAAGAAATCAACACCCAGTCGCATTGTAAATGTGTCGTCAATAGCACACAAATGGGGAAGTATTGACTTTACGAACCTCAACAGTGAACGCCACTTCAGTACGGGGAAGGCGTACTTTAACAGCAAACTGGCGGTTGTCATGTTCACACGGGAACTGGCCCGACGTCTGCAGGACACAGGTAGGCAAATGGACAGTGCTGCATTGATCATATGAATTCCAATCGACAGACAACAAAATGTTTTTTAGAATATTTTCCTAGAGCTGTGATGTTGGTTGTTTACCTGTCAACATTCCCAGGTTTTCCAACAGAAGTTGCCCAGATTTTTAAAGAAACTCCCACTCACCACTGTAGGCGCTTATGGACAGTTGTAGTTTATTGTTGTTATGTGCAGTTGGGTGATTCAAGGGGGTGTGATTGTAGATTTACATGTCAAGGGGGTGTGGTTGTAGTCTTGTAGATCTTTTTGTCAAAGAGGTGTGGTTGTAGATCTATGTGTCAAGGGGTGTGGTTGTAGGTTCATGTGTCAAGGGAATAGGTTGTAGGTTTATGTGTCAAGGGAGTATGGTTGTAGGTTTGTGTCAAAGGGGTATGGTTGTAGGTTTATGTGTCAAGGGAGTATGGTTGTAGGTTTGTGTCAAAGGGGTATGGTTGTAGCCTTGTAGGTTTATGTGTCAAAGGTGTGTGGTTGCAGGTTTATATGTCAAGGGTGTGTGGTTGTAGGTTTATGTGTCAAGGGGGTGCAGTTGTAGGTTTATGTGTCAATGGGGTGCAGTTGTAAATTTATGTGTCCAGTGGTTGTGATTGTATGTTTATCTGTCAAGGGGGTGTGATTGTATGTGTATGTGTATGTGTTAAGTGGGTGTGATTGTATGTCTATATGTCAATGGGGTGTGATTGTAAGTTTATATGTCAAGGGGGTGTGATTGTAAGTTTATATGTCAAGGGTTGTAAGTTTATATGTCAAGGGGGTGTGATTGTAAGTTTATATGTCAAGGGGGTGTGATTGTAAGTTTATATGTCAATGGGGTGTGATTGTATGTTTATATGTCAAAGGGTGTGATTGTATGTGTTAAGTGGGTGTGATTGTATGTTTATCTGTCAAGGGGTGTGATTGTATGTGTATGTGTTAAGTGGGTGTGATTGTATGTTTATATGTCAAGGGGTGTGATTGTATGTGTATGTGTTAAGTGGGTGTGATTGTATGTTTATATGTCAATGGGGTGTGATTGTAAGTTTATCTGTCAAGTGGGTGTGATTGTATGTGTATGTGTTAAGTGGGTGTGATTGTATGTTTATATGTCAATGGGGTGTGATTGTAAGTTTATATGTCAAGGGGGTGTGATTGTATGTGTATGTGTTAAGTGGGTGTGATTGTATGTTTATGTGTCAATGGGGTGTGATTGTAAGTTTATCTGTCAAGGGGGTGTGATTGTATGTGTATGTGTTAAGTGGGTGTGATTGTATGTTTATGTGTCAATGGGGTGTGATTGTAAGTTTATCTGTCAAGGGGGTGTGATTGTATGTGTATGTGTTAAGTGGGTGTGATTGTATGTTTATGTGTCAATGGGGTGTGATTGTAAGTTTATCTGTCAAGGGGGTGTGATTGTATGTGCATGTGTTAAGTGGGTGTGATTGTATGTTTATGTGTCAATGGGGTGTGATTGTAAGTTTATCTGTCAAGGGGGTGTGATTGTATGTGTATGTGTTAAGTGGGTGTGATTGTATGTTTATGTGTCAAGGGGGTGTGATTGTATGTTTATATGTCAAGGGGGTGTAGTTGTCAAGTTGTGTCCTTACAGGGGTGACGGTGAGCTCCCTGCACCCAGGCACAGTCAACACAGAACTACTGCGCAACCTTCCCTTTCCACTTCGCAAGATGTTTGATGCTGTTGGTTTTCTCTTCTTCAAGGTGCGTGTCTCAATGTCTGTCTGCAGCGTCACAGAGCAGGTGTCAATACCATGGCTTGTGACAATGAAAACACTAGTTTAGGATAATGCGTTCTCAAGAGAATATTTTTTTTTTAAAGTAATTTTTTGTGTTTTATACGTTTCGTACATTGCCAATGATGTTGATAATGATTATATATGTGAATTACAGTGTACATATAATAAGCCCAGAGGCTTTCAGAACTGGCCTTCGGGCTTTAACATCTGCTTTAATTTCTTCATAAGACTATGTACATCATAATTATAATAATAATTTTTTTAATCACCTGAGGTTCATAGAATAACTTTATTAACGTTTTAATATGAATTTTGTTTTTATATTAACTGTTTTAACTTTAAGAGAGCACACACCGTACCCCCCCGCGCACAAGCTTCGATTGGACTTTTAACGCCAGGAAAGAGGGCCCCAGTCCAGTATATGGAAGAAGAAGAAGAAGAAGGACTATAACTACTGCGACATGACATCTCCTAGAGCAAACATTACCGCATACATTTGACATTTTAACAACTTACTGTTACGTTCATGTCATCAAGAAACAAAAATTTCAACAAAAACATGACACATGTTCAGGCAGCCTTTTTTTGCACTTGCCGGATTTCTGCTAAGCCTCTGATCGCATGATGAATAGGATAGATCAGTTGTATTGAGTACAGTGGTAGTTCGATGATTTCTAATATTGTGCAAAACTGGTTCTTGCAGAATGTGGTAGAGGGCGCTCAGACAACAGTCCATTGTGCCGTTGCTGACGAGATCGTGGGTCTGAGCGGGTGCTACTTCTCAGAGTGTAGAGTCGAGGCTGAGGCTGAGGCAGCTCTCGATATCGCCGTGGCGCGGAAACTCTGGGAGGTGACGGAAAGGATGGCGTCTCTCACCACGGCCGAGGTGGAGGTAGAAAACAGTGTCACATATCACCGCCAATTGGCAGGCGGGAACACTACGCGCAAGGTCGCGTCCGATTCGGATGCAGGCGATTCAGGGACTGTGCCAGCATCGCCGAGTGCCGTGTTACTCGGGGTCAGTGGTGATACTGGAAGAACAGAACAATTTGTGAATGTGATGGACACAGGTGTCAGTGGCCTCGACGTACTGATCAGGCCACCTGCTGAAGGCAGTGTCGGTGACCTTGATGTAGGCATTGTGTCACCTACTAAAGTCAGTGCCAGTGGCCTTGATGTAGGCACTGCGTTACCTGTTAAAGGTAGTGTCAGTGGCATGGATGTACACGTCGCATCAGCTGCTAAAGGCACTGTGTCAGCTGCTAAAGGCACTGTGTCACCTGCTAAAGGCACTGTGTCACCTTCTAAAGACACTGCGTCACCTGCTAAAGGCACTGTGTCACCTGCTAAAGACACTGCGTCACCTGCTAAAGGCACTGTGTCACCTGCTAAAGACACTGCGTCACCTGCTAAAGACACTGCGTCACCTGCTAAAGGCACTGCGTCACCTGCTAAAGACACTGTGTCACCTGCTAAAGACACTGTGTCACCTGCTAAAGGCACTTTGTCACCCGCTAAAGGCACTGTGTCACCTGCTAAAGGCACTGCGTCACCTGCTAAAGACACTGCATCGCCTGCTAAAGACACTGTGTCACCTGCTAAAGACACTGTGTCACCTGCTAAAGACACTGCGTCACCTGCTAAAGACAATGCGTCACCTGCTAAAGGCACTGTGTCACCTGTTAAAGACACTGCGCCACCTGCTAAATGCACTGCGTCACCTGCTAAAGGCACTGCGTCACCTGCTAAAGACACTGCATCACCTGCTAAAGGCACTGTGTCACCTGCTAAAGACACTGTGTCACCTGCTAAAGGCACTGTGTCACCTGTTAAAGGCACTGCGTCACCTGCTAAAGGCACTGCGTCACCTGCTAAAGGCACTGCGTCGCCTGCTAAAGACACTGCGTCACCTGCTAAAGACACTGTGTCACCTGCTAAAGACACTGCGTCACCTGCTAAAGACACTGTGTCACCTGCTAAAGACACTGCGTCACCTGCTAAAGACACTGGATCACCTGCTAAAGGCACTGCGTCGCCTGCTAAAGGCACTGCGTCGCCTGCTAAAGGCACTGCGTCGCCTGCTGAAGGCGTTGTTTCCGTCAATGAGACGACAGTCAGTGAACAGGCTAGTGCCACGGACGGAGTTTCCAACAAGACAACGGGTGGTGGTCAGGCAAAAATGGGGGGGAAATCTGATGAGAAAACAGCGTTGTGACACAGAACTGTGTGTGGACTTAGGATGTCTACCGAACAATCACTGCCTGTATGGGAGGCGATGTGGCCAGTACTGTTTCAAGTCTGCATGGGTCTGTAGGGTAATGAGAGCAATATAGCTACCAACAGGTACTCCAGGATGGCAGTGCAGGGAAAGAGATTGGAGACAAAAACTGGGAGATCTCGTATTCGATGGGGAGTTTGATGAAGGATTACTCGATAAAATGCAGTCAGTGCCGACCGACGTGGGTGACATTTTTTACCAATGGAAATTTCATAATTGAAATTTACAAAAACGATTCTTGCTGCTCGTAGCTATGATTTTGTATTCTTAAGATATTTCAGTGTGATATACATGTTTTCATTTATGTTCATGGAACAAAGGACAAAAGCGGGTTTATGTGCAAAAGATGTTAGATCGCATTTTGTCATGTACACAAACAATTGGTACTGTTTGGGTGTCAGGACAAGATGGCTGATAACCGTTGGTTCCAGATCCTATAAAGGATGCAGCAGACGTGTGTAGTGTTATAAATATTTATTCAATGATGTTTATGCAAGATGATTGTATGTTTTTATATGTCCATATGATTTCTAAACAAGTTATTGCATTGTGGGTCACTAGAACGATCATCTTTGACGTGTATATGTCAGACATGCTGTGATTGTGGCTTTACCGAGTGTATTACTTGGGTAGATGGGGTTAGATTTAGAGTTTACTCAAATGAAGAATCTCATGTTCCCTAGGGTTGCTTGGTCAATTCAATTCATCATGTATATTCAATTCGTACAAAGATAACACGGTGCTACACAATCAATATTCAACAGTCACTTTATTACATTGTTGTTATCATGCTAGATACACAGCATTATAACGAGAACATTTATATTAGAATAATAAATATATGAAACATGAAAAATATTACTTCGTTGAAAAATCCAAGATTATTCGATAGTATATGCGTGTGTATAAATATATGCATTTCTAAGTGTGTGTGTGTATATAATAAACGTGTACACTACAAACAGGCTACATGTTCATAACACACGTGTCGCTCACTAACATTTTTGTGTGACTCCTATACAGGGATCATGAGGACACTGGTCAAGTGGCAACTGTGTCAAACAAAACTTGTATACGTTTTAGTATATCTTCACAAGAGTAGCCATGTTGATATGATACATATGTACAGTCGAGCCTTGCTTACAGATCATCTCTGACACCTCACCTCTCTAATACAGTCCCTCACAACTAGGGCCACACAATGACAGTCCCAGATTCATTTTGTGTAACTGTTTAAGAAACAAGTCACAGTCATTTGATTACCTTGATAATCGGGTGATTTCTTCCAGTGAAAAAGTTGACCATGATAGTGTGGTGTTCCCTTAGAGGAAAATGTAATACAAAAAGAATTTTTGTGTGAGAATTGAGTCTCCAGACTTGTCAGTGCACCATTATGCAGTTAAATATACGTTATCACAATAGTGTATAAATATGAAAATTGTCTCTCAATAGAAATTATCCCCATCAGTCGTAAAATGACACTCTGTACTATAAAATGTCTACCTGAGTATATTTAAATTTGAACAAATATCGATTATTTGACAAATTGTGTGGTTTTTATTCAAACTTTCTAGAAAACGCATTGTTTATAGCTTCTTGGAACAGAGTGGACAGAAACTCCTCAAATGTAGACTTTGTAGAATTGCAAAAATATATAAAACTAATGTAATTATTGGTGGTCTTACAATATATTTCTAAAAGTGATGCAATGTAAAATCTCATTGTCATGTTTGGCTAATTTCAATTATGATTCGGATGAAACAAATTTCATGTTACATACATCATAAACCACGGTACAATCTGTAAACATGTGTACCAGAGGTAATGTCTATCGAACCATACGTTTACATAAGGACTTTGAACAATTCAACAAGTTGCTGGAAAATCATGATACGTTTCACAACATGTTACAGTATATGGAATAATATTTACAAGAATTGTGCCATTATGTATATAAAAACGTTTTCAATTGTTTATTGTATTGGAAGTAAACCTCCATTGGGAACTGTATCGAGTCTACTCGCTGGCAGCAATAACTAATAATATAACAAGGTCAAAGGGCGCTCTTGATTTCGGCTGTTGATGTTGTTAGCGCTGGTGAAATTCATAGTACTAAAACCACTAAATTTGCTGAAAATAATATCGGGTAATCATTTATCACTTATGAACTTGGAAGTGATATACCAATACATGGAGTGAACGTTAGTGAACAGATCAGGGGAGGTGGTAATATTGACAAGGAATCAGGATCAGATAAGAGAATTGCCCTAATCCAAGGCAGTTGTTATGTCTCAATACTACAGTGATGACACTGATATTAACAAAAAATATTGTTTATTTTATAGTGAGGTTCCATTCATAAAGAAAGTCACGCCATTTGTGGATCTGCCATGCACATCTCATTGAAATGATTAATTTTGACAAATAATAATATATCTATTGTGATTACCGGGTAGGTCATTTATCGCTTGTCTTGATTCATGTAAAATATAAACATGGAAAAGTAATAAAAACAATTGCTGATTTTTCACTGTTATGTTATTGATACATACCCAAAGGCTCAGTTACTATGTATTATACAACATGCATTTAGTGATAGCACTAACCTCAAACCCCTCCTGTCTAGGTAATACTGTCACATCTCTGCACACATTTATACTCCCCGTATGGGTGACATATTTTATAGCTGCTTCCTCCTGTAAACATTACAAATGTAACAGATGAGAGGACGAGCTATCTTCTTCGTCTTCTCCTTTTATCCCTGTCATCCTCATCCTCGGCTGCAAAGAAAACAATGACAAGGTAAACATAAATTTCCTATTTATAGCCAAATTCATAAATATATCAAAAAAATTATGGTCTCTTACATCACAAAAGGTAAATCACATGACATCAGCTATATCCATTCAACATTGGCAAATCACACGACATCAGCTATATCCATTCAACACTGGTAAATCACACGACATCAGCTATATCCATTCAACACTGGTAAATCACACGACATCAGCTATATCCATTCAACACTGGTAAATCACACGACATCAGCTATATCCATTCAACAGCGGTAGCACCCCTCCACACTACATAAAGTTGTGTAATGAAGTAGTTTAACTAAATAAAGTGTAACTCTTCTGATTTTTAATATTTGCTTATTTTTTTTAACAATATTACAATATAGACATAGCTTTATGTAGAGACCCCTCCACCCGTCATTAGGACAGGTAAAAACGAATTTGGACAGGCAGAAATATGGGTGGACGGGTAAAAAAAGGTCTTCTAAAACCATAGATATTGTTAGTTATGCCTTGAAAGTGAGTGTAAATGGTGTCACATGTGTGTTTTTAGCCCATTTCAGGTCATCAGGCACATTTGAAAGTTTGTAAACTGGGTTAACAGTTAACATCCATGTGTCCACCAAAACATGTGTGACTGGCAATAATTTTATCCTGCATAAAGCCCTGAATATAGATGAAACAAACATACATCCGCTGCTGTAGCTGTATCCTTCCTCATCTTCCTCATCCAAAGCCATGTCTGTCTTCGCATGCTCCATCCCTGTCTTCAGCTCCTTCGCTAACTTCTTCGCCTCTTTATTACTGCCTCCAGAGTCTGCAACGGGAAAACACACTCAGGTCTCAAGTCTCAGGTGGTTTCCTCCAAACAGCCCAAACTTGTGCTAAAGCAGGAGTTCTGCTCTAGAATTAGTGAGTCCACTACAGGTTACACATTTACCCTCTGTGTGGGATCTTTTACTTCCCCTGGCATAGACACCAGACAAAAGGGACCAATGGCTTTTAGTGTCTCTTCCGAAAGACACAGGCAATGTGAGGTGAACGAAATTGCCTAAGTTTCGAAACGGCGGTAGGTGGGATTGAGCCACCGTCCCCTCGATTGACAATCTGGCGCTCTACAGCGCGACCACCGCTCCCCACAGATACATAATCTTACTGTGCATCAAAAAATTACACCACATTGTGTAGATTGGTGTCGGAAAACAATTACATAACATTTGGCCGGACAGTAAAATGAAAGTCCGTCAGATCAGGAATGTGGCGCCATCTTATGGGTAAATTATCCAGACGTGGCTTCACTTCCGTAAAATGGGTGCATGTATATTAGGGTGAGTGCATCTATTTGGAATAGTACGGTAAATACATATATGTTGTCTCTCTCCTCTCTCTCATTCTCTCTCTCTCTCTCTTGTCTCTCTCTCTCTTGTCTCTCTCTAGTCTCTGTCTCTCTCTCTCTAGTCTGTCTGTCTGTCTCTCTCTCTCTCTCTCTCTCTCTGTCTGTCTCTGTCTCTCTGTCCGTCTCTCTGTCCGTCTCCCTCTCCGTCTGTCCGTCTGTCCGTCTGTCCCGCTCTCTCTCTCTCTCTCTCTCTCTCTCTGGGATCACTATTTAGGGCGGTATTATGTTTTTCGGCATGGATATCACACAAAAACTGAAAATGGCATATATTCTAGGACATGTTTATTTCCTGAATTTCATTGCTGTATACCAAATTTGAACATTAGGTAACAGCAGTGAAATTCAGGAAACAAACGTGTCCTCAAATACATGCCATTTTTGGTTTTTGTGTGATACCCATGCCGAAAAATATAATACCGCCCTAAATAGTGATCCCAGCAAATTTTGAGTAGTATATATATATATATATATATATATATATATATATATATATATACAGGTATAACAAAATATAGTATATATTATATATTATATATATATATATATATATATATATATAATATATAATATATACTATATTTTGTTATACCTGTGACGACCTCACTGACGAGGCGAGTGACCTCATCCTTCGACATGTTGCTGATGGCCGCCAGCTGAGAGAGGAAGCTCTTCTTATGCTCCTGGGGAAGAAAGCAACATCTGATCAAATAACCCATAAAAGGGCACAGTGGCATAGTGGTTAAGTTAAAACATCAGGCTCCACATTGTCTCAACTGTTACGTCAGAGAGTGACTAAATCATAATAAAAATAATAACTTCTAAGTCCTTGGAAACCAAGCTAAGAGGCCCATAAGTAAAAGGGTTGATCAATTTCAGAGTCAATAAACATTCCGATTAATTGTCAACAGATGGATTGATATGCCAACTACGGTGGAGGCAAAGGTAGGTTTTTAAATCTGAGATCTCATCAACATTTTCAACTGATCTACCACTTGAAGGAGACATATTCCAAAGATTACTACAACTACAAATAAACCTTCAACACTTCACAACTTTCTGTCAATTGTTGTGCTGAGGTATTTATACTCGTCAACTACCCCTGCCTTGTTATCGTGGATGACAGTATCAGACTGGGATGGAGGGTATTTCCTAAAATTCATGTCTGGTTTTTGTGTCGTTCAGACACAAATACGGTACGATATAAACTCATCCCAATGCACAGTCTTGCAACCCTTGACCTTTGCCCTACTTACGATCAGCTCCCTCTGCAGGTCCTCTTCGTGTTCGCGGTTGAGTAACTCTCGCTGCTTCTGCATCTCGGCCGTCATCTCCTTCTCCAGCTGCAGCATCGCCATCTTGTGGCGCTGTTCCAGGAGCGACTGGCTCAGGATGGAGGTCGCCAGGCTAGTCATAATCATAATAATTATAATAATTATAATAATTATAATAATTATAATAATTATAATAATTATAATAATTATAATAATTATAATAATTATAATAATTATAATAATTATAATAATTATAATAATTATAATAATTATAATAATTATAATAATTATCATAATTATCATAATTATCATAATTATCATAATTATCATAATTATCATAATTATCATAATTATCATAATTATCATAATTATCATAATTATCATAATTATCATAATTATCATAATTATCATAATTATCATAATTATCATAATTATCATAATTATCATAATTATCATAATTATCATAATTATCATAATTATCATAATTATCATAATTATCATAATTATCATAATTATCATAATTATCATAATTATAATAATTATAATAATTATAATAATTATAATAATTATAATAATTATAATAATTATAATAATTATAATAATTATAATAATTATAATAATTATAATAATTATAATAATTATAATAATTATAATAATTATAATAATTATAATAATTATAATAATTATAATAATTATAATAATTATAATAATTATAATAATTATAATAATAATTATAATAATTATAGTAATTATAGTAATTATAATAATTATAATAATTGTAATAATAGTAATAATAGTAATAATAGTAATAATAGTAATAGTAATAATAATAATAATAATAATAATAGTAATAATAATAGTAATCATAATAGTAATATTAGTAGTAGTAATATTAGTAGTAGTAGTAATAATAATGGTAGTAATAATAATGGTAGTAATAATAATAATAATAGTAATAATAATACCGAGGGGGTAATTATAGTAATAATACTAGTAGTAATACTAATAGTAATATTAATAATAATAGTAATAATAATAATAGTAATACTAGTAGTAATACTAATAGTAATAATTATTATTATTATGTGTAAAGCGCCATATAGCTGGAATTTGTTTCGCTCAGAGGCGCATAAAAATACATTGTAACACATACATATGTACAATATTCATAATCAGTTTAAACTTGCACGTAATTAGTGCCACAGAAGTGAAATTGTCAGTGCCATAGAAGTGAAACTGTCGGTGCCATAGAAGTGAAACTGTCGGTGCCATAGAAGTGAAACTGTCGGTGCCATCAGTGCTGGGATGTAACGAATTACATTTACTTCGTTACATTACTTAAGTAGTTTATTTTGAAATCTACTTGTAACGAAGTACATTTTTTGGGAATTACTTTTACTTATAACAAAGTACTTTTTGGTTTACTTTCTTACTTTTTTACTTATAAATTTTGCGTTACTATAATCTACCACCAATTTTAAAATTAGTCTCGGGCCGACATCATGGCATCAATCGTGTTTCACACTGATCTATTATGTAACTAGCGCTTGGTTTCCGAGACATCCCAGCGGGTGCTAAAACCCATGAAGGGTCTGTTTGATTAAGGTCAATTAAAGAGTAAATGTGGGGCAAGGCATTGTTTGTTTTGTGCAGGCATCAATGATCAGTCGCATTTCCCTGCTGCCAATCCTGGCTTCGCACATTGGTCTTTCAGTAAGACCAGCTCTTCGACCATGCAGCGAGTCAATGGCTTGAAAATTGCAATCGAGATTTAATGACACTTATGTTTAGAAATCGGATAAATAGGCTGCATCTCAGTAGAAAAGATCAGTATAATGCAATTCCTGATGATCCCAAAGGCTCAGCCTGAGACACAGGTTGCCTTATCTGCTTATTGGCACTGTTGTGGGCTGAAGTTGCCTACTGACCCTGGTAGCCTTTGTTCTCCAATACCCCCTCCACCCATACCCTCCAGCTGGGGAAATGTTTCAACTGGGGAGCACTCCTACTCCCCACCAGCTTTAATCTCCTTATATTGTATAACAGTTGCCTATAGAGCCCCTTTTATGAGGCCAAGCTTCCTGTTCATTAGAATTGATTTCCCTTGACCAATCACTTATTATGGGTGTGGGGTTATATACTGAGACCTATAGATGCATGAGGCATACAAAGCATTCTACCCAGCCAAGCAGATTCATATAAATAAAAAACAGATTTATCAAAATCAAAAATCAATGATTTTTTTTGGAGTGATTTAAATCATGATTTAAAGCAATTATTTAAATCAAACAACCCTGATATATATATATATATATATGATGGTGAAGAAAATATTATATATATATATATATAATATTATATATATATAAATATATATATTAGCACTGACTGAATACTTTTTTGTACTTTTACTTAAGTAGTTTTGTGGAGCGGTACTTTTACTTAAGTAGTTTTTTTCGGGAGTACTTTTACTTTTACTTAGTTACTTTTCTGGAGTACTTGTTACAGCACTGGGTGCCATAGAAGTGAAACTGTCGGTGCCATAGAAGTGAAACTGTCGGTGCCATAGAAGTGAAACTGTCGGTGCCATAGAAGTGAAACTGTCGGTGCCATAGAAGTGAAACTGTCGGTGCCATAGAAGTGAAACTGTCGGTGCCATAGAAGTGAAACTGTCGGTGCCATAGAAGTGAAACTGTCGGTGCCATAGAAGTGAAACTGTCGGTGCCATAGAAGTGAAACTGTCGGTGCCATAGAAGTGAAACTGTCGGTGCCATAGAAGTGAAACTGTCGGTGCCATAGAAGTGAAACTGTCGGTGCCATAGAAGTGAAACTGTCGGTGCCATAGAAGTGAAACTGTCGGTGCCATAGAAGTGAAACTGTCGGAGATGTGGCTGGACACACAGGTGCACACACGCACACCCATCCTCTCCGCCTCCCACTATGTATCCCTCTCACATCTCCCCTCCATTTCCCCCTCTAACTCCCGTTCTCCTCTCCCCTCCCCCATCTCGGTCTCGGTTTTCTCTCTGGTTCTATCTGTCTCTGTCTCTCACTGTTCCCAATCTCTGACTTATAATGATAATTATGGTAGAGTGCAGTGGCTCAGGGGTAGAGCTTCGGACTTTCGACTACGAGAACCCGGGTTCGAATCCTGTGCTGCAGTGTTAAAACCTTGGGCAAGTTTTTTCACTCTACATTGCTCCAGTTCACTCAGCTGTATAAATGAGTACCTGGCTATTGACAGTGGTGGACATGTGTACGAGCAGCCTTCGCGCATTAATTGTAGCATATGGCTGGATGCTTCCCAGAGAAGCCGAGATGGTGTCTGAGTGAACAGGTCTGTCAGGGAAGTAAAGTGTAAAGCGCTTTGAATGGTCCTGAGAACTGGATACTGTGCTATATAAGAACTTGCCTTTACGTTTACTTTTTATAAAACTTTATAAAACAAACAATAAGTGCCATCTCACCCTGCTCCCCGCCTCCGTTGCTGTTCCAGCTCCTCTTGGGCGGACATCTCCAGATGGTCTTCTATCTGTCTGTACGACAACACAACACAAGCATAGCAATAACAAAATGCAATAATAATAATTTCATGACATTAGTAGGCTTAAAAACGTAATTTAACAATAATTTATTTTAAATCAATATTAACATCATAACAATAATAAAATACAATAATAATAATTTCATGACTTTAGTAGGTCAAACTGCTGTATGTCTGTTTTTACAGGGAACACATCCCACACCACACAGGCCTTGGACATGTAGTTTACTGGCAGAAACATTTCAGCACACACCTCTCTTTCTGATGCTTCTTGGCCTCAATCCTTTCCTGCAGTAGCTGCTGTTGGCGATTGCGATCACTCTCCATTCTCTCCCCCAATTCCTCCACTTGTCTCTGGTGTTGCTTCAGCACCGTATTCACCTGGCTGTCCGACTTTTTGTCTCCACCCTCTACTACACGACTGGCAAGCTGTGCCTGTTGAAATGATTGCCCCAATATATTATGCAGTGATGACAATATTTATTTCATTTTACACTTGAGTACAAGTAAAATTGATTCACGTGAGAAATACTGAAGTGAAATAAAAGTTATCTTCTAAAAACCTAAATAAGTGATACATAAAACAACTTTCCAAATGTACTTGAAGAAAAAGTCGAACTGGAGATTACTAATTGCTTTTGGCCTGGCAATTGGCTGCTCCTGGTTATTCAATGTGTTGGCGACATTGTTCAGTGGAAAGTAGTGAAACATATTGTGAAGTAAATAAAACATAGCATTACCTTATATAGAACTATTTATTTTACTTCACTACTTGTACATATTACAGAAAACTACTTGAATACAGTTTCACTTTGTTACATGATATCACTGATCATGCTACACCGCATCGCATCGCATCGCATCGCATCGCATCGCATCGCATCGCATCGCATCGCATCGCATCGCATCGCATCGCATCGCATCGCATCGCATCGCATCGCATCGCATCGCATCGCTAATATTATACCTAACTGTTTCCCTGCATTAGTTAGGAGGTAGTGTAAATGTTTGTAATATAAATTATGTAGTGATTCATAAAATTGTTGTTGGTGGTGAAGGAAAGATATACATAGAAGTAGTGTATCTTACCTCCAGTTCCTTGATGGCATTGTCCTGTTTCTGAATGGTATTTTGTCGTCTTGCCTGTCCCACCTGTAGTACAATGTCAAGGTCACACTGTTGTCCTTCTGGATACATCTTCTAATATGTAGATAAAATATTACTGTGCCATTCAGTTTCTACCTTATGCAATCATAGTGTGTTGTTTACATCAACGGTCTTAGAAATAATTCTGCAAAGTACTGATTTTTAATAGTAATCACAACCACATATTTCATCACTAGCAAAACTTATGCATATAATTTGCTTTTAGTGAAATACACACAATATTCATAAGACGATATCACTTAATGTGAAGAAGCTCACAGTTTCTGCTGAGGAAGATATGGAAAGAGTGAATGAGTGAGTGAGTGAGTGAGTGAGTGAGTGAGTGAGTGAGTGAGTGAGTGAGTGAGTGAGTGAGTGAGTGAGCGAACGAGCGAGCGAGTGAGTGAGTGAATGAGAGAGAGAGACTGAGTTGGAGAGACAGGGGGAGAGAGAGAGAGAGAGAGAGGGCCAGGGCCAGGGACAGGGACAGGGCCAGGGCCAGGGACAGGGACAGGGACAGGGACAGGGACAGGGACAGGGACAGGGACAGGGACAGGGACAGGGACAGGGACAGGGACAGGGACAGGGACAGGGACAGGGACAGGGACAGGGCAGGCAGACAGACAGGCAGACAGGCAGACAGGCAGACAGGCAGACAGGCAGACAGGCAGACAGGGGCAGGGGCAGGGGCAGGGGCAGGGGCAGGGGGCAGGGGCAGGGGCAGGGGCAGGGGCAGGGGCAGGGGCAGGGGCAGGGGCAGGGGCAGGGGCAGGGGCAGGGGCAGGGGCAGGGGCAGGGGCAGGGGGCAGGGGCAGCGGCAGAGACAGAGACAGACAGAGAGACAGAGACAGAGAGACAGAAGGACATATGGATAGATGGACAGACAAATGGATGGACAGACAGACAGCGACATTTAAAGTAACCTGCATGTTAGAACACATATTTACTTAGCAAATTAAAAACACTTTATTTGTCTTGAAAAAGTGCCATGAATCATTTAAAATCGGATCTGGCACTACATAAAATAAAATATATTATTTTGTAATCGCCTCACGAGAGCACCAACCTGGAGTCGAGCAATGAGCAGTCCTAGTCTCTTGTCCTGCTCCTTCAGGAGCTGCTCCGTCTCCTCTGCAACTCTCTCTCTCAGCTCTTTGGTTGCTTTCTTTTTCTCCTCCACCAATGATTTTTCTTCTGCAGCAATCTGCTTTTCCTGCAAACACATTTACATTTGATAATGATTGGGAACTTAAAATAAAAGCCCAACCTTCCTACCTTTTTTCTTTAAAACACCAGTAATGTAACAGAAAGCTATAGCTGGTAATCTTAAGTAATTATGATATAAAATAATTTCTACCCTGACCTGAGCCAGCTGCACAGTTCGCCAGAGAACAAGATGTCTTTGTGTAACCTTTGACCTATGATGTATCTATGATGTGCAGTCAGGAATTGTTGTGCTTTCGAAGCCCTCATAAACAGCAAAACGAATCGAAGTCTTACATGGAATTTGACAGAAACATTGTTGCATCTGACGGCTAGTCTAGTGTTAGTGGCAGTGGTAATTCATTTAACTCAGTCGGTGAAGTTTTACAGATCTAGTGGACAGACAGGCGCACTTAGAGATGACTGTCACCAATTCCGAAAGCGAAGCCAATTATCAGAAGGCCAGGAGATTTATAGATTTGATATCATATCAATTATTCCATTAGTTTAATGTAAATTACCTACATTACTATGTAAATATTATATGCAGTGTTGTGTATAACAGGTACAATACAATACAATACAATAGGATACAGTACAGTGCAGTGCAGTGCAGTGCAGTGCAGTGCAGTGCAGTGCAGTGCAGTGCAGTGCAGTGCAGTGCAGTGCAGTGCAGTGCAGTGCAGTGCACTACAGTACAGTACAGTACAGTACAGCACAGCACAGCACAGCACAGCACAGCACAGCACAGCACAGCACAGCACAGCACAGCACAGCACAGCACAGCACAGCACAGCACAGCACAGCACAGCACAGCACACTACTACAGTACAGTACAGTACAGTACAGTACAGTACAGTACAGTACAGTACAGTACAGTACAGTACAGTACAGTACAGTACAGTACAGTACAGTACAGTACAGTACAGTACAGTACAGTACAGTACAGTACAGTACAGTACAGTACAGTACAGTACAGTACAATACAGTACAGTAACCTTTAATAGTCCAAAGGAAAGGAAATTCTCGTGATAGACATTCACATAACACAACGATATTAGTACGGTTTCTAACAAATGTAGTTACCAAGTTCTGCTGCTCTTTCTCACTCGCTTTGTTCTTCACGTGCTTGTTCATCATCTTCAAGTCCTCTCCCTTGCGCTTCAAGTCTGTCACCTTCGCTCTGCGTTTATTCAGTCTCTGCTCCAAACTGAGGGAAGGAAAATCGGTTGCATTAGACACAAATCATTCTGTCGTGCAATCAATGCCACATGGATGCAAACTGCAGTGAACAACTAAATGATCAGAACTGAGGCCTGCCTTATGCTGCATATACAGGAAGAATGATAAAACAGTACAAATTACAGTGAACAACTAAATGCTCTGAAGGCCTGACTCATGCTAGATCTACAGGAAGAATGAGAACACAGTACAAATTGCTTAAAATGACAAAGTTCGTTCGAAAAGCATTCTTACAGTTTCTGTTGACGCAGCTTGCTGCTGGCGAGATGGTTGTTGATGGCGGCCATGTTCTGCTCATGTTCTTTCATGATCTGCTGCTTAGCTCTGTCGAACAAAAACAAGTCTTATTCCAACAGTTCAGGCACACAGAGTGAGTCTCCTGAATCATCTGTCCATGGATGTGAATGAATTGTATCGTAGTAGGCACCTACATGAGTAGGCACCTACATGACACCATATCAGATAGATGTGCTAGAGAAACAGCTAGTACTGATGTAACAAAAAGACATGACACATCAATACATAAGCAGCCAAACATAACAAGTATTACATCCTGCAACAATTGGTGTCAGAAGTGGGATGTTGACAAGCGCATTAAATCTGTGGCCATCACCCGCCAAATGTAATAAATCACTCATCATTCAATTAGTAATTTACTTTAACAAAAAGACATTACACACCACACATAAGCAGCCAAACATAACAAGTATTACATCCTGCTGCAACAACTGGTGTCAGAAGTGGGATGTTGACAAGCGCATTAAATCTATGGCCATCACCCGCAAAATGTCATAACTCACTCATCATTCAGCTCGTGCTGACTGCTCAGCAACTTGCCAATGGTGGCGTCCTGTTGTTCCTTCAACGCCTCCTGCTCCATGATCATCTTCTGTTTGTTGTCCTCTGCTTTCTGCGGAGCCGCAATATGGCCGACGAAATAATTTAATATTTTGCTTTAATTGAACTGTGCTTTAAAACAATGCACAAAATCATGAAATAATTGTTTTCTATAACACAGGTATATATTGTCACAAAGGTTTTGTAGAAATAAAAGTAGGGTGTACCATATATTTTCACTTGCAGATCTTTGATAACAACTAATCAATGGTGAAACAGGTGTTTTTGTTCATCACTTACAATATGCACAACAAATTTGTTACATCATTAATGTGGGATATAAATCATGAAGAAGGATTATAAATAAAAGATTTGTTTGGCTACTTGTGTTCTGCTAATTTGTGATATATATATATATATATATATATATATATATATATATATATATGAGTGGATGTCATCCAACTGAACTATTTTAATTTTTATGTCAACTCAGTAAATTGGTCACACTTGCCTTGCGTCTTTCTGCCAGTCTCTCTTCCAGTTTTGCTTTCATCCGCTTCTTTTCTGCTTTCTTCAGTTCTGCACAATAGAAATGTACTCAATACGTCATACAGTGTGTGTGTGTGTGTGTGTGTGTGTGTGTGTGTGTGTGTGTGTGTGTGTGTGTATGTGTATGTGTCTGTCTGTGTGTGTGTGTGTCTGTGTGTGTGTCTGTGTGTGTGTGTGTGTGTATGTGTGTATGGGTGTGTCTGTGTGTGTGTGTGTGTGTGGGCGTGTCAGTGTGTGTGTGGTTTGTCTGTGTGTGGATGTGTGTATGTATGTGTGTATATGTGTGTGTATGTATGTACATGTGTGGTATGTGTGTGTATATCTGTGAGTGTGTATGTATGTGTGTATGTGTGTGAGTGCATGCATGCATACATGCGTGTGTGCACGATTCACTTACACTGATCCAACGTTATTGAATTAAAATATATATTTATGAATACTTACTTTCCATTTCTTGCATCTCTTGCTTGTGAAGTTTCATGATTCGTTTGGAATCACTCTCAGAGAGCTGAGCCTTTAGGAGCAGTTTCTTCTGAAATTCCTCCTCTGTATTGTTCATGTCCTGTGCCAGTTTCTCGTTTTGCTCCTGTGAACATGCGCATATGCTAAGCACATTTTGCTCTTTCATCACTCTGCATAGATAGGTTTTCATTTCTGACCATCACTACCGCTACATAGACATTAGCTTCTAACTGAATATTGAGTCAAATTATCTGCTGTTAGATACCGACTACCTTTTCTACACAGCAGCCATATCATTTATATTTTCTTATTTATCTAGACTTCTGCAATTCTCATGCATGTTTGTGGCTATAGCTAAGTGTTACCAATATGCAACATTTGTACAACAGTGGCTAGTGAATTGTATAAATAAAACTGTCAGAATGTTTTAACAACACAACATACAATTTCAATGGTTTACAAATCCCACACAAATGCAAATTGTTCTGTGTTGGTTTTCACACCAAGTCCCATTGATCCATGATATGGCACTAATGATGTTAGAAAGTCTGTATCTAACATGTATACAAAACACAAAGTTCATGTAGAACAGGTCGATTAATTCAAGTAACTTGATGTTGTGTTAGATATTAAATTGTCCTTTACAGAGCATGTTACAGCCGTGCAAAAGAAGTCTCAGCAGTGAGTGTATGTTCTTCGAAAGTTGCGAGCTTTCAACGTCTTCGATGTCTCTACCATAGCATCATTGAGCCTCTCATAATGTATTGCAGTACTTGTTACTATACTTCTCTTTCCATTAGTAACCTTACCAGGCTTCTAAAAATCTCACAAGTTGCTGCCAAGATCATTGGTTTACCTACACCAATGCTGTTAGCAATCCTGAAGAAAGCTCGTGCTGTTGCTGCAGAGTCTGGTCAACTGCTCTTGACATACTTTCATATACTTCCATCTCTAAGGAGATGTCATTGTATAAAATGCAAAACAGCTCGCTACAGCAGGAGTTTTGTGCCAGTTAGAATGATAATAAGTGATATTTATGCCAACGGGTTTGCTTTTTGTGTGGTTACATTTTGCATTTCATCTGTATTTTGTGACAATCTTGCAATCATGATTTGTACGATGTACATCCTTTTTAAGGACATTAAAGTGAATTGAATGCTACAGACAAACATACTTTGATGTAGAATATTGTTAATTTTCATATCAATGTAAATGTTCAATGCTAACCTGCCTATACAGCTGCTTGGTGGTAGATCACTAAGCGTTGCAGGTTGAATGTTCACGTACCTTTGTGATTGTTTCGATTTTTCCGGCCTCCTCGTAATCCAGAGCATCAACAGTTTCGTTCTGTTGTCTCCGTTGCTCTTCCAGTAAGTTGTGGTAGGACTGTTGAGGGGAAACAATTCTTTTACATTAAATTGTATAATATATATGGCGTCATTCCAAAATTAATTTCTTGTTGCATGAAACAGGTGTTCTAAAAATAGCCTAGATTTAAAGAAAATGCTTCTCCTCTGGGATTAGCCATGGTATTTATTTGTAAGAGGAGGTTTGTTGTCTAGAAAGATGGAATGAATGCTGAACATCAAAGTAAGTTGTGGTTAATTTAAATAGTTATCATGCCAGGTCTGTGTGTCGGATCACGTATATAGATCAGATACTTGTTATTTAATTCTTACCTCGACGACGTCAGCCGTTTCGGTGAACTTGTCGGCCTTCCTCGCAAAGTCCTCCCTCTCCTTCTCATGCTCCCTCTCCAGCCTCCTCATCCTCTCTTCCCTACTCTTCCTCAGCTTCTCAGCCAGTGCCAACTTCTGTTTTTGTGCCTCTGTTAGACGCAAGAGCAGAGTGTGTTTTTTTCTTAATTAAAGATTGTACATCATGTAGTAATGTAGTTATTATAAGTTTAACGTGAATATATACAAAATATGACATACTTTTAGTTTAATATTTACATGTTCGAGTTAATTTATTTATTTTCATCTAAATAATATATTTTTGCATACACATACATGTACACATACACATAAATATACACATACACATATGTATACATAGATATGTATACACACATACATACATAGACACACAGGACCGACAAACACATACATAAAAAATGTACACATACACGCATGTGTACACACACATACACACACACAAACTGATACACACACACACACACACACATACATACACACATCTACACATGTACACACACACACACCCACACACACCCACACACACACACATACACACACACATACACACACACACACACACACACACACACACACACACACACACACACACATACAACTTGGGAGTGTACAACACCACCAGGTATACCCTACATACATGTACATGGAATTGCGTAAATTGTTGTGTTGAAAATATCTTTTCTGCATTTTCTGGCAAAAACATGTGTTTGTTCTTGAAAAGACGGTTACACAGAATTTCGCTTAAAAACACAGATTACCACCACGAGAAAATAATGATTGTCACCTTCCTGGCGCACTTTATGGAGACGATCCATGTCGTCCTTGTACTGCGCGAGGAGTTCATCTTTCTGTCGCCCAAGCAACTTCCCCTCATCCACCAGGGTTGAGATCACATTGTGGTTCACATCGATGCGCAGCGCCACCTCTTGGTGGAGTTGTTGCGATTCGTTGTCTTGCTTCTCCAGAAGCTGTCTTCTCCTCGCCAGTCTCTCTTCGATTTTCTGAAGTGGACAGAATTATTATATGGCAATCAGTATTTAGTGTGTCACTATATTTACCAGGATATAAATACCAGCTAGGCTGGGATGATAGTGATTATAAAAATGTTGTATTTTTTGTTTTACTTTTAGTTAGTAACATCTAATTGTAATTGTTATTCTTGCTTGATGAACAATATAATTCATAATTGTATCATTTCTCACACCAACTTTTATTAAACTACATTATGCATAGTAATAAACTGTTTTCATAATAAAAGTATTATGATTAGTATTACTCTATTCTTAGTATTAACATTATTATTTTGTTATTAAAAAAATTATTATTATGTACATCATGTACTACTACTAGAGGTAGAAATTATTATGTAATTTTAAAGGGTGTCCAGTTTATTAAAATAGTTTAGTCATTACTGACGTCCTGGCATTCATTATTAACATATGTTCTGTGTCTGTTGTATTGCATTGCACGAATTCTACTATGTTGCACAATCTGGTTGTAGGTACATTTCCAAAAGAACATGCATTAACCATTATCAAAACACATTTCTTCCAACTTCTGTTAGGCTACTAAACGCGAAATCGGAGAGGGGAAAATGATCGGGGATACAATGGTAATTGTCACTACTAATGTCGTTGTATTAAATTGTGTTATGTGAATATTTACCTCAAGAATGTCCTCTTTGGGGGACTATTAAAGGTTATTGTATTGTATTATATTGTATTTTATTGTATATACTAATATACCAAATAAAAGTTCAAGTTCAAATTCAAGTTGATATATGAGAGACACGTACCGCTGTCTGCCTCAGTCGATCCTGGCCAAGTTTCTTCTCCAAGGTTGCCATGTTTTCTGTGAGCTCCTCCATCATCGCGTCGATCTGTGAACACAGTCAATATGTGCACTGTTGGTCCGTGTATATACCGTTTTTTCCTTTTTCGTTTTCAAATTTGCGAACGAAAAACGGATAACGAATTCGTTTTTCGTTTTTCATTCGCAAATTTGAAAACGAAAAACGAAAAAGGAATTTGTTATTTGTTAAGGAAAAAACGGTATATACACGGACCACTGTTGTTTGTGTCCGTGGATCAGTGGATCCACCACAGTCCAGTAGGTGGCACTAGCAGGTCATTACAAGCATCAACTGTTCAGACCAATTGAAAATGATAAATATTGATTGATTGTATTTATGCCATGAACAATATATTTACTATTGATTGATTGTATTTAATATAAAATGTAAAACACTGTACAAATATACATAAGACATAAATACAAGTAAGTAATAAGGATGACACAAAAAGTACTTATTTCAAATAATAAAAAATCATTTACTAACAGTAATTAGACATTTCAATAAATAATATATTTCTTATTTAATATAGCGCCACATCCAATTTCAAATTGTTCGTGGCGCTTTATAAACATACATTAAAATCCTAAAATATAAACACACACCAGAAGAAAAAAAAACATAACTATACTAGTAACATATATAAACAATTATAAAAAAATTAAAATATGAATTAAAATATAACACAAATCATTTAAGCTGAATAAATGTATATATGTATAACAAATATATAAATTGGTTAAATAAACTATGATAATCATTCAACACACTCTTTTAATTTTCTACTTGGGTCATTTAGGTAAGAGCAGAGTAAAATTATGTCATCTAAAACAATAAACTGGCATTTTGACAACAAAACCACATTGGATTAATTATGTTAATTATTCAATACAGAATGCATTTGGGTGAAATGCTTTTGATTTTGTAATTCTCTAACTGGTGATCTTACCTCTGTTTCGGAGAGTTCGGTTTGGCATGAGAGCTGCTTTCGAAGTCGGTTTTTCTCATTTGGAATGATAGAGTTCTACAGCAGAAATAATAGTAGAGTATGTAACTTTTATCTTGTCACAATCCATTAAACTATGCAAATTAATGTAAATTAATCAATTATGATATTTATTTACCCGGAATTGAGTATGCCATTAATGATGTAATGATGAGAAAATAAAACAAGATGAAAAAATATATGATAAATCTGTTTAAATTAAATGACTTTAATTGCAGAGACCATTTATGGTAAATAGTTATAAAATATTAAATACATCCAAAAAGTAACTCTTGGAACCGTTTGGGAGTGGTTATTGTTATTTTAAGAAGCAATAGACAGCAAAGGTAAATGTGATGATCAATCACACTCACATGGTCTGTACTTTACATATTTGGCATTTTATGACAAGTCAGTGCATGAACGTTACCTGACCTATATACCCAGCTAACACAATCAGATTATCAGAACGTTAGCAGAACGTTATTTCTACGTTATGATAACGTCAGCCGGTAACGTTCTCCTAACATTTTTTTGGAACGTTTTATTTACGTTCCCTTAACGTTATACATGGGAATGTTAAGTACTGCATTACCTAATTATAACCTTCTGCTAACATTACAGGAACGTTACGTGTTTGATGGTTATACATTACAAATTCGGCAGTTTGTGACCTATAAGTCAGTGCATGAACTTTGACCTACCAGTGCTTGCATGAACTTTGACCTGATTCGTTCCACCTCCCTCTCCCGCTCATTTGGGTCTCGGAACTTCTTCTTTTTAAGCTCCTGTGTGGGACACGAGGGAAAACCATAGGGAAACGGTCGCACAACACCTATATCGGAATATAGGAGTGCAAATCAATGGAACAACACACGTTATTAATTCATTAAAAATGTCAAGTAAAAAAATATTGTTTTTAGCAGAAATGAAAATGTGGCAGGTCCTGTCGCATTGAACTCTGTGTTTATGACTTGGAATTATAAATACAATTATATATATATATATATATATATATATATATATATATATATATATATATATATATATATATATATATATATATGTATATATGTATATTATATATATATATATATATATGTATATATAATTATAAATAATATAATTATAAATATAATTCCAATATATATATAATTATATAATATAATTATAAATATATATATATATATATAAATATATAATATAATTATAAATATAATTCCAAGTTACAAACATAGAGTTCAATGTCAAGACAATTATACATGTACATATATGTATATTACAGGTGTATATATATATATATATATATATATATATAATATATATATATATATTATATAGAGTGTATATTATAATATATATATATATATATATATATATATATATATATATATATATATATATATATAATATACACTCTATATAATATATATATATATATATAATATATATATATATATTATATAGAGTGTATATTATAAATATATATATATATATATATATATATATATATATATATATATATATATATATAATATATATATATATATTATATAGAGTGTATATTATATATATATATATATATATATATATATATAAATACACATGCAGCCATAAACAATCTACCTTATGCTACTCATCTTCTCCAGCTTACTTCCTGACTGTAGTCAGTAGTATAGTGAGAGATTAACATGTAAACCCAAGAAGGTGACGGCCTCCCTGGGACTCCCCTCACCTCCTCAGCCTCCTCCCTCTCCCGCTGACTCTTCCTGATCCCCTCCTCGATGCTCTCCTGCATCTTCTCCATCAACTCCTTGGCCTGCTCCGGAGTGACCTTGCCCTTCTCCAGCTGCCGTTTCAGCATCGTCCGCATCATCTGTATCATTGTCTACAAACACATGGATCATTGTCTACAAACACATGGATCATTGTCTACAAACACATGGATCATTGTCTACAGACACATGGATCATTGTCTACAAACACACGGATCATTGTCTACAAACACACGGATCATTGTCTACAAATACACGGATCAATTTCTACAAACACACAAATAATTTTCTACAAACACACGGATCCTTTTCTACAAACACACGGATCAATTTCTACAAACATATTGAACGTTTTCTACAAATTTATGGATCATTGTCCACAAACACATGGATCATTATCTACAAGACATGGGTCATTGCCTATAAACACACAGATAGTTTTCTACTAACACATGGATCATGGTCTACAAACACATGGATCATTGTCTAGAAACACATAGATCATGGTCTACAAAAACATAGATCGTTTTCTACAAACACACAGATCATTGTCTACAAACACACATATCCTTGTCTATAAAAGTATCCATATCATGCAGTCTCCACAAACACTTTCAGATCATTGGGATCATTCTGTGTATGCACACACATATATATGTATAAAAACAACTATACACACAATGCACACATGCACATGTGCATGCATGTTTGACAGCATACAGGCAAACAAGTAATCAAGTATACATACATGCCACACAGCTACTAAAACATATGACCATACAAAATTTAAATGTATTAAATGTTATCAATTGTACAACTAATTGTACAGCTTATTTAACCGTTATCAATTATACTATGCTTTTACATTATCTAACGTATAGCCTTTTTTAATCTTTATCTACACATATTTGTAATGTTGTCCCACATTTACTTTTATAGGCTATTTATGTATATGTGTCAATGTGGTTTTTACCTGAAATAAATATAATTTTTTTTATATTTCATATAATACCAACTAGGTGAGTCAGTGTTAACATTTACCCGCGTCACTATGTGGTTCCCGGGGAAAGTATTTACATAAATGGCTGTGTGTAATGAATCACCAGCTCAACACAACAAAGCCAGTCCATGTAACATTATCCACAATATATACAGTGTACACAAAGAACTGGAAATAGCCTAAGCTATAATCAATCAATCAGGGTTTTTAACACCACCCCTATCTACAAAGACACAAAAAGGAGAGCTACCAAAATGATACCAAAACTCAGGAATATAAGTTATGAAATGCGTCTGAAATAAAAGAATGTGGTTTAACAACCCTAGAAACCAGAAGATTGAGAGGAGATCAGATTGAGGTGTTTAAAATATTGAATGGGTATGAAAATATTGACAGAAATATGTTTTCTTGGTCAAGGAAGAGAGAAGGACTAGAGGACATGGAGTTACATTAGCAGAGAAGCAGTGTAGACTAGATATTAGAAAATTTTCAATTTCACAAAGAATAGTAAATGAACGGAACACATTATCAGCTGATTGTGTAGGTGCTAGTAGTGTTAATATATTTAAAAATAAAATCAACATATACCTAAAATGGGCAGAGTATACTTAGATAGATAGGTTGGACTCTCGTTAAGCCAAATAAGGGCTTCCTAGTCCACCTGCCATCTAGAGTTGAAACTCTAGGTGGCAATCTTGTTAAATCTTGTAAAAAGTAGATTATGGTGTGCTTATATATGTCAAACAAAGTAAAAGACAGGTAATTAATGCAAAAATTACATTACAACACAATTTATGTGTATCACACAAGATCAGCATATTAAAAGTATACATTACATTAGTAAGACAGTACACAAAATAATGTTAACAGCTAAGTAATGTTTTCAGGTCCTTCCTAAAATGTCCAGAAACTCGATGTGATCTCAGCTGTAATGGAAGCGAATTACAAAGGGTTCCCGCACATGAAAAAGCTCGAACCAAAAAGCCGAACAATTCCAGGAATGACAATTAGAGCCTGGTCAGCTGAACGCAGACCAACGTACGGGACATTAGTGGTTACACGACCAGTGAGATAATTGGTTATGACTAACTGCTTCTGTTGTTGCCAGGTAATCACAGTGTTTGTTGTAGAGATACCTGCTCATATCAGGAACACCAAATTGTTTTATGGTCCAACCAGTCTATTCAAATTGATATCTATAAAGAAAACTATTGATCTGTGGCCAAACTATAACACAGGAATGTATATATAGCTGGTCTGAACCTTCATGCTCCTTCAGTCAGCATTAGTAATGTACCTGACGTCTGTAAACTATGTCAATATGTAACCTTGATATATATGCACATCTGATGATCAAAATTAACGAGAAGTAATACAGGTTGCTGTGTTTTTGTTTGAAAATACAAAACGTCATGGTTATCTTTTACCAGAGGTGATTCAAAATATGTTGCGGTTCAAATAAACGTTCGTCTTAAATTAGTTTCACTTTCTCTTTCTGTAATGTATAATTCATGGAATGACATGATATAACACGCCAGGCCTAGCGCATGTACACAGCTCTTTTATTAACCCAATTCAACAAATGCCAAATCTTGGTCCCTTGGGGGGTCATGAATATGCATGATGGCATGCATGTGCAGATTAATTATCTGCTTTCATTAATTTACTTAGTAATCAGAGTCAGCAATGCAGATACCTTGAGGAGAAATAAGATAGAAATTGCGGATTAGTATTTTTTTTGTGGTTCTTTCAGAAAAAAAACAAAGCCCAAAGTGTCTACCTATACACATGTTATTATTAAGTGCGGCTAGTCTGGTGACATGTCATGGTGACATGTCATGATGACATGGTGTCATCATCACATGGTGACATGGTGTCATGGTCACCTGGTGTCATGGTGTCATCATCACATCGTGACATGGTGACATTGTGTCATCATCACATGGTGACATTGTGTCATCATCACATGGTGACACTGTGTCATGGTGACATGGTGTCATCATCACATGGTGATATGATGTCATTTTGACATGGTGACGGAATAACCCCACCCTTCTCTTTGTGTTTATGGGCAGTGTAGCATTATGGGACACAAAATGTCTGCCTGGCCTCCATTTTGTGTTTTCTTTTGTCTTGCCTTAATTGTAGCATCGGTCTATATCTGAAATGTAGGTGGCTTTTAGAAAGCACAGACCAAGTAAACGGGACAACATCTCAGTGACTCACTTGGCAAACTTTTGGTTAAGTATTTCTTATTTAATTAATAATCCTCATTGTGCACACCGATTTGGTAATTAATGTCAGAATGTCATTCTGGCATAAACACGTGCTTATATTTGGTGACGTTCAACACATTGTGACTGGAATCCCATAATCCTGTTGCCATAGCATCTTTCAAACATTCACGTGTACCATCGATGTTATGTGTCCATCTATTATTGACCTGGCTATGTTCGTATGGGGTGACCTGTTTACGTCATAAAATCAATGGACCGTGGTTGGCCGCGGTAAGAAGGCGTAAACTTTAATTGCGTAGACATTTCAGTAGTGGGAAATAGGCAGTATCCTGATGACTTCAGCACTTTCTAATAATTACACCACTATAATAATAATAAATATAAAACTCTTTTTCTATGGCGCTAATTCCCGCATGGATCGATGCGCTGTACAAGACATATAAAATATTAAAGATGTATAGTACTAAACCTCTGTAAATTATATAAATTAATATAAAATTTAAACATTTACTAAATCTGTGTATGTAAATGATCTATACATTAATCTAAAACATAAACACTGATTAAAACATATATAACACTAAAAGATATTCTAAAGCAGTGTCCGTCTTTTTACAACAATGTGAATTAAATAAAATGTCTAATATTACTATTATTGAAGCATTATACTTATATAAAAGGAGAATGCCGCTCCCCTGCCCAAATTGGCTGAGCAGTATACAATTGATAACTGAAAGCAATGCTTTTTAATTGGGTGTCACACTTCAAGACTTCAAAAAATTACTGATAGAAAGTGATGTTTCAAAATCCTTCATTTGTAATGTGACCGTGTGCTAAAGTAATAAGTTAATAAAATAAATATGACAAAGAGTAGCTTTTTAAATTTTGAAAGTCAACATTAGCAACTTACCGTCATGTTCTCCTCTGTAATGTCCTTGTCAAGGTCGTTCAAGGCACTGATCTCTTGCTCTGCCACCATATCCTCCTTGTCAGTGACTTGGTCCTCCAGCAAGACATCAATTAACCCCTGATGAGGGGTTTCCTCTGACTTCCCACTGTCCCCTCCCCTGGGTTCTTCCTGGGGTAAGGAGATAATGGGAGCAGGCAGACTGGGTTCCCCGTCAAGGTCGTCATACTGTTTCGGTTTCGGTTTCTTCACTGATTTCTTCCGCTTGCTGACCACTGGCTGCAATTGAAGAAGTTGTGATCATTTCAAGTGGAGTATTTTACATTTAATAATAATATATATTTTATTTAATATAGCGCCACATCCAATTTCAAATTGTTCGTGGCGCTTCACATACATTAAAATCCTAAAATACACACCAGAAGAAAAACACATAAATATACTAGTGATATATATAATTAATAAAAAAATATATATATAAATATAAATATAATAACACAAATTATTAAGCTGAATAAATATATATATATATATATATGTATAATAATTATATAAATAGGTTAAATAAAATATTGATAAAAGTATACAAACATTAAACTAAGCCGCAAGAACAGTCAGAAGAAATGTGTCTTTAGGCTTGAAGGTGGCTAAACAGGCAGACGTTTTAATGTTATTAAGTAGGGCTTTCCATAAGGTCTGCTGCTGCGACCACAAATGAGTTGTTTCCAGCTTTCACATTTGATTCAGGGACTAATGTAATGTAATAATATCAATGATCACATACAAAACAAAAAAGTACCATAGTTCCTGGGCTTCTCAGAATTAAAAAAATATCAATAAACAAGATTTAGTCAAATATTATAATAAATACAAAACAGTTTGACCAACTTAATCAATGATTGTTTATATATTTGGTTTATGATTGCTTCTTCTATGGACATTTTGAAAGCTACATCATAACTTACCATTGTGACATTAATAATTAATATAAAAACATACAATGATGCAACCAAACGATAACTGACACTAATGCACTGCCTCATAATATATACCACATCATACTACAGTGTTCATAAATCATCCAATTTAGCATTGCCGGCCTTGGGACAATAAACTGTAAACAAGTGGCCTGAGGTATTTAATGAGTTTACATACAGATTTAACAAGATTTAACAAGATTGCCACCTAGAGAATCAACTCTAGATGGCAGGTGGACAAGGAAGCCGTTTGGCTTATCGAGAGTCCAACCTATCTATCTAAGTATACCCTGCCCGTCTTAGGTATATGTCAATTTTATTTTTAAACATATTAACACTTCTAGCACCTACACAATCAGCTGATAATTTGTTCCATTCGTTTACTATTCTTTGGGAAAATGAAAATTTTCTAATATCTAGTCTACACTGCTTCTTTGCTAATGCAACTCCATGTCCTCTAGTCCTTCTCTCTTCCTTGACCGTGAAAAAAATATTTCTGTCAATATTTTCATACCCATTCAATATTTTAAAAACCTCAATCTGATCTCCTCTCAATCTTCTGGTTTCTAGTGTTGTTAGACCACATTCTTTTAGACGCATTTCATAACTAATATTCCTGAGTTTTGGTATCATTTTTGTTGCTCTCCTTTGTACTCTTTCTAGCATATCAATATCCTTCTTGCGATATGGCCTCCATGCTTGTATACAATATTCTAAATGAGGCCTAACTATTGTTTTATAAAGCGGTATTATTAGTTCTTTTTCTTTGTATACTATATTTCGCCTAATTAATCCAAGAATTTGGTTTGCCTTCGCTGCTGCAATTCCACACTGCTCTGATACCTTCATGTCAGCACTAATGGTTAAACCTAAGTCCTTTTCCTTTACAGTAGTATTTAGTACAGTACCACCCATTGTATATTGTGCATTTTCATTCCCATGTCCTGTGTGGAGGCACTTACACTTTCCAAAGTTAAACAGCATTTGCCATTTCTCAGACCATTCTATCAACTTATTTAGATCATCTTGTAAATGCTGTCTATCTGCATCACTTTTTATTTTCCTAAACACTTTTGTGTCGTCCGCAAACTTCAACACCTTGCTTGTTATGTCATCATCCAAATCATTGATATATATTAAGAATAAAATAGGTCCCAATACTGATCCTTGCGGTACTCCACTCAAAACAGATTTCCAATTTGAAACCTCCCCATCAACTACTACTCTTTGTCTTCTATCAATAAGCCATTTTTCTATCCAGTTAATCATACTATTTCCTATGCCATGGGCCTTTAGTTTAAGTAGTAATCTTTGGTGTGGCACTTTGTCAAAGGCTTTTTTAAAATCTAAGTAGATTATATCTACTGGTGATCCCTCATCTACCCACTTTGTGACATCTTCCAAAAAACATAACATATTTGTTAAGCATGACCTCGCTTTTAAAAACCCATGTTGAGATGTGTTTATCAATTTATTTTTAACAAGAAAATCAACCAAGTGATCTTTAATTAGTCTTTCTAATAGTTTACAAATCACCGATGTTAAACTCACTGGTCTATAGTTCTCTGACTTGCTTCTTGATCCTTTTTTAAATAATGGTATGATGTTTGCTTCTTTCCATTCTACCGGAACCACTCCTTCCTCTAATGCCAAATTGAACACTGTTGCAAGTGGTATGCTAATTTGTTCTACAATTTCCAGTAGTAATTTGGGAGGAATCCCATCCACTCCTGGTGATTTATTATCCTTCATATCTCTTATTTTCATAGCTACCATTTTTGGGGTTACAGTTAGTTGTCCTAAATAGTCACACTCTCTCCCTTCGAACTTAGTCTCTAGTACTGGTAATGTACTAATATCTTCCCTGGTAAACACCGAACTAAAGTATTCATTTATTCATTTTATTCATACAGCTGAGATACAGTTGTCATGTGTTTCTGTTAAACTTGTCTTGGAGGAGTTCTACAATTGGCTGATGCCAATTAACTTACTTGTTTGACTTGGACTTGGCCTTGACATTGGCCTTGTTTGTAGTTCTGTTGCCCCACAAAGCCGCCATTTGTATATACAGTGACATGTGCAACTCCTTCTATGTCCTACAACATGAGCAATGCACTGTAGTTATGTACAACAGCACGTACATCATATTATACAGTTGTACATATGACATAGAGCATGACATACAGTACATTGGTATTACATTTAAAAAAAAATTAATATTTATTTATTTATTTTTAAACAGATAATGTGTCATTTTATAGGACATAGGAGATATATTTTTTATTTATTAGATAAAAATAATTGTTTTTGTTTATTTTAAAGAATATTATATATATATATATATATATATGTATATATATATATGTATATATATATGTATATATATACACACCTATATATGTATATATATATATATATATATATAATATATTTTATAAATTTATTTATCATATTTCATTTTATTGTATATAGGCACTATGTGACTCAACACCAGAACACATTCCTATTTAAAATGAAATGTACTTGCATGTTGAAAATGGCAAATAAAGCTTTATTATTATTACTATAAAGTAAAGTTGTAGGATATAATTTAATTATAAGTTTATTATTACTGTTAGTTATTATATTATTACTATATTATTAGTGTTATGTTATTTTATTATTATTTATTATTGTTATTTATTATTGTTATTTATCATTATTATATTATTAATGTTATGATTACTATTATTTCATTAACTATAGTGTTTATTATAATGTACAGTTTTGTGAAGCTCTACAGCTGTTTGACCTACTGGATAGATGTGACAACTGACCAGTTTGGTGAAACATTGTATATGGCATATTGTATAGGTGTATGGCATAGCATAATAATAATAACTTTATTGTCCAATCATAGAGTGGAAATATATTTTGCACTTAGGATGTTGCATAAAAACACAATATTTAAGTCACATTGTGATGCATGTATACAGTAAATTCAAGCACATAAATATGTAAACTGTAGCTAAAAATATATATATAATATATATATTGGAATAAGTAAATCTGCTAAAACAATATGACAATATTATAATAAGATTAACTAATTAATTAATTAAGATGATGAAACAACATTGCATTGGCAGTGGTGGAGACTGTGATAGGTCAACGATTAATTTTATTGTGGCTGATTCAGATACTTGATGAAGGACGGAATGAAGGATTTAAGGGCTCGCTGGGTTTTTACTGTTGGCATTCTGTACCTCCTTCCAGAGGGGAGAAGGTCGTAATGGACGTGTAAGAAGTGGGTGGGGTCAGATAAAATTGTGGTTGCTATTTGCAGTGTTCTTGACTTGTACAATTGTTCCAGACTGGTATCGGGTGTACAGCACATACAAACAGTGGTATGATTGACATACGCTACAGTTGTAGGATTTAACGTTATTGTAGTGTTCCACCATGTTTGTAGAATACAGGCGCCAAAATTAAGAGTAAAGATGTAATTAGAAAATAACCGTATATATATATATATATATATATATATATATATATATATATATATATATATATATATATCAATTCATGCTTAGACTTAATGCCTCTTGCAATAATTAAGCTGATTCATGCAATTGCAATTAATGAATTATCAGCAGTGCACTGTGCATTAAAATTAGTTTCATTTTACTATTTAATCAATGTTCTTTCTAGGCCTCCGTTCTGCTTATGTCTATATGGACATCTGTGCATGATGTAAGCTATATATTTAGCAGGATGTTTTCAGTATAGACCCGTGTTTATTTTAATTGGGGGTGCAATAATAATGCAAATGCACACAGCGCATATATTCACGCCTATATTATATACCTGGCGTTTCGTCGTTGCTCTGTTGATGTCACGTGCGCAAAGTTTGGCGCAGAGAAATGCTACAAGGGCTCCGACGATCACTCCGACGAAGAAGCCAAGCGCCATCGACAGATCGTTCACCGTCACGCCATCCTTGACAGCAGCCACCTGCACGGGTAGACATATATCCGACGCCATCGCTGCTGTCGATGTGAATCGTGGCATCTAGTCGCAGATTTTCGTGAAGCTGTGCAAGCCTTCTGCCCGATTCAAGTTCAGACGTGCATGACATAAGCGAACGCCAAAGAGCACGCGAGCACTTGTTTGTGTGGCGATCAGTCGATTACTACCGACCACGTGCTTGCGTTGTCCCGCGGCCAAGTTGTAAACATTTACCCGTTGTCATGGACACGCGGTTTCGCGCCTCCCCAAAGCACTGCTGCGCGCGTCTTCGCTACACTCAAGTCGACGCGTGTAAACACCGTACAAGCTCGCAGACTTACTCATTGGGTGGCAATGTTCGTATGACGCGATCGTTCGTTACACAACGCTGCGTTTGACACCGAAGTTAACATGAGTTTATGACGGTATGCATTTTTGCTGATCTTGTGTTTCGACTTGGTAAGGGAAACAGGTAAGAATATTACTAAGATCGCAGTTACTTTGGTTTGGATGTGTACAATTTATCGAAGTACGAATATATACTCTGAGACTGAGTAGTTACTAGTAGTAATAATAGACCAAATCAAATGCTATGGCCTAAGGCTATGCCTATGCCTATGGCAATGCTCTGTGTTATAAAAACGGTCGAACTACACCTAGCCAACGCGTAAAATATGGTGTCAAAATCATTAATATTTATGTAGACCCTTGGCCATGGCTGTGCCTATGCGTGGGACCTGGGCTGGAGTCCATGTTATCCCAGCAAACACCTAACGTTACCGTCACGTTACCTGTAGGTTATATGTTGGTTACCGGGTAAGATGTTATTAAAAACGTCTACACAACAATATCTACCATATCAGAGCGATGATAATGTTGATGAATATCAAGCTATTTTAGGCAAGATCCAAGCCATAACTGACTCATTTGATTCAAGTAATATTTTTATTGTTGGAGACTTTAATGCTGATTTAATCAAGACTAGCTTATTTTCACCATTTCTAAATTCTTTTATTAGTGAATGCCACTTTATCCCAAGTGACATTAAGTATCTTCCCCCCGATTCGTTTACATATGTTAGTGACGCCCATGGCTCTAGGAGCTGGCTGGATCATGTGCTTTGCACCCACTCCAGTCACTCATCTGTCTCTGATATGGTAATTAATTATGACTGTGTCTCTTCGGATCATTTTCCTCTATCGTTTACCATTTCTATCAAATTACTACCCACTTCTGAATCATCCACTACGCAACAAACTTGTAAGCCCAGTCCCATGTGGGATTGTGCTTCCTCCCATGACCTTCTCAACTATTACAACAATTCTGGTTCTCTTTTATCCGGCATTGACGTACCACATGCTGCTCTAAGTTGTACCAATCCTAACTGCCATGATGTAGCCCATCAGCTGCTCTTGTGCAAATTTTATAATGATATCATACATTCTCTTACGGATGCTTCCGATGTCATTCCTACTAAAACGTATAACACATCCCGAAAATTCAATGTTCCTGGTTGGAACGACCTAGTCAGGGACTCTCATCAAGCTGCCAGAGAAACTTTTCTCATCTGGCGGTCTGCTGGGAGTCCGAGACATGGTTCTTTGTATGACTTAATGAAAATTAAACGTGCCCAGTTTAAACGCAACAAAAGACATTGCGAAAAAAATGCTGAATCTCTTAAAGCGGAGCGTCTAGCTTCCAATCTGAGCAGCCATGATTTTAAAAACTTTTGGAAGGGCATCAAACAAGCAAACAATGCCAGGTTACCTAACCCCAGTAATGTTGGAGGTGCCTGTGGTGCTGAAAACGTCAGAAATATGTGGCTTCAACATTACCAATCACTGCTTAACTCTGTACCCGAGTCTACTGTTCACATTCATAAGATTGACATGTATTGTAGCAATATTCAACTTAGCGACAATATGGTTGTTAAAGTTAAAGAACTACAAGAATTAATAATTGCTATGCCTGTTGGTAAAGCCTGTGGCTATGACCATATCAGTAATGAACATTTTAAGTATGCTAACGAAAAACTACATATTCTTATGTCTTTGTTGTATAGCAGTCTGTTAATACATGGTTTTTTACCTGATACTATGATGACAACAATCATAGCTCCTATCATTAAAAATAAATCTGGTGATTTGTCAGACAATAATAACTATAGACCCATTGCCCTTGCCACAGTAGCTAGCAAACTATTTGAATCATTAATATTATCCAGGGCTATCCCATTTCTCATTACATGTGACAATCAATTTGGATTTAAAAAGCATCACTCTACTGAGATGCTCATATTTCTGTTAAAAGAACTTTTTCGAAACTATATTGCTAATGGGTCTTCTATGTATGTTACTATGTTGGATGCCTCCAAAGCCTTCGACAAAGTTAACCACAGCAAGCTATTTGGTAAATTAATTGATCGTGGCTGTCCAGCTTTTATTGTACGCATTCTATACCACTGGTACGGTACCCAACAATTTACCATCAGATGGTGTCAGGGATTTTCTAGCTTTTTTACTGTTTCCAATGGTGTTAAACAGGGTGGAATCCTTTCCCCCCATCTTTTCAATGTGTACATGAACGACTTAAGCGTTAATCTAAACAAATTATATATTGGTTGTCTTTATGCTGGCACCTTAATCAACCACTTGATGTATGCTGATGACCTCTGTATTTTTTCTCCCAGTGTTGCTGGTTTGAGAAAACTTACTGATTGTTGTGCCAAGTATGGCGAATTGTTCAATATTACTTATAATGCCAAGAAGTCCTTTTGTATGGTTATTGACAACCAATCCCAGGACAGGAAACATTTTCATTGTATCCATCTCGATAACCATCCATTACCTTATACTACAAAATGTAAATATCTTGGTCATATAATCAACAATAACCTGACTGATGATGACGACATAGCCAGACAAAAAAGATGCCTTTATGCCCAAGCCAATGTATTAGCTCGAAAATTTTGTCTTTGTAATATTTCTACCAAAATTATTTTATTTCAAGCATACTGTGCTCCTATGTATACTTCTAGTCTTTGGTGCACATTCAAAAAATATAGCCTCAAAAGCATTACTGTCGCATACAATAATAGCCTCAGAATTTTACTAAACTTACCCTCAAGATGTAGTGCAAGTTTTATGTTTGCCACCAACTATATTAAATCCTTCAATGAACGCATTCGTTCATCAATTTTCAGTCTTTTATGTCGTCTTCATCAGTCAGATAATATCCTTTTTATTAATTACCTTCATACCGACATTCATTTTAAGAGCCATTTGTACTCATACTGGAGGTCTTTAGTGTACACATGTCATTAGTATTGTATTTATTTTTGAATCATTTTTTATTTTTTTTATTTTATATTTATTTTTACAACTTATTTAATTCATTTCCTCATATATTTAGACATAACTTTTTAAATTTTACACTTATATTTTTACGTTGATCTCATTGCTTTGATTGTATTATATGTATTGTACTATTGTACTGTATTTTTTTTTTTTAATTGTATTTTATGTATACATATATGGACGTCTTGTCTGAAATAAACCTTATTATTATTATTATAATAACGTTACCAACATATCAAGCCCAACAAGGGCTGCTGGTTTGGCAATGTGTCCAGATGTACAAAACTGTCTGTCCAAGACCATCGTTCAAAGACTAGTAGAGGGCAAACAATGCAAAGGGCAACAGAGAAAGTCTTTGGAAGAAAGCATAATTAAGAACAGGTGGACAGGTCAGACCCTTATATCTGGACTGTAACATACAGTGGAATACAGAGAGAGGAAGAATGCTGACTGTGCAATTGTTAGCCAAGGCACCCTGACTATCTATGGTATCAAGTTGAGTGGTTGATTGAGTGGGTGGGTGGGTGGGTGAGTGCGTAGGTGGGTGGGTGAGAGTGAGTGAGTGAGTGAGTAAGTGTGAGCGTGAGTGTGTGTGAGAATGATAGTGAGTGAGTGAGCGAGCCAGCCAGCCAGCCAGCCAGCCAGCCAGCCAGTCATGAATGAGTGACTATGATGATCTCTGGTCATGAGTTGAGTGAATGATTGACTGATTTCTTGCTTGTGTGCGTGTATGAGTGAGTGCGTTAGTTTCACTTTCTCTGTATAATGTATAATTCATGGCATGACATGATACAACACATGCCAATCCTAGTGCACGTCATTAACCCAATTAACCAGACACCAAATCGTAGTCCGTAGGGAGGGTGTGACCAAATATGCATGTGTTAATTTACAAATTAATTACTATTTATTAATTGTTGATCTTCAGACCTTTTTTTTATCATTTTCTAATTTTCACTGAGATATTGTCTGATTATACTTATCCCGGGGATAGTGAGTCCACTACAGCCGTTTCCCATTTCCCTGTGTGGGAGACTTACTTCCCCTGCCACAGACACCAGACAGAAGGCCCAACAGCATATATATATTTTTTGAAAAAAACGCAAACAAGGTAGCTATGGTAAACAAAGTTGCCCCAGTTTCAAAACACCAGCCAAACCACTATTGTAGCATCTTCTGACTACAGAACAGTTGAAACCCAGGTCCCTCTGAATGATTGTCCAGAACATTGGCCACTTGACCACTGTGCCTTATACACGCACGCATGAAAGCACGCACGCACACACAAAACATAGAACTAACTATACTCACAAATACCCCTGAAAGTTTGTTGCCAACATACGTACTGTCCTAGAGTACTTGTTCACATACACCATACACACATGCAATGCATGCATGCACAGGTGTGCGTGCACACGCACACACACACTCACACCCCCCCACACACACACCCACACACCCACACATATACACATACTTCCCCTCCCCCCACCCACACCTCCCCCCGACACACACATACTTACTTCATTATACACCCACAATCACCTCAGCAAAGACAACAACATTGATAAATTGTCTCACTCTTGTATTTCCCATTCCAGGCGGCCATGACAGTCCTTCGCCTGTGGGTCCTCCTCACCCTTGTGTGTTCTGTCAAGTCTCTCCTCATCAATGACTTCACAGGGACCGTCTCCACACCCAACGGTGACAACACCGCTTACGAGGACGAAACTTTCGATATCAACCTTGACCTTAAATTTGACTACATATCCAGCGACCAATCGGTCACTGTACAACTACATCTACCCTACACCCCCACATCTTCCACGTCATGTGACGAGACAATGACGGAAGATCCAGGGAACTGTTACACGACGACAACGGCCAACGTCCACGCGACAGTCGACCCATCCACCGTTACTGCGACAATTGGTTCCAACCTCGTTGCGTCTTCCAATCCACCAGGTGTCACTGTTATCGCCGATGGCACCATCCCTCAAGCATTGGTCAATGTCAATTTCGGCTTGGTGCATTCCACAGTCGATCATAACCCCGATCTCACAGACGTCATCGCCGTTACAATTAAAGTGAAAATAAAACCGGGATTCACTATAATTAGTCACTTGTTTGGTGCTGAGGCAACCACCGGCACGGAGAGGAACGAGACATTGGTAGAAGTGAGGATGAGGGGACCATTTCTGAAGACTACCGCCGAGTTGGAGCAGCCTCCTATTGATAACATTGAAGCTGGAGACCGACTCTACTACAAGATACGCATTGAACATTTGTCTGGAAGTACCGAAGACGCTATAGATGGCGTGGTATGTATACAGCCTTCTTACACGAGATCTAAGCAATGACATTCAAATAAAATGTTATCTGACCCCACCCACTTCTTACACGTCCATTATGACCTTCTCCCCTCTGGAAGGAGGTACAGAATGCCAACAGTAAAACCCCAGTGAGCCCTTAAATCCTTCATTCCGTCCTCCATCAAGTATCTGAATCAGCCACAATAAAATTAATCGTTGACCTATCACAGTCTCTACCGCTGCCAATGCAATGTTGTTTTATCATCTTAATTAATTAATTAATTTATCTTATAATATTGTTTTAGCATATTTATTTATTCAAATATATACTATTATTATATATTTTAGCCACCATTTACATATTTGCATGCTTGATTTTACTGTATACATGCATTAAGTATGTGACTTAAATATTGTGTATTTATGCAACCTCCAAAGTGCAAAACGTATTTCAACTCTATGCTTGGACAAGAAATTATTATTATCAATTGTTATTATAATAAAGAATATGTTGTAAAGCCTGAACAATTTGCTATGTGTCAAAAAAATTCCCTGCACAAACCAAAACTGAAAGGGTTAATCATGAACTAAGAATTGATCCAGGTGTCATTAATTATGTAAATTTAGTTTCAAAATGTGGCTGCTAATTAATTTTGTTTGACCTCTCTTTACGCAGGGTCAAGCGAGTTTATAAACTTTAAAAATGAAATGGACTACAAACACGTGTGACACCATTTACACTCACTTTTGACAATAACTGACAATATAATATATTATATGGTTTTGGAAGACCTTTTTTGCTCCTTCATTTTTTTACCCGTCCACCAACTGTCCACCCATATTTCTGCCCATCCACAATGGTTTTTACCCGTTCAAATGACAGGTGGACAGGTCTCTGCATATAGATATGCCTCTCTCCATATGTTGCAGCCAGAATTAGTAGTAACTGGACCAATATTTGCAGTGGTGATTAATTATTAACTATGGCCATTATTTTGATTGCATCACCTCCAGCTCTCATCAGTCAAGCTACTGCTAGATCTGTTATTGATCCACAAGTGGTGTTCTGTGGCACAGTAGGTGAAGCGCTGCAAACTCAGCATGGCTCATTACTTGGGCTAATGGCCACTGCAGGCCTGTGGTCGAGTACACCACGATGCAACATATATTACTATCAGTTATGTGAACATTTCTTTACACAAATCGCACAGCCGCAGCATAAACTACTACCAAAAGCAAGGACTACAACACGTACCCGGGGGCAATACACGATGCCATGCTCGATATTCTTTACCCAGAGTAAAAACAAACAGGACCAAGAACTGTTTCACTAACTGGTGCCTGTTCAATCAAAAGAATTCACCCACAGTGACTCTGAACAAACTACTTTAATAATTTTTTTAGATCTATTTATTTTAATGTTTTAAACTATTTATAGTTTTTTCATAAGTTTAGTCAAATAATAACATAAAATATGCTTTAATGTCTAAAATAATTTTTTTAGTTTTATAGATACATATCGTATATTCTCTACATTATAATTTATATTTATGCTACTGTCTTAAATTATATTATTTGAATCTATTTTAACAAATATACTTTGCATGTTTTATGTACCCATTTCAATCTCTATGATTGCCCAGAGTGAAATAAAACTATTATTATTATGATTATATACAATACTTCAAATATTACAGATACTGAATGAACTGTAATATATATTACTATCACTGTTTCATTTGAAGCTAATACTATTACATTTTTCTCTGGAACGTTTTATAGCATATTGTAAATTGTAATATATGATTTTCAGAATAAATGCGGTATTGACAATGCATATCATTACTGTATTACTATTAAAAATGTTGACCTGACAATTAGTTTTGGTCATCAGATGTATTAACCAAAAATATTTTAAACTGAAACCAGACATGTGTACATTTGTACTCTAGATATTAATAATTATTTAACCTAATTAGACATCATGTATTTTGACACAAGATATTTCATTATAACCATGTTTTTGATGGCAGGCAGATTGAGAGAAAATGTTGGTGTGTGATGTATTTGCCATTGTTTAAAGCCAGACTCGGGACTTGGTTCCTGTGCGGGAATTTCCCAGCAGGAAGGCTTCTTCTTCTTCGCCTTTTCCCACTAGGTGGGGTCAGCGGCCCAAATTCTTGATTTCCAGAATGTTCTGTCCTGCGCATCCTCCGTGGTGATCCGCAGTGCCTGCATATCCCTTCGGACGCCATCCGTCCATCTCCCTCTTGGTCTCCCCTTGGCCTTTTTCCTGGCACTCTCATGTCACCAACTGCTCTCACTTCGTTGTTTTCTTCCATTCTCTGCATATGTCAATACCAGCGTAGTCTCGTTTCTCTGACTTTCTCTTGTATGCTACTCACACGTACCTACCACGGGGTAGCTCCTTTCTGATGTCCAAACTCTTTACTTTGTCTCTCAATGTTACTCCTTTAATTCTTCTCAACATCCTCATCGGTGTTTTCTTGAGAAGGATGTAGTGTTGAATGTGACAAAATTAACATTACAGGGTAAATTAGGGTATTGCAGTCGACCTGTTCCAGAGAGTTGCCAGTAACACATTGAGATGTGCCGTGTGCCATTTATGACCAGTCTTGTGCAGATATTTAAATTTTCAAACATCACCAGCTTACCATCACAACTAAACACAATCTGGCAGGCATTATGCCTTCAGCATAGATTATTCAATATTATATGTTAATATATATTTATTTAATTAATAAAAAAGAACAGTTACTCCTTCTAACATTTCAGTTATTTATGCCGAATTTTGTTTTTCAGCTCCAAGTTGTATTCGAGTCAAACAACGAAGCCCCCTTGGTGAACGATGAACAAGCTTACTACTATTTATCATCGGACCCTGGGAACAGGCAATCATTTGACGGAAACACTCTCTTTAACGGCTTCTCCCTAAAGACACCGTTCATCTCATCAGATAACGTTGTCGTCCATTTTCGTCGAAATGTCACCTCGGAGTTGGAGTTGGATACAGAGTTGAAAGTCACCGCTCGTGTCGACTACAAAAACCCTTCTGGTGAGTGTGTGCTGCCACCTAGTGGCGAATTTTTGGTGATCACAATAGTTTGTAAAGTCTCAAAATCTGTACTTGGCAGAAGGGGTTACATTTGTTGCAGTTCTTCTTCTTCCATATACTGGACTGGGCCCTTTCCGGGCGTTAAAAGTCCAATCGAAGCTTGTGCGCTTGGGGGGGGGGGGGGAGCGGCATATGCTGTCTTAAAACAGTTAATATAAAAGCAAAATTTATATTAAAACGTTAATAAAATTATTCTATGGATGGTGATTTAAAAAATGTATTATTATGACATGCATAGTCTTATGAAGAAATTAAAGAGATGTTAAGGCCCAAAGGCGAGTTCTGAAAGCCTCGGGGCATGTGGTGGCTGATAGGCTTGTGGGGAGCCTATTCCACTGTCTAAGGGTTGCATGAAAAAATGAATGGTAACTGTTTGTGTCAGGGTAAATATATTGCTGCAGTGGCACCACCTGGTGGCCAAAACACATTACACAAATTGATGCTATAGAAGCCAATCTCTTATAATTAGGTAGTATTAGTAATGTCTAACATCACTCAACATAACATGTAACGTCCAACCAAGAAATATCAGTAGCATTTGCCTAAAACGTAAAATTACCAAAAAGGGCACCTTTGAAAGAAACCCAGTTTTGAATGTATTAAATGCACTTTTATTGTAATACTGACTTTTATGTATACTTTTGGAGTTATCACAGATAAGGGTGATAGAAGTGAAATAAGTTATACACCGCTATGGTCACACATTTGTGCCCATTACTGGGACTAGGACATATTTTCCTGTCTCGGTGTATATCTCTCTCAAGAGTCAAAACGTCATGGCTTGGTCGTCTCATGAAATCAAACCTCTGGAACATGATCCACCATTTAAAATTTAGATGAATCAAAACATATAAAACTAAATCCAGTTGATCGTATGGCGAAAAATCGACTCAATTCTTTACCAATTTTTACATCCCATTTTGGATTCATATGCCAAAATCATTCGCTAGGCGTCTGCTGCTCGTACAAGCAGCCTGACAAAATATTTCATGGTTTCTAGTCAGCAGTAATTTCTAACACTAACTATGTGAGACCACCTGTTTTAGAGACCAATTTGGACAGTTAGAAGGGGCGGTCACTCCAGACAGGTGACTCTAATTGACAGGGACTATTAATCTACACATGTGACCACATTCAATTTGACAGATCACTGTCATTGTCCGAATGTGCCTGCCAAACCCAGAGTCAGACTGGTGTACAACGCACATTATACAAACCATTCACTGACAAGTCACGACAGTATGGTTACATTGATTGTGTAGTGATGTTAATCCATTTCTAAGCTGTAATTGAAATTTCTGTCTGAGCCGTTAAATTGACCAGCAATTACTGTTTCCACTACATTGGTTGAGGTCTTTGTGAAAAGACAATCATTCTGCATTGTATCGACTACAAATACTCCATTGCAGACGGGATTATAGTTCATGAAACTAACACGTTACATAATCACCGAATATCGATCGTCAAGTAGCACCCCTAAAACAGAATTAACTCTGACGAGTTACAATACACATGTTCCATTCACATATTGATAATTTGTAAAAGTCATCATCATTATATATATATATATATATATATATATATATATATATACACATAATTTATAATGTGCATTGATGAAATAAAAAAGAAAAACAATTGTTCTTTAAAATGCCGTATCCTATTAATATATATATATATATATATATATGTATTATATATATATATATGCATATATATATATATATATACATACACATAATTTATGATGTGCATTGATGATAATAAAAAATGATTTTTCTTTAAAATGGCATATCATATTAATTGCAATTATGATTATGTGATTTGTATCAGTTAGTAATAATAAATATGGTTGTTTAATTGTTCACAAAGTCATTAATTACAAAGAGATGCAGATGTTTATATTTTGAATATTTATCATTTGCAGGAACGGCCTATGTCCGCACTATTGATCACACCGTGAGAACTAAGTCAACGAATTATACATCGTTCGCGAATGACGTCATCTTGGGTCCAGAGTTTCCTGTTGGAAAGATGATTATCATGCACAAGTCTTTCTTGATGCCAAAGGGAACACTTAAAAATTTCCAAATATTTGCACGTAAGTACATCTAACTAATCTTTATCAAAATATATTATGTATATATATATATATATAATATATATATACATGTTATAGGTGTATATTATTATGTTATTTTGCCTGGACCCTATATACCAGGTATGCGATGAAGGCTATGACCCTTCACACCCACGAGACACCTGCAACCGTTTTTTTGAAACTCGCTTCTGTGTTACACTTTTTATGAACAATCAAATTACAATTATAAAAAAGTGATACATATTAATATATATATATATATATATATATATATAAAATGATATATATATTAATATATATATATATATATATATATATATATCTACATTTATTATATTTTAATAATATGTGTTTGTTTATAATTACAGTTTATCTATTTATTACTACTGTGGTTGTATCTGTATTGTTGTGAACTACATATTTTATCTATAGCTTTATTGTATGTACAGTGTATGTATGTATGTATGTATGTAAGGTGATGGCCCAATGAAAATCACGACTTAACATGTGACGTGGTTACCATCAAGAAATAAAGCTTTTACTTACTTACTAGAACCAATTTTAATTTTTATTGTCCCCAGTGTCTGTGTATACGTAGCACCTTCTTGTTGCCTGGTCTTGGAATAAAAAACAATCTAGAGTTTTATGTGTTCGCATTTTATTCGAATTTGCATAAGACCATTATCACTGCACACGTACAACATAGACGTAATTTTTCGCATGTTCATTGCTGACTTTGCTACAAGAGAATGTTTGTCTCTATTCAGAATTTAAGTCAGACGAATTACCCACAATCCCCCTGCTGTTTGAGAACGGCTACAGCTTGCTATCTGTACCGAGCTACATCCAAGTACCTGAAGCAAAGACGGCATTCTTCGGTAGAGATTTCACCGTAACAACGTCGTGGCAGAACAGGCGCAGGCGGAGTGTTGACAGAAACCGCCACAAGAGGGCAGCACCTGTTGTGACATCGGTGACAATCCCCTTTGGTGATATCACGAACCCAGCCAATGGCGGCAATCCTGGGGCAGTTATAACCGTTTTTGTGAGTTGACTGGACTATGTGGGTTATGTAGAGTATTTAATGTGAAAAGAAGGGTTTCTACTTGAAAGTTTAGTTTTTTATTTAATATTATGTTTTTCTGACTACACTACTGTATATACCCAGCTAATATATAAAAATAAAATAATAAAATAACGTTATTTCTACGTTGCCATAACGTTAGCCGGTAACGTTCTAACGTTTTTATGGAACGTTTTCTTTACGTTCCCTAAACATTATATATGGGAATGTTGCTGCATAACCTAATTATAACCTTCTGCTAACGTTACGGGAACATTACATATTTGCTGGGTACATGTTGAAGGTATTATGCTGCCTGACAAATTGTGTTTAGTTACTTTTAATTAAGCTTGTAAAAAAATGTGCAGATTGAAAGTTTCCGCTGTGAAGTGCCTTAATTCAAATGGTAACAAAAACCTTTTCACTTTTCAAGGAAGCTACTGGCAGAAAAGCAAGTATGTTTTCAATATTTTCCAAAATGTTATAACTTCTTGATGAACAGTTATAACTTCTTGATGAACAGTTGAAATTTCCCGTGGATGTGAACACGACGGGGGGTGCCATGACAGCAGAGGTCGGCATCCGGTACAACGGACTCAAGAAGTACATGCTCAGTGGCGCCGCCTATATTCAACGACCTGAGTTAGTCATCGAGAAGACAGTTGAGGTATGTAGAGTGACAACTGTGAATGATACGGTTGTTCTTTATATCCTTGTTGCTCATTTTTGTACGGTCCTATGTAGCTAACCATTCTGTTTAGTTAACCATCCTATTTATTTAGCTATACTATTTAGTTAATCATCATACTCAGTAAACTATCATGTATAGTTAACCATCCTATCCTGTGGTACATTTAGATAGATAGGTTGGACTCTCGATAAGCCAAAGGGCTTCCTTGTCCACCTGCCATCTTGAGTTGATTCTCTAGGTGGCAATCTTGTTAAATCTTGTTAAAAATCCTATTTAGTTAACAATCCTATTTAGTTAACTATGCCATTTAGTTAATTATACTATTTAGTTAATCATCATATTCAGGAAACTATCATGTATCGTTAACCATCCTATTTAGTTAACAATGATATTTAGTTAACTATACTATTTAGTTAACGTAACTATTTAGTTAATCATCATATTCAGTAAACTATCATGTATAGTTAACCATCCTATTTATTTATTCTCCTGCAGTTTATAGAATCTGCGGACCCTTAGATCATCTATATCGCAACAACTTCTCGATGTCTAATAAAAAATGAGTAACTGGCTATAGACAGTGGTGGATATGTGTACGAGCAGCCTTTCGCACATTATAATAATTATAGCATGTGGCTGGATGCTTCCCAGAGAAGTTGAGATGGTATTTGATTGAACAGGTTTGTCAGGGAAGTAAAGTGTGAAGTGCTTTGAGCAGTCCTAAGGACTGGATACTGTGCTATATAAAAACTTACCTTTTTTAGATGGTTGACAAAGTGGCAATTCCAAACATCGTGCGATTCAACGTCACCATCTCACACACGTCCAACTCCAGCGGTCCAGCACACAATGTCCTGGTGCATGATGGGAGTCAACAGTTCAGCGTCTACTGGGGTATCAAAAGTGTTGGGCTCAACATCGGTGATCCTAATCTGCAGATAGTTGACGAGAAGATGTTGACGCTGATGCGAACTCGCTTAGGTAACTGGTTCTGCGAACAATGACTTTTTAATGGTTGTACAGACACACGTGAAAGCGGGAGATAACTCATTTGTGGTCGCAGCAGCGACCTTATGAAACGCTCTACCTAATAACATTAAGACGTCTGCCTGTTTAGCCACCTTCAAGGTACGCCTGAAGACACATTTCTTCTGACTGTTCTCGCGGCTTAGTTTACTGTTTGTACTTTTATCGATATTTTATTTAACCTATTTATATATTTATTATGCATATATACATTTATTCAGCTTAAATAATTTGTGTTATTATATTTATATTTAATTTTTTTATTGTTTATATACAGTGTATGTTACTAGTATAGTTGTGTTTTTCTTCTGGTGTGTATTTGTATTTTAGGATTTTAATGTATGTAAAGTGCCACAAACAATTTGAAATTGGATGTGGTGCTATATTAAATAAAATATGTTATTATTATTATTATTTGCATTAAGAAACACATTACGAAACACATGTTTGTAGATGGGTCGGAAGAGCTGTTCTTCTCGTATAAAGCAAAGCCGGCCGATGGAATTGAATTACCTGCTGGGAACTCATACTACGATGCCACAGTCACCTACACATCGGGTCCCAAGGTAGGTGTCGCCCTCTGGTGTTAGGGTACTTAATCAGGGGATTGTCCTTGCGTTTTGACAAAATAAATAGATTCTATTTTGTAGAAGTTAATGTTAACACCAATCATGGGAGTTATCTAGCTACTTCGGAGTTGGCATGTTGCTTAGCAACAAGGTTTGTCAGGCTTACAAAATGGTTGAAAACTGTGGACATTTGTTAGACAATTCTGTTGTATATATTTTATTTGGCACAGACATTTAGATTTTACCAAAACAAAATAAAACCAGTGAAATCTCCATTAACAACCTTCACATTTAGGTAGTATTTTCTGCAGCAGTGTGAGGGAGAGAGAGAGAGAGAGAGAGAGAGAGAGAGAGAGAGAGAGAGAGAGAGAGAGAGAGAGTGGTGGGTGGGTGGGTGGGTGGGTGGGTGGGTGGATGAAAGAGTGAGTAAAACATATATTCAACATAAGTACAAAGAAAGTTCAGATAAGATGTAAACATACATATATACGTAAGCAAATCCAAACCCACCATAAACAGAGGTACAATGAAAACATAGTTCAGTATAAAACAATATGAAATATTGATGGGAGAGACAAGAAGTTGTCAACTTACAAACAACTTTCCCGATATAATGTACTGTACAATTGCACTGATACACAGCACACGCTGATATAATAAACTTAAGCTAGATTTAATCTACCTGATGTGTTGATTCATGTTTCTGTTGTTCTTTTGTCAGCCGGACACTGGACACATGTTTGGTCCGGATGCTGGGACCTGCTGCATCAAGAGAGTGGACTTCATCGTGGACGACGTAAGAGCTCGTTATGTTGTCTAGCTTCTTGGTTCTTGTTGGGCCACTTTCTTGCCTATGGAGTAGTGTCCTGGTCCACTCACTTGTAAATATATTCTATTCCAAATAATCTTCCGATTCCACTATACACAAATCTGCCACAATCAGTGGAATAACCTTTGAATATTTGTTTATTTGGTTTTAATGCTGATTTGTAGAGTAAATTATATTACTTCTACTGGCAGCCAGTTGGTCATTAACAAGTAAAACGTCAAAATTAGTTACACATGCAGGATCCATGGAGACATTTCAATTTTCTGATATAACTTCCATAAATTGTATGCGCAATGTGCTATATGAAGCACATACCTGTCGTGCTATATAAAACAACATACTATATGAAACAACATACCTGTGGTGCTACGTGAAACAACATACCTGTGGTGCTACATGAAACAACATACCTCTGGTGCTACATCAAACAACATACCTGTGGTGCTACAACAAACAACATACCTGTGGTGCTACATGAAACAACATACCTCTGGTGCTACATCAAACAACATACCTGTGGTGCTACATCAAACAACATACCTGTGGTACTACATGAAACAACATACCTGTGGTGCTATATGAAACAACATACCTGTGGTGCTACATCAAACAACATACCTGTGGTGCTACATGAAAAAACATACCTGTTGTGCTACGTGAAATAACATACCTGTGGTGCTACATGAAACAACATACCTGTGGTGCTACATGAAACAACATACCTGTGTTGCTACATGAAACAACATACCTGTGGTGCTACATGAAACAACATACCTGTTTTGCTACGTGAAACAACATACCTGTGGTGCTACATCAAACAACATACCTGTGGTGCTACATCAAACAACATACCTGTGGTGCTACATCAAACAACATACCTGTGGTGCTACATCAAACAACATACCTGTGGTGCTACAACAAACAACATACCTGTGGTGCTACATGAAACAACATACCTCTGGTGCTACATCAAACAACATACCTGTGGTGCTACATCAAACAACATACCTGTGGTACTACATGAAACAACATACCTGTGGTGCTATATGAAACAACATACCTGTGGTGCTACATCAAACAACATACCTGTGGTGCTACATGAAAAACATACCTGTTGTGCTACGTGAAATAACATACCTGTGGTGCTACATCAAACAACATACCTGTGGTGCTACATGAAACAACATACCTGTTGTGCTACGTGAAATAACATACCTGTGGTGCTACATGAAACAACATACCTGTGGTGCTACATGAAACAACATACCTGTGTTGCTACATGAAACAACATACCTGTGGTGCTACATGAAACAACATACCTGTTGTGCTACGTGAAACAACATACCTGTGGTGCTACATGAAACAACATACCTGTGGTGCTACATGAAATGGCAAACCTGTGGTGCTACGTGAAATAACATACCTGTGGTGCTACATCAAACAACATACCTGTGGTGCTACATCAAACAACATACCTGTGGTGCTACATCAAACAGCATACATGTGGTGCTACATCAAACAACATACATGTGGTGCTACATCAAACAACATACCTGTGGTGCTACGTGAAATAACATACCTGGGGTGGTACATCAAACAACATACCTGTTGTGCTACATGAAACAACATACCTGTGGTGCTACATCAAACAACATACCTGTGGTGCTATATAAAACAACATACCTATGGTGCTGTATGAAACAACATACCTGTGGTGCTATATAAAACAACATACCTGTGGTGCTATATAAAACAACATACGTGTTGTGCTGTATGAAACAACATACGTGTGGTGCAATATATGACAACATACCTGTGGTGCTATATAAAACAACATACCTGTGGTGCTGTATGGAACAACATACCTGTGGTGCTATATAAAACAACATACCTGTGGTGCTGTATGAAACAACATACCTGTGGTGCTATATACTTAATTTTAACCGCCATTCATACACTGTCACTCGACCGGCAGCAATCATTCTGGATAATTATTGCTGCCTGGGGCTTCAGTCAGTTTACTAAATGGATTGACTTGTCTGTCTTTGGAGAGCTTTTCCTACATCACCAATCCTGTATCGCTGCCCTAGGCTCCAGAAGTCATTAAGAGGTTAGCTCATTAATGCTCCACAGCAAGTCATTCTCTATGGACTGGTGCAGAAGGTTACCTTTCATTAGAGTAGCTGGTTTTCAGGTAGGCCTTAAGCAACAACCAGAACTGGTGTGATTGCTTAAGCTGAACATGTAATTTGTTGCAATTACTGTTACTGAAGGTCGTCAGTAGAATATGGAAATGGTGTTGGTGATGGTATTGCCATTTCATGTTCGTTGATTTTGTGTTATGTCAAAAGTTGAATTGTTATAATTGGTGTCAGAAGTGGGATCGTTATTATTTGGTACCAGAAGTGGGATTGTCGTCAGTGTGTGTCGGAAACGGGATTGCTGTTACGTGGTATTGTTATGTCACTGGTACAATGGTGTAAGATGTTGTATTGGAATGATATTGCCTTTTTTAAAGTCGATTTTTGGGGAATTTCCTGTACTTGTTTAGGATATACCAGTGTTTGATCGTCCTCTGCAGGTATTCACCAACTATGGATACACCGTCCTGTCACTTGTGTGTGGAGTGATCATTGGAGCCATCATCATCGTCCTCATCCTGTTTATCCTCTACCAGTGTGGATGTTACAGACTTGGTGGCTCTACGACATACACCAATAGAGAAAGTGTAAGTAAACGACATACAACAATATAGAAAGTATAAGTAAACAACATATATCAATATAGAAAGTGTAAATAAATGACATACACCAATATAGAAAGTGTAAGTAAACGACACACACTAATATAGAAAGTGTAAGTAAACGACACACACCAATATAGAAAATGTAAGTAAACAACACACACCAATATAGAAAGTGTAAGTAAACGACAGACACCAATATAGAAAGTGTAAGTAAACAACACACACCAATATAGAAAGTGTAAGTAAACAACACAACACCAATATAGGAAGTGTAAGTAAACGACATACACTAATATAGAAAGTGTAAGTAAACAACACAACACCAATATAGGAAGTGTAAGTAAACGACACACACCAATATAGAAAGCGTAAGTAAACAACACACACCAATATAGAAAGTGTAAGTAAACGACACATGCCAATATAGAAAGTGTAAGTAAACAACACACGCCAATATAGAAAGTGTAAATAAACGACATACACTAATATAGAAAGTGTAAGTAAACGACACACCAATATAGAAAGTGTAAGTAAACAACATATACCAATATAGAAAGTGTAAGTAAACGACATACACTAATATAGAAAATGTAAGTAAACGACACACCAATATAGAAAGTGTAAGTAAACAACATATACCAATATAGAAAGTGTAAGTAAACGACACACGCCAATATAGAAAGTGTAAATAAACGACATACACTAATATAGAAAGTGTAAGTAAACGACACACCAATATAGAAAGTGTAAGTAAACAACATATACCAATATAGAAAGTGTAAGTAAATGACACACGCCAATATAGAAAGTGTAAATAAACGACATACACTAATATAGAAAGTGTAAGTAAACGACACACCAATATAGAAAGTGTAAGTAAACAACATATACCAATATAGAAAGTGTAAGTAAACGACACACACCAATATAGAAAGTGTAAATAAACGACATACACTAATATAGAAAGTGTAAGTAAACGACACACCAATATAGAAAGTGTAAGTAAACAACATATACCAATATAGAAAGTGTAAGTAAACAACATATACCAATATAGAAAGTGTAAGTAAACAACATATATCAATATAGAAAGTGTAAGTAAACGTGAATATGTTTATTATTTATAACCCTCATGAATATGAGCATGTTAATTTGGCATTTAGAGGAACTGGCCCTTAAATCAAGACAACCGAATATACCCATGTAATTGTGTAATTGCTCAATTTCGTGTTCCACTTTTGAAACCTTGACCCTTTATAAAATCAGCTGCATAAAATATAAAAATCTATCCTTTGGAAATCTGCTTATTTAAATATTGTTTGAGCAAACATAACTGCAAATAGGACAAGAATATATATCTGTATTAGTTTGTTGTAATAAACATGACTAGGCAATAAAGGGTCAATGTGATAGTCTTCATGATCTTTTGTTTAACTACAAGTTCATTGTGCATAGTTCGTCTTTGTGGTTATTTGAATGTTTTTTGATTTTTGTATTAAAAGACTTTATCAGTTCTGCAGGCAGTAACTTAAGTATGGGTGGTATATGGCTGAGAATTGAAAAATATTTATTTCAGTTGCGCCTTTTGCTTCAGGAGAAACGTTATAGAATACTGGTATGTATTTATGAGACTTCGTATTTATGAGACTGCATGTCTAATTCGGCATCAGTAACATAAAATACAAACTGTCTATCCTATGTAGTTTGCTTATCTTAGAAATTGCTTCTCGCGTCAGGCATTGCTTGCTTGGCTTGTGATAATACTGCTTCAGCTTGCTTGGCTTCACAGCTGTAGTTTGTCACATTTATTAACTGCTTGCAAATAGGCATCGTTTCAGTGTAATCATTTTTGCTTGACATTTTACAAATGGCCGCTTCGAGAAGGATACTGTTGCTGCAAAGTTGCGTCAGTCATAAGTTATTATTTAGATAAGACCTGACCTGACCTAGATGTCTGTTAGAATACACATTGATTAACAAGTTCACCGGTAGCTGTCTTTCTAATTAAAGGTATACCTAATAGTTATTTTTAGCTAGATATTAGCATATAGAGCTAATACATGGTGATGTGTTCTGCTTGGGCTAAATTAAGTTTGCTTTATGTGCTGAAGAAATTTGGTGTTTCATCAGTTTATCTGAGGTGTATTTTGCCAATCAGTTTGATTGGGAGTATTATATATGTGTAGCATATATTTGCAAAGCGATCTGCTTATGATATGTTTTGCTTGCTTGAGTGGCTAAAAATACAAGCTGTGTTTATCAGGGAACTGCTACCAACCCTAATGACATGTAATATTAATTTATGATGCAATCTGTAGTTGTTAACAAAAGAAATTTGCATTTTATGTCACATTTTGTTCAAATTTTCAGCTGCAAAGAGCAAATCAAACATTCAGTGTAACGTATAAAAATGGTGCCTCATCATAGGATTTCAGGTTGCGTTAATTCTCAAGCAATAATTCATCTTCCCAGTAGCTTTAAAATACAGCCTTGGAAATGATGGCAAGAGGAAATAGTTATTCATTAATTGCTCATGCTAAGATGTCAAGGAGGATAATAAAAAATGCCAAACAAAGTGGGTCACTATCATCCAAAATATTACATTGAATGTTCCTCAAGTTTATGAATTAGTACTTTTAAAAAGTTGATAAATGTGTAGTCTGTAGATTTTAAGTTGTGTGTGTATAGTTGGGTAATACACTGTAGTGTTACAAAATATTATGCGAAAACGACATGACAATCCATCATTGTTGTGTTTATAAATATTTAGTTAAAATCAAATGAGTTATGTAACTCACATGCGCCCAACATTTTTATGATCACTGTGTGCTCTGTAGTTGTTGACAGTTGTGAATGACCTCCACCTCTGATATACTATATTTTGGAATAACTGGAATAATTTACCTGTGAACATTCGGGCATCTGGAACATTATCTATTTTTAGAAAGTGTTTCAAGACATATCTTTTTATTATACATTTTAATTTATTCAAATTGTTGTGAAATGATGGACACTGCTTTATAATTTCTTTTTAGTGTTATACACGTTTTAATCAGTGTTTATGTTTTTGATTAATGTATAGATAATTTACATACACAGATTTAGTAAATGTTTTAATTTTATATTAATTTATATAATTTACAGAGGTTTAGTACTATACATCTTTAAAACAGCGTTTAATTGATTTTAAATTGATTTATATGATTTATATAATTTACATACAAAGGTTTACTAGTGTACATCTTAAACCAAAATTTGATTTGATTTATATTAATTTATATATTTTACATTTATTTTTATTAATACATTTATTTTACGTCTTGTACAGTGGATCGATCCACCATACGGGAATTAGCGCTATAGAAAGACAGTTTTATTATTATTATATTTTGAATAATTTTTTTAATCGTGATTTTTTAAATAAATGATTAGTTTTATCTGTATTAATTTAATTTCCATAGAGGGTTCACGTCAAGACGTACGGCCGAGGGCTCATAACAGAACCCCGGGGCGTGACAAGAGGTGGGCATGTGCAGACGATTAAGGACTTGAGCGATGGTTCGACGGAAGAGAGCATTGTGGGTATTCTCGCCTCGAAGAACAAGACGCAGACATTCAGAGACCTCGACAAGTAAATATTAATTTCTTTACTTTCTTGTGTATTAATTCAGGCCAGTTTTAATGGCACCAACATCCCAACACAGAAAATATGTTTTAATGTCTTAAATTATTTAAATTAGTTTCATAGATACATATTGTATAATCTCTACATTATAATTTATATTATGCTAACGTCTGAAATTATATATTATTTCAATCTATTTTTAACAAATATACTTTGCATGTTTTATGTACTAATTTCAATCTCTATGATTGCCGAGAATGAAATTAAACTATTATTATAAACTATTATTATTATTAATCCCTTGTGTCATTACAGTCAGGATACAGTGGACACTGTAAAGACGGATGAGAACATTGAAAAAGAACGAAAAATGGCAACGATCGACAGTACAGTTGCACTCATCCACAATCTGCAAAAGAACGGTGACATCACGAAACAGATTGAGGACAAATGTGTCACGACATTCCGCCGCAAAGTGCGAGAACAAGACAAGGAGTTGGACACACAGTTTGCACAGGATACGCAGGACATGTTCAAGTCGTTCAGTGCAAAGAATAAGGTATGCCAGAGGAAGTTATTTCTGTCTTAATCTGCTGTATTAAAAATAACCCTGGACAAACTGTTGTTTTGTAGCGCTTACATTTTTCTGGCGTTATAAACGTTCCGATTGACGTTTCTGCGCATGCGTGATATATGTAAAATCATCAACGTGCAGTATAAAGACAAAGCATTTATGGTATAAATACTACGGGTTGTTTGTTAGGATGTATATAACCTCTCAGTAAAGTTATTTGTTGCAAATTAACATGAGGCAAACAAGTTTTGATGTATATTTTGATAGCAAGCGTAAATCACGTGACAGTAGTGAGACATAATTAGTGATTTAAAAACAAAAACGTAATATTTTATTGCATTGAACGACATTTTAAGAATCTCTTCACAGTAATCATCACAGGAAAGTTAACGAACAGCTCGTGGCATTTATGCCGAAAATGCTTTGTTGTTTCGCTGCACATTGATGATTTTACATTTATCGCACATGCGCAGAAACGTCAGTCGGAACGTTTTTAAAGACCGGAAAAATGTAAGCGCTACAGCGCAACATACCCGTACTCGAAACTCCTACTAAGCACCAAGAACCAAGTATCAGTGACACACCTTATATGGGTAGTATAGGCACAGAACACAGAACAATTTTGACATTCCACGGTAATTTTTTTAAATGTTGTTAATGTAAGTGATTAATAAGCACATTTGAAATGAAATGAAGGCATAGCATTACATGAAGTAATTATGTCGACTGGATTATTTTAAAAGTTGCACTCATTTAAACTGCATACATTTAAAGGTATCAAAGAATCCCTTTAATAATAATAATAATATAGTTTATTTGTATAGCGTACGAATCAGCATAGCTCTCTGGCGCGTTACATGCACGTACAAATATTATTTACGAGTAAGATTGGATGATATACTGTATTAAAACAAACAAAAAACATTCCAAATATAGGTCAATATATGAAATAGTAAAATAAAACATTCATTGCATTACCTATAATATAATATGGGCAAATAATTAAAAGTATATGACAAACAAAAAACAAACAAACAAAAAACATAGCTAAAATGTATTATTTTAAAATGAGAGTAATGTATGGGTAATTTAATAGATGTCTACATGACCATGTCAGAGAAATGCTAATTTAAATAGATATGTCTTATGAAATGTTTTACTATGTGAGTTGTGCTGGCGCAGGAGAAGATGGCCGACCTGTTGGAGAAACACAAAGAAGAAGATGAGGAACTGAAGCAGGCGACAGCTGGGCTCCCTCTCAAGGTGAAGGTCACATCTGACACATCCGGGGACAACCATTCATTTCTGTCAGACTCTTCTTCCACACCTTCCTTTTGTGATTTGTGAGATATCTTATGTGATCACTTGGGAAGTTTCTTTAGTGATCACTTGGGAAGTTTCTTTAGTGATCATCATGCACTTGGGAAGTTTCTTTAGTGATCACTTGGGAACTTTCTTTAGTGATTACTTGGGAACTTTCTTTAGTGATCGCTTGGGAAGTTTCTTTAGTGATTACTTGGGAACTTTCTTTAGTGATTACTTGGGAACTTTCTTTAGTGATCACTTGGGAACTTTCTTTAGTGATCACTTGGGAACTTTCTTTAGTGATTACTTGGGAACTTTCTTTAGTGATCACTTGGGAACTTTCTTTAGTGATTACTTGGGAACTTTCTTTAGTGATTACTTGGGAACTTTATTTAGTGATCACTTGGGAACTTTATTTAGTGATCACTTGGGAACTTTCTTTAGTGATCACTTGGGAACTTTCTTTATAGTGATCACTTGGGAACTTTCTTTAGTGATTACTTGGGAACTTTATTTAGTGATCACTTGGGAACTTTATTTAGTGATCACTTGGGAACTTTCTTTAGTGATCACTTGGGAACTTTCTTTAGTGATTACTTGGGAACTTTATTTAGTGATCACTTGGGAACTTTCTTTAGTGATCACTTGGGAACTTTCTTTAGTGATCACATGGGAACTTTCTTTAGTGATCACTTGGGAACTTTCTTTAGTGATCGTATGGGAACTTTCTTTAGTGATCACTTGGGAACTTTCTTTAGTGATCGTATTGGAACTTTCTTTAGTGATCACGTGGAAGTTTGGTTCACTTTGAAACTTTCTTTAGTGATCAATTTGGAACTCTCTTTAGTGATCACTTTGGAAATTTCTTTAGCGATCACATGGGAACTCCCTTTGGTGGTCATTTGTGAAATATCTGAAGTGATCACTTGGGAACTTTATTCTGTGATCATCTGGGAACTCCCTTTAGCGATCATTTGGAAACTCTCTTCAGTGAACACTTCTTGAACTCTCTTTATGTGTCCATTTTCATCAGTGTCAGCATCTGGGATTGAGCAAAGAAAATAGAAAACACCATTTCACAAGACGTGCATCATTACACATACATTGCATTCATATGTGAAGGTTTACATTTTGACAATCATGGTAATTAGTCGTGGTGAAAAATTAAGCAAAAAATTCAGATTACAAGCATTTGTACCAAAAATACAGACAGAAATTTGGACAAATGGAATAGCCAATGGTAGTGGATATTTTGTAGTTTGTTATTCATAAGATATTTATTTAATTAGGCAAAAAAAACATATCAAGACTGTAACAAAAGGCAGCAGAATTTACCCAGAGCGGCCATCTTGTATATAACGACTTTTTGTGATTTCAGGAACAGAAAGAAATGAAAGAGTTGCTTGCAAAGCAACACGAGATGGAACAAAACGATTTGGTTCATCGCCTCAAACTGGAGCAGGATGAAGAAGTGGAGAAACTACGCAAGGTTTGTTGACGTTTCAGTTCTGTCAGTTCAACAAGCAGGGTGTAATATACAGTATGTGCCGAAGTCCTAAATTACATTAACCATTTCAGTGCCACAGAGTTGGTTCCACTCGTTTTTTTTCGGGGTTTTTCTTTTCTTTTTTCTTTTTGTTTAATTGTGTTATATATGTCACTAGTATATTTGTGTTTTTCTTCTGGTGTGTATTTGTATTTTAGGATTTTAATGTATGTAAAGCGCCATAAGCAATTTGAAATTGGATGTGGCGCTATATTAAATAAAATATATTATTATTATTATAAATGAGATATGTAATAGATACATGATGGCCATTGGAAATAACTAAGGTATTATTTTAGGTTTCTTTTAAATGGATGTTACATATTATATGTTTGGAAAATTAATGACTATTACCAACTCTATTAATTATTCATTCTTGTTCAATGCTTATAGCAAGCAAGCCCAGGGCTCTGGCTTTGAACATCAATATTGTCGAGTTACAATACATTTAATTTGAGTTGAGTTGAGTTGATTTCATTTGATTTCATTTGACTTGATTTATCAGCATGGTGTAAATGGGAATTTTATGGTATATTTCTCCGGACTTTAGGAGTACGCTATTCGGAAGAGGATTGGCATCAAGGGTTTGCAACAGGAAGTTCTTGAAGACGTGAAAACGATGGGGAAACTAAGCCCAGAGCAGTGCGACTGGCTAATGAAGGAACACTTCAAAAACCAAGCAAATCTCGAGAAAATGTTTGATGACGAGATTTCACGTCAGCGAATGATACTTCAGGAGAAGCTCGCGAAAAGACGATTACTTGCCGAAGCAAATGTACGCTGATTGGACAACAATTGATTTGTTATTTTGTTAGTTAATTAATTGGTTTCAGAATACTTGTTCGTAAAATACAGATTACTTTTTCACATGTGACTTTATTTTAACAGTTTAATCAAAATCAAATGGATCTTTGCTGAATATCTTTGTTTAAATACTTTGAAATTATCACACATTTTATGCTGGTTTGAATGTGTTGCTTATTTGTTTTTTATTATGAAATGTCAGCTTCACAAAGTTGATGTTTTTTTTTTAGAAAAAGGTGATCATAATTTTGAGGTTCCCATGATGCTTTGCAGGATATGGAGGAGGAGTCACGTGAGACGATCCTGAACAAAATGGCCAATCAAACGGTGCAGGTCATAGAGAAGAGCAAAAAGTGAGTAATCAAATTTAAATATGGACTTTTTAACAAGATTTAACAAGACAAGATTTAACAAGATTGCCACCTAGAGAATCAACTCTAGATGGCAGGTGGACAAGGAAGCCGTTTGGCTTATCGAGAGTCCAACCTATCTATCTAAGTATACCCTGCCCGTCTTAGGTATATGTCAATTTTATTTTTAAACATATTAACACTTCTAGCACCTACACAATCAGCTGATAATTTGTTCCATTCGTTTACTATTCTTTGGGAAAATGAAAATTTTCTAATATCTAGTCTACACTGCTTCTTTGCTAATGCAACTCCATGTCCTCTAGTCCTTCTCTCTTCCTTGACCGTGAAAAAAATATTTCTGTCAATATTTTCATACCCATTCAATATTTTAAAAACCTCAATCTGATCTCCTCTCAATCTTCTGGTTTCTAGTGTTGTTAGACCACATTCTTTTAGACGCATTTCATAACTAATATTCCTGAGTTTTGGTATCATTTTTGTTGCTCTCCTTTGTACTCTTTCTAGCATATCAATATCCTTCTTGCGATATGGCCTCCATGCTTGTATACAATATTCTAAATGAGGCCTAACTATTGTTTTATAAAGCGGTATTATTAGTTCTTTTTCTTTGTATACTATATTTCGCCTAATTAATCCAAGAATTTGGTTTGCCTTCGCTGCTGCAATTCCACACTGCTCTGATACCTTCATGTCAGCACTAATGGTTAAACCTAAGTCCTTTTCCTTTACAGTAGTATTTAGTACAGTACCACCCATTGTATATTGTGCATTTTCATTCCCATGTCCTGTGTGGAGGCACTTACACTTTCCAAAGTTAAACAGCATTTGCCATTTCTCAGACCATTCTATCAACTTATTTAGATCATCTTGTAAATGCTGTCTATCTGCATCACTTTTTATTTTCCTAAACACTTTTGTGTCGTCCGCAAACTTCAACACCTTGCTTGTTATGTCATCATCCAAATCATTGATATATATTAAGAATAAAATAGGTCCCAATACTGATCCTTGCGGTACTCCACTCAAAACAGATTTCCAATTTGAAACCTCCCCATCAACTACTACTCTTTGTCTTCTATCAATAAGCCATTTTTCTATCCAGTTAATCATACTATTTCCTATGCCATGGGCCTTTAGTTTAAGTAGTAATCTTTGGTGTGGCACTTTGTCAAAGGCTTTTTTAAAATCTAAGTAGATTATATCTACTGGTGATCCCTCATCTACCCACTTTGTGACATCTTCCAAAAAACATAACATATTTGTTAAGCATGACCTCGCTTTTAAAAACCCATGTTGAGATGTGTTTATCAATTTATTTTTAACAAGAAAATCAACCAAGTGATCTTTAATTAGTCTTTCTAATAGTTTACAAATCACCGATGTTAAACTCACTGGTCTATAGTTCTCTGACTTGCTTCTTGATCCTTTTTTAAATAATGGTATGATGTTTGCTTCTTTCCATTCTACCGGAACCACTCCTTCCTCTAATGCCAAATTGAACACTGTTGCAAGTGGTATGCTAATTTGTTCTACAATTTCCAGTAGTAATTTGGGAGGAATCCCATCCACTCCTGGTGATTTATTATCCTTCATATCTCTTATTTTCATAGCTACCATTTTTGGGGTTACAGTTAGTTGTCCTAAATAGTCACACTCTCTCCCTTCGAACTTAGTCTCTAGTACTGGTAATGTACTAATATCTTCCCTGGTAAACACCGAACTAAAGTATTCATTTAGGTTTTCTGCCATTAAGAATCCCTCCGTTATTATGTTTCCATCACTACCTTCTAGTGGCCCGACCTTATCTTGAACTTTCTGTTTACTTCGAACATACGCATAAAAACTCTTGCTGTCATGTTTTATGTTGAAAGCTATTTTTTGTTCATAGCTTCTCTTCGAATTTCTAATTTCAGCTGTAGCTTGATTAAGTGCTTCTTTATAAATGGCATAGTCTTCGTCACTTCCAGTATGTCTATATGTCTTCCACATCATTTGCTTGTACTTGATTTTTCTAATGGCTTCCTTCGATAAGTGTTTCTTCTTTGACCTTTTCCCCTGTTTTTTCAAGGGGACAAATTTGTCAACGACGCAGTCAATTTCCCTCTTTAAGATATTCCAGCATTCTGTTGCTGTCTTATTCTTCAGTGTGTTATTCCAGTCTATCTTCGCTAAATATTCCCTCATGTCCTTATATCTTCCTTTGTGAAAATTTTTCCTGTACCGTATTTTTCTGTTCCGTTCTCCTTTTACTTTGATGATAAAATGTATCTGGTTATGATCACTACATCCCAGTGGCTCACATATATTGACATTATCAACAAATTCCTTCTGTGAGCTCAAAACTATGTCCAACACGTTCTTGTCCCTGGTTGGTTCTAACACATGTTGAAAAAGGAAACTATCTTGTACTAAATTTAAAAACTCTTGATCCTCTCTCCCAGGACTCTGTAGAGATGTCCACTTTATATGCCCATGGTTAAAATCCCCCATAATAATACAGTCCCGTTTACTCACTTCTTTTATAGCGTTGTGCATTTTTTCATTCTCTTCTATGCTTATGTTTGGACTACGATAAACTAACCCAACAGTTAATGTTGAGTTTCCTGTAACTATGTTACACCAGACAGCTTCACATTCTGCTTCTTTTTCTAATTTTATTTCGTAAGCCTGGATGGATTCTTTAATATATAAAATAACTCCGCCTCCCCTTCTTCCTAATCTATCTTTCCTAAACATTACATATCCTGTCATTCCTAATTCGGCATCTGATATATCGGGGGTGGCCCAAGATTCAGTTATACCTATTATGTGAGGGTCAATATCTTCTACCATAATGTTTAGTTCATTTCTTTTGTTTACTATGCTCCTTGCATTTAAACAAACACATTTATAACCAAATTTCGTAGGGCTTTCCAGGCTGTTTTTTGCTGATTTCTTTTTGCTGTCTTTAGCTATGCCTCTAGTATTTGGCTTCTCTGTGTATCCCCCCTGCGAAACTAGTTTAAAAAATTGCAACCTGTTCCTCTGTCCATAGATTGAAGCAGGTTCTCGGAGAACACTGCTGCGCCCTTTCCGCTTAGATGGAGGCCATCTCTCACGTACATATCTTCCTTCCCAACAAAGTATCCCCACAAATCTACAAATCCAACTCCTTCTCCTTCACACATCTGCTCCACCAGAGCATTGATTGCCATCCTCTTACAGTTTCTATAGGTTGCTCCCCTTCCTCCGATTACTGGCAAGATTCCTGAGAGAATGATCTGTTCAACTCTTGTCTTCTTCAGTTTCCCTACCAACTGTCTGTATCTTTGCACTATTCTAGTTGTCCCCTCCCTGTCTGCATTGTTCGTCCCTACATGTACTAATATAGATCCTCCCTGGCCATGCCCCAACACGTTCTCTACCCTATCTGTCACATGCTCAATCCGAGCGCCCGGAAGACAAACAACAACATCTTCTCCTTTGTTTAACGTCTTGTCCGTCTTTCGCAAAATTGAGTCGCCCATAAAAACCCTTTCTGTTCTCAATGCACCCTCGATCACTGCTTCAGAGTAGCTCCTCCGTTTTGCATCTCCCTGGTTGCTGACTTTCCCCCCTGCCGCTTTCTCTGTTGGTCCTTTCTTTCCTGTCTCTTTTCTTCCTGACATCTTCCTTGTTATTGACTTCCGTTTGGTCATATCTACTCTCAGTTCCTTTCTTCCCTTCGTCTTTCCTCCTGTCGTATCTACTTCTATCATCTCCTGTCCCCTTGTCCCCCCCTCCTTCTCTACTGTCACTTTCTCCACTGTCTCCTTCATGCATGGCATGTTTTCTGTTGTTCTTTCTCCATTTGTTTTCCTTGCTATCATCCTCCCTCCTCTCTCCATCCCCTTCACAAGATCCGTTAGCTTAGCTAGCTCTGCCGTCAGACAGTCCACTTTCCAACACCCTAAACATTGGAAAGTAAACCCTTCCTCCGTTGTCTCTGACCAAGACTTTCCGCACCCCGATAAGGCAAAATCCACCAAGCTGTGGCAGTGATCACACAGCAAGTGCCTCCTTGCCTTCACTTGCCGCTTGGAAGGTGCCATAATACGATTGATCAAATCAACTTAGTTTATACCAACTTAGTCTTTAGAAAGACTGTTTGTTTATTGTGTACAGCAACTGCAGCACACTACGTGTTATAAACAACTTACTACCTATGCTACCATGAACAATAATTTTATTCTGTACTGGTACCGTTCCCTAGCGGATACTTTGGACACTACCTATATAAACAGACTAGGGCTTCCTGCTAAAACACTTGCTTATTTTTAATAACAATGGCGCCGAATCAAAGAATTATCCTATGTATGCAGCTGTTTTGCTTACCACTTTATCTGTTATATATCATATCAATTTATCAGATTTGCTAAATTTTGTTTACAATCTTGTTGAAAGCTAGATTACCCTATTTCACCCACTATAAATAATAGTCTGCACAAACTAAGGATTCCTACTAAAAAGCTTGTTTATTTTTAATAACAATGATACCTATTCAGAGTGTTACCTTACACATATAGTTGTTACGCTTATTGCTTTGTCTCTTATATACGATATCAAATAAACAGATTTTGCTCAGTCTTGTTTACAATTTGTCGAAGGCTAGATTACCCTATTATCACCCACGTATACTAATTTGTTCAAAAATACTGTTTACTAACTAAATTTAACCAAAACTGCCACTCAATATATGTCTAGTACACCCTTATGAATAACCTTAGCACAAAAATAATACTTATCAATCAATACTTCCGCTTGTTTTTCAACTTTTATACACCACCAAATTCAAACATCTGCATCCACCAAGTTTCCCGCCAAAATTTAGTTGGGATTAAATACGTTTTGCTCACAGCACCCACTAACTTGTAAACATTGTCCAGTCACATCTGGGCAATGTCAGCTTAGATGAGGCCACAGTGAAGCTGGGGCGGGGCTAGACACAGTCACCGCCCCGCATATCATGAGACTTCAGTTTTCATTCCCCTGTCAACAGAGGAAGTGCGTTTCACGGAGCAGACCGTTGTTAACCACAATATTCCCTCCCACCTCCCCATCTGCTCCAGTTGGGCTTGGCCTCTTTCCTTCACGGCTTCCTTTAATTTACTTGTGTAATTAAAGGGCATTGCCATTTTTCACCCACATTTGTTTCTTGCTATCTCTCGCTACATAAACCGAGCAAAGCACAGCAGGCTCCCGTTACCTTTAGTTAGTACAGTACCGGCGAGGGGAGCAAAATGTTACTTTTAAATGATAAAACTGTAAAATAGAAACATCTGCTAACAATGATTGATTACACGTTCGTTATCAGAAAGTTCAGTTAAAACTATACTCCCATTTTGATGAACACTTCAGAGTAAAATAAAAAAATATCGAAAAAAGTACACAAACATTAAACAAAGCAGCGAGAACAGTCAGAAGCCTTGAAGTTGGCTAAACAGGCAGACGTCTTAATGTTACTAGGTAGAGCGTTCCATAAGGTCGTTGCTGCGACCACAAATGAGTTATCTCCAGTTTTCACGTGCGTCCGCACAACCATTAGTAAGTTATTTTTTGCAGAATGCAATGCTTGGTTTGTACAGAAACACAAGGTCTGATAGGTATTTTGGGGCATCTCCGTGCATAGCTTTGTAAGTAAATACAAGAAGTTTAAACTCGATCCTTTGTGGTAATCATTTTCTGACTTTGGTATTGAGTATCAAACTATGTTCCAACGAGTTGTATTTAGGAATTTAGGGGATGAAATAATCGAAGAATGAGTTGACTCCATCAGACATCATTACATTTTTTATACTGATCTAAATATAATAAAATAATCAGACTTGATCTGAAGTGTCCAAATGTTGAACAATAACCTTTGTTGTTGTGAACAACAACCATTGCTGTTGTTCAGAAGCCATCATTTGACCCCTGCTGAGTCGAAGCTGTTGATCGATCGAATGACGGAGCAGATGGTCTCGACAAAGGAGAAGTTTGACAAAGAACGGAGACTGCAGGAGATGTCTCTAAATGCAAGACTGACAGAGAGAAAAAAGAAACGACTTGCTGAGCTTGTAAGTCAATGTTTATATCATCTGATGTCATTTAGGTAAATGTTATTAACGTATGTTCTTATATAGAATATATACACACGTACACATGTCGTAGAACTGATCAGAAGAGATATTCTTTAAAAAATTATGAAATTTCATGAATATATGTAATGTTTATGATGTTAACTAAAACCTGAAATGTCATCACAGTCTGTGATACAGACAGAAACTAATATAGAAGCGTCAATTAACAACAAATTAAAAGAATTGTTAGACATCAGTATGTTGTCACAGTGAAGACTGTCAATGGTCAAACTGAATAATTTCAGAACAAGAAACAGGAACAGGAAGTGAAGGAGCTGGAGAAGAAACAACGTGCGCAGCAAACTCAGATGTTCGGTGAGAATTTTTATTATTTATTCATTGGTTAATATAATATTATACTTTATTCATTAGTTAATATAATATTATACTTTATTCATTAATTAATATATTATCCTTTTCGGTAAATATTCTCACTACTCAGTTCTCTTCTGTGCATATTTATTCTCACGGAGTCTGGGTGGCCGAGGCTAACTCAGTTCTCAACGTAAATATGCTCCCACGTTTGAAAGAAAATCATCTTTGACTTCAGACCCACTGGCACAGTTGGAGGAGAAGCAGAGACTGATCTCCAACCACAGGGCAGAGCACGTGGAGGTCGAGAATGAGATCGACACTGAAAATGCTGAAGAGCTGAGGAAACTGCGGGATGACGTCATGCAGAAGACGAAGGAGGAACTGGTCCAAGAGAAACAGTCCATTGTGGACCGAGTGAAGCAGAACGGTGGGTGCGGGACACAGGGAGCATGTCAAAGTTAGAGAAAGAGGGAGCATGTCAAAGTTAGAGAAAGAGGGATCATGTCAAAGTTAGAGAAAGAGGGAGCATGTCAAAGTTAGAGAAAGAGGGAGCATGTCAAAGTTAGAGAAAGAGGGAGCATGTCAAAATTAGCGAAAGAGGGAGCATGTCAAAGTTAGAGAAAGAGGGATCATGTCAAAATTAGAGAAAGAGGGAGCATGTCAAAATTAGAGAAAGAGGGAGCATGTCAAAATTAGAGAAAGAGGGATCATGTCGAAATTAGAGAGAGGGATCATGCAAAATTAGAGAAAGAGGGAGCATGTCAAAATTAGAGAAATAGGGATCATGTCAAAATTAGAGAAAGAGGGAGCATGTCAAAATTAGAGAAAGAGGGATCATGTCGAAATTAGAGAAAGAGGGAGCATGTCAAAATTAGAGAAAGAGGGAGCATGTCAAAATTAGAGAAAGAGGGATCATGTCAAAATTAGAGAAAGAGGGAGCATGTCAAAATTAGAGAACCAGGGATCATATCAAAATTAATGAAAGAGGGATCATATCAAAATTAAGGAAAGAGGGATCGTATCAAAATTAATGAAAGAGGGATCATATCACAGTTAAGGAAAGAGGGATCATATCAAAATTCATGAAAGAGGGATCATATCACAGTTAAGGAAAGAGGGATCATATCAAAATTCATGAAAGAGGGATCATATCACAGTTAAACAAAATGGATTGTATCAAAATTAGAGAAAGAGGGATCATGTCACACTTAGAGAAAAGGGATTATATTAAAACTAGTGTAAGAGGTATCACATCAGAATTGATGAAAGAGGGATCATATTAAAGTAATAGAGAAAAAGGGATTGTATCAAAATTAATGAAAGAAGGATCATATTAAACTAATAGAGAAAAGGGATTGTATCAAAATTAATGAAAAATCATGTTAAACTAATAGAGAAAAAGGGATTGTATCAAAATTCAAGACAGGGATCATATTAAACTAATAGAGAAAAAGGGATTGTATCAAACTTCATGACAGGGATCATATTAAACTAATAGAGAAAAAGGGATTGTATCAAAATTATGGAAACAGATCATATCAAAATTAAAGAAAGAAGGATCATATCACACTTAGAGAAAAGAGATTGTATCAAAATTAATGAAAGAGGGATCATATTAAACTAACAGAGAAAAAAGGATTGTATAAAAATTAGAGAAACAGGGATCATATCAAAAGTAAAGAAAGAGGGATCATATCACCCTTAAAGAAAAGGGATTGTATAAAAATTAGAGAAACAGGGATCATATCAAAATTAGAGAAGGATCATATTAAAACTAGTGAAAGAGGGATCACATCAACATTAGAAAAAGAGGGATCATATCAAAACTAGAGAAGGGGGGATCATTTCAAAATTAGTAAATGCAGTTAGAAATGCATCTACTTGTTTTGGATTGGCTTAAATGTAAAATCATGTTCACATCTTTTATAAATGTGTTATGGTATGTAGTAGACGTTTAGAGATAGCATAATTGTGTTTGCAGTTGATTTATGCAGTGCAAGCATATCAGTCATGTGTGTATAAGATAGATAACATTTATGATGTTCTTTTTGTAAAATTCTTAGTTAGTTTTATTAACAACTGAATCTTCAGAGAAATACACAGCTTACTCTTGTATAGATTTGTATAATAACGTAATTACTCAAATGTAGTTAGGATTATATTTATTATAATAATGAAGATTTAATATAAGATAACTTATTTCAGACTCAGTCCTTAATATAAGGTCAGTTCCATGCATGCAGCAACACCGCATATGTTAGTGAAGGAAGTATTCATGATAGTGACTGTTCCTGCCTTTAGTAGGAGACTCCTGACTGCTCAGATTTGCTATGTTCCTGTTTATAATTTGTCTAATAACACAGTTCATTATGACATGGTCTACCAGGCATGACTGATGACCAACTGGACAAAATCTTGAGCAAGCACGACACAGACTTGAAGAAACTGTCGCGTCAACAGGAGGAAGACAGACAGAGGCAACAGGAGAACTTCAAGGTCTGGCAAATGAGATAACTTATTTCACACTCAGTCCTTAACACCTTAGACCTCAGCCATTTTGTGTAAAGTCCCTGGTACCTCAGAAAAATACGTCAGATTCCGAAAAATTACAGGGGTGTCCGTTTATGGGGCGCAGGTCTTTTATTGTTGAATTTCCATCATTGCAAGTTAAATTATTTTACAGGGCGTATAATTACCTTCACATTGGATGTAAATATGCTTCAGTGGTATAGGAAATATTGTGCTCTATGATAGCACACACATATACTTATACACCCACATACACACAAATACACACCCACACACGTATATAAATACACACCAACACATACACAAATAAACACCCACACACACACACACACACACACACACACACACACACACACACACACACACACACACACACACACACACACACACACACACACTCACTCACACACACACACAAATACATACTCACACCCACACCCACACCCACACCCACCCACACACAGACACACTCACACACAAATATGTTTATTTCTCATTTATATCACTACTTAGTACATTTTATAACCTTTTTAGAAAGACTATGTAACACTTTATGCATGAATTTTGTAAAACAAAACTGATCAATCGCACTTGTTCAAGCTGCATTCAGGGTTCTTCAAGATCTGTCAAATGTCTCAGTGGTATAGGAAATAGTGTGCTCTTTGATAGCACACACACATATACACACCCACACATATATATATACACACCCACACACATATATATATATATATATATATATATATATATATACACACACACCCACACACATTAATATACACCCACACATACACAAATAAACACCCATACATACACAAATACACACCCACACATACACACATATATAAATACACACACACATACACACACACACATCCACTCATGCACACACATACACTCCTCACACGTAAATACCCACCCACACATACACAAATAAACACACACACACACACACACACACACACACACACACACACACACACACACACACACACACACACACATTCACCTAGCTGACAGTCGTTTATAAAAATATGAGCAACAAACAGTTATTAGCTTACACAAGTGACAATGTGCAAAATAAACCATTTAACCTATGGCGTAGATGAACACATTTTAGAAAACAGTAGTAAAAACTGCGTATTCGAACATATATAGAAATAAAATCTATATCCAGTTTGTTTGTGGACATCTCAGATTTGTAGTATTTTATGTGTTATATCTTGTAACTTGTTATGTGTTATATCTTGTATCAAAGTATATCTTGAGAATTTTTTGACTTCCAGAAAAAACTTGAGGAGAACCGCAAAGAATGGCTTCGGCAACGGGAACAGGAGAAAGAAGAACAGGTGGCTTTGCGGGAACACGAGGAAAACATTGTCAGGTCAGACGATAACACCATGTTTGGGACTATCGATTGGTGAAACCAGGGGTTTGAACTTTGAACCCTGGGGTCACCCAATTGGTGGTTTGGCACAGGTTTTAGCAGCAATGCCAAAGCCTTGGTGATTCTATTAACATTGTGCTGTCTGCGACGTACATGATATATAATGTCTCTGGTGTAATAAAAAATCCACACATGTTGAAAACATCGTTGTCAACCTTACATTTTTCCGGGCGTTAAAAAACTTCCGATTGACGTTTCTGCGCATGCGTGATAAATGTAAAATCATCAATGTCCAGCAAAACAACAAAGAATTGTCGGTATAAATGCCATGGGCTGTTTGTTAACTCTCCTGTGATGATTACTGTGAAGAGTTTCTTAAAATGTCGTTCAATGCAATAAAATATTAGGTTTTTTGTAAATCACTGTCATGGATTATGGCGCACTACTGTCACGTGATTTACGCTTGCTTCAAAATATGCCTCAAACCTTGTTTGCCTCATATTAATTTGCGACAAATAACTTCGCTGAGAGGCTATATATATCCTAACGAACAACCCGTAGTATTTATGCCACAAATGCTTTGTCGTTTCGCTGGACATTGATGATTCTACATTTATTGCGCACATGCAAAAACGTCAATCGGAACATTTATAACGCCAGAAAAATGTAAGCGCTACAACGTCACTGATTTCCCAGAGCCAGCATCCCATTCCCTAATGTAAGAACATAAACCCATATCTATTCTTCGGCGGGCATGAAACAAATTAAGATCTAAGTATTTTGTGTCATCAATTATGTGACCCCCTTTTCGACATTTTTGGGGTATTAGCTGAAGACATATCCATCAGATGGCTCCACTTGTTCTTTGACCTAGTTTGTGGTTCACCACATATCCACCAGGAGGGCACTATATGACCTCTAACCCCTTTAACCTAATTTTAAAAATAAGACGCACGAATTTGGACAGTACTAGTTCATGTCATATCCGTCAGACCTAGTTTATAGTTCACTACCTATCCACTAGGGATTGCTACATGACCGTTGACCCACCATTTGACCTATTTTAAAAATAAGACTCACAAATTTGGACAGTACTAGTTCGTGACTTGTCTGCTAGGAGGCGCCACCAGTTCATCAACTCTCAGCTTGGGGCGCTACATGACCTTGACCTTCCGCCGCTCCGGCATCAAATGATAGGTTACTTATATACTACTGTAATTTTCTCCACCAGGTCGTTGCTAGGCAACCAGGTGGCGATGTCGGAGGACGAACGAAATCGCATCCTCCAGGAGCATGAGAAACAGATGGTGAAGCTGGAGAACAGGTGAGTCTGATCTAACAGATGATAAAACTAGAGAACACATCAAGGCAAGTAAAGTAAAGGCAAGTCCTTATATAGCACAGTATCCAATCCTTAGGACCGTTCAAAGTACTTAACACTGTGCTTCCCTGACAGACCTGTTCACTCAGACACCATCTCAACTTCTCTGGGAAGCATCCAGTCATATGCTACAATTAATGAGCGAAGGCTGCTCGTACACATACCCACCACTGTCTATAGCCAGGTACTCATTTATACAACTGAGTGGACTGGGGCAATGTAGAGCGAAAAAACTTGTCCAAGGTTTTAACACCGCAGCCCAGGTTATGAACCCGGGTTCTCGTGGTCGAGAGTCCGAAGCTCTACACCTGAGCCACTGCGCTCTACAATGTAGTTATGAACGTCTCCAGAATAATGTTGCTTCCATTTCTATTACAGGTGCGCTCCTCTGTGTTCTTTTTGTGGCTTTTGGACAAAATAGATATTTAGCCTCGGTTACCCAGGCTCCGTGAGGTCGCAGCACTTTTAAGCCCCTCAACTCTTCCTCAGGGGAAACTAATGCTCTGCATTTGTTAACCGCCAGGGTGGCCTTACCCCAGATTAGGGTAGAGACGCTGATTGGCTTTCAGGCCACCTATGAAATAAAAATAACGATATAATTTTTTAAGATAATGATATCCTATGAAAAATATTCAACATTGAACTTATGTTAACACAAAAATAAGTAAAAATTCAAATTTACAGTTGAGGCAGCATTGTTTAGTCCCACATGGATAGCATACAAATTGTGTATTCTCTAGTTTTTGTAATGCACTAAACAAAGATGGCCGCCATTTCAGCCTCACTCTCAACAAACTGCAGCAGAAGCGGATGCTGGAGGAGCGGTTGTCACGGAAACGTGCTCAGAAGTTGGAGGAGCTGGAGAGGAAACAACTGAAGGACAGAAAGGTGAGTCAACATGTCTCTTTTCCATCAGTCCATCTGTCTGTCCAATCTCACCATTTGTCCTGTCTAACTGTATATCCAATCTGACCATCAGTTCAATCCATTTGTCCGTCATATCCTTCCAATCTGTCTGTCTGTCCATATGTCCTCTACACGTAAATCAATCCATCGTCTGCCATTCTGTTCAATCCATCCATTAGTCCAACCTGTCAATATGTCCACTAATTTAACATGTCCAATTTATCCATTAGTCCAATCCATCTTCCTGGCCAATCCATGTATCTGTCCTATCTGTCCATTAGTCCAATATTGCTAAAAAGCGATAACATAGATTTGTTTTAGGTGAAATATTGTGACATCATCTCTAGGCATTTATTTGTCATTTGACAGAAGAAAAAGAAAAAGACAGATGATGACGATTCGGATGAAGAAAACCAAGAGATGGAGATGCTGCAGAAACATTCTGAGCAGCGTCTCGCCATTCTCCAGGGGGAAGACTCCGTACCAGAAGATGACATCGAGGAGGCAAGTTTGTCTCGAGCCTCTTGCAAGCAACCCACCAATATGAATGTTATCTCTTTACTGCGCAGGCCATCCAAAAACACCCAGCAAACTCGCAGTTCGTGGGCCTTTTCATTTACCGCGATCAGATCCTTGTTTTACATTAACCAGCAAGCTCAACCTGCGGATCTAAGCTCTATGTAGTTCACGGAAAAATGTGCTGTCCCATCTTGTGAAAAAAAAATTGTTTGCGAATTAAGTGAGTTTATTTGGAAGGACATTGATGTGCATTTGTCTAGTTGACCTCCGACATCGTGCGGCATTTAGCGGATATTACTGAGATAATTTCTCAATGATTTCAAAACGGATATCAATGTTTGCAACGTGAATAATGTCGACAGTGATCACGGAGACCATCCATGTAAATTGATACTGCTTATTATTACCATACTTTTACATGTTTTCTTATTTATAAGTTTTAACTATTCTAATCTAGTCTTGTTAATGGAGTTAAAAATATTGGTGGAATGTTGCATTTTCATGGCATACTATACAGACGTATAATAGACATTGCCAATAAGTTACTTGTCGTACATATTTTTCAAGTCAAAAAAGCTACATGTAATAGATGTCAAATTGTCGGCGTGATGTAGATGTCAATGTTTTCAAGATGTCTAATAGACATAAATTAGCCAGCATAAGATAGATGTCAATAAAAAGATGTCTAATTGATATCATGTTGCTTGCGCTATATAGACGTCTAATATTGACGTCTATATACCGCAAACAAAATTATATCTATTAGACATCTTTCTATTGATATCTATATAACGCAAGCAAAATTAAAGACGTCTAATAGACATCATATTTACTTCATTTATAGACGTTGTCCAAATGACAAAAAAACGACCACCAAAAGACGTTGTGTGCCCACTGGAATGATATTAACTAGACTGTTGTCTGTTACTAGATCCGGGAGGAGATGTTGAAGGAGAGAGCGAATGCCTTGAAGGAACAGGAAGTGCAGCTGGGTGCCATGTTGGCTCAGCTGCAGATGGAGAAGGCAAAGGAGGTAATGTTTGTCGGCCATTTTTATTCTTCCAAACTAAATCTCAATACGTATGTTAATAAACTGCATTAATACTATGCAGTAGCAGCAATATTCGTTATGTTATTTACTCTCCTGCTGTGAATCTTCACTATAAAAGATATATATTTTGAAATAGTTTACATAAAGGTTGTTGTTTTCAGTGGAAGGAGTTTAGTGTGAAACATATTTCATGTGTTACCCTTGATAGTGATTCAGTTTTACGTTCATAATTTTAACTAGATAATGGAACAAAATATCTTTAAACCAGATGAGAATGTCTGCGATACTCAACAAAGTAATGTTAATGTCAGTGGATTCATTTGACAGATGGCCAAAATTGAAGAGCAGCAGAAGGCCATTCACAACCTGAAGTCAAACCTCATGGACGACCTGAACGACAAAGGCATACTGTCAGACCCACAGTGTCAGAAAGTTATTGAAATGCACCAAAAGGTACTCATCATCCCAACTTGTTTATACAGATTGTCATTTATTTGCCTGTCCGTCTATCTGTGTGTGTGTGTGTGTGTGTGTGTGTGTGTGTGTGTGTGTGTGTGTGTGTGCGTGCATGCACGCACGCGCACACACACACACACACACACACACATTGTATAGGGTGCGTATGTTGTGATGTAGCTGACCACAGATCCATTACCAAATGTCTGATAGGAATACGTATTCTGTATGTATGTGTATATAGGTGCACACAGAGGATTATGGCTGTGCTAGTGAAGTTTACTCTGTCACATTTGATATAATAATATGTGACTGCTGTCTTTTAGTAGTAGTACTAGTAGTAATAATAGTAGTAGTTGTAGTAGTAGTAGTTGTTGTAGTAGTAGTAGTAGTGGTAGTGGTAGTAGTTGTAATAGGATTAGTAGTAGTAGTTGTTGTAGTAGTAGTAGTACTAGTAGTAATAATAGTAGTAGTTGTAGTAGTAGTAGTTGTAGTAGTAGTAGTAGTGGTAGTGGTAGTAGTTGTAATAGGATTAGTAGTAGTAGTTGTTGTAGTAGTAGTAGTAGTAGTAGTAGTAGTAGTAGTAGCAGTAGTAGTAGTAGTAGTAGTAGTAGTTGTAGTAGTTGTAGTAGTAGTAGTAGTAGTAGTAGTAGTAGTAGTAGTAGTTGTAGTAGTAGTAGTAGTAGTAGTAGTAGTAGTAGTAGTAGTAGTAGTAGTAGCAGTAGTAGTAGTAGTAGTAGTAGTAGTTGTAGTAGTAGTAGTTGTAGTAGTAGTAGTAGTAGTAGTAGTAGTTGTAGTAGTTGTAGTAGTTGTAGTAGTACCCACCGGGGTATGTAGTAATTATTACAGTTCTGTAACATCCATATCCTTGAACATTTTAGGAACAAGAAAAGCTGAACAAAAAACTTGATTCGCAGCGATCGAAACAAGAGAAGGTAAACATTTTCAGCTTGTAACAACCTCTGTTTATAATGTTGTCGAAGGTTACTGTACAAACTGTGGATACGCATACATTGAAAGAAATAGCCACTACCGAAAGGAGGACAATTCTAGTTGCATGACTAAATTGGAACCTCACTATTGCCGTGTTGAAGGAATCAATATTATTATGCAAACTATACCTTTACTGTACTACTTTAAATGTTATCACTGCCATTTTAAATAACCATCTCGGGACATCAATGTCCAGTAGTTGTCAAAATTACTTTAATCTGGCATCTGCCCACTCAAAAAGTGTGTGAACATTGATATGATAGTATCGGTGTATTAAGGGACCAGCCATGTATTGATTCACCTAATCTCAAAATATGTTAAGAATCCACGTTAATGTGGGGGAAATGTATCATCAAAGTGGCACCACCTAGTGAATAAAATGCAACAGTGCTTCGATGTTAGCATTAATTCTGGGTTATAAAAACACAGATCCCTTGCCATGCATCAACGAATGTGAACCAGCATTAAATGTATAACTTGTTTCGAGTTTGCATCTTCTGAGACTTTGAGTTTGCAATTTGTGTTTGCAATCTTCTGAGACTTTGAGTTTGCAATCTTCTGAGATTTTGAGTTTGCAATCTTCTGAGACTTTGAGTTTGCAATCTTCTGAGATTTTGAGTTTGCAATATCCTGAGACTTTGAGTTTGCAATCTTCTGAGACTTTGAGTTTGCAGTATTCTGAGACTTTGAGTTTGCAATCTCCTGAGACTTTGAGTTTGCAATCTTCCTAGACTTTGAGTTTGCAATCTTCCTAGACTTTGAGTTTGCAATCTTCTGAAACTTTGAGTTTTCAATCTTCTGAGACTTTGAGTTTGCAATCTTTAAGACTCTGTGTTTGCAATCTTTTGAGACTTTGAGTTTGCAATCTTTTGAGACTTTGAGTTTGCAAACTTCTGAGACTTTGAGTTTGCAATCTCCTGAGACTTTGAGTTTGCAATCTTCTGAGACTTTGAGTTTGCTATCTTCTGAGACTTTGAGTTTGCAATCTTTTGAGACTTTGAGTTTGCTGTCTTCTGAGACTTTGAGTTTGCTATCTTCTTCTGAAACTTTGAGTTTGCAATCTTTTGAGACTTGCCCTCAGAGAGGATTGGGTGTGGCTGTAGGCACTCAAGAAGAGGCTACAGGAGCGATTGAAGCAGAAGGAGGAGATGTTGGCTCAGTTACATGAGCAACAGCTCAACGAGGAGCTCGCTGCCTGTGCCTCCAACACTGCTGCCAGGCTCCGCCGGGCCGCCATCAAGACAAGGCATATGGTGGAGATGGAACAATTCAGGTACAGCTCTTTGTTGTAGTCGTAGTAGAAAGGTTTTACGATAACGTCTTTTATCGATCAAAATATACATGGAATACCGTCGTCAAGAGTTCTCCTCGTTTTTCTCGCTCAGTGTGCAAGTGTGTGTGTGTGTGTGTGTGAGTGTGAGTGTGTGTGTGTGAGTGATTGAGTGAGTGTGTGTGTGTGTGTGTGTGTGTGTGTGTGTGTGTGTGTGTGTGTGTGTGTGTGTGTGTGTGTGAGTGTGTGTGTGTGTGTGTGTGTGTGTTTGTGTTTGTGTATGTTTGCATGTACGTTTGTTTGTGCATGTGTGTATGTTTGCACGTATTGTGTTTGTGCATGCGTGTGTATGTGTGTGTTGTGTGTGTTGTGTGTGCATGTATATGTACATATGTGTGTGTAAATGTGTGTGTGCACTAATGTCTCCTCCATCCTCTCCCCAGGAACCGCATTGAGCTAGAGATCAATCAGACTCTGGAGGAGATGAAGCGACAGAATGAGGTACGGAGGCTGCAGGAACGCCAGGAGCAGGTGAGTCACCCTTGGAACTCTGGGAAATGGACATGTCATCACAATAACGAGAACAAGATCATTTCTCTAATATTCTTATGAATTAACTGATAAACTTTATTGATCTCATTAAAATAGATGTAATTCCTTAGCGAAACACTGAAAACTGTCAACTCCAGGACGACTTATCGTGACCCTTTCATTGGTGTGTCATGGAAATAATGTTATCTGTGATATGGCAGCTTGCGTTGCATTTTTAAATAGCTCCTCAGATTTAGCAGTTGATTTTTATTATTCCCTTCTTATTTTTTTCTGAGCATCTTTATTATTATTATTATTATTCGCTCCTTATCTTGAAGGAATGGTCCCCAGGGCGCGCCACATGAACAACTTTGAGAAATTGTTTGATGCACATAAAATATATATGGCTAAAAAAGTTATATTTATATGCATGAGCACCGTTTAGTAAGTTTGTTCGATGTCGTTAAGAAAGTGTAACTGATTTTCATTTGGCATCCAATTTATATAATTTTTCTTTACACCCGTTATATTTACAAATGTGTTGAGAATACTGACACACGGAAACAGCTGTGTCTGAACTGCTCTCACAGGTGGCACAGTCACAACTGGAAAAGTAAATTTTTTTGGTTTCCATGCAAAAGCAGCAATGCATGCAAGATCTGTCAAGGGGTAGGATGCATCGTCACGCAATAGGTTGCTGCGGCTGATTACTTCAGTGCCAGTTCTTCTCTACCACCGGCACATACCATTCAAAACAAATTATGTTAACGTTAGCCAATGAAATTGCCCACAAGGAGTGTGGTCAGCCACCAGCCAATCAATCAATCAATCAATCAATCAATCAATCAATCAATCAATCAATCAATCAATCAATCAATCAATCAATCAATCAATCACTTTATTGTCCTTAAAAAGGATATGCATTGTACAACTCATGATCTACAATATATGGGAGGGTCACAACAAAATGCAAGTGAATTCCAGATGTATCCACTATAAGAACAGTTCAGCCGGTTGACAGCAATATGAATCATTTAGCATTCAACATTCTAATGGCCACAGGCACAAAACTCCTGCTATAGCGAGATGTTTTACATTTTATACAACGGTATCTCCTTCGAGACGGAAGTACATGGAAGAACGCAGAGAGCGGGTGATCAGACTCAGTAGCGACAGCATGTGGTAATTTTGGGTGGTTTCAGCCACACACTGCTTGTGTTACGTGCAATGTCTAGGACATGAATGGGTCATTATATTGGGATTCCCCCTGTCACATCTGGAACAGACTACCGTTCTCAATAAGAGAACTGTGCAATGAGAACTCTTTTAAGAATGCCTTAAAGACGCTCTATTTTAACCAATACTTTGGCTGATGCATAAATAATTAAATGAAGAGACAATGCGTCGAAGAGAACATTACTTCTGCCTAAATGACCTTGTGTATTTTTTATTTATTTTTAGCCTTTCTATATTTATTTATTTATTTATTTATAATGTTTTTATTAGTCTGTCTTTATGCACTTTTATATAATATACAGTTAATTTTGTTTTAGTTATACATTTGGGTAATTCGTTTTAAGAACATGTTATCATGTACATGTAAAGCGCCCTGAATAGTTTTTAAGCTAGATTTGGCGCTATATAAGTTTATTTTATTTATTTATTTATATTTATCTATCGTCAAATTGGGGTGGGTATTTGATAATATAATAAATATAATAATAATAATAATAAATAACAGTATTTGTCTACGCCATATCTCTAGTAATAAAACCATTCTGAGGTGCATTATACTTTACATAAATATACCGATTACCTTAAAATAAAAATAGAGACGTTGTAAAATAAATAGATCAGTAAAAAAATTTCAATATAAATAAATAATATTGGTCTTAATAATACTAAAATACTAATACTGATAAATATTAGTTAATATATATTATATATTATAATATATATATAGTATATTACAATTTATAAATAAATAATAAAATAGTTGATAAATAGTAGATATTAAAAAATAGTAGATATTAAAATAAATAATAGTTAATTATATTACAATAAAAAATAAATAATAAAATATTTGATAAATAGTACATATTAAAAATGTTCGGATATTACAAAAAATTCTTTTAAAGTGAAAATGCACTGAAATGTCTTCAGTTGCTTCTTAGTTGTGCTGTTCTCACGGCTGACACAGTAGCGACTGGCAAAGTCAAGTACTATAATTGTATAGATTGACTCTGGGTAGAAATGACCCCAGCCTTGCAAGGATGGGGTACATACTGGCATGTGAAGATGAATACCCAAACAAAAATGCATAGTTGAAACTCAGTTGAAACTCCACTGAGTTTTAGTTGAAGCTCAACTGATTCTGTAGGAATAGTTGAATTTCAACTGTTGAAATATGCTTTCAACTCCTGTTCAATTCCTGTTCAATAGTTGAAGATGAAATTGAACGCGGGTTGAAAGCGGACACTGATTTTAACAGCAGTTGAATGCAAGTTGAAAACAGGGACTTAGAGTTTACAAGCAGTTGAATGCAAGTTGAAAGCGGGGACTTATAGACATTAAACAGCAGTTGAACGCAAGTTGAATGCTCTGTCATTTTTGAGAAATTATCCCAGTTGAACGCAAGTTGAAAACTGGGACTGTAATGTGAGTCCCTGGAGATTTCTGCCTTGCTTAGGTCACTGAAGCCAGACAGTTTTAGCCCACATATTTAACCTCTGAAACCCAACCTTTGCACATGTGACTGATCTCTGTATATAAGCAGTCTAACCAGTTATCACTTTCACTTTCACTCTTCAGGAGATGCAGTTTATCAACGGACTGGTGCGCCTGGGAAAGTTCCACAGGAGTGAGCTGGACCGTGTCATTGAGATGCTCTTCCCCAACAAGTCCGAGGAGGAACACAAGGCTCTCATGGAGAAACTATGTGAAGGGTACAAGTCACCGCCCCCCACCCCCGAGGCCAGCGAAAGCGAAGACGTGTCCGGCAGGAGACAGTTGTCACGGTAACAAAACCTGTCATTGCTTGCTTCATATTAAATGTTGCATTGCAACATAGACCAGGGACCGTACACACCTGGACATTTTAAATTCAAGGCTATTCAAGACTTTTCAAGGCTATTTGAAAAAGAAATTCAAGGCTGTCTTAACAACATATGTAGTTTCAAAAATTAAGTAAACAGTAAACAGTAAATTAAGCTAACATTAATTTTTTTACTCGACTAAGAAAACAATTAAAGGCGCAGACTACAATGAAATGCCGATTGACCAATGTGCACAGGAGTTATTTTTGTGCATAATCTTCTTTTTCTGGCTGTTATTCATCACAACAATTGAGTCAAAACAATATTTTATTGACCACAATTAAATTCCAGACTTTTCAATACTACTTTGTAAAATTCAAGGATTTCAAAGGCCTTGAATTTGGTCCAATCAAATTCAAGGCTTTTTAAGACTTTCAAGGCCCCGTACGAACCCTGATAGACATAGTACACTACTATAATCAAACTCAGGCGTTTCGTAAATATAGAAAGTTCAGATAATCCACAAAATAATTAGTTAGGATCGATAATACCCCCCCTTCATCCAAAAACATTGGAAACGTAAAATCATCAATGTGCAGCGAAAGAACAAAGCATTTATGGTATAAATACTACGGGTTGTTGCAAATTAACACGAGAAAAAAAAATTGAAGCATGTTTTGATAGCAACAGTAAATCATGTGACTATAGTACACCATAATCTGTGACAGAGATTTAAACAAACGTAATATTTTATTGTATTGAATGACGTTTTAAGCAACTCTTCACAGTAATCATCACAGGAGAGTTAGCGAACGACCCTTGGCATTTATACAAAACATGCTTTGTCGTTTCGCTGCAAATTGATAATTTTACATTTATCGCGCATGCGCAGAAACGTCAGTCGGAACGTTTATAACGACTGGAAAAATGTAAGCACGACAACGCAAAAGAACTGCAGCTGGAATTTTTTAGTTTTACAAAGCCTCTTTATAGGATTATGAAATCGGAACTGAAAAACCATATTAGACGAACTGCATTGTGGTTTGTGTGTTTTAATAAGACTTCTGTGGTTAAGCTCCTTCAAGCTTTGCTGTGCCACCATCTTCATGAGTGATATGTGTGCATTGTGTTATAAGTTTAGCATGACATCAGCTTCGTCAACCTTTCCTACATGCAGTTCTCAAATGAACAATTCAATCTTTGTTTTTGTCACAGATAAGCTCTTTGAGGATAAGATAAATTTTCAACAAAAGGTATGATGGAATGTCAAAACCATCCCTTCATTTTGCACCACTTAATTTTTATGGCTTGGCGGACATTGTTGCAACAAAGTGGGTCATGTGATGGGTCATGTGATGTGTCATGTGATAGTGTCTAATGGTGTTTCATTTCACTTTTTGTTTGGCAGCCAGGACAGTTCATTGGTGGTGAGAGTGAAATCCGCAACGTACAGACAACCTATCCTCGAGTCAGACCAGCTCAGAGAAGTGCATTCTGGGTAAGTGTGAGAATTGTGCCCAGAATTATTGGGCTGGTTTGGGCAGATATTCACAATAATTCCATTTGAGTCATTTGTAAAAATAAATCATTTTTTTACTGTTATTGTTTTTCTCTGCTACCAACGCAATATGCGGGTGTATAATTCAGAATTAATTGTGCATGTGAAAAAGCAGACTATATTTTGCAGGGCTTCCTACCAGTATGGATTTTCCGTAATCTTTACAGAAATTGACCTCAGATTACAGGATTATGGAAATTGCTCCTGTGTTATGGAAATAAACATACCAGACTACAGAAAATTATTATACAGTACATGAAGGACCTGCTAAACCAACAAATAATGTCCTGACAAGTTCATACCCAGTGTGCCTAAGAAAATGTAATTATTCACTTGTTGTAGTTTATCAGTAGTGAAGCCGTGGCTGTTGTGGTGGTTGGGGGCAAACCCAGACTAGAGAAAGAAACAATTTGTCATAATTGTAATACCTTGGGATTCAGTTACAACCAGGTCTGTGAATGGGTTGGCCTGTCACAGTTTTTCTGAGGCTCGTATATAAATGGTGTTTTTCAGATGTTATCCTAGAACCAGGGCTAACATTTTACAGGTGTTCCCTAGACAAATCATTTCAAGGAACTCTCCCTAGTACAAGGCTAGGTATACACCGGCTGCTACTTGGGGCAATTTTCATGGGCAATTTGGCCAGAAGAATTCATAATGTCTTCCAACTCAAGAGGAACCCTCAACGATCTACTTCCAGTGTTGCCAGATTCACCAGAAATGTTACAAATTTGTCGCTGTATAGATCTAGGGTATACTTTTTGGTATTTCATGTAAGGGTAGTGACTTCCTCCCCCCCCCCACCCACCTGAGTTTTTTACTGAAATGTCTGTCAGGTAGGCAGTCCTGCATTTTGAACAAACTCATATTTGTTTTATTCTGAATATCAGGGGGTACTCTTTTGGATGTTTCATGTTGTTAAATTGTTGTGCAGTTGTAATGTAGTTTGTTAATTAAAATATAATGTATGCTGTTTCACTCCACCACCCCCACCCCATTTATATTTTAATTAAGATACAATAGTGGCTAGAAAATATTATATTAATAACATTTTAATTACAGTTACCTTAGGAAGTCAGTCGTACACTTTTCAGAATATGCTAATAACCGAATTGCAATAAACATGTAACAGTTGAAGTGTTCATGTACATTTGTAGTGTAAACATGAATGACTCAATTACTTTTGTAATCAAGAACTGATAGTTACAAAGCGTTTCATCAAATTCATCAAAATTTTCAGATCACTGTCATATGTAGAAAGACAGTCGTCCACACGGTGAGAATGCAAATGAGTTGCAATTTCATGACAACTTCCTCCCAAACCCAATGATACTTATTACAAGGAATGTGGAGGAAGTTGTTACAGCTTCAGTTTCGGAATCTCTCGCGCTCTCCAACTACATGCCCAAATTTCCTGTCGCTTTAAATAATGTTTTCTGCTGTTATTAGTAGGAGGAAAATAGTTGCCCAATGGTGCCTTATCTTATAGTCCTGGTGCTTTCTAATGCTTGTAGATGTAGTGCATATGTGTCGCAGATATGCTAGTTTAATCTGCAATGTTAACATGATTTGTTTTTATTATAGAATATACTGAAACCAGACAACATTATTACAAAAGAATTAGGCAACTTTCCCACACAAAAAACAACTAAGGTGCAAAGATGTGTATCTATAGTCATTCATTTAGGTCATGTCATGTTGGGTCTAGCGCTCAGTGATGCCACATCCAGCGTGTGTCCTGGCTCTATGGAGTGGAAAACGTTTCACTTGACTTTTTCATAAATCTGTATTCTTGTTTGAAGACACATCTTCAAAATGAAAGGTGTATTGAACAATCAGTTATTTAATGATTGCAAGAATGTGACAACATTACAACTGGATGGAATTTTACCAAAAAAATCACCACCATTCATTCCATGAGCGTTATTTTGTCATGTGGCAACTTTGTGTAACTGCATGAATTGTTCCTGTCCCAGAGCCAGCCAATCCCTTCTGTTTTCTGCGTCACATGATCATGTGTAACTATTCTTGCTTTCTAGGGATTCCTTACAGGGAATTAGTGACAAATGAAAGGCAGAATGGGTAAGAAAGTTATCCAATAATCACTTTTAAAATAACCTGCAAATGTCATGTATTGAATGCACGGTTGCATGAATTTGTATAGGTTTGTTCACAGTACTTTTAAAATAATTCCTCACTGCTCTATTCATTTGTAGCTGTAAGGATCATGCAAAATTCAACATTTTATTAAAAGAAATTTTATTTAAATATCATCAAATTTCCTTTACGAAGGCTCACTCAACCAAGCATTTATTTATTCACTGCTTTGTCTGGAGTAAGAACATAGCAAGACTCAGTGGCTCACTAAAAACTACTTTTGTGACACTCATGTGTTTGGTTACAATCAAGCAACAATGCGAAAGTGATGTTTTGCATAACGTAGTACACATTCTGCCTTTTGCATTTGGTGTTTCTGGCAGATACTAAGAAAGCAGACTGTTTAGTTGGTTTTGTGGTCTGTCTACTACTAGCCTTCATGGTTGAGGTGTCAAGGCTTTGCTGAGATGTAGACCTGGCTTCGGAATGTTGTGAAATCAGTATTGTTATAACAGAATACATATTCCATGAAATCAGATCAAAGAACTATATTAAAGGAAAATAGTGTAATGATTTTTTGAAGGCTAACATACACTTCATGTACACTAACATAATTTACTAACAAAGTGCACATATTTACTGTGATGTACAGCTGTAGCACCATACTACTGAAGTGTTCACTATGCAGAGGTGGTCTTATTAGAAAGGTTAATTAACACCATGTATAATATATATATATATATATATATATATATATATATATATATATATTAACAGCTACCTAACAGCAAACACACATGTGTGACTTCAGCCATGATGGGAAACAGTTATTTGTTAAAGGGATTCTTTTGCGTCCCAAATTATAATGAAAAGGGATTCTTTAAACTATGGCGTGTACACAATCCTGTTAACCTAATCACTTCAAGTAAGGGTATCCCTTTATTTCATTAAAACTATATTTTATTAATCACTAATAACCTTGCCATATATACGAATAATATAGGCGTTCAAACCTAGACTAGAAACTTCTCGAGTTACTTGGAAAGGGTGATGATATTATTGGGGTCACTAGTGATTAATAAAACATACTTCTAATGAAACGAAGGCATAGGATTACATGAAATAATTATACTTATTAAAAATTGTGAACACTACAGAGTTTTACATCCTCAAAGAGTGCCTTTTCATTGTAATCTGTGATACAAATGAATCCCTTTCATGTACCAAAGAACCCCTTGAAGATTGTACGTTGCGGATGCACCATGCTTGCACGAGGTTTGGCTATAAACACACATGCAGTGTTTAGTTCTGTTACAGGTGACACAGATACGACATACACAGAGTTTGTCACTTGGGTTTACCTTCAGGTCAATGGAACCATTATTAAAACAACTCCAAGTAAATGTGAAATTAGAAATTCTGACCATTAAACACACAATCAGTTGTTTTTATCTCAAATATGTTTAGTATATACAAAAGTAAGTCTTTTAAACAATGTATATATATATATATATAAAATAGTAGAACATAAACAGTGTTGTGTAATTACATCACAGTGCTTATTTTGACCAAGAAACACGATGGTAATGATTCTGGTAATTTAATTTCACTATTACAAGTATGATCAGATGTCCACAAAACGGTTCCATTCACTTTGAAGTATATAACACAGACTAATGTAGGACCCAGTTATATGGGTCGATTCAGTCTGTCGTTATCGTTTGGAAAACATTTCGATTGACGATTAGACCCATCAACATGTGTCATGATTCCTCCTTTGCAGATTATTTTTAAACAACCTTCGTCGTTCATTGTAGTTTCTCAGTTAATATTGTTAGGATTTCTCAGTAAATATTTGGAATTTCATTTCTCAGGTGTCTCAAAACTTCATGGGTTTCACAGCATTTGTGCTTTCATCTGTGTACACCGTTTACAATCCAACAAATGTGTCACTTGGATTTCAGCAAACGGAAAAAGAAATCGACCCTGCATCGACGCAGGTTGCCAAAACCACCACCAGGTGTTGGGAATGAAATGGAGGACGATTTCTACCCCGAAGGACCGCTACAACCCCGCCCTGATCCCGTGGGACGCAGCTATTCACCAGACATAAGGGAAGAAGGGGGAAACTACAACAGGGTACCCCCTTCAAGGTTAGCCCCCCTGACGAAAACAACACAGAAAAAGCATCCGAAACGATCAAGTGTAATGTTTGAAGATGATGATGATGAGGACTTCTAGGAATTGTCAACATCTGCAGTTGCCCCAAAAATTATGAAGAAAGTAATGTTTTGTTGTGGAAAATCTGTGATATATTTGCATAATGGGGTCTAAAAAATTATGTTGAATTTCCAGGTATACGGGTGTTATCATGACAGCTTGTGGTTCAGGGACCATAGGATGCATTGGTAGGGAGCAGTAATTATTTACCAGCAGATTGACTGGAGAAATCGTGCATTAATTTCAAACCAACCCCATAAAAACATTACTTTGCGACCCACCCACCCCCACCATATTTTGTACATAGATAACTAATTATCCCCACTGAAAATTTACCCTTTCTGTGAAATCATCAACATTGAAATCCAACCCATAGCCAGTGTATATTATGCCAAAAATAAACCTACTCTCTGATAAATCATGATCTCTCCAGTTGGTGGGAAATGCTCTGTAAATGTGACTCGCTCACAATGTGTAATTGTAATTAGGATGGAAAATGCTTGTGAGAATTATCTTTTATAGCAAGTGTGGTAGACTAATTAATATTTTCTGTATAATTTATTACTGTTCTTTGTTGGTTTTAGTGTACCACATTTATACGCCAAAAAGTATACATATATGTGCACATTTAGCTTATTATTGGATTTTTTACACGTCTGTGATAATTCTATTTTGACATGATGGTCTGGTATTTTATGTATTGAAATATATGGGCTGTTGAAAGCAGCCCTGTGTAGTAGTCATGTCTCGTTTATTTGCATACTCGTTCTCAAGATAAATTAAATATACGGATTAGCAAGACACGTTATACATGGTATTAAGATGATTCCTACACAAAATGCACACATTGCAAAACAACCGGAATATTATTGAATATATTGTTCATGGCTCCAAGAATGGTTTATTGTCTGATTTGACTTACCTTGGAGCTTTAATTTGTTGATTACGACATTTTGACCCGTTAGCTACGGGCCTTGTTCACTGACCCGCGAATCCAACTGGCACAAGAGAAAGGTGAAGGCTATATATATTAAACAGAGAGCCCCTACCATGAACAGAGACCAGGTATACCATCTGCCCACCATCTACAACCAAATCATCCTACCGAAATCTGAGTCAACACATGACACCAGTACGTGAACAAGGTCCATAGCTGACGGGTCGGAACGTCGTAGTCATTGACAACTTTTTGCTCCAAAGTAATTCAAATCGTACAATAAACATGTATATTGAAGACCGGATAAACAAAACGTGACTGTAAGATGGAACTGAACTACACTGTAGTGTATAACGAAAATGCTGATTTTTGTATTGTCTAAAAATTAAATATTCTGATTGAAAACGAGAACAATGTTGATTTAATTTCCTGCTATAGGCGTTTCAAGTTTGCAGTAAGAAGTGTTATGCACATACAAGCAAATGATACGATCCAAAATGGATACTGGTGTAAATTTACATTAACATGTTTCACAAACTAGATGTTACGACACTGTATATAATTACATGTGTTAATCAGACAAATTATTTTTATTTCGGGCCTTCCTAAATGTGTGTGCCCATCTACTTAACTTGTCCGTAACAATTCAGATAAGCATACAACATCGGTGCACTATTCATAGGCCATTTTATTTGTATTACACGACGCAATGCAAATACATCAATGATCGGCCATTCTTGTCTCGTTCATTGTCCAACACAGATAGATACATTACCAAATGGTCATTTATTTACTTATGTCACAGTACAGACGCAGTATCACGTGGCTGGTTAATGTGTATTTTGATACAGGTCTCTTCATACTGAATGTGGGACTTTAAACGGAATCCCTGCACTAGATGCATGATTCACTATATACGTGTGCTTTGTCGCACAATACAAGTACAGCCTTTATGTCTGCTACCTTACTTATATACGCCGCACCATTTCTGTACGACATTACTGCCGCAAGTGATTTTAAACAAAAGTACAACAGAACAGAACATATCTCGATATCGTTTGTATTAGTAGCATTCCATAAGCGGTTACCGTAACAATTTGTACGAACGTGTCTTTCACACCAGTTTATGCCAGTTTCCAACACGCCTAAATCAGTAGAATTGTGCTGATGCAAAAAATATTTAATAATTACCAAAAGATGCTCGTCTACGTTGGAATGCCCAGCTACTCAGTACCGTAAATCGACAACCATTTACTGTATTCGCTAGGTTGGATATGGTCTATGGCTGCACCATTCATTTACCACAATCGCAGCATACAACTTACCAATATGTCAAATTCCTGCCCCGAGCCACCTTGTGGCCCGCGCGCAAACTAAAACGTCACTGTCAAAATACAAGTCCTGGCAACACCCGCTAAAATACATCCGAGTTTTGACCGTCGAAAGACGAACGGAAGTGACTTAAAACGTCACTTTCGTCTATCCAAAGGAACAAATGAACACGATTCTGCAGCTGCATAAAAACACCACATCCTGCCCGAGTGATTTCAACGTTGCCGCGGGTACATGGTTGTCACGACAACCTGCCACATTGAGTCTGGACAAAGATCCTGCTTAACGAAAACGTAGCAAAACCGACAAACTCGGCATATTGCAACTACGCACCCGTTATCACCACTGGCCTATTCGTAACACGTCCAAACCCATATCCCAGACAGTGACGACTCGCGACAACCCTTCGGTGAACCTAGCCTCTGCGTTTTCCAGTCGAGAATGTTGCATTGTGGGTGACGTCGCCACCTTAATAGTCATCTAAGTCGAAGTCATCCTCCAAATCGTCCATAGGCTCCATCATCTGGAAGTCAACTTGGTACCGCAGGATTCCTGCAAGCACAATGCCACGTTGAAAAGACATGGAACAACAACAACAACAACATGGAACAACAACAACATCGAACACATTAAATCGTTATATTAATGCTTTGTGATAATCAACACAGCAGTGCAACTCTATAATCTGAACTCTTAATAATTAGCAATATCACAGTGAACTATCAATTATAATGCATAGTTGGGCAAAACACTGAGCCAGTGTCAACACTGCAATCAAATCAACATCACTCACGGATCGTCATCATAAAGCAACTGAATTAATCTCTAGCCATGCTGCCATCTATCAATTTTAATTTTGATCTACTTTAATTAGTCTTTAAGCACATTTGCCTTCCATGAATGTATCGCACTGAAATTACATCTATCATGTTACTATCGTAATAGTAAAACTATCCCCGATAGTAACCCCTGAAGTTAAGTGTTGATAGAAATTAGCAAAAATATATACCAAACAATCCACAGTTATCTACATGACGAGCTCTATATCTCAAGCATTGTATGAGAAATTGTAATTTTGCTAAGCCTAGGAGCTTGCTAATCATGGCCACCATTGTCATGCTATATTTCAAGTCCCAGTATATCTGAAATGGTGCGCTTACGACATCGGATAAATGACAGAAAAGGGTGGACTAGTTCCTTCGTGGACAAAAGAGAAGAACACTGTATTGACTTGCCTCCAATTCCGCCGAATCCCCGCACGAACTGTGCCCCCTCCTGTGACCGGTCCGTGATGATCTCTAGCGTTGCTCCTGTGAGACAACAGAGTCAACTGTACTGCAACGTCTCTCTATGCCAGGGCTTTATGCAGGATAACATTATTGCCAGTCACACATGTTTTCGTGGACACATGGATGTTAACTGTTAAGCCAGTTTACAAACTTTCAAATGTATCTGATGACATGAAATGGGCTACAAACACACATTATGACACCATTTACATTCACTTGCAAGGTATGACTAAGAATATATATGGTATTGGAAGACTTTTTGCTCCTTCATACATTATCAGTCCAGTGAGTCCACCCATATTTCTACCCGTCCACATTGGTCTTTACCCATCCAATTGACAGGTGAGGTGAACGGGTCTCTGCATAAAGCTATGCTATACACCACCAGAATTAACAGATACGTTCTTACATAGCACTGCATCCAGTTTTAAGGGCAGGAGGGGTTCAGCCATACACCGGTCTGCCTTTCTTCTAGATTAGTAGATGACTGACAAAGAAGGGTGATTGCAACTGATAAGGCCACTGGATTTGCTGGCGGCAGCAGTAAGACAAATCAAATGGATTAGGTAATTAAACAAATGACTCCGATGACAATGGTTATCCCTGAAAATAGTTAACTGGCCAGCCAATAATGATTGAGTGACTTGAATAGTTTCCATGCAAGACCTTGCCAATAGTTTGGCACAGCAGCTCAGGATTCGTACGCGCGTTCTCTTAGTCCAAAAACTCTACCCCGAACCACTCTTATAACTCACCAAACGTTTTGTAGTTATTTGCGAACCACTCAAGCAGTGGCTGACTGTCCACCAGTTCCATCTCTACCCCCGTCTACAAACACAAGCACGGGTTACATCTCTACCCCCGTCTACAAACACAAGCACGGGTTACATCTCAACCCCCGTCTACAAACACAAGCACGGGTTACATCTCTACCCCCGTCTACAAACACAAGCACGGGTTACATCTCTACCCCCGTCTACAAACACAAGCACGGGTTACATCTCAACCCCCGTCTACAAACACAAGCACGGGTTACATCTCTACCCCCGTCTACAAACACAAGCACGGGTTACATCTCTACCCCCGTCTACAAACACAAGCACGGGTTACATCTCAACCCCGTCTACAAACACAAGCACGGGTTACATCTCAACCCCCGTCTACAAACACAAGCACGGGTTACATCTCTACCCCCGTCTACAAACACAAGCACGGGTTACATCTCAACCCCCGTCTACAAACACAAGCACGGGTTACATCTCAACCCCCATCTACAAACACAAGCACGGGTTACATCTCAACCCCCGTCTACAAACACAAGCACGGGTTACATCTCAACCCCCATCTACAAACACAAGCACGGGTTACATCCACATGTCCACACCAACACAACCACTTTGAAAACGATACAAGAGAGGATATTTCTAGGTATAATATCTTGGACAACGAATCCAAATCATTTAAATGTGTATGTCTCATAGTAACTTTTCTTATAATAAAGGTGGAAGAAATATTTTATGTGTTTTTACAATACAGTTGTATTCCATCTTTGACCCACTGAAGCTTACCCTTAATGAATACTAACAACGTAACATCTGTGTGCTGTAAAAATATTGTAACTGAGCTGTTACAATGCTGAATAACTGTAATTTGATTTTATGTGTGCTGTAAAAATATTGTAACCAAGCTATTACAATGCTGAATAACTGGTTACTCCAACCCAGACATACCTGCCCTGTAGTAACCAACCCACACAGAGCACAGTGAACACCAGCCAACTCACGTCTTTGTCCGTGAAGTGAGTCTTATCTTTCTCCTGTTCCGGCCGCAAATACAGAATCTTTTCTTCTGTAAACGGAACGGTTCAACATCAGTACAGATCTTGTACAATCAGATGGCAAAACATGCGGCAACACAGCACAACTGAAGCAAATCACTAGTATGTACATCTCCCATAACCAGATGACATCAACAATTTGTTTGTTTGCCATAGTCAAGTAACTCTCACTTGGGCTATGTGAAGAAACTAGATATCCAAATATGCATAATTCCACTGCCAACAAATGCCCCACCAGCCAGCAGGCACAGTTATAGTGTTTTCAGTTGGCTTTGGTTAACATATTTGTTTTAATATCACCACTGGTTTCGCACTGGATTAAATTTGCTAGTGTGAACGGGGTAATGCACACCCCTAAAGAGGCCACTAAGTGTACACTGACCGTCTGACTGGTGGTTCTTGAGACTGTATCTCATGGTCTCCAGGTTCTCCCACACAATCAGTATCTCCACCGCCCCCATCTCCAGGGCCTTCAGGGTGTCGTCCACACCGAAGCAGTACTTCCCCGTGTCCTGGGATATCTCGTCAAAGTACTTCCCTGCAAACGAACACGCCGCACTGAATAACAACACCTTCAAATATCTGCTTCATGTTTTTGACATTTATATATAAAAGTCGGTACCTCAAAACTGAATCTGAAAGTCCGATGCTACTGTTTCGTAATACGATAAAAAACAATTCTTTAAAATTCTTTTTTCTCTGATATTGATATCGTAACTAGATTTATGTATTATCATTATTTGGTCAGATTTTGTTGGGTCATAAAAAATTAGGAAATAAGATGTAACACAAATCTCATTTTTTTTACACTTTGTCACTATTATAGATTGGAAACGAAATGATACATGTAAAGAACCAGACATATAATAATAAGACGTGATGATAAGAACTGTTGTGATTGGTTTATATCTTTGCTATCAGATGTGCACCAGAAATCACAAGCCAAGACGGCACCAACCTATTAATTTCTTCTCCTGGATGAATTTGACATTTGCGAGTGACTCGGATGCTAATTCAATCGCCTGGTTGAAGCCGTTCTCTCCTCCGTACGATACGTCGACAATCTTCAGTATCTTCGCTTGAAGACGCTGAAATAAACCAGATTAAAACAGGGTTGCCACTCATGGAAGCTTTTATGCGCGATGTACATATAATTAGCAATTAACTTACAAAATGTAATCAGTGTTCAATGCCACTCAGATTGCCTAGTTCAATTTCAACCAACTGAAGAATGTATGGTATCCACATTTTTAACAGCATATGTTTGTGGTATCAACATTGTTTCACAGGATCGTTGCGCATAATGAATTCGAGTTTGCGGCATCGCGGCATTGCGACATGAGAAAGTCAAATTTCCCTGACTTTCAAGGGATTTTCCTGTATTTCCCTGACTTTTCTAAAAATCTCATATTACCCTTACCCAGCAACAAATTAAGTTACTTTTCCCTGACCAACGGCAACCATGTAAAAGCAAACTTTTTTTTATATCTGTCAACATATTCTGTGTGCATACACTTGCATTAAAACATTGGTTAGATTGAGATCATGATACTAAATTTTAACAATTTGATGATAACAGTGTAGATATTTTGGAACAAACTTATTCTCACAAACAATGCATCATTCTTTCTAAATAAATATCAACTGCAAATTCTCAAGATCCACACAATATCTCATCAAATCACTGCTTGTCATTCCTCACAACAAATTCAGACCGTGTTTACACAAAACAACTCACTGGGTCAAACATGTCTGACTGGCTGAGCTCCGTCTTGAAGTCGGCTGACCCGGCGAGTACCAACCCTGCGACATTTGGCCGATCGTTGCTGATGTAGAGAGTTACTGCGACTTCTGCTACTTTCCGCACGTAGTTGTGTCGTTTCTCAAGGCGAAGACGCGCAAAACGCAGGGCCGACTGACCTCCACGACCTGGGGAGACAGTGATAGAGTTTCACAATTGACACAGAAGAAACATCTCCAGCTTAAAAATGTTCAAAAGACCTGTCAGAATGAAACATGTCTGACATATAAATGTCACAGTATAAATATCTGAAAAATATACACCTCTAAAATATTAAACCATACATCTCTATAAATCTGTTTTACGCCATATCTGCATAGTTGTATATTAATCCAGCATCAATCTGTAATCTGACAATTTTATGTAGGCACTTAATCATCCAAAACAAGATAAATTCAGCTAAATGCGGCAAGAGTTCACTTAGTTGTGAAAACAACTATAGAAATTTGTCAAAATGTTTCGCAGTTTTGTTGACAGTTAAAGTGAAAAAAAAGGCAACAGTTTAGTGTTATGCACCTAAAAGAGTTTACACTAGCTAATTATTTGCATCTACAATCCAATTTTTCACCTTAGTGGTTACCTCAGAAAGTGGTCTTAAAGTGGGAAAATCTAGCTAAATCACCGACACCATGAACCGGCCCATCTTGGACCTTGCAACCAATCACAACCCAGCAGTTTGGAAAAGTAATACGTCAGAGAGTCGTCTGCTGGTTCAGCTGTCATAACAGAGAGCCAAGCGGTACGCTAAAAGTTGCCTTACGTCGGTTTACAACGAAATCGCGACATCAATATGCCACACTGTTCCTCAAACGCTTATAGTAATAGTACAGTGAAAGACAGTATCAGTAAGATGTCTTCTTGTTAACCTATGAATCGAGCAGAACTGAAACAGTGGTTCGGTGGATTCGTTTGGACAGTCACAGACACAGCGCGGATCCTAGACGACCCGATTTGATTGACCTAACCATCAAAACGACCACCAACAGCCGCCAAACTTCTCACATATCTTACATACATATGCATACACTATGTTGTGTAATAAAATCTCTTGCATTCTTCTAACGAAGAAAATTCACACACAAAAACGCGCAGACCTCGAGTACAACTTGTTCGGCCGCCCAGCGGTACCGTAAAATCGCTTTTAAAAGCTTTACACAAAATACCGCTAGACGCCACGTTTCTGACTGCGAATATTTAATTGTTTTACTTCACACGCGCGAAATAGTTTAATTACTTATAAATTAATTATTATCATCACTATGATTTGCAGGAAATTATAAGTTTTATTATTTTTATATTGATATTTTATTTTTATAATTGTTCATATATGTTTCTAGTATATTTATGTTTTTTTTCTTCTGGTGTGTATTTGTTGTTTAGCATTTTAATGTATGCAAAACGCCATGAACAAGTTTAAATTGGATGTGGCGCTATATTAAATAAACAAACAATTTTTTTAATTATAATATAATATTTTATTTATGTAGCGCCACATCCATAATTGTTTGTGGCGCTTCACAAAATAATGCTATTACAAATACAATAAAGAGAAAACCAGCCACAGATAATATTATTTAAAAATAAATAATGAAAATACATGTTTCTATATCATTAACTAAGCTGACTTATCAGTCATAAATAAACATACAAATTACATAACAACAATTGTAATAAATGAATATAAAAGTATGGTTAATAGTAATACATAATTAAAGTAGTAAAATAAGTACGACGTAATACTAATTTTCATTCAGCACATACACAACCATTATGCATAAGAACATATTACTGAAGCTATTTGTTCTACTCATGAATGACATTTCCACCATCAGATATGTAATAATTATTATTTTTGAACAAGACACTTTATTAATTATCGGAACAATAAATCACTAAAATGTAAAAAGGAATATGAATATATGGGAAATATTATGGTGGTAGAAAAAGAAGGATTTAAAAACAGTAATATTAACATGTTATTGTTTTAGTTATTATTGTTAAAACATCGCTTATGTAATATAAGCTTGCTTGCTCGCAGTACACGCGGGATGTTTATAGAAATATTGATAAAATAAACAATGTGACGTCATTGAAAAACACGTAATTTCCTTTTTTTTTATAACTAATAGGCAATTTTGGATAATTATGCAGACACATGTATTTTTAATATTTATTTTTAAATATTACCTGTGGGTAGCATTCTTATTATTGCATATACTTTAATAACAGTATGTTGAATAGAAGAGCAGAGAATTGTGGATTTGGCGCTATATATAATAAACTAATAAAATTATATATTTGTATATTAAATTGTTATTATTTATCAACTCTATTAGACCCAAATCACCAAAGCGTTGCCTTAGTTTGCCGTTTAACATTTTCTGCAGATCATAGTGATGCAGCTAATTATTATTATATTATTTATAATTAATTAAACTAATTCGCGCGTGCGAATGCAGTAAGGTTAATAAATATTCGCGCGCCATCTAGCGGTATTTTGTGTAAAGCTAACTTATAATAGCGAGTTTACGGTAGTCGAAGTTGTCGAGTTGCCGTTCGCCAAGATTTGCGTTTCTGTTGTGAATTTTCTTCGTTAGACGAATACAAGTGATTTTTTGGTAATGTAGTATATGTATGTAAGAAATGTGGGGAGAATTTTGGCGGCTGTTGGCGGTCATTTTCGTGGTTAGGTTAGAAAGTAACAGATAATAATATGCATGCACAGTTCACGCCGACCAAGAAGACTCTCTGACGTCATTTTGTTTCTAAAATGGCGTAGTCTGTAGACTTTCTATGTCTATGTGTTTTACATTTTTTTCCTGGTAAACCACTGACGTTAAAAATATGAGCGTTGTTGGAAGTTGTTACTTTTGATTAACTCTGTTAATCCCATATGATCCAAACATTGACTTTGTTTTCCCTTTAAGCATTCTACACTCACAGGGCTCAATATAGCAAACCTCTAAGAATATCAACAGAGGATGATGTAAATCGACGACACCCACCGTGTTTCTTTGGCAAGTCGACTGTGAACTTGTGCATGACGTCCCTCGTGTTTCCAGAGAGCGTGCCAAACAGTGCACCATTTCCGTCCATCACGATGAAGCCAAATTTGTTGTCGTCTGCGAGGAGCGCTGTTAAAGCCTGGTACAAGCAACAAACACACCTTGCTAACAGCACAGTACAAAGCATTTCTGTATCTAGTTATGCTGGCATGGTTTGTAGTTTTGTCAGTTCTTCTGCTAAGACTGTGATCTTCTCATACATATATGTGAGACGTGTTCTAACGAAACGAGTCGCATGTCAACAAAAATGTTTAGTCATACCATTGGAAAGAATATATATTAAGCTTTCCAATGGTGCAACATTTACGGACCTGTCTCACACACAGTCAAAGTTATTGGACGCTGAACATGCCTGGGGTAGAAAGTCTCCATTTGATGCTTTCGAAATAAACTCCCACGTCATGTCTGTAGTTGAAATATATCCCGTTGTTTATTGGAATAATTACAACATAATCCGAGTATTTAGGAAAGTTTTTTAGCAGCGCGAAGCTTTTCTACAGAAACAAAGTTAAAACTCTAAACTAGCACACATATCAAATCTCATCAATAATCACTAGAGCTCACTTCAACTGTCACTAAGCACAACTCACCTCGGTGTGGAATTTGTTATCACATAGATACAGCGATGTGTTGATTGGTCGGAACGGCTCAAAGTCGATGTTTACTTTCTTTTCTTTCCCCTCGTCTGTGACGATTGTGCCGCAGTAAATAACCAGCCCGTTTGGCGGTACTGGAGCCAGCAAAATAACAAGTTTCAACATTTGACGTACTTAACCCCTGCATCAATTTAGTCTATCACTTAATTGATATTCTAATATGTACTGCATTGACCTTTAGTAAATACTAGTAATAGTAATAGATTAATGTAATATGTGAGACATTAACATTTGTCATAGTATTTTATAGAGCATATAAAGAATATTTTAAAAAATCCATTAAAACAATGTCATGTTTGTATAAATACAATATACATTATAAACCAGTGCCAACTCAGGCTCAGATGACAATTAAATTTCAACCTAATTTTGGTGGTATCACTTGGCCATATTTATCTAGTGCCAGACTGTCAGTTAGTGGATACTTGCTAAGTTTGATTTGTCACAAATTCTCTAATGGGACAAACAAATATATTTAGTTACCATTTTGCACAACATTTTCATAACCCGTGTAGTTTTACCATGTGTGTTAACTTTACAGTAAATTATGCTACTGTCTAACAGTCTCACCTTTGTTGTATAGCTTTAGTCGCTGTTGTACTGACGTGATTGCACCAAGTACAGACAATCGGTTGACTCGACTTTTGATATTTGATGCTGTCCCAAATTCATCTGCCAACATCTTTGCTACTCGCGAGATCTGGTCTTTGGGTGGAATGATAAGTGAAATCATACTGGTGCCATTTCTGTAAAAATTAAACATAGACATCCATTTTACAATTACATGAAAGACACACTATATTAAAAGACTGATTCCATTGTCCAGACAATACAGATACAGAATTATTAAATGAGTTTGACATAGTCATGACTGGCAAAGTAAATTATGGCCAACACGTGTATAGGGCAGGAATCAAAAACATGCCAACTTTAACTTATGTAGTCAAACAGAACATAAAATATTTTACGTAATACAAAAAGGATCACTGGAATGGATGATACACAAACTTATTTGTAGAAACGTTGTAAAGATGCAACAGAGTAAGGTTATAAGTCAAATATGTCACTGGCGTGATGTGTCCCCAGGACATTTTCCCAGGCAGAGGAGATACAGAGTTCCAGTTCATCGCCTTGAGTTCCATATGTTTAGCTAGTATGAGTTTTAAAATAAGGATATGTTTTAGAATGAAACAGAAACAACAGATATCATAATTTGAACTCCAGGGCCGACTTCGATTGAGCTACGCGAGTTACTCGCGCAACCCAACGGGGTATCCGGTTTATGATCATTTACACTGCGCGCGCAGTACTACGCGCATAATCCAACTGAACACCGATGATCGTGATCACGGACATAAACCCCTTATGCACATAAATAAAATGTTGTTTAGTGTGTAAACTGTGACGTTCATCTTCTTGGACCTGATTGACAAAAGTATTTTTCAAGTTCAGTATCACAAAAATTAGATACGATGTAGGCCCAATGTATGACTGTGTAAAGTGATTAGCCCGATACACTAAAAACAAATACGTGTAGATATTATTTCATGAGTAACTTTAGTATTGTGACAAAAGGTTACAAGTCAAATATGTTGAACTTAAACTTGGGATTAAACGGTCAGAAAACGCCCTTACCCTCGCGCAGCTTCCAAACTTTTTATCAGTTTCTTTATTTTCCAGATTTCGACATTCCTATCCGCACTCGATTCTCCGTCCGCAGACGACATTTTCGCGGCTGAGTCTTCCTTATAATTGGTTTAGTAATGCAACAGACGGTAGATATTCTGGTTGAACAACGAGTCAACGGGCGAAAGTGCTCGGCAGACACGACACAGGTTTTCCGACCTCCGTGAAAAACTGCTGCGTAATTCAACGCGCAGCTAGGTCAAAACCCCGCTGTCTTAGAACGTTCTAAGCGTATTCTCTTCTCTTATTCGATGGTGATTCATCTAGAAACGATCTTGGGCAGAAAAGTAGCAAAATTTCGACGAAATTGTGCAACAAAATCCCACTAATACCACGTGAATCCCATGACGTCACGGATATGGCCGACCGCATGTAAACGTTGATTTCATTGGTTGCCGCTGTTGCCGTTTCGGCTTATTTGTTATGTGTTTTTAATCGTTATGGTATATGCAAAAAATCGACACATATAGTCGTAGGACTTGCCTGTCACTATAGTTTTTTATATGTTACTATCAATGTAAATTATTCTTTAAATAGTTCTATAAAATTATCTAAATGTGTCATGTTGAGAATAGCCAATGAAAAGCCGCGTATTTGCTTGTGGGCTGCTGTTTCAGTCGGAACGTTATCATGCAACAGCACTCGATTATTGGGCTTGTTCTGCTCGAATTGTCATCATAGAAGACAAGCCATGTTTAATAGAACTGGACATGTCCAGCATATGTTTGCTATTATTTTGTGGACTTCCTGGAGCAGGGAAAACTTCATTTGCACGTAGCATTAGAACTATTTTGCACAAACACGGCGCTATTGACATTCCGGACCCAGAGGCATCTTCCAGTGGCACCGGGCAGTGGCAATGCCTTCATGTTTCCTACGATGAACTCTTGCCATCAGCTGTGGAAAAATGTCTGATTGAATCTGGCCACAAAAATGAACATGTCAGTAGACACATAAAATGTGTTTGTATTAAAAAAACAATTTATTATACATATAGGCCTATGTAGATTAATTTGCCAACCAGTAGCCCTACTTCAGTATAAAATTAAAATCCAAATTCAATAATGTTAAATTTCATTTACCACCGGGAACATCTGTGTGCATTTTTTTTATAAATTAAATAAAAATCATAAGATGAAATCATTTAAGCTATCTTACCTATGGTCTACACTCCCACTTCACAGCACAAGGCATCATTTTCCTCTTCAAATTTGGCCTTGATGACACTAGCGGTCTCTATGAACAATAAATTTATATTTAATTTGATCAGTCGTACCCTAGGACCGTCAATGGCCCCAAAACTGGTATGTTTCCAGTTTGCCTATTTTTTCAAAAACTATTTTTTTCTCTAATTTAGCATTGATCAATCTTTGGGTAAAGATAACACAAAATATTTTTTTATTAGATTGAATGTTTCTATGGGCACCTATGGACCTCCTACAAAAGCTAAATGTTTACATTTACCTAGTCCTGCCTAGCGTGACATGTGTATATTTGCAGATTTGTGTATTTGCCTACCTTTTGGCCCCTTATTCCTGCTGTCTGCTGTTGGTACACCTGTGACTAATCTGTTATCAGTGGCTAACTGATGCTTATGTGAACAATACATTAAATTAGTTCCATGTTAAATTGAAAACTTGCCTTCTGTCTGCAGTACGTTTCCATTTGAAGACTAGAAGTTTCCTGTGTACAGGGTAACCTGTCTGTTTTTTATTAGAATAACTAATTAACAAAGAAGGTAATTACTAACAGTTGTTGCTTGATAACATTTGCAAATAATTTTGTTTTGCAAAGTTACACCATAAGTTTAGTGTAATAATTTTATATCCATTATAACTCTTAATTATTTGTAACTGTTTCACGATAATCACAATATAGTCGAAAGGCCTTTATGGCCTCTTGACCCATTTTTTAAAATTTAAATTTGGTTAATAAATTTAACATAATTATTCAGAGGTTACCATCAAAAGGAAGTTAGCATTCGTTTCTTTTATATGGTATTCATTTTTAATGTGTTTCACATTCGTTCATTTGCAGACAAATTCACAATGGAAAGATTTCAGAAGGAAAATTGTCAGATGCATTGAAAAGAGTATTCGGGATATAAAATGGAGGCCAGAAGAACAGAGAGAAGTTGGCGCAGAGAGAAAGTCACATGACCAGTGGGAGCCACCAGATGAGAAACTTTGGCAGCAGTATACAACAGTAACCGGTTGTGGGCATCTCTTCCATGATGGCATCAACAAAGACACAAAATTTGTCATCCTGGTGGATGACAATATGTACTACAGGAGTATGAGATACGAATATTACCAACTTGCTCGTGAATGTAAGTAAATTGATAAACATAACGTGTGAACACTAGCCCTCTCTGACACTGTAGCCCTCTCTAAAGTCTACAAAATCAGGTGTAAACTTCTTCTTCTTCTATTGATCACCCAACATGTGATGATTATGCTGATTTGTGGAGGTTGCAATAAACACTTCTGAAATGTAGTGAAAGGGTGTGTGGCATAGTAGAGGGGGTTAGTAGACATAAGAAACAAAGGGGAGGGGGAGGGGGAGGGGGAGGGGGAGGGGGAGGGGGAGGGGGAGGGGGAGGGGGAGGGGGAGGGGGAGGGGGTGGTCTGTCGTGGTTACAGGTGGACAACAAGCCTGGACTTGAAACAGTCCAGGGACTTGGCTGCCACTATTTCCTGGGGCAGGCTGTTCCATTCAGGTATGGTCCGGGGGAAGAATGACATCTGTCTCTACTGTGTCCTGCAGTAGGGGAGGTAATTAACTGTCTAATCCAGTTGTTAGCCTTTCTTGAGGAAATTGGTATTCGGCTAAACCATTTGGGAGTACACTGTACAGGGAAAGAAGGAAAAATCATAAAAGATCAATACTCTGGCTTAACTTTAGCGATAAACAGACAAGTGCTGCTTATGAGTATAATATCTCCATGGCAGTGACACAATGCAGACTACGTATGCAGGGAGAAAAAGCATTTTCAAGTGCTGCTCCACGCCTCTGGAGCAATCTGCCGCTTGCCATGCGTGCCACAGACTGCCTCAGTTCGTTCAAGAAGCTACTGAATACATTTATGTTTAAAAGAGTGTTTTTGCTTTAAAATAATTTTTTATAATATAAAAAAAATTCTAGTATTTATCAACTATTTTATTATTTATTTTTAACTTGTAATATAATTAACTATTATTTATCAGTATTACCTGGTAGTATTTTAGTACTAATATATGATTTATTTCTATTGAATTTTTTTACTGATCTACTTATTTTACAATTACATCTCTATTTTTAAGGTAATCTGTATATTCCTGTAAAGTGTAATGGGCCTCTGAATGGTTTTATTGCTAGAGATATGGCTTAGACAAATACTGTTATTTATTATTATATTATTATATACATATCAACAAATGTATGAATACATATTGATTGAATTTCATATATTTATTTTCAGATGAGATAGGTTTTGCAGAGATTTACATTCCATGTGACACCACCGAGGCATTGGCAAGAAATGCGACAAGGCAGGAACCTGTCGCTGATGATGTCATCGTTGCTATGGCAACAAAAATTGAACCACCCAACCCGGAAGACCCATTCGAGGAGAACTGTCTAATTTGGAGACATGACAAATTGGAAAGTAAAAACATGTAAGTTTCTTAATTTATATAACACTTTAACTTTGGTTCAACTTTTTATTGATTCAAATATTTTGTCAAGCTTTCACCCGTAATTTTTTTTACATTTCTGTTGTGTTTTATTCAGGTACCTTCAGTCGAACACATTACATTTCAAGCCCATTAAAATTATTGTTCAAGACTGTTTTTTCTGTACCTAGTTTAAAAAAAAACATCAGCTAAAACTTTGCATAGGTTTAATTTATATTTTCTGTTATCTGCTTTGAATTTCCTTTCAAACTTTCCAATTGTGCCAATATTTTCAGATGTCATATCATGGATCTGCTGAGTCATGCAATGGCGCATCCTGTGCAGTATCTAAGCATGGAAGGCACGGCTGAGCGGGAAGAATCACGCATTATCTGCTCAGCCAATGTCATACATCAGGCGGATCGGACGTTGCGCAAACTTGTCACCGACAAGATGGCACATTTTAAAAGCAAGTTGCTTTTGTTGTAATATGCAACGTTGCCATCTCCATGAACTCTGAAGTGACCACAATTCACAATATACACAGACTGTTAGTTATTTAAAGCGGCCAATCCAGTAAATGCCACTAAGCAAATGTTTTGCTGAATATGGACATGTGTAATGGGAATTAAATTAATTTCGATAGGATATCGTGGGGTTTCAGAAGTAGATGTACAGCGCTGTGAATGGTAGAGTGACCCAAGGAAGTAAACGTACAGAATGGGGTGAATAGACCTCGACACTGGGAGGCGATGCACTTACCAGCCCCAAAGTTAGCCAATCATTACCATATCTTGATGGACCTCAACACTGGGGAGGCGATGCATTTACAAAGCCCCAAAGTTAGCCTATCATTACCATATCTTGATGGACCTCGCCACTGGGGAGGCGATGCATTTACAAGCCCCAAAGTTAGCCTATCATTACCATATCTTGATGGACCTTGACACTGGGAGATGATGCACTTACAGGCCCCAAAGTTAGCCTATCATTACCATATCTAGATGGACGTTGACACTGGGGAGAAGATGCACTTATAAGCCCCAACGTTAGCCTATCATTACCATATCTTCATGGACCTCGCCACTGGGGAGGCGATGCATTTACAAGCCCCAAAGTTAGCCTATCATTACCATATCTTGATGGACCTCGACACTGGGGAGGTGATGCATTTACAAGCCTCAAAGTTAGCCTATCATTACCATATCTTGAATCTTGATAGATGATAATGATTATCCACTGAACACTGATATCTAAGATTACCAACTGAGCATAAAATATAGATTTATGTTCCAGGCACGCAGCAGTGCAGTAAGCAGTACCTGAGGCAGTATGCGGGGAGGCTGAACAAGGCACGCGTGGAGGTGTTACACGGAATGAAGACAGGCTCCAAACTCATCCACAAAGAGTTAGAGACGTGTTCAACAGAGACTTCTGGAGACAGCAGCCAGGCACTCGTCACGTTTGTAGAATACGAATTCCTTCAGTCTCTTTCTGTACTCAGTTCAGTTTGTGATCATAACTAAGTGGGATTAAACGGAGGTGTTTTAGGCTGTAAAATGTTGTTTCATATTGATGTACACCGCCAATCATCAGACCACTATGTGGTGTGGAAGGTGATATTTTGAACAATCCCAAATAGATTCCAGCCATCAACCAATGCATTAAATTTAGATGGCTGCCCACCACACAGCCTTATGCTAATGTTCGCGGTAACATCAATGTGCTTTAGTACAAATTCTACGCAATGCATGGCGTCAGTGTTGATATACCAGTATTGCATGACGACAACCAAACTACCACTCACCCTTACATAATAATGTACATTTTGTAGTTTGTCAGCATGTATTGTCATACCCAAGGTCGTGAATGAGGCTAATGGGTCTATAAATAAGTTTTCTATAACTATATTATTACATATAATAATACTGTAATGGAGTTTCAAAGAAACTCATTCTTTTTATGTATGGCACCTGTATGTTTAATCTGTGTGTGTGTGTGTGTGTGTGTGTGTGTGTGTGTGTGTGTGTGTGTGTGTGTGTGTGTGTGTGTGTGTGTGTCTACGTGCATGTGTGTCTACGTGTATTTAAATATAATGAACTTTCATTGTATCCTTTTAAATAAAATACATTGGTGCAACATCAATGAAAAGCTTGTGTTTTATAGTCATAGGTAACAGTAAACCAATATCAGTCTTTGATAATCATGCACCTACATAACATTAAACATATTTATTAATACCTGATAAAATGCACACTAGAGGTGTATCAATATCTCTCTCTATAACGACCAATGACGTATGAAACAAAGCTGGCTTTCATGTTTGATACTACGATCGTGTGGCAAGATAGCAATACACCATTTCTGAGCAGTTAGATGAGATTTTGTTCAATAATTTTGATCAGACTTACTAAAATAAATCACTGCTCGACCGACATATACAGCCGATATACTTATTAAAGTTTGGTTTTCTCTGCTGGGTAACCTACACATGTCATGCAAGTTACATCCAATGATACTACTGTCAGAATATCACACAACTATACGCCTATTGATATAGTCACCATAACAGAAACAGGGCAAGATAACTGAATAACATCTTAAATAAGCAACAGGTATTTATATTTCGGCTAGTGATCCCACATGTATTTTCAGTGACAAGCACAAAGCTAGGCTGACCATATTTACATTATAATGCTGTCGTGCAACATCATTTCGGTATTCGTGCCTGTTTTAATACAGTTCTTTGCATACCCAAAAAAGTCCGTTCTCCAGTTTCCGAGGGCTTCGTCCTAAACCATTCACGTCAACCGTCATTTGTATTAAAAACTATTTAGAATTCCACAACCAAAATAACCGTTTTCCCTACTTAATCACACACAATGAGCAACTCTTCACCATCTACAGTTCCAGCACTTAAGAAGCACACACCCACTAGACCACCATAACTTTCACCCCACCCCACCACACTCCACCGCACCGGTGCAGAATTCACACTACAGTAATTCCATATCCACTGAAGCTACAAACTCTTAAAGCCACAAATTCACGAGTGCTGTGGCAGCTGAACACAGCAAGGTTGTCGACTGCCGGAAGCCAATCCACAGCTTTACTACATCCACGCCGCATGTCCTAAGTTGTATGTAAGTTTGTCAGGCAATACAGTATTCAATTAGAGCTGTGATTGTCAATTTGAGCTGTTGTACTGATGTGTGAGTGTCTCAAAATGCCTTCTTGAGACGCTGTGGTAGTATGCTGTCCTGTGCACTCTTGAGGAAGGCGAGAAGTCCAAGTCGCTTGGTCTTCTTCTTGAAGTAGTTAGTTACAACGTCACCCTCTGTGTCTTCTACAATAAACAGATGCGACAAGTTGGTATTACGTCAGGCCGTTACATTGATTACAGACGTGCAAATTGACCTATACAATGGATATTGCTAGTGATCAAAAGCGTAACATGACATTCCAAAGAGGGTATAGTTATAATCTTTTTTAACAAGTATAGCGACAAACTGATCTATAAGATGGACATTGCTAGTGTTGAAACATCAGATCTGGCCAAGAAGTGAATAGTTACAAACCTTCTTAACCTGAATAGGGACTGAAGGCAAGTTTTTATATAGCGCAGTATCCATCCCCAGGACCGTTCAAAGCGCTTTACACTTTACTTCCCTGACAGACATGTTCACTCAGACACCATCTCGGCTTCTCTGGGAAGCATCCAGCGATATGCTACAATTAATGTGCGAAAGCTGCTCGTACACATATCCACCACTGTCTATAGCCAGATACTCATTTATACAGCTGAGTGAACTGGAGCAATGTCGAGTGAAAAACGTGCCCAAGGTTTTAACACAGCAGCACAGGATTCGAACCCGGATTCTTGTAGTCGAGAGTCCAAAGCTTTACCCCTGAGCCACTGCGCGACTACAGATCTACATTGCAGTGTGCAATGCCAGTGTACTTTCACCGCACTTGTGTTAAGAACCGTATGTCACAGAGAGTGGCACAGAAAGAGGCAGCCATGATTTCATGTATGTCATGATACGTAATTGATTGTGCTGCCACCTTGCGGATAATAAACAGCATTCACGTTGATTTATCTTATCTCAACAATTGAAAATTGAAAGGGCACAAACTACAACAATACAACAATGTATATTTTAGAAAAAAACATGGTTTGGCCGGGGAATTTACCTTGGCTCTGCTGGGGGTCCATGGATGTTGGCAGAACGTTCTCATTGGCCGATAGGGAGACGAAGAAAGTGAACGGTACAAGCCATAGGCATATGGTGAAAAACGCTAGCACCTGAAACAGTCAATATACAAAATATACGCCGGAAACTCGGAAATATAAATTAACTACAGATTATGTTCAAAATACAATGTACAATGTTAATGTTCGGTTTATGTTTATGCCTTGTATTTATGTAGATTATATATGTATAATTTGCACTGGGATTGCCTGATATTTGTTTATTTATGTTTAAATTGGGATGAGGATGTAAGTTTTCTAAATAAAATGCAATATATCAACATATTTGAGTCGGCCATGAAGCTTTCTGCAGCAGTTTATCAGTCGTCAACTAATACCAGATGAAATGTGCTGCAAAGTCACCAATGACATTGCATTTGCAGCAATATTAACCAAATACGTCAATGCAAAGCTGTAAATATTGTGTCCATTGTATTACATTAAATGCCTTCGTATCTTCCAAAAGCAATGACATGGCTATGTTAATTATTACTGAGATTTGCCAAGAATAAAAACAGCTTACCTCAGAGAACGGATGCCACACAGCTGTGAAATAATCGAAAGCTAAATAATGGTTTACGACAAGCAGCGCTGAAAGAGAACAGGAAAGACACAAATTACTATTAAAACATCTCGAGCTTCAAATTTCCACTACTACTTTACGCTAATCTAATACTTAACTGGCCCAAATTATTACAGCCTTTAAAACTGTTTTTCTTCTCACCTTATATCGATGTGCATGTGTTCGCAATGTAATTCTACATCACTTTCGGTACAAAGTCAGATTTAAAAAAAATTATTTGTGTTTTAGAATAATTTAAACACGCCGAGTCAAACTAAACAACGCGATGTCACCGCTGAAAATATGGCACGAGCTGTAGGCACCTCCCAAAGGCACCAGAACCGCGGAGGTGATTTCGACAGATTAAAAATGTTTAATCTGCCTTCTTTGTACTAGAAGTGATGTAGAATCACATTGTGAACACATACATATCGATATTAGGTGAAAAAATGGTTTTAAAAGGCCGTAATAATTTAGGCCAGTTAAGTATAAGATTACCAACTATACTTCCCGCACACTGCCTATAATGTTGGTATGTATGGCTAACTTGCAGAGTTAATACATCGGGTGGAACAAGGCAAACTGCTTCAGGATACTTTTTGCTCAAACTATTTCAACGCCTGATTTATTAAAATATTACTAGGAAATGTAAGAGACAGTCACTTAAAGTAATACCCCAGTTAGTGAGAGATTCACAGCATTTACTTGCAGCTGTATAATATATTGGTTGTGCCTAGTACCCGGTAATTGTGCACAAAGATCGTTAATAAACAAGTAATTATAGTATAATTGTACCAGAAACACTCCATGTTGGATTCAGGACGCTGCTATCTTGAGAATTATGCGCCAGTGATGTAAACCGCTTACGTCACTGGCGCATGCACGTTCGAACATCTTACGTCTGTCCAATGGTATTAATGTATCCAGTACGTCGCGGATTGCGAAGATTCCGCCAATCCTTGCCTTTTTCAACAATGCACCAGTAACATAAACGATTTGGCCCTGAATCTAAGATAGCATGATTTTTATATCATTAAATAATAACTAATTGTTTATTAACGATCTTTGTGCACAATAACTAGGCACAACCAATATATTATACAAATATAGTTAAATGCTGTGAATCTCTCGCTGGCTGGAGTATCCCTTTAAACCTGATCCAGCAACTGTAAGTACAAATATAAGTTCTTATGCAGCACAGTATCCAGTCATCAGAACTGTTGAAAGCAATTTACAGACATTTTCCATCGAACACAACTTTACTTATCTAGGAAGCTTTCAGCCATGCTACAATAAATGCACAAAGATATTCATATCCAGTTATCTACAAGTAGGTACAGTGAACCGGAGCAACATAGAGTGAACAAAACTGCCTAAGGTTCAACACGGCAGCACAGGATTCAAACCTGAGTCCTGTCAGTTGAGAGCCCAATGTTCCATTGGGACAAACTTACCAACAGAGACGATGAGGACGGGTGACATGTTCCATTGGGACAAACTTACCAACAGAGACGATGAGGACGGGTGACATGTTCCATTGGGACAAACTTACCAACAGAGACAATGAGGACGGGTGACATGTTCCATTGGTACAAACTCACCAACAGAGACGATGAGGACGGGTGACATGTTCCATTGGTACAAACTCACCAACAGAGACGATGAGGACGGGTGACATGTTCCATTGGGACAAACTTACCAACAGAGACAATGAGGACGGGTGACATGTTCCATTGGGACAAACTTACCAACAGAGACAATGAGGACGGGTGACGTGTTCCATTGGGACAAACTTACCAACAGAGACAATGAGGACGGGTGACGTGTTCCAGTGGGACAAACTTACCAACAGAGACAATGAGGACGGGTGACATGTTCCATTGGGACAAACTTACCAACAGAGACAATGAGGACGGGTGACATGTTCCATTGGGACAAACTTACCAACAGAGACAATGAGGACGGGTGACGTGTTCCATTGGGACAAACTTACCAACAGAGACAATGAGGACGGGTGACATGTTCCATTGGGACAAACTTACCAACAGAGACGATGAGGACGGGTGACATGTTCCATTGGGACAAACTTACCAACAGAGACAATGAGGACGGGTGACATGTTCCATTGGGACAAACTTACCAACAGAGACGATGAGGACGGGTGACATGTTCCATTGGGACAAACTTACCAACAGAGACGATGAGGACGGGTGACATGTTCCATTGGGACAAACTTACCAACAGAGATGATGAGGACGGGTGACATGTTCCATTGGGACAAACTTACCAACAGAGACAATGAGGACGGGTGACATGTTCCATTGGTACAAACTTACCAACAGAGACGATGAGGACGGGTGACGTCATCTCAATGTAAGGGAAAGTCTGTAGCAGGAGGAGATAGACTGCGTTGGTTACGAGGCCGGTGAGTATCAGACCGAGAGGCAGGTCTTCCAGGACTATCAGACCAATGTGGATGGCAATACTCGCCTGCAACACAGTAGATGTATGACCACAATAAGGTGCTCGTCCGCCATTACCCGACCAAAGAGTACCCTATAAAAACAGCATTATGCAGGTTATCTGAATTTCTGTGAGCACATATGTAGTGTGGAGTTAGTATAAATGATGTTTTTGTGCAGCATGGCATCAGAGCTGTCAACTTATGACAGCAGTCAGTCGGTGCATTTCTGCGTATTAATACAGTTGTCATTTTGCTTGGTGATGTAATCAGGGGCAATCCGTGGGTGGTTCAAGCAGAAATGGCGGGTTGTAAAGTTTGAAAGAAGTTTGTGGGAGCCTGAGGTATTAGAAGCTAACAAATTTTTCACAGAAGTTCTGTCTATGGAGGGTAAATATGCTGTGAAATTGTCAATAACAGAGCTCATCAAGATTAGTAGGAAATGAAGGAAATGTTATAATGGTCGCCTATGGAAAATGCAAATGTGGTCTGACTCCAGTAGACATGTAACACAACATGAGAACTGTACATGCCCATACATGCATACATGCATGCATGCATGAATCTGGGCTGACTGTATAACATTATAAAAATTTGCCATTCATATCATATTATTACGTTACTTAATAATTTTGAGCAAACTTATTTTCTTGAGGCAAAAGAACTTGCCTTTTCGTTTCTCGAATGTATTAAATAGCCATTCCCTAAACGAATAATAGTTGGCTTATGCTTGTGTGTATATATGCATTAATGCAAACTCAAATTAACAAAAAAATAAATATATATTTCCACTTCATTTGACCAAATCTAGTAGATGTTATGTAATGGATTGTATATGAAATTAAAAACAAGAAATCAAATCGTGAACATTATCACAATAGCATTGCTCATAGTCACAGTGCTGTGCCAAATGCTGTAAAAATAAATGAACAAAATATTAATCGTTTGTATTTGTAAGCATGTACTTTATAAGTTCTGGGAAGTGATGGTAATACAGGTACATACCCATATCATATACTTGATGATGCGTCCTGTGATGACGGTAAATTCCTCCACCAGCTCAGCCAAATAGTAGAGACCAGCAGCTGTCACATAGCATTATATTTAGTGTCATCTTTCACAGTACAGTAGATGTATATTTGGTATAGCGCCACATCCATAATCGTTCGTGGTGCTTCACAACATATTACAATTTAAAAGACATAAAAAGATAGATGTTTACAATAAGACAAATACTACACTGTACTGTAAATATATGTAAAGAAATTGTATAGGTATATAAATTAATAAAATTAGTACGGTATTAACTAGCATAGCACTTCTAAATAAATAAATATATAAATTACGTATTAGTCATAAAAATACCTAATAATCGGTCTACTGTATAACTGCATCGCAATGATACTGATAAATGATGGTATATGTATAATTATTATTAGTAATAAAATAATAATAATTACGCAACAATAATGTCAATAAATAAGTGTATAATTATGTATTAATAATATTACCAAATAATCTAGTACAAAAATAATAATGTTCATGACAATTTACACTAATAAGCAATATGAAAAAAAGTGTCTTACTGCAATGGACACTGCATAAAGTCATGAATAACCAGTTTGCCAGTCTATCTATTTAGCACTAGCAGTAGTGTTTCCCCTGCTATATGATGAGCTAGGTGGGCCACCTCGCTGTTTTATCTAAGCCACTTCGCCCAAAATTGCCACCTCATAGCTATATCTTGCTACAAACATGTTTACATGCTGCTACTTCGTTAGTTAGTTCGTAGTTATGCATTTGTTTCCTCTTTATATCCCAGGGAATAGATTAAAACACACTTCAGAATGCACCATTTTGAAGGTAGTTTTAAAAATAGTTCTTCGTTAGCGGCCCGGTAGCCATGCCCATGGATCCACATAGTGTCGTATCATGCCTTCGGTGCTCGCTCAGTCCATCCTACCACCTCACACATCATTTTACCCATAGCCTGGAACCTACTCGATCCACCCCGACGTCACAAGCATACCGACACTACACCCATTCCTACAAGCCCTGAGCACCATCCACCTTGTTGCTCCAGTCCACCTCACCAGATCATAGCTTAAAATTAGATATAGAGACTGTTTTTAATCTGCACAAATTACAAAACTTTACAACACATTTCAGTTTTTATTGTTTTCTTTTCTTATAAATTCACTTTTATGTTCATGCACCGTTAGCATAGCGCACTGCACCACACAACTCCTATGTTAGCCCAGAAGGGGCTGTGTGGAGTTCACATACCAAAGGACCAAAGCCAAAAGGATAGATAGCCAATTTAATTTAAAGGGGCACTGTATGGGATTGAACCTTCCACTCGTAACGGCAAAATTTGGCCGACCCGCGAGAGGCAGCACCGTCAGTACCTAAAAATATCTTGTCGACAAAACTACGACAACTGACGAGACAAGCGTGCCGCGTGATAACTGTTGTTGCTATTTTTAACTCATGGCTTTTAAAAGTGATCCTGGACAGTGCAGTTGTGGAAACATCTGTAATAGATTGGAAAGAGAGGCGTGTGTCCGTGTTTTATTCAAACGTCAACAAGATATTTTTAGGTACTGACGGTGCTGCCTCCTTGCGGGTCGGCCAAATGTTGCCGTTACGAGTGGAAGGTTCAATCCCATACAGTGCCCCTTTAACTGAGTTTGAGCCCTGTGGCAGTGAAACTGAAAGTTTGAAATTTCCAGACCCCGACTACCAAGGCCCGGCATAGGCCACAGGCACACACAAAAGTGGTTGATAGTCTAGTATGACCCTCAATGGGTGGAGTTGAAGGTACAAATGGGGCCGTGTTAGGTATACCCCGTGTTATTGGGTGTTTGATGAAGGTCCCAACAGAGCTGCAGTTGTAGATTGTTTGGAGACTGAAATCCTCAACAAAAATTTAGAAACTGAAAAAGTTGGCAGATATACATTATGTTTGTTAAACACTGGTAGCAGTGATTACTTTTCTTTTCATTATACTTACCGACTGATAATGTGATAAATGAAATTTGGATGATCAATGCTAACCAACTCAATAAGTACATAAACCACATTTTTGCGAAATTTGTTAGAGCAAACCTAGGGCGTTAATGTCTCGTATTATCGCCCGTCCACATGAAGAGGTATGTACGCGACGATTTCGTTGTGGACGGGTGGTATAATTAATTATCACTGGCGTTTTTATCAAAAATGTAAACCCGATTCTAGCTGGTTGCATTACACATTATATATAACGTTATTCAAAAATCATCGATAGTGCGTAAAAATCACACCAAGAACAGTTTGTGGCTGTAACAGCCACAAAAATTGATTGAACGAATGTTTACAACTGTATAAATTAAAGGAAGCCAAAAGGGAAATATTACGTGATATGCACGTGAAAGAGCTAATACAAACCAACCATTCTGAACGGTAATCACATTTTTAACGACAGTGGTTTATTAGTAAAATAATTTCAAAGTGGATAATTTCACTGAAATCCTCGGCTCCGTAGAGGCGGCCATTAACGCGCCCCGGTCCGCCTCTTCCTGTTGTATAACCATTCAGCACGCAGAACCGGCCTTAAAGTCACGTGTCCGATGACGCATAATAATGCTTATCGCCGTTGTAAACACAATGTTGTCAGATACCCGAACTTCGAAGAAGAACATCCGTTCGAAGAACCTTGCTTCGAATGGGATGTTTCTCATCGTATATAGTGGGTCAAGATCCGCAGAAACGTTGGCGACGTCGAGTTTTGAAATTTAGAGCTGTGCAAACGATATTGGCGCGATATTTAATCACCAACGATAGTCGTTGAAACGGGTTACCGGTCGAAACCTTCCATCGCCGTAGCCAAGTCAGCGCGCGCAAGAAGGTTAGTAAATATTAAGTCTTCTGTGTCTAAATTATTTAAATCTTGTACCATTAGACACATTGCGATGTCTGTCGTTATGACTTATGTACATACTGATATATTTTATAAACATCCACCACAGTTAACGTTCTAGAAGGTATGTACATGACATGGGATCATGGAGCCGCTAACTAGGTCTAGGACCAAGTCCAAGCGAGTTAAACCGTTCGATATTGTTATTCATTATTATTAGTTTTATTTTATCCTACATTGAATGGTATCACGTTTGCATGAACAGAGGCATATAAATAAGGTAAAGCTACATGTGTTAAACATGACCGTAACATTAAAACACAGCTGAATGCAAGCCAGATCATAGATGTCCCCATCAATTCGCATGAACGATAATATAGCACCTAGATTTTGGTTGGTTTATTTCATTCTCTGGGCAATCAATACAGATTGAAATAGGTACATAAAACATGCAAAATATATTTGTTAAAATAGATTGAAATAATATATAATTTAAAACATTAGCATAAATAAAAAATTAATTAAAAAAGTAGAGAATAATTTATTTGAAATGTATCTATAAAGGTAAATTAAATATGTTAAGACATTAAAACATATTTTCTTTGATTATTTGAATAAACTTAAACATTACTTTAATAAAATATTTTAATAAATACTTTAAAACATTAAAATAAATAGGTCTAAAGAATAAATTAAGGTTTTACAATATTCACTAAATAAGTTTTCAAAAATACTGCCTTTCATAGTTACGCAGTTCCTATTTTCAGGTTGACCACTGTGAATGTGCCAGCATGCCTGCAATATTTTTCAGTAAATATATTATTCAAACATCACAAGCTGGCATTGCGAATGTTGTTTTCAATCATGTTATTCGTTCAGCGAGACACACAATTACAAATTCTGTGTGCTGTGTCAGTTCAGATACTAATACATTGATACTAGGACATGTTACAGGCTTACAGTAAAGGATGAATAATTAGCTATGATGAGACATAACTTATGTACTGTAAAAATTACTTTGCAAATTTGCAATATTGCCTTTATTGGTAGGTAGTTTCTTGAAATATTGGGACACACTCAGCAAACAAGAAGAAACATTAACACACCCCAATAACAGACTAGCATAATATACTAGATGGAACGAGTCAACGAGGATTTGTAGATATCCCACAAGATCAGTCGGTAAACATTTGGTACCAGTTTCTTCCCCACAATAAGAGTGCAAATCACTAACCTAATTCAATAATAATTTAATCCAATAGTTTAGCAAGTAAGTCAGATGATCCACCATGCACATTGGCGTGATGTGTCAATATGACATTTTGCCAGTTAAAATATACATTGTCATAGATATTCCTGTTCGATTGATATTTTGATGTGCCAACGTTTGTGTTTATTGGATAATAGAATCTGAAGCACTTAAATGTCATTATAACAATTTTTTTTATTAAAGACAACCACACTTGATAACAAGCCACTGTATATAAGATACAACATGACACAAATATTTAGCAGTACAGCATGTCCTGTTTATTTATAGGATGGAACCATGGCTCTAGCAAGAACGTCCGGCCACGTCCTAGCGAACCTTGACAACATGGCTGTTTTCTGGTCAAGACGCAAGTAATTGGAGCTGCAGAAGACACTACAGCTGTATGTTTACCTGCAGATCCACCACACTGTGGTGGGAAGAATGAGTGAATGGTGAATTACATCTTTGTCAGAACTCTGGCCGCTGCCCACAACGACTGTCCATGTCAGAATTGCAATCCTTGGTTCAGATATGCCCTAGCTAATGAAAGAAGGTCTGCTGGTGTCAAGAGTCAGTTGATTTGTTCATTGACAATCCAACTGCTTATTCACAAATCAACTGATAATTCGCAAGGGCAGTCAAGTCAACAAGTGCCAAGTGTTATCCTAGATCTTGTTCTCTGCTGAGAGCACAGAAGTTCGATCTTATGGCCGGTATACACTGGTATGACTCTCTGTACCCTTCGACCAAGCCTGTCATGGATCCACCGGGTAAAATTCTCTGTATATGGCCGACTTGGACTCCTGAAATAAAATAAGGCTTAAATAAATATATCAACTATGTATAGTGGCACAGTGGTTTAACGCTTTGGACTTGGCTTCAGACTCTCAACTACGAGAACGAAACCATGTGCTGCTGTGTCGAACCTTGGGCAAGTCTGTTCACCCGTCATTGCTCCAATTCACTCGGCTGTGTAAACAAGTAACTGGCTATTGACAGTGGTGGATATTTGTAACACGAACCGTCTTGATTCATTAATTACAGCTTGGCTGGATGCTTCCCACAGTCATGAGATGGTGTTTAACTGAATAGGTATGCCAGGGAGTAAAGTGTAAAGCACTTTGGACAATGCCGAGCAGACATGGGGTCAAATACGTTGACATTTATTTGAATACAAATACTCTTGAGGAATCCAAATACATTTAATTACTAAACATCAATTACAGTTACTTAAAACTATTTAAATACTTTCAAATACAAATGTATTTGACCCCATGTCTGAGGATTGGATACTGCACTATATAAGAACTGTGTTGACAGGTGACATATGAAAATGGAGGTAACTCAATCCATTATCATTGTAGAAAATACAATAGAATACATGTTCTGTTTTTATAAAATCACTGGAACTTTTTTCAATTCTCACATAGTGGACAACTGGCCATGCTACTCGAAATGTTCTAGAATGATCCTACATCATTTACTGTTAAACCTAATTTTTTGGGTATATTTCTACTATGGAATAATATGTGGTGTTTTCATTGTATGAAATGTCATTTGTATTATATAAAATGTTTGGTGTTCTGGTTACTCTAATGTTATTTTCATTGTCAATAAATTGTGAGCAACACATTTCACTGTTGTTATAAATACATGAACATAATATTATACTTACATCTTTGTTGGCAGATATATGTGACAGTTGTCTAACATTTGGAAGCACTGTCTGCTCCAAACACAGACTATAAAATCCATGGCCATTTGTAATATATCATGGCACATCTGAAACAGAACCAGATGTATAAATGAGTTTTTCATGAATAAGAAATATTATTAGCACAATATAGAACATCACAGCTACTATTATGGTTACCTTGACACGACAACAAAGTTACATTGCAATTAAGACCACCACAGAATATACATAAATATATCCACATATGTTATAGTTTAGAATATTTGTTCTGCTAGTTGTGTTACTTTTACCCAGTTCAAAATGGTTATTTTTAATAGAGACATATATTCAGCTAAAAACAACTTTATTATTCAGCATGAAATTGATTTCATAAAGAACATGGGTGGTGATTTTCTTTCTTTATTTAGCCCTCCAGAATTAGGCTCCAAACCCTCGCTTTAAATATACCACGCCTATTAAAAGAACAATCAATATTGACACACATCTGTTTTTTAGTCGCACCGGTCATGCTATGTCAATAATACAAAAAACATGCCACAGTCGCTGGTGTTAATATAATAATGTCCAGTATTTGAAAAAACAACAATTAATCTGCATTTTTTCCACATTTCAATGATTTGTGGGCAATTTGGAAATTGATTCCTGAAAACATGGGCGAAGGACCGAGCCTGTCACTCTGTCAGTCTGTGTCAGGCTGAGATAAATCGGAGAGCCATGACCCCATATGTGATATGATGTGTTTCAAATTGGGTAACTTCAAGTTGTGTATAACATATCCGACACTACACCACTGACTTGAAGAATAATACATGGCATGGCTGTGACTAAGTAGAAACTGCCGAATTCCGGGACCGAATGCGAGGTGGCCATCAGCATATCTGTCAGTGACAGTGTCACTGACCCACCATCGACTCCGTTGGCGTTGATATTTTAATTACTTAAATTAACATCCAGCCCAGATTTCATAATGAACATTTAGGGCAACATTTCTCATATTAGACACATAAATGCTTACCTTCACCGACAGATTTTTGAGTCTTCCTCCTAACAATACAGTTACAGTAACGGGTATCCACAGTAACAGCATACATTCGCCTTTCGAAGTTTCGGCGAGTTTCGACCACTTGTCGATCACTCAATGTCGCCTCGGCTTGTTACTCGCCTCTGCATTTCGGCTTCCGGCGGGTCTTCTTTACCAGGTTTACCAGCGCGTTCAGTTCTATCTTGAAAATGTTGGCCCTTATCGTTGCAATCGAAATTCAGCTATTTCTGAACGAAAATCAGGTCGGTTCGCCTACACGAATCGGATGTACACAGCGCCACCTAGCGATTATTTTTAAATACAGAATTGCCAGACTGCGAGCATTATTGACGTCACACATCAGTCAAAATGGCGCAACTTACAAACTTTGATAGAAAAGGTGTTCAGATTTTTTTTACTAATAAACCATTGACATTAAAAATGTGATTACCGTTCAAAATAGTTTGTTTTTATTTACTCTTTCACGTGCATAGCATGTAACTTTTCGGTTTTGCGTTCCTTTAAATATTGAAGGAACAATTTTAGTTACAGCTCTCGCGCTCGTCTGGCTCATCTTCGCGCACCAGGGGTCGCTGCTGTCGACTACAGACCTGACTACGTCAGTATCAACCAGCAGTACTCATATGGCTGATTGCTTTGCAAATATCTTGATTTATGCTGAGCCAATGAACTCGCTTATACGGTCCGTGGTTCTCGTCAGGTCAGGTGATCATAATACGGGAGCATACGCCATCGACCAAAGAACGCCACTGTTGTCTGTTTGTAGCAATTTTTTTTTTCTGTCGTGGTGCATCACATTTCTTTTGTTTCTTTTTCTGTATCTCTTTAATTGTCAGGTGTTCCGTGGCCTTCCCCTTCGCCTCTTCCCTGGGGGTGTGGGGGTGGGGTTCCATGGTATGACTCGACGGGTGATGGTTTAATTCTGGAGGATTCCAGAGCGTGTGCCCTAGCTATCCACCGCCATTTTCTCTTCTTTTGCTTAATTTTTTGTATTGGTAGCCTCGTCTGGCCACTTCAGATGTAAGATTTTGTGAAAGCATTTGTCGACGAAGGCCTATATATTCGTTTTTTTGCGTACGTACTTCTCCTATCCAATCATCCATAGACTAACCTATGCCTTCGCGCATATGGAAGCCTGCATACAGGAAGCGAAAATATGGCTTTATGACAATGGAACAGTGATCGACTTGTGATGAATGACAACAAAGCGCAAGCCATTGTCACCCGTTCGTCAAGTCTACAAATGTATATATCGTCAAGCCTCGTTAACATAATATGTGACCAGTTCGCCGCACCTCCCCCGTCATACGAGACCTTGGATTCACCGCTGGCACCATTTTATCTATTACGTCACAAGTAGCCAACATATGTGTCGCGCCGCTTAATTACTACCATTTGTTGCGAAATTCCCATCGGGATTGTTGAATGCCTTCTCACAATTTACAAAGTTTATGTACAGGGATGAATCCCATATGGATTGTTCAACAGCGATCATTATTTGGTCAGTGCATGCATGACCTGTCTTTACGGAAGCCAGTTTGACGATCTCTGAGTTTAACATCTACTCCTGTCTTCAGTCTGTGCAAGATGACTTTGTTGAGGATCTTTCCGGGCACTGATAGGAGCATTATCACGCCGGGGATTTTACATACTTGCAGACCTCCTTTTTGGAGCTTCACGAGGTA